>JAGKPW010000011.1:0-1200000 GCA_019926035.1 Melaleuca alternifolia | reverse complement strand
TACTAAAACGCTTTAAAAAAAGGAGTCCTTATTTTCTCATTAAGTCATGTTACCCGGTTTAGTCAACTCGAACGTCTTTGTCAAATCTTATAATATGATATAATATTTTAATAAAAAAATAGATAATATATATTTTTAATAAAAAAAGTAATAATAAATAGAAAATTTTATTTTCAATGGTGAATTGGAGTCTTGATCCGAAATGTTGATTTTCCCCAAAAAAAAGTCAATGTCCAACCTCAGAATTGGCTTTTCGTTTAACAATAAACAATACTTTTCTATAATAGAAAAAAGAAAAAGAAAGAAAGAGAGATTCAAATCGTTTAACAATAAACAATACTTTTCTATAAAAAAAATGAAAAAGAAAGAGAGAGAGATTCAAAGAAAAAGGAGGCTCGTTTTCATTCTTTAGCCTACGCATGTCCGACTTGGCTTCCTATATCGGCGTAGAGGTATGATTAGGCTCACTACGACGTGATTTGTATGTTGGATTTATTATCCTAAATATTAGATTATCGAAACTTAAACTTGTCAAGCCATAAAGCATAGTGAAATGAATAATAGTGCATGGTTTAGGTGGTAGTAAACCGATATCCATTTCGGTTGTGCTCTTTATAGGGATTTATTTTATACGCATTAAAATTATACTAGTTTAGATGAATGATTGAAATCACATAAGCTTAATCTAACAAAATCTATTTAGACTTAGCATTACTCTTATTAATGAATGATCGACATATAGTCTAGTGTAAATCGCATTTGAAACAATTTGCTAGGTTTAAGTCCTCAATTAATCTTAAGTAACTAGCTTCCGAAGGATCATGTCTCGAGGTTTATAACAAGGCCATGTATTTCTAAATACCCGACGAGTTGCGGGTTTTACTCTTTCTAGTCTTTAAGTAGTTGTATTCAAATTACTTGTTTATTTATTCATAATCTCGTATTATACTATGTTGATTTGTTTACTTCTTGCACCGTTTTTTCATTAAATTGCGTGTTAATTTCTTTTCTAGATCAAATTAACCTTAGTTTAGAATTACATGAAAATGACATTAAAAAAAAACATTGCATGAACACTTAGTGAATTGGAACGACCTTTAGGGCTTTAAAAGAAAAGCAAGAGTGCATGATCACTTTAGATTAAATAACTAATTAGTTAGGTACCGAAAGGGCGTTAATCGAAATGTTAGCGTAAACAAGTCCCCGTACTTAGAATCTCTGATTACATAGGAAGTGAAGCATTTCTCCCATGCCTTCACTTGATTTCTAGCCGACCCTAATAGGCTAGTGGCGACTCCTAGAAATATCTTAGGTTGTTAAATAACCTTTAAAAATTGAAATGCCTGGATGTCACGTGAGGTATGGACTTGGGAGAGTCCGTGCTCGTGAAGATTGAATTGAATCGGATTACGATTAGACATTGCTTTTAAGCCGTCTTTTAGGGATGTCGATTCGGATCTTTTTATGAGTAATATCTCTAAACTTACATCAGAACTTTCCCCCTCAACCATGAGGGAGGTTCGGGTAGGTCGTGACAACCACATTTTGAAGGAATTATTTTTACCACAATTGAGTCAAAGTCAATCAAAATTATGAATCAAGCCATGGTGAAACTGGATCTATTTAATGGCAACGATTTTGCTTGTTGGAGAGACAAGACAATGTTTCTTCTCACTGTCTTGAAGGTGTCCTACGTCTCAATTCAATTTCTATCGAGGATCCAAAGCCTACCATGATAAGGGTAGGCCTAGTGCAAAAGCCATTACTCATGTTTCCTTCAACTGGTAAATATATGCCCATTAATATTATATTCAAGATATGATCTTTAGAGCTTTGGTAATGCTATGTCTTCTAGAAATACTTCATTTTGGAAAGAAGCTATAAATGATGAAATTGGCTTAATTATGTCCAATAATACTGGGTATGAGCATATTTATCATAAAGGTTCTAACCCTATTGAGTACAAATGGGTTTTCAAAAAACATATATAGATATAAGTTTGATAATACTATTTAAGCTTTGAAGGTTAGGATAGTAGCTAGGGAATATAGACAAAAGGAATGAATAAATTATTTTAATACACATGATCTTGTAACACACATAACATCTATTCGAATTCTTTTTGCATGAACTTGTACTTATAATACTTACATTCATCAAATGGATGTCAAAACTACATTTTTTAATAAATATTTTTAATTGCGAAAATTTACATAGAAAAACTACATGATTTTGCTCTTTCTGAAAATGAAAGGAAAGTATGTAAATTGGTTAAATCCTTTATGGGATTAACCAAGCTCCTAAGCAGTAGCATAAAAAAATTGATTCAGTCATATTGCCAAATCTTTTAAAGCAGAATAATTCTAATAAATATATTTATTCTAAGTTCACTGAAGACTATGGTTTATTAATTTGCTTGTATGTTGATTTTTTTTTTCTGAAGCTTGTACGTTGTTAATATGCTTATTTTTGGAACTAATATGACCATAGTAATTGAGACTAAGTATCTAATTTTCATATTTAAAATGAATATCTAGGTGAAGTAGATATTGTCTTGGGTATTAAATTTAAAAAAAAAACATAGTGGAGGCCATTTTTTGGATCTAAGTAATTATGCTGAAATTATAGTAAATAAATTCAAATATCTTGCTTTCAGAAAGAATGAGTACTCTATTCTTCCTGATCAATTATTTACCAACAAGTAACACGTTAAACAAAAAAAAAATTGCATGTGTAATTTTTAAATCAGTAGAAGTTGCTGGGGCATACTAGGAAACATCAATTCTTGGTGCGGTAACTAAAAATGGGAGTGACGCACTAATAAACTTTTCATTCAATCCACATCTATTTTGATTTTTGAATCTAGTCTCTTTTATTCTCTTTATTCATTTATATTTCGATAAAGCATGGACCGACCGATTGACTGATCGCTGGCTCGCTCTCTCTGGCCGGCGATCGAGGACGAATGGTGGCTCCCTGCAGAATGAGAACGACGACGGAGGAACGAAGATCAAGAAGGGGTTCTGGAATCTGATTCGAGAGGAACAGATCATTTTAGTGCGCTCCTTGTATATGACGAGGGGAAATACTGCATTCAAGTTCTCGAGAATGACGAAAACATGTTCCTTGCACGAAAAACGGAGGGCGGACGATATTAGGTAAGCAATGTGAACCTGGAGCTCGTCTCAATTTGTTCTTGATTCAATCCAACACTCGGGAGCTCAATGGGCCAGAGATTCAGATTTAATGACCTCGTTTGGGGCCCAACATTTCTAGTTGTACCATACAAAGCCAGAGTCACACTAGACTGCTATAGTTCATTGACTCTTAATCCTTCGTTTATCCAAATTTTTATTTGTGATCTTCAAGTATTGATATTGCAATTTCTCTAATCAATTCTGCAATTTCTCTAATCAATCTTCTTCAGAATATTGTATTTTGGGATTATTAGCGAAATCCATGTATCAAGACACGAAAGAGACCTCCCTAAAGCCAAACAAATGACTGTCAAAATCTTCGAAACCAAATTTGTCCAAAAAAGAATAGAAAAGGAAGTGCAAAACCAAAGGATCGGCATCATTTTAATTATAAAGAAAGAGATCTAGACTTTCAATGTCTATTATTCTAGACATCACCTACTTATGATGAGATACCTTCTGTATTATGCTACACTTTTTATTGTTCTTAAAACCAAATGAATTAATTCATGGATGACCAAACACCAAAAAACTATAGTGAATCTCATGCGTTCTAAAGCCATGTGTTTCCTGGTACCAACACAGCCAATTTCAAGAATCCAACATCATAACCTAGTAAATATGTAAAAAAAAAGTATTTCTGTAAATAATCAATTGCTTGACATAGGGAAAATGACAAAAATAGTCCTTGAACTTTGGAAAAATGTGCAATCTAATATATGAACTTTCAATTTGACATAAACGATACTTAGACTTTAGCCCAACATATATCCAGTCCCTAAACTTCAATTTTTAATGTAATTTATGAAATTTTAAGTTCATGTTTAAACTAAAATATGAATTATTTGAAAATATTCAATGTGCTCCTTCCATTAAATTTAAGTTCATGGACCATATTGAATATTTTTTAATAATTCAAGAGATAGTTTAAACATTTACTAGAAGTTCTAGAATCACATTTAATACGTTGAAAGTTCATGGGCCAGATTGCACATTACCCTAAATTTTGGAAATTATTTGTGTCAAATTGAAAGTTTAATGATTAGATTATATATTTGGTCAAAGTTCATGGACCATTTATGTCATTTTTCCTTCCACATATTATGAGCAGACATAATGAATACCATTCTCATGACAAGTGATTTGCACATGAAAAGAAACATAACTTAGACCTTGAATTTGGCCTCATTTAATTTGACGTGTTCATCCCTAAGGCAACATGTTAGTCATTCTGGATCCTATTTTCATATAGCAAAAATTAGCCTCAATGAGCTTTAAGAATTTTCCATACCGTACTCCTTTTCCTATGTTTGGGAGCATAAGAGTAAGAGCATTTGGAGACTCGAGACTTCTCGTATAATATCCCCATTTTTTTTTTTTTTGCTACATAGGACGACAAAACAATAACATTTGACATTAAAAAAATCGCAGAGTGGATCAACTGCAAGTAAATGTGAAGTCCAAAGCATTGGGAGGGTTAAATGTACAAATGTAAATGACAACTATATTGGTTAGACTCTAATAGAACAACTCAAGTATTTCCCTTTAAAATGATTCTTTGCGTCAAAGACATAAATCTCTCTAAAGAAATCTTTTATAACATCTCATTTCCACCTTCTTAATTTTTATAAGAAATAAACCATAGTCCAACTTCAGCCTAATTTATTAGAGCAACACGTTCCATCTAGTTGGAAGTCCAATTCTACCATAAGTTGATGAACGTCAAAGCAGGCCGACCCCAAGATAACATTACTTAAGGGCATTATGGGTAGGACAAGAATCGATACACGCTCTTGCTATTTTTCAAGTTGTCTACATGCTAAAAAGGTATATTATAATCGTGACATTGCTGAGAGATTGTCAGCGTGCATATCATTATGCCTCACCTTCATTATCACTTCTAATCATACATCCATTTTCTCAATATATATATATATATATATATTTATTTATTTATTTATATTTTTTTTCCCTCCTTCGGAGGGCTATAGGTGAAAGACGGGAAAAATTGTCCAAAAAATTATAAAAGTGTTATGTTTTTGTCAATCAGTCCTAAACATTTTAATTGAACCAATTAAGTCCTAATCTTTTAATTATCAATTGAGTTCATTCGATCAAATTTTTTTAAAATTATATATATTTTTATTTTATTTTCTTTCCTTTTTTTTCCTTCTTTAACTTTTTTCTTTATTTTTAAGAGACAGTGATCCGCTAGTGAGATACCTGCTCGAGCAGCTGGCATCGCTGGTTCCGCTGCCTCCTACACTGCTGGAACATAGGCGGGAAATTCAGAAAACGTCTTGTCAAAGCAACATCATTATTATGTTACCAAGATTTCGAGTCCGAATGAAGTCAGCAATTCATCGAGTGGTGTGGCTTCGAGGCTTGTAGATGATGCGGCCAATGCATTGTGCGGGGCGTTTCTAGCAATGAACGGGAGGGAAAGAGAGCGATGCTATTTATTCGTGGTATCTATATACAGTTCCTCTCTTTTAGTACAATTCTAGTGATTGGGCGATTAAATTCATTTTCGGTATCCTCTTAAGCGAGTGTGAGTAGTGATGGTGGCTCCTGGTCATGCAGATTTTAACGTCGATTTCATTCTGCCAGTTACGCGTCGAGTGGGGAAAAGAACAGTCGCAACAGAAGTCCTTAGGTTATAAAACAATATTTTGTATCGGCGATGCTGACTCTACTCTTACTCTGTAGTGCGGTCCTGTCAAAACAAAGGATGTCTGCAACTATTCTTGTCATCATGCGCTCTCGTGGAATTGCATATTCTTTGCTCACTTCTTGAAGATGAAAAATTAGATGGAGCAATGATTTTATGGCTTTGTTGAATAAATCAACGGATTCGTTTTTTGGCTGGAAAAAATGTCGACAGTGCAAAAATTTCTCCTAGTCCACAATGATTTCTTATATATTTTCAACACTCAAATAGATGATAATCACAATATAATAATCTGCAGAAATATAACTATGTAAAATTTTGTGGAATCACTGCCAATTATTTTAAAAGCTTAAGCTATCATATGAATAAATGAATTAATTTCAATTACTTCAACACTCTCCCTCACACTTAGTCTGGTCTTGCATAGTACTAAGCGTGGAAACATATAATTGGAGAGGCAAATAGAGATCTGGAAAGATTTGAATTCAGGATCTCTTCATGCTCTAATACCATATGAGATTTTGTGAGATCACTACCAACTGCTTTAAAAGCTTAAGTTGTTAGATGAATGCGTGTATTAATATTTAATTACTCAAACTCTCCCCCTCACGCTTAGCCTGATTTTTTTGCCTAATACTAAGCATGTAAATATATAATTGGAGAGGCAAATAAGGATTTGAAAAGATTCGAACTTAAAGCCTCCTGCTCCGATAGCATGTGAGATTTTGTAGAACTACTACTAATTATTTTAAAAGTTTAAGCTATTAAATGAATGCATAGATTAATATTTAATTACTTCAACAAACTCTCACTTACTAAATTACCACGAGAATTCATTTACAATCAGAGTAGAAGATGCGCTAGCTTAAGGACTTACTAAATGGACATAGAGCCTGACCATCGGCATTATATTTAGCTACTCTATCTGGCTAAAGATTAAGGGCCACCCGTTGTTCATATCCTCGTCACCAACTCGCCCCAAAGTTATCTCCTAAAAAGTTCCATTGAACTAAAAAGCTTATCGTCCTTCTTCCCCCGTTGCAATCGGTGGTACCAAAGCAGAACCTGATGGACGAAAGAGAGAGAGAATCATATATAAAGGAGAAGGTGAGCGATCCTTAATAAAGTAAATGGGGTCAACCAGCTTTTGTTGATTAAGGGGCTGAGTAAACACAAATAAGTCTCAAAAGCTAGAAGAAAAGAGTGAAGCTCCTCTAATTTCAAAAGTCTCTGCTTCCCAGTAACCATTGGGATGGTCCCACATGGCATTATCAAGAAAAAGTTTCCTTGATCGTAACTTGTACGCATTGGAATGGTTGACTAGGGATTGACCCATCGAGAAGCATTGATTATTTACCCAGCATTCAGATCGAACCGTTGAGCTTCAGCGGGTTATCTGCCTACTCCCAGGCACGATGCTCCTAATAATAAACGCCCATGAATCCTGATGAACATCCTTTTACTGTTGTTAGATCAATCCAAAGACAACAATGACAAATTATCACATTTGAAATGAATTTATCACTCGGGCTGCCATGCCTTAAAGTATCAAAGAGATGCTTGATACATAGCCTCGCTCTAACTATCATTCAAGGAAACAGTCGATATATTAGTACAATTTTCACATGGCAAATGTTAAAAAGTTTTTTGAAATGTATCGTTCAGAATTTGTCATATAATTTTGGGAGAATGAGAAAATAGCTTGTTTGGTTGAGGTAACATTTCGGTCATATCCCAATAGGAACATAATAATTCCTATTTTTTACTCAATTTATAAATTACGATTGCTATTTTCAGGATTTTTAACAAGTGTCGCGAAGGACGCGCTAATATGATTTCTGTCAACGATATTGCCCTTTTCTTAGCACAAAAGAAACGGTTACGTAAGAGACAACAAAGGTGTTGTAACAAAATAAATTTAAACACAGGAAAGGACGTTTCTAGTGGGCTCCAAAAGCAGGTCCCTAGATTCTTCGCACTTTCTTACTTTTGCACCCTCTTTTGCGCGAAGTTCGATGAAATAGAGAGGCCACAAGTCTGCTTACTAAATCAACTTCGCACCACTAATCACGTCTTATTCTTTATAGCCGAACCAAAGTTTTCTTCCACATATTCATATAAAGTGGCTCACTGCACCAATCGACAATATTTAATCAGAAGTGAAGATGAAGGGATAGATGTCTATGTTATGAAGTGATTGCACCAATGTCACTCGCTTCTCCACTGGATGTCGCTACTCTTTTAAAAGACTTTGCTTTTGCCTTCAATAATTACTAAAGCATCGGTCCATCCTGATTCTAGCTCAGAAAGATTTTCCCGTATCATGCCCTGTCAATCATTAGGGTTACAAAATGTTCAATAAAGAAAATCTGAAGACTCTGTATTACTCAGAAAGTCGTTAGGACCCACTCTTGCTTCAAATCGTCCCTACATGTGTACCATCTTTGTACAGCTGGTCTACACAGGTAAAATCTCCACTCAAGCAACCGGTCATTCTTGGCATTTGCATGGCAAGAATCCAATTGTGTTATGGATTGATGTCATTATGTATTTAAGCAGAGTATAGGAGAGAGTATTTTATGTAATGACTATGCATATAATAATTACGAACAAAATTGGATAAACATAAAATCAAAATCTAAACAGTCAACGAGCCTTTTATTTGGGGAACAACAATATATTAATGAACTTTCCGTCAAAACTAGCACTTGAAGAAGAAAATTTACGAGCCGAATCGGGATGGATATGACACCGGTGCAATCATCGTCAAAGGTGCTTACTGAGATTTTCAGCAGTATTGTCAAGCATATCTTCTTCAGATTGAGCAAAACTCTGGAAGCAAACTAGGAAGAAGGGGATATGGTCACCTAATAGCCATTTCATGTTGGTCGTGTATGAATGATCATGGCGATTTTCCAATCAAACATCTTCCCCCCATCTAGAGAGAGAGCAGCTGCCAGTCAAACTCAGCATGGCCCAAAAAGAAGAAAAAAGAATAGCAGTTGCTTTTCACCCTTTTGGCTAGTCTCTCCCTCTATTAATCCCCCAATCCATCACCTCTCTTTCCTTAGCATGCTAAGTCTCCCCCTTCCTTCCTTGTTCTCCTCCTCCTCTCTCTCTCTCTCTCTCTCTCTCCGTTGCAAATGACACAAATCGAAGTAAGATCACCCAAACACTGTGCCCAAAAGCAAGCAAGGTTCTACGACAAACTAGACAATCCCAAGCTCTACAAGAAGCTCTTCTTTGCCTTCTCCAGTCTCTTCACCACCCTCCTCTCCCTCATCCTCCTCATCTACCTCCTCCTCCATCCCACCAAGCCCCGCTTCTCCCTCCAACAAGCCCAAATCTATCAACTCAACCTCTCCACCAATCCACAACTCATCAATTCTTCCATCCAACTCACCCTCGTCGCCACAAACCCTAACACCAAGGTGGGCATCTACTATGACGGCCTCCGGGTTTATGTCACCTACAAGGGCCAGCAGATAACCCTCGACTCTCCGCTTCCACCCTTTTATCAAGGGCACCAGGACATCAACCTCTTGACCGCCTCACTCGTGGGAAATTCGATTCCTGTCGCTCCCTCTTTCGGTTATGAAATGGGCCGTGATCAGAGCGCGGGAAAATTGTCGATCAGTGTCAAAGTGGATGGGAGAATAAGGTGGAAGGTAGGGACTTGGGTTTCGTGGAATTATCGGGTCAATGTCAACTGCGTCGCGGTTATGGATTTCGGGCCGGCGATTCCCACCAGCCCATTGAGTTCCAAGCAAGGAAGCCAGTGTTCTACTTCTCTGTGAGGAATGGAAAGAAGGGAACTTATCATCACTGCTACTTTTAAGATACATACTTTTGCGTCTTCAAGTTTATGCTTTAAACTCTTTTGTTTGATAGGTTGGGCTCTTATTGACGTGTTTTTGTTTTTTGGCAACTACATATGATGTTAATGATGTTTGAGAAGGTGATAAAGGTTGTCGTTATAATGAGATGTGAAAAGCTGGCTTTGATTTGTTAATGTTATCTTGGTCATCCTTTTCTCGATAGTGCTAAGTCGCTGTATTGCCATGCATGGAGCTGAAAAGGAGGCGTTTGTGCTGTCGCTTTTGCGGGTGTTTTTGATAAAACCCTCTCTTAAAAATATTTTAACAATGTTTTCCGTAATGTTTATCGGTACATGAACGTGTAGGGCAGAGGAATGATTTTCTATTTTTATATTATACTATCGAAAACTAAAAATTTTAAGAAGCTACTCATGTGTACTCACAATGTAAATGTTCTTGATCCTAGTACTCTTGATTTTGGACGTATGAACAAGTAAAATTATGAAGGGTGGTATTAAAACCCGATCCACACGCCAGCTTCTTCTTTCAAGTTATTTATAGCCTTTCTATTTTCCAATACTATAATCGTATTTTGTGTAGCTGGAAGGTTGTTAATCATGCCTAAAGTCTCTGGTATATGCGGTGATAAAAGGAGTTGATTAATTGTGAGATTAGAAGAGTTTTTACTTCTTAGGCACCCAAGTTTCTGTCGTGTTTTTGTTAAAGGAAAAGAAAGTTAATTGAATCTTAAATTAGGCCTACAACCGTGGTGCTATGAATCCTAAATAAGTTTTTAAATAATAGGTAGCGCAAGCGCACGGTAACGACAAGAATAGTGACTTTTCTCAAAAAGAGAGGATGAGAAAAAACAAAGTAGTGAGAATCATTTGGGCTGAACATTGCTTTTTTGTCAAAAGCTAAAACACTTTCCAGGGATTTGCAGAAAAGCCGCACACCTTAGTCCCCCATCAACCCCTCCCAAAAAAACAAAAAAAAAGGGTGAAGATAGTGCAGAACTCAAGAAAACATCTGGACGACATTATCTTAGAGAAAACGTAATGTCCGCTCGGACATTTGAATACAAACCTAAAGGGTGGCTCTAAATTCACTCTTAAAGTGGCTTCACCCTGCCCCCTAGAGAATGGAAAAGAGGAAATTTTCCAACTTGTTGGTCTCATTCCTCACCTTCCATCTCCACCAAGTCTTCGTGCTTCACCCGCCAACCTCTATCTTATTTTTCTTTTTCTTTTTTTTATTTATAATTTCCTTCTCCTAAAAATGGCAAGCAAGGGGCCCTTTAATGTCCTAAAGTTGTTGTAGCTGCACTGAAGCAAAGTACATGATCAACAAAACTGTGTTCGTGAACTAAAGTCGAGCACTTCAATCAAATTCTATTGACGAGCTCGAACACCGTGAGATGCCCATCATTGATGGAGGAAGTATTTTTTATAACATTCGATGAAAACCCACGAAAGAGAGGACAACAAGATAAATTGTGATATTTCAGAACTCGTTACTCATGGCGTCTCATTGCAGAGTGAGAAAAAGGTGCATGTAAGTAGTTTGTGAAAGCGACATAGGCATGCTCGGTCCCCAACTCCATGTACATCCAGGTACAACTTCTCTGTTGTGCCATGGTCGCAGCTACTCTCTCAGCCATTGTCGAACACATCCTATCTAGGTCCTAGCTTCAACACCCAGACTTCCAACCCAATGACAGTCTCCTTGGCCTTGCCACCCCCACCTCCTCTGTCGTTCTATATATAAATATAATTTATTTGAAAAAATGATGTTACTCTTATTGAGATGCATGTGTGAGTTGTATTAGACAAAACTCATATCACAGTATAAGTGTGCTGTAGAATAGTCATTATATCATAATTAGCTCATCACTTATTGATTTAAAATTTTGAGTGAAGGTGAGTTGAATATATTGACGGGTTCGGATTAGAGCTTTCTTTTAGAAATCTTCCAAGGCAAAAAGTATCAAATTTTTATTGCGACCTTCCAACAAATTGTATTAGTTGTAGATTGGTGGGCCCCCAATTTATTCTAGTGTTTGATGTATATATATCTTAAGAAGGAATCTGATGACCTACGCAATTTCCGAGCGGTGGGCATTTTAGTATAGAAATGTAGGCCCAACGGTAGACTTCGTGCCCTAGTCCAAAGAAAGAGATAAGAGATGTAGTTGAGCATTGATAGAGATTACAGTTAAGATATCTTGATGCAAAAAGATACCCTAATTAAGCAAGCATAACAATGAGCTCACACATGAGGGTAAGAATGTTGAAATATATGTGTGCATTGTTTTAGGATTGGCATGGTGTGGTTCAGTTAATATATTATAGTTGGTTAATAACTTATTGGATTAAGTTTTTGAATAAAGGTGAATTCAATTGACTATTTTGATAGGCTCAAATTTGAGATCTCTCTCAATGATTTCCCTAGACGAAATGTGCTACACTTTTACTGCGTGCTCTTAACAATTTTTCATTTGATTTTGCAACCTATTAACAAATCAATTTTAACACCTTGACAATCTTTCGCAACCTCCCAACAGCACACCACCTAGAGGTTGGCTAATAGATTATTAGGACTAAACTTAACTTGGGCTATCCCAATCCATATCAATTCACAACTTAAGGTTCAAGTTATTTGCATGTAAAAGATTTTCAATAAATAGTAATTACTAATCTATTTATAGTAGATCAATTAGAAACTCATATAAAATATTTGGAGAATAGTTATCTCTACAAATCAAAGATTTTCGAGTTGGGAACTTTGTTATCTCAAATAAATCTAATGCCTTTTCAATACAATTATTTTAGAAAATGCTTTGGCATTCGGCTTGGATTTATTTTGATTTTATCTATCTAACATGTGAGGTGATCGTGCGAATATGCAAATATTATTTAACACTCACTAATTAAAGCATTAAACAGATGACAAAGATATGATTGATAGACTTACCTCAATAGTAACACAAACATTTGTATTGTTAGTAGAAAAATCGAGTAATGTTTTTAATATGATTTTTACTAATACATATTAACAAACAAAGATTCTTTTTGTTGGTATTCACTTTATTTAGATGAAATGCAATACTATGTAAGGGTTAGCAACGGTCCAAGCTCAACCCTAGATTGGCCCAACCTGGTCGGTCCTAGTCGGTCCCGGTCGGGTTTTTAAGATAATTGAGTCAGTCCTTGGTCTTGAAATCTCTAATCCGATACTGTGCGGGTTGGTTCTTAGTCTTGAGATTTTGGGTTAGTCAAGTCGACATATATAATATACATAAATACTAAATATGCCCTTTGTTGATGCCTCATTTTGCCGATCCGACGGGTTTTTAACCTGGTTTTGATTCAGTCGAAGATATTGGAAATTTTACTTTACTCAAAAAGAGATGAAATGTAAAGACGCCAAAAATCTCTGGATGCTTATGACAATTGAAATTTCTCCTTTCTAAGGGAATAGAAAAATAATTTTTTTCTATTAATTAGTGGATTAGATAATAAAAAAAGAAAGAAAAAAGAAAGAAAAGAAAAGAAAACGAAAAAAGGAATGAAAATGAGCGGAGCTTGGGCCGGGCCTAATTGGCCCGGCCCCCTTTTTTCTATCGCGCGGGCTTTGCCCGTGACTTTCCTTTCCCAGGCCCACATCCTCTCGGCTGAACCTCCTCCCCATTTGCTCGGCACATCACGAGGCAAGTCACGATCTCACCTGCACCTAGGGTTTTCAGAAGGAAGAGACCGGCGACTGACACACACCAAAGGCGGGGCGGAGCAGAGCTGAAGGGACGTGAGCGGGTAGATGAGAGGGGGCTTAGAGAGTAGAAAAAAAGGTGGAAAGCAGAAGGAAAGCAGAGGGAGAAGGAAGGGAACTCAGAGACTCCGGCTTCCTCTCCGAAAAGTGGGGAAAACTCGTCGACTCTCGCTCTCGAGTGGAGACTCTCCTGTTCTCTCTCGCGTATGATCACCCTTTACCTGCGTTTTCTTTTCCTTCCGCTCCGCCGTGAAGGAAGGCCAAGCAGAACGCCGGTGAACCGCCTGGGGATCGCTCGGAGGCTCGCCATCAGAGCTTGTCTCGCACGGAAGAAGCAGAGTGCTCTTGGGCTGACCGAGATTGGGTTAGAATTTGGGCTGGATCTGATCGTTTTGGGCTGTCTTGGGCGTATGGGTTTGAGCTTTGGGCCCGCGTTTATTTGCCTTGTTTTGTTTGTGCGCGAGATTTGGGCCTAGATTTGAGATGGGCTGGAACTAGCGTGGGAGAGGCAATTCGGATTTCCCTGTTTTTCTAAGAAAAGGAAGAGAAAACCGAGCTGGACCCAAGTCAAGCCCAAACCGCGAACTCTTTTAAGAAATTAAAGTTAAAGCGAACCGGACCCACTTTGGGCCCAATCCTTTTTAAAAAAAATAAAAAGGGGGGCGGGCCGGATCGCTCTGAACCTTATCCGGTTCATGGCCCGACCCGGTTCTTTTTTTGGCATTATTATAATGTAATATTTCAAAATAAAAATAAAAAATACATTTTAATAATATAAAAATTAATTAAAAAAGGTTACAAAGTTAGTTTTTCCTTATTTCTCAGTAAGTAACCTTACCTGGCTCAATCAACTCGGTTTTTTTCAAATCATAATATATTATAATATTTTAAAATAAAATTATATTTTATTAATAAATAAATAAAAACAAAAAAAAATTAAAAAAACGTACATTTAATGAAGATTGGAGTTCTGATTAGAATCGCTGTCTTTTCTTAAAAGAATCTTTTTCCAACTTTAGAGTTGGCTTTTGTTAATCAATTAACAACACTTCTCTATATATAAAAAATCGAAGGATTAGGATCTTTTAGACCATTGTGTGTTTTCGCTCCCTAGTCTATGCACGTCTAATTTAACTTCCTATGTTGGCATTAAAAGTATGATTAGGTTCGCAATGATTGGATGTTTATTCTAGAATTGAATGCTAATGTTAGATTATTTAAATATTTGCTATTAGAGCTTTCACATGGTAGTGACAATTGTAACTATAGTTTGCTTAAGTTAGATGGCGGTAAATCGATGTCCATTTCGATCTTGCTCTTTGTAAGGGTTTATCTTATATGCACTAAATTTATACTAACTTAGGTGAGCGATTAAGCTCCTATAAGCTTAGTCTAATAAAATCCATTTAGACTTAGCATTACTCCTATTAATGAATGATCGATATATATAGCCTAGTATAAATCACATTTGAATTAACTTATTAGATTTACGTCCACATTTAGTCTTTAGTATCCAGCTTTTGAGGGATCATGTCTCGAGGCTTATAACAAGGTTGTGTATTTCTAATCACCCGACGAGTTGCAGGTTTTATTTTTATCCTCATCAGATAAATGCCTTTAATTATTCGATTGATTACTATTGTATCGTACTATGATTGTTTATTTCTTACACCACCTTTCGATAAATTCCATGTTAGTTTCTTTTCTTAATTTCACTTTAGTCTAGATATGCATGAAAATGACCTCAGAAAAGTAATTGTATAAATACTTAGTAGATTTGAATGACATGTAGGGCTTTAAAAGAAAAACAAGAATGCATGATCATTTTAGATTAAACAACCAATTAGTTAGGTACCGGAAGGACGCTAATAGAATTGTTAGCGTAAACAAGTCCCCGAACTTAGAATCTCTGGTTATGTAGGGATCGAAACGATAGTCCTGCCTCTCAATCGATTTCTAGCCGACTCCAATAGGCTAATGGCGACTCCTAGAAATATATTAAGTTGTTAAATAATCTTAAAATTTGAAAGTGCCTAAACGTCACACGAGGTGTGGATTTGGGAGAATCCAAGCTCGAGATTGAGGAATCGAGAGTAAATACCTCTAAACCTATTTTTCTTCCCTCCTAAAGGGCGGAAAATTAGGTTGCGACACCCTTTTTTCTCAAGCCTAATAAAGAAACCAGCTTCAACTTCAACCTTCTTCTTTAGTTCTTCCTACGAAGCCCAAACCAAGAGTAGAAGGCCAAGCCCATGGCCTAGAAAGGAGCAACCAGCTTATCAGTTTCTCTTCTTCCAATCCAAGCGTCTATCTTCATCGAGGTCAACACTAAACACTTGACAATTTCACTTGCAGTTGCCAATAAATCCATAATTTGATGACCTCCCCATTGGCCTCGCTCCTCTAGTCCCCCTCGCTCCTCCGTCTTATTTTTTCTTTTCTTTTTTGTCCTTTGCTTTTTTATCTTTATGGGTATGAATAATTTAGTGGTCCTAGATTGACCTTGGAACTGGACCGGACCGATAGGGTTGGTCCGGTCATTAGTCCCAAGCTCAATGGATCGGTCCATGGTACCAAAAATTGAGGACCGACACTGTATGGGTTGGTCCTCAGGTTAAGTATGGGACTAGCCCAACCCAGACCATGCTTATTCCTAATGCTATGTATACATTATGCAACTATACTAATTGAAATTATACTAATAATGAGATGCATTATTTTAAATTATCTTAACATGAAAAAAATTTACTTAAATAATCTAATTCTAATGACGTGTGATATAAAGAAGCAATTATATAAAATGTCAATCAATTTCTAATTAACTGAACATGTAACCTACATTGCATGAAATTCTAATTTATTCAATCAACATGTCTATATGACATATGGGTTTGCTCATGTTAACATATAAGTTACTCTGCATGACATGAGATGAATGACTAAAGAAACCTAATATGCAATTCTAAATGTTAAGTGAGCTTAATTAACAGTACGGTATGTGAGTTCAAATTATTTAACCTAACATGCAAAGTACATAGTATTCAAGTATAATTGAATTAAGTATTAAACTACGCAATACACATTATTAATTAAATAACACACAACATGACATGCATCCTAAATTATTTAACCTATAATGCAAACTGCATGACATGCATTATGAACTGAGTAAGTCTTATTATTTATTTCTAATGACAAGCATGCAATGACATTAATGACATGAATCATGATATGCCTAAACTATATGGCATATGTATGACATATTTTTTATGTTTTCATTGTAAATTTGGAATTGATAAAATCTATGGATATTTTTTTATGAAATTCGAAATTATTATATATCCTTGTGCAGTTATGTAACCTAATTAAATATGGAATCTAATCTATTTTATTCTAACATGTAATCAGTTCTAAGATAACTTCCTAATCTTTAAAAGATATCTTTTTTTGTTGTAGTTGGATTTCTATCTTTTAAGAAGCAAAATCAAACAAACCAAAAGGTAGCATATTCATTTGCAATCAATATCAAACATTATCCGCAATCAAAATACCTTTTTTCAATCAAATACCATCGAAAAACAACTTTTAAGAGAATTCAAATTTGACTGATGAAAAATTGACCGCTTGTGCACAGGGTGGTAGAAGGTGCGGAGGATTTTTTCCATATTGTCATAGGTCGGATATAGGGGTAGAGATCGGTTTGATGATCCAAGGTACTATTATCAAATTAAGATAGAAAGATACATAAAAAATAGACTTTGTGTAGATAGAGATTCTCATTCAATATTTAGATATTTACCAAGGATCATGGCTTCTTAATTAGGTAATAAAATCGAATAATTTTGAGTACAATCAAGGTAGGAATTTTATCTAATTCAGGACATCTCATGAGTAATGTTTCTGAATGTGAATTGACAGATTGAGACGGCGATCGTCGAGACAGCATGGATGGCTATGAACTCATATTGGCCGATATGCTAGTTATATGCAACATTGGCTCTCGACTTTGGATCGGCTTGCGGCTAATGGTGGATCAACGAATAGCAACAATAGAGCGGTGAGCGCGGTTGGTGGACAACAAACAACGAAAGTCGAGGGCATTGCAGCAGCAATGATGATCAGCGGCAGGAAACGAGCTTCAACACGAGATGATCAGGAGAAGTAGAGGTGATAATCGACGAACGTTGGCTTGATTGACCTCATGACTGGGCCACAATGTGACGGCGAGTAGCAGCGACACGGCGGTATGGAGGTGGAGTTGCAGAATCGATATTGGCGGCTTGGGTTGACAATGCAGCTGGCGTCGTAATCGGCCGAGTGGAGTAGGCTAGGCTAGGTCCGAGCTCAACAAGGAAGCGAGGACGAAAACGTGATCGTCAAGGTAGCGACGTCGAAGGCTCTTGTGGTTTACCGCCACAGGTCTGGCTACACTTAGCAGTAGAGTAGGGAGCAGTAGCGGCATCGGGCGCAATGACGGGGTAGTGTCGGCGCGACAACAGCACAGCGAGTGACAAGCAGAGGAGGGCTTTGGTCGTTAGAGGATCTATTCCTCTATCTTTCTCCCATGTATCTCTCTATTTTTTCGAGCATTCTCTGAATTGAGATTGCCAATCCCCAATCCTAAGACAATAATTATATATATATATATATATAGTCAATGTTAATTGCCGTTAAGGACTTGGAGTTCTTGTTATTTACATAATTGACTCTAAATTATAGTAATTCTTTCAATTAAGTCCTTAGAGGGTTAAATTGCACAAATTATCTTGACTAAGCACCTCCAACCATGGACTGCCTGAAATTCTCTAGGTTGTGGGTTTGAAATTTATAGGTTGACCCATTTAGGGTTTATTCTAATTAATTTCAAGGCCTTTAAGATCAATGGACTAAGCCCATTTCAATTAAAACTCAAATTGCCCACATTAGGGATAAAAAAATTTGGCCACTCCTCCCTTGATGCTCGTCGAGAGTTTTCAAAGTGCGGACTAAGCCTGCGCGACTGAGTCTGATTGTATCGCCATCATTCTAATGCTAATGTCATCCAAATGTTATCATGAATGCTTAAAATTAGATACTACGTAATGATATTTATAATTTTTTTTAGGAATCGATTAATTAAGCCTTAATTTTTTATGCAATATAAACCTAAATGAGTCATTAAAATTTGTGTATTGATACAATCTAGTCAAATATAAAACAGCTTCTCTAAAAAACAGAAGAAGCTAGGATTAAACTCTCAGCATGGAAGTCACCAATAGAGTCGCAATTGGAGAATACCCAATCATTAAACATCTATATTGGCATTACATCATCATGGACCTTGGAACGCGACACAGCTGCTAGAAGAGTTACGGTTGGAAAGACCTCGACCTGAGCAATGCGCACTTCGAGCTCGAAGCGGCAAGGTTTGGTAGGTGAGGGTAGAAGTGCGCACGAGCAGCGACGAGAGAGGGGGAGAGAAGGAGACAGATGCAAGGAGCTGAGGAGAGGTGGAGAAGTTAGGAAGTGGGACCAATGACTTGGGTAATTCCATCCTTTAAATTTTCTGTGGGTGGATGGAGCCATTTTAGGGGTTGGTCTAGCGCGGCCCACACTAGATCATCTTCGATGCAGAAACTAAACAAATAACCTCACCATAAATATTTGTCGACACCACAGAAAGTGGGATTAGCTTATAGAAGTGGTATAAATCTACTACTAAATCGCAATACTAAGTTCACGTATTACACAATACAATCGGTCTTTATTGTTAAGAAGTTATCATACCTAAGCTCTCATTTCATTTTCACTAAGATCCTGTGAATTTGAATTTTTTTTTTTTACTTAACTAATGTAGGTAAACTGTTTTTGTTTACGTTTATTGGGTAAGGCTGCACTTGTTGAGTTAGACACGAGCTTAGGGTTAGAGCTGGAGCTCGAGATCGATCTCCTACTCATTAAAGAAATTGGGGGTTCTCCAGATGCAATGAGGATTAAAGCATTAGAGACGCAGCGATCCACAAAGTGGAGACTCTTTGTTCTTGGGCCAGTCTTTTGTGGGATTCTGATAAGATATTCATGGGTCGGACTTTTGAGAGGCCCTGCACTTAAATTCGTGCTCGTAATGCAGGCTTGTTCGATCATGCCCAGGATTCGACGATGTTGATGGGCCATATGAGCTCTACAAACTTGCTAAATACATGGGACGAGGCTTCGTTTTGTTGACGTTGGTAATGATTGATTTCTCTTTCCTTGTTTTCTATCTTAAACGATGTTCGATTGCTTGAACCTCATGGAACAGTTGTCGCTTTTCAAGTGACAGGCTTCTCATAGATGATTTTAGCTTAGTTTTTTTTTTTATTTAAAAGATGACCACCCCGTGAATTTCTTACATGAGCACTTTAAGATATCAAGGACAGAATCTAAAACTATATCACCATTAACCTGCTAGAAATTAAGTATAGGAGAGTAGATAAACTCTCATCTGTACTGTTATATAAAGTAAAGAGAAACTTTTATCTTAAGATATCAATTTTCCTTTTTTTTTCTCCCCTTCCTCAGAATCTACACACATCCTCAATTAGTTATTTCATAAGTCTTCCTATCAATGGACAAATGCATCAATCGACAGTTAGAAAAGCCCATGTTATGAAATCTCCAAGAGACAAAATAATAAAAAATAAGTATGGATGCGTTATTTATCACCACTTAGAGATGAATACTATATGGTGGTGGCAGGAAATTTTTTCGCATCGAATCAAGATATTTAAGAAGAACAGGTTTTTTTAGCACGATACCCTCAAGAATTTCTAACAATTGCATGGAACAGGTTAATTTTCAAAGTATTTTTCCATTCCAATATTTCTATTGGAGCTTCTCTTCCTTTTATCTCTCACAAATTTTGTTTTCAAATTGAATTTTTTTCATCTCAAAATCAAGTTACCAAAAAAGGTCCAAATCAAGCAAATACTAAGCTTTTCCACCAGCATGTTCGCAGTTCCTTTATATTGTCTTGATAATTTCATTCCATTAATTGATAATTTAAGCATTTTGTAATGAGGCGATTTCGCAGAAAAAAATTTTAATTTTAAAGTTCTGGTTTCCGTATACACGTGCATTTTTACTAGTTGTCTGAAATAATTTTTTAAGTTGTGGACGAGCCTAGGCAAGTGAAACCGATTGATATCTTGTATGAATCCACTAGGTCTATTTGCTTGTCCACCGCATGCGATGAATTCGCGTGGAGGAATTTTCTCTACGCACAATTGCTGAAATGGAGGCACATGGACTGGTTATTGCCACATTCATAGAATGCACAAATATTTCCACAAAGTACTTGTTCTTTTCCCCTTTTTTGTTTGGTTATATATTTTCCACAAGACTTGTCGTCTCCTTCTCGTTTCCTCATTTTCTTGTGGAATGTGGATGACTATAATTGATTGATCTTATCTTTATTAGGTTGCATGCGCATTGCATTAATAATGTTGGAGATATAACTGGTAAGACTTTCGAAATCTCTCTTGATTTCGCATGTCCGTGATTGATCGTGTAATGTGCAGGAGAAAATCAGTACATTCTCCACTTCTTCCGTGATTCTGCCTATACCCCATCAACCATGCAATATCTTTGATTGATTGGATATGCATGATCAAGGGAGATACGATGAATCTGCTCATTTTCTCTATCGAATCACAGGATCTCGGACAGCTGAGCGTGATACCGCACTAATGGTGTTGAACATGTTAAAATATTCAACTAAAAGGCTCGAATTATGCGGTGGAGGTAAATTAAATGTATTCGAACCACTACCCCATCAATCTGGTTGATGGAATGTCCTTCTCATAAGTAATGTCCTGATTGATCTTTCCATCCGTGAGTTAGCTTGCGAATATCATTACGTGAACTCCGGGACATGATGGGACAAACCGAACTGAAGTCGGACTAAACTATACCATCTGAAATTGGAGGGATACGTCCTTTCTTCATGTCTATCATCGCGTGACAAATAGTCGTGCATTACCTGCACTGATCCATGCTTTCCTACGCTTTTAGCTAGAGAGTGCGATTTAGTGTCCTTTGTCTCGTATTAAATTCTCATAATCGACGTAATGCGGCGCCTGCCTGCCTGCCTGCATGAAATTCCCTACCGCGACGGTAGTACAGGAAAACAAAAGGAACTTTGCTTGATCACAGCAATGATTGAAGGCCTAAAATTCGTTAGGTATGAGTAGACCGTCCTGGGATTTTATCCGCCTCATCATTGGAGAGAATAATTATATAATGGGTTTTTGATGAGGATCGCTGGGCCTAAACCATCACGTCGCGCGAGAGACGTGCATTTCACGTTGGGATTCTCCGGAGACCGCAAAACCAAACCGAGATAAGGTTGGTATCGATGTCGTGGGAGGGGATTAGAAAGACGTCCTCATTGATGTGCATAGAAACAATAT
Source organism: Melaleuca alternifolia (assembly GCA_019926035.1). NCBI lineage: Eukaryota > Viridiplantae > Streptophyta > Magnoliopsida > Myrtales > Myrtaceae > Melaleuca > Melaleuca alternifolia. The sequence continues at coordinate 1,178,117 of JAGKPW010000011.1, read as the reverse complement.
ATAGAGCGTGTTTCCAAGTGATGTGAATGCACTGAGTACGCCTCACTTAAAAGTCATTCACTTAAAGTTTACCACATCGATTTACGAGTGAATTTTCTTAATAAAGTTTGTCTTCTCAATAAACGCAAGCAAACAACTACTACGAAGATTGGGTATTCATAAAGAATCGTATTCTCGTGCGATCTGATCAATATAGATGTTCTATGCACAGGCTGAAAGTCTAGATGTAGCTTGTTCATGGGACTTGAAGAGTGTTTCACAGATCTTCAAATGGTTAGATCTCCATGCCATGCCCGTGGGTTATTACCAAGAAGTTTAAAAGTGAAAGAAATTAAAATAAAAAAGATAAAACGATCTAGAAGTCCCCACTAGGCCCCGCAAGCTTTTGGCCTCCACGCATGCAATGCAGATCTCTGAAAGTGAAATGAGTGACAACCCTCGAATTAAAGAGACGATAAGATTCCAGCCAAAGAGAGAGAGAGAGATAAGATTGTAAATGGGACGGAGCCACTTGAGTCAAATTGATACACCATTGCAGTCAGTTTTGGAAGCCTTTTGTTTGGCATGTAGCAAGTGAACACATACTAAAATTTCTACCCCCGATCGCCTCCTACCAACATGAATAGCAAATCTCGGCGAATCGACTAATAACAATCAATGATCTTGTATTGATTCGGAAATGAAAATTCTTCGAGACATATACATGGTGGACAAGAAGCTGATTTCATCAGCGGTCCTTGTTTATGCTGTCTTCACTTCATGGCTAGTAAAGTTTCCACTTAAGCATTGGAGATGGTCAATACTTTGAAGACCCTTGTTTCTTATACCGGGTAATATGAATTAACGACTTATAAATCATATGCATGGAATGACGAGAGTTCCACTCTCTGGTGAGCAAACAGCTATCCCGCTCACCGATGAACGGGAAGGGGTTCAGTGCAGCATCCCCGAAACAATACCGGATTTAGATTTATATTTAAGTTGGTCTAGTTGTTATGCGATTAAATGAATTAAAATGGATTTAGGGTTTGTACTCATTTATAAGTCGTGTGGCTATAAAACTAAAAGCCAATCCCTACATCCATGCCTGGGTGAGCCATTTCGTTCTTGTGATAGCGTAATTGTTTCTTTTTTATCCTTGAAGTGCCTATTTTTTTCTAAATAGATTTGCCAATGTAAATTATTGGTGGCCAATCACTATACTCAGGGAGAGCACCTGCCAAGATCTCCATTTCTAGTTACAATGGCTTGCGGTGAGCATTTAGATTCAATGCTCTCATCACCGTTATCATGCAATAATATCAACATCAATATGTGATAAGAATACAGATCGAGTACCTATAAGAAACTTTCAGATTTAGTCTACAGATCGAGTACCTATAAGATTTAGTCCAGGAGAGCAAAACCCTCAAATCTAAATCTAAATCTAAATCGAGAGAAAAGAATAGGTAGAGATTGCAAAATCACGTCATAATCCTCCTCCTCCATACACCATATAAATCTCCAGGTATGCTATCCTATACAGCGAGCTACCATGCTTTAGTCTCAAAGAACTATCTTTTAGGAAATACTCATAATATAAAATTATTAATTTTGTGCTCAGTACTGAAAAAAGCTACCGTTCTTAAAGGCCTTTCAAATTGGACTCAACAATCTCCTGATTTGTTTTGGGAGTTATCTATGTCTAACTATGGGATCCGGATCCCCTGACCAGATCGGACGGTTATGAAGGTAAGAGGGTCACCAATCACGAGGACAGGCAATCCTTTTCCTCGACTATGTACTCGGTTGAGTTTAATTTGGTTCTCACTCCCACTCATTCCTCCGGTACCGATCCCATCTGTGAAATGATCGCATAAACGTGGATTCGCGTCCGAGTTCCAAGATGACGGTACGAAAGGGGATGGACCCGAGAGGTTCACCTCTGGTATCCTGCTCCATTCATCCATGGGCAACATCCCCACGCCGCGTCATTCATGAACAGTGAGTCAAGTCAACCTCGATGCCTATCTTGAATGTTATGTCATTGACGCGAAGTCACGATGAACCAGCTTCGATCCCTCGGGCCCATCGACTGCTACAAGCGCATGTGTAATCACATGCATTCAAGTGCAATCAATCACATCCAATCGCTCACGCGGATGCAGATCCATTGTTCCTTCTTATGAACACATCCGAGGTCCCGTTCACGAGGAAGCAAGCAATTACTCGTTCGCTTTGGGTATTCTTTCTTACAAATAAAAGGCTAGAGTCTAGGACACTAAACATCACCTAAATGCCTTTTATTAAAAGATAAAAACCTAATGATGCAACGCTAGTCCTTTTTTTCTTCTTCTTTGATAATTAAACTATATTCAACGTGGATAATGCATGAGATGCAATGGTTATTCTACATGACGTGATGTCATAATATTGACCAAATGACGCGAGATATATGTTATTCACGTTATATTCCTAAATTGAATCTGTGTTACTCAAATGACATTTTTTTTGTTTGACTTTTATTCTTGTTAATGAAAACTATTAATTATCTTAAATCTACATGACCTCCGAGATTACTATGCCTTATCCTAAGCATGAATCATGAATGCTCCTTAATTCCAAACTTGCAAGTGACATAATATATGCAACGGCTAATAAAATTTATGATAATTTGAGATATATGTCATATCCAAAATTCACTAATATAATTAAATGACACATGCTCTTAATGCAATCGAAATTTATTTAATTAATCACGCATAAAACACACATGAGATGATATTAGAGGTCAGATCTTTAGACTCAAAGGTCCGATGCCCTAATTTGTCTTAACTAATGTAAGCAATAATCAAATATCATCATAACAGCCTACTGTTAGCCTACTATTAAATAACATGTAATTAGGACAATATAGTAAAGCTAAATTACCACATAAATATCCAAACCTCAAGCCTTTCTTGGATTAAGGTTTACCTTCATCATCGAAGAGGGTTTGATGCGAGGCAAAAGGGCAGCTTGGATATGCAAGGACCGGTGGTGTAGATGTGATGGCAAGGCTGTGAAGTATCGCGAAAAGCTTGCAAGGACACTGGCGAGCGGGCTGAGGTGCAGCAAAGGGGTATAGAGAGGCTACAGCACTCCTGGCGTCATTGGGAGGCTACAGGTGCCTGCGGGGTGCGATCTAGCACGGCAGAGGCTCAGTTGCTGAGGCGGTGGTGCTTACACGGATGCTGGAAAAACTACAGGGACGTCAGGCGCACTGGAAATTCGACTGAGGGCTTGCTGGGCGACTGCCAAAGCGGCGGTGATGTTGGTTAGAAGCTGCAGGATTGGTCTTATGACGCTCTAGAACGTCGTGCACTGGGCGATTATTTTGTTGAAACTATTATTATCATTAAGCATGTAGAAGCACACAATTATACCGCATGAGAAACATAATTTGGCAAGTTTGAATAATTTACATATGCATTTTCCATTAATTTCCCTCTTGGAAGTATTAATACAAGTACAAAAAGAGATATAATGCAACGCAATAACTCTGAGAAGAAGGTCAGGGTTTAGTCGATACTAGCCATACTCCTGCACTCCAAAAATTTCTCTAAACAAAGTCACGCTACTGGAGTATGGACTACCAACCTTTCCCATCAACATGCCATTATTGCCATCAAAACTAAGGGGATCATTTAAGCCTCTAAAGGATCCAACTAACTCCAGTCGATGTCGAAGTACCGGGCAACAAATTGTTAAGGGATCCATCGGTATCCCTATGTTGACCCATAGTATAGAGCTACACTAAGTATAAACTACCGCTGATTTAGATACTAGTATATATTGATATTCGTAGTCAAAATATATAGGAACTCCAAACTGTAGGAGGATGAACCATCCTATAAATTTGAAAGAAGAAAAACAAGAAATGAGCCTAGCCTTAGTAAATGACATGAAATCTCTAAGATTAAAATAAAAGATCATCTTACCACTCAATATGATATCCACAAATAACACGAGAGTAAGATAAGTACACAATAATCATATATGATCATGCATAAAATTATGCAATATAGATAACCATGTATGACAAATGCAGAAATTAATGCACTATCTTTATTGTCGCGATATGCCGATGGAAAACATTAAAACAATGTATAAAATTATTCACTCAAACGCAAGCAGATGACCTATTATTTCATAATGCACAAATGCCACATAGTAGCTCATCGATATACGTAAGTGAGTTTCTAATTCCTACTTGTCACTAACCAAGACCCATCTCAACTCATGAGGCATTGTCACAACCAATTTATGGAGGATGAAATAATATATATCCATTTGTCACGCCTCATAGACCATTCATCACACGTGTTTTTTTATATCAACGATGATAATACCAATAGACATCTGCATAAACATAATCATCTTTTAACATTATACTATGGCTACATAAGTTATGTCATTCTACACAAGCCATGTCATTATATAGTTTCATGTCATCTCAATTTTAAAGAGAATTGTCTATTACGGTTGAACGTTTGGCTAATTCTAGAGTCTCATACGCATACTTATATAAAGGACTTCCCCCATAGCGAATAGGTCGTGGAAAAGATATTTACCACATGGTATCAAAGACATATACATCAGGATAACACAACTACTGCCTTATGCATATCAAGAGCAAATATCTGCAATTAAAAGCAACTAACCTCTTTAATATTTTTTGTGTCAACAATGGAAACCCATTATCTATTTATCATCACTTGCAAACCCACATATTATACTATCTCATTCACTAGAGTGTTTTTTGCAATTTCATGAGTTATTGGAATAAACTGTTATATAGATCAATTTTTCCAATATCTTAGAAATGTGAATATTCATTCTTTTGGTGGCACAAGAAATGACCATTTTGGACAGTCAATAGTTATAAAATGGGCAAGTGAGTCAACCAACACACACTTAGTCAAAATCGACATCTTAGTTTTACACTTAGGCCTCCTCTGTATTGCATAAAGCATTTTTCAAGAATGTATATTCGCCAGTTTCTAGCATTTAGCTCAGTTGGGAAAATGAGTCAATAGAAAATATATGCTCAAATTCAGTAAATTGATTTCTTTTAAAAAAATCGAAAACCATTTCCTAAATATGACAATATATCAACAATTGAGTTTGAAACTCTACGCTTAGGAACAAAAACCCCAACGCTAGCTCCTGAGTCTTTGGTATCTAGGATGCTATATAGCACCCCAACCTCGGATTCATCAAGGCCAAACAAGTGAAGCTCCCATCGTCTTCGTCTAAGTCCATCTAGGCAAAGATTGAGATCTCAATGCCCATGCTCAAGCCACCAACACTGAAGCCCACTTCCATTGGTGCCGACCTCAAGCCTTGGTGTCCATGCTCAATGCCTCAACACCTAGGCCCTAGTCCACAAAGGTCAAGTGCGGGATCCCAGTTCTCGAAGTTGGATCCTCGGCACTTGAGTTTAGGTCTACAAAGGTTGTGCTCCGGTCCATCAAGGTCGAGCTCGGGGCCCAGGTGTCAAGTGGCTCATCTCTGACACTTGGGTCAAGATTTAATTTGGCCAGACCTACTCAAGTGCTTGTACTCAATTTCTCAACTACCTATGCTCAAGTAACTAACATGAGTCAAACAATGTACGTCTATTTAGAAAAATTAAATCAAAATTTTCATATTAAACTAAGGTTTCTAATTCATTTTTGAGTTTCAGCCAAACTTAAAAAAAATGTTGTTATTTTCCTAGAAAACATTTTCCAAGCAATTTCACTTGTTTCGTAAAATGAACAGAGTTTTAGTCTCAAAAATGATAAGTTAGCCAATTTTAACGCTTAGTCTCAAAATTGACAACTAAGCTAGTTTTTATCCTTTTCACCCTCTTCCCCTCGAAAATGCTGCCAATCTTATTGAAGTCAACAAATACCACCTACGCATGTGAAAACTCATACAATACAAGTCAAATAATTACAACAACTCAACATGCCTTTAGTGAAACTTGCTCACACTCAACATCAAAATTTCAACAACAAAAAAAGATTAACAAACACCAATAAATCATGTCAATAGTATTTGGTAGATCAATCTATCTCAGTCTTTAGAATTTTCACTTAGCTTGAATAAAAAACTTGGACAGCTCAAAGCTTTAACTACCGTCAAAGCAAGATTAGAAAGAACAAAGATTAATCATCTCTCAAACTTTCTCAACAACAAAACTAGTTCGATAAAAAAGAAAAGAAATTAAAGTCCATAAATTCACCTTGTAAAAATCTTCAAGGAAATTAAAAGCTTTAACGACACAAGAGTGAGACTCTTGCTTTTGCTCAACAGATTGGCAAGTAAAAATAAAAAAGGCAATTGATAGGAGATATCTTTTTCTTTTTGAAGTTTGGTTATTGGTATATGCTTCATACGATAAAGAGGGGATGTACTTGGAAACTATACTAGATTTACCAAGGGATAAGAATGGTTAACCAAGCTAAAACTAATGATGACTTGAGCTTAAAAATACTAGGTGGAAATCGTTAAGAGGGGTTTTCAAGCTAAAAAGTGACAGATGGCTTAACTACATGGTTTGCAAAATAGATGTTTTGATAAGTTACTACGATATGTAGTATATCAGTACGTAAACGAAGAAATTAGTGTTCGTTCTAAACATTGATAGTATAGAAAAAAAAAACGTTTTAAACCCACTCAAATGTTTAGCAGAATTATTAGACACTAGGAGGAATTCAACTCATTAATTTTTATATATTGAAAACTATCCAATACGTATTTCACGATGTATCAATCCTTGTTAGTAATTACTATAGCAGCAAGTTAATTACCATCATTGCACACAATCAATGCATATCTCAGCATCTATCAATCTAATCTTATTACACCACTCACGGCGACTACGGAGCAGAAAATCTTCCTTCAAACTACTCCTACGTCACAAAATTAGTGACCCACCAGAAATTTCACACGCGGCATCCCAAACTCTAAGTTAATTAATAATTAACTTTATGTCCTAAATACTAATTTGAGGTATAGAAAATTCCTGATGTTATAGGTCTGGGCATGTTGGAGCTGTCGGAGGTGCTCTAAGGATACCTAGGATTGACAAGAAGTGCTGGTGTAGGCACTTAGATGCGTCGATGAGAATAGGATGCGTCCGGGTTGGTGCGGATGTCGTTGGACACCTCAGGGCGTCGTGGGGAGCAAGAGTGGCAAGTTGATGGCAGCTGGAGATGGTGGCGGAGCTCGGGGATGACGGGACGTGGCGGCGATAGGAAGAGGAAGGAGCGCGCTCCTCTTTGGCAGGTGTTGCTTCTAATTCATATACGTGAGTTTCCGCCCAGCCCGCGGCGACTAACATGGGCGAGCAAAGACTAAGAGGTGGGCGCACAGAGAGGAGAGAGCAGGGGAAAGTTTTTTTAACGTTACTTAAGGGTTTTCAATCTGGTGTGAGTGAGCCTAAATAAAGCGCTCACGTATCATGATCTTCTGCTTGAAAACAATAGATGGACTAGGATGGAAACGGTAGATCTGCGTCCCTCTCATGCATGCTGCTTCTCATGTAGATTCAATGACCAATGCCATCCGGGCTGCAAGGCAAATCATCGCTATAATATATTATGCGTGCTATGTTGATGTTATGCTGTTTGTGTTGGCGTGTTGGCGTGTGAAGCCAAACATATTAAAGGACTTTTTTGTGTTTTCTCTTCTTCTTGCTTTTAGGGTAAAAGCTATAATTATATATTAGATTTAGGGAAGCAGCAGTTTAGGGCAGAAGCAGTAGTTTTAGCACAGAAAAGAAGATAGAGAGAAAAGAAACAGAGAGAAGAAAAAGTGAATTTTTATTTGTAAGTGTTATCAATTTTTTTGTATTATGATCTTGAGAGAATATCAATAATGTATGCCTGTTTTCTTCAAAATTTAGTGCACTTGCAAAGTGCCTCTACGCAGAGACATAACCTAGGTTTAGTTAACTTCAATAACCAATTTTGTGGTGCCTTCTATTGAATCTGTTCTTTTATTACTATATTTTGTTTGGAAGAATTATTTGTTCGTGTTATCTTTCCAAAATCATTGTGCAATTCCTAACAAGTGATATCAAAGCCTAGGTTAGCTAATCGAGAACATTTAAAGTTTATTTGGTGACGCTTGATTGAAAGAAAATGATATGGCAGAAAATAAAAGCAAAATCGATAAGTTGGACAGGTAGAATTTCGGATGGTGGAAAATCCAATCAAGGATTATCATTATTAGGAAGATCTCTATACACAACTTGAGGGTTGGAAATCCGAAATCACTGGGATGGATCTGATAGCAAAATCAAAATGATACTTCTTTATAGGGTTAACAAAAAAGACAGGATGGCACATTGTGAAAGCAAAAACTGTAAAAGAAGTCATGTATATTTTGACATACATATATATATATATATATATATATATATATATATATGATTTGTTACGAGCACTGCCCAGTATTGGGGAATCATTTCACTAAGGTTCTGTCCTTGGGAAGGGGCCGTTCGAGATATTATCATACCATCAAATACGGCATTCTCGAGATGGGCCAAGACGAGAGACTGCACTTGGAGAATTTACTCAGACCATATTTTCGGCTCCCGAAAATTGGGATTTCCCGGAAGAATATGCTTCCATATGTATATCCGAGCATCGATCTTTGGCTCCACACGCTGATCTAGATTCTTTCGGGACGATCGCAAACCGACACAAAGGTTCTACAAAAAGTACTCATCTGCCGTCTATACAACACGAGCCAATCATTACCAGATCCACTGATCAACAAGCACCGGCTTATCTCTTCTTGACTTTTGTTCGACGCGAAGCGGCCCTTCCCTCTACCAGGTCAAGCTCTCGACCGAAAGTGAGTAGACAATATAGAAGGATGTAGACGCAGCAAACTCATGCAAATCTTTTTCATTCTTTCATTTTTCCTCTTCCCTTTAGTCACTTGCTGAAAACACTTCTTTAATATCCCGGACATGATATTATATATTCTGGACGATCTTTCGCGACCAGACTGAATCCACCTCTTTGGATCAAAGGCATGTCAAGTGGTCGTTTATGACCCGGCCAAAGATTTAGATGGTGCAGAACATACACATAGCAAGGAGTCGAATTTAAGATTCTGGCGGTGACTCGGGTTTTATAAAAGCTTTGATTTTTAGTCTAATTGGCGCCCTGACAGCGAGAGACTGTGCCAAGGAGATGTGTAAAGTTTGTCATTTTTGCACCTCTTTCAGTCCTTATTTTTATTTTTCCTGCTCTTGAGTGGATGACAATAAAATTTATCGAAGGTTTGAGATCCTCACCATTAGAGGCTCGACTACATCAAAATGAAATCATATTCTATGAAAATTAATCCAAAAAACCTAAGTGCCACAGGTTCCACCATCAATGATCAATTCCTATCACCAACAACTCGGATTGATCGCTCTCGCCCCATCACAGTCATCGATCGCTTCTTGTCAACATAGCCACAGGTTAGCATGGTAATCATAGAGAGAGAAAGAGAGAGAGAAGGCCAGAAGTCCGACCTTACATAGAAGGTTGAATAGAATCTGAATGAATAAGTGCCCTTCAGAACTACCTGGCGAGATGTTGCACAGGTTCATCACCAGTGTGCCCCAGTGGTAGCCACGAATGGAAGCGAAGAGGCGCTAGATGAGGAGGAGGAAGTAGTAGAAGGGAAGAAAAGGATAAAAGAATGATAAAGAGAGAAGAGAAAATACTTTTCTTTCGTGCAAATGTGGTGTGCCCTTGTTTCAACTGGTAAAATTACGATATAAATATATATAGCTTAACAGATTCTAATATTTTGCCAAAGAGATGGTATGAGACTATAATCGGTATCTACTGGAAAGGGTGATGACTCGCTTGCACTAAATAGAGTTCTAATTGGGAGAGACTCCATTTAATTAGTGTAGAGGTAGGACTCCGACTATGCAATTCGTGGAGAGTGACGCCTCGTGCGACCTTCTTTCCACCTTAGATGGCAATCGTGATGTTAAAAGACGATGACACCACCTTAGATTGCAATCGCAATGTCAAAAGACGATGACACTATTCACACTCAACATCTCTTTGGCATTGCAATGTTCACAATTGGCCTCTTGAGCTACACCATAGAAGATGATAATGGTCGTAGTTACTTCTATATTTTGAAAATTTGCAATTCGTGCATAGTGCGTTAACTGAGGGATATTGCGCAATCTTTTGATCATGAAGCCTTTGGAATGAATGATAAAAAAAGCTTGTGGGGGAGGATGGCCGGTAGAGCCCGTAGGAGTCACGCCATCTAGAAGGGATTGGTGAGGTGGGAAATTTCATCTAGAAGGGATTGGCGATGTAAGAAATTTTCTCTTAATTTATTGAAAATCAATATATATTTTCTGTCCTAACTCTAAGGCTCCGTTCGTTTCACAAAAAATATTCTTCCGGAAAATATTTTTCGAAAATTGTGGTGTTCGGGGGGCGAAAAATAATTTGCCAAGGAAAATGTTTTCCAATCAATGGAAAATATCATTCTTAAAATGAAGAAAATATTTTCCTTCCAAAAAGAAAGGAAAATATTTTTCAAGATCTGTAACAGTCTCTCCTCCTCTCTCTCTCTCTCTCTCTCTCTCTCTCTCTCTCTCTCTCTCTCTCTCTCCCTCTTTCTCTCTCATCTTCTCTCTCTCTCCCTTTTCTCTCTCCTCTCTCCTCTCTTTCCCCTCCCCAGCTGAACTCCTCTCTCTCTCTCTCTCTCTCTCTCTCTCTCTTCTCTCTGACATTTCTCCACCGAACAGCGGAAAATATTTTCCGATCTATTTTTAAGTTTCAAGCGAACACTAGAAAATATTGTCATTTTTCGAGAAAATGACTTCCTGGAAAATAGTTTTCAGAAATATTATATTTTCCGTGAAACGAACGGACCCTAACTCTCCTCTATCTTTCAAACTTTTGCTCTGCCTTTTTGCAGAGTGTGGGAATCAAACTTCGGACTTTAGACAAAAAAATACATTGAACATTCTAGTTGTTAGAGCTACGACATTCCTCGCCAATCACAATTTATCGGTGGAAGGAGACAAGATAGTGTTTTGAATCGAGTCGAGGATGTTCTTAGTTTATATTGTGGGGTAAATCCTAAATTTATTATATTTTTGCCAATTCAGTTTTAAACCTTTTGAAAATATGTCATTTCAGTCCTTCCTACAACTTAATCTCAGAAAATGCCTAAGTAGATGTTTGATCAGCACTGTCTATCCTACATGGCCAAACCTCCACGTAGGCATTTTTCGAGACAAAATCACCGAAAAGACTGAAATGACAAAAATCCAAAAGATTTAAAATTGAATTGACAAAAATACAATAGGTTTAGGACTTTTGGACAATTAACACTTCATATTGTAGGGTCTACATTTCCTCCCATGCAAGCATAACGACATGCCTTTAGCTAAGTCACAGAAAACTTGCGACGTTTTTCCATTTTTGTCGCTCTCTGCCAATTGCAAATGGAGAGAAGGGATCGCAGCTAAAATTTGTCTTGGCTTAGATGAGTTGTTTTGGATAAATTAAACTCGTGTTCCAAAGGTCGATGAATGCACATCACATGTCATTACATACAACGTTAACGCTTCTGCACGACAGGAGCATAGTTCCCTTCGCCTTAAGTTCTCGAGAATCTTATAGATTGGTCGATTGATGCTAGGGGTGAGTAACGGTCTGGGATTGATACTGGACCAACCCTGGACCGATCAAACCTGGCCGGTCTTAGTCTGGGTTATTGGGGGACTAGTCGGTCCTTGGTCCTAGATTCTTAGACCCCGTACTGTGCGAGTTGGTTCTTGGTCCTAAGACTGTGGGTTGGTCCGGATTGGACCAACCCTATATGTATTATATATTTTATTTATAATATATAAATAATATATCATATGTTTTTGTCTAATTTAAATCTTAATTCCTTTGCTCTTATACTTTCTTTACAAATATCTTATGTAAATTAGAAGATGCAAATTTTTTAACCCAACCCCAATTCCACTAAGAAAATATAAATCATCTCCATTCGCCTCGCTCTATTCACTTGCCTAAACTTTGCTTGTCGTTCGTCTCACAAGTGTAACTTAACTAAATGCTCACATTTCTTGGCATACTTCACAAATACATATCATTTGCTTCGCTACTATCAACCCCACGAATGCAATTGAGTTAGTGAGTTCCAATTTTTGCTATTAATTTTAGAATTTCAAACTCATGTGATTTTTTTTAGTTTGTATAGAATATTCAATATTTATAGGTGTTAAATCATGTTTTGATTTTGCTTAGTGAGCAAGTTGGATTGACTGAAAGAATTGTTCGAATCGGCCTAGACTGGCCGGATGGATCTAATTCCCATAAGTGTTGGTCTAATCCCGATTTTCAAAAGTGGAACCGATGTCCAAGCGATTCCGATTCTGAATTCCTAGTAGGGTCGGATGGGACGGATTAAATTTTCATGTTAAAAATAAAGATCTAAAAAAATAAAAAGAATCCAATTTAATATTTTGAAATTTTAATCTTTACCTAACTTTATGAATTTCTTTTAAAAGTTAAGAAACTCAACTTGTTAAAGAATTTTCCCAGCCCCAAAACTAGTTTGTTCAATTCTCAATCCTAAAGATTGAGGACTGGTTGGATCAGTTCATTCCTAATTCTAAGAGGAACTTGACCACTTGAGAAATTAATCACCCCTAATTTCGATATGTTTGTCATTTATATATATATATATATATATATAATGAACGTATTATCTTTTTTAATGTGAGTTATTTTATTGAGGAGATTATAATCATTAATAAAAAGATTTTACATATTAAAGATGACTAAATATAAGTGATCAAATTTACTATTATTATGCTAAAAATTATTTCACGTTAAAATTTTTGCGAATATCAATTATGTGTATTATTTATTTTATTTTTGGGTGTTCAAAAGTTAAAGCAATCATTTAAGAATGAACAAAATATGAAGTTCTATAACATATGGTTTATATTATGTGCTTTAAACTTCTTATGATTTAATTGTATTTCACCTGTTCGCTTTTTAATGGTTTATTAAATTTAACAAATGTGGATTTTTGTTGTTATCTTTTATTATATCCACGCTTGATATGTACCGGTGTTCATAATTAGGCTGTTAAATATTGCATTATTGATTGATATGAAATTTGAAAGAGTGTGTTTATTTTTTTAAGGAATATAAGGTCTCGGTTTGACCCTAGAACCAAATTGAACCCATAGAGTAAGTCCAGTTCTCAGTCCCAAGCTCAACGGATCGGTCCTCGGTTTCAAAAATTGAGGATCAATATTATACGAGTTTGTCCTAGAGTTGAGTACTGAATCACTCTAACCCAGATCATGCTCACCCCTAACTAATGCACTGACGATCGGTTCAAACTTATACTACCACGGACGGTGAATGTCCGACGTCAGCATCTACCTCACCGTTCTTTGATGGGGAAACTTTCACCAACATCTTTTTAGGGTTCTTGTTAGCATGAACGACGGTTACAATTACATCACGTTTAGAACGGTTTCTGTTTCGTTTCATGTCCTGTCAAGTTTTGGTTGATCATCACCTATCATCATCAAATTTGCTAGAATGTACGAATGGCCCCTTTCGCGCTCCATTTGCTCTGAACATGAGGCAAAAAAAAAGAAAAGGTTCTGAGCTGTTTCAACACGTGCTCCACGCCTGACTAATCATTCATTTAATGCATTCAGCCACTGGGGCAAAGGGTAGAAAGAAAGGTAAAGTTTCTGACACTATGTTTCTTTCTTTTATCTCCAAACTGCACGTGAAGCAAAACGTGGCTAATTGGCTAATTGCTTTTCCAATTGCATTGGGCCATTGGATTAACATCTTTTAAATCTCTTTTCCATAGCATTCTACAAAGCATTTGAGATCGTATTATACTTGAGTCACTAGCCTAACCCCTTCATTAGGTAAAGTAACTAAAAGCTTGCACTCTAATTTGTCCACTCAATCCAACCTTAATTGTTCCGTATCTCCTCTTCACTACCATTTCCGTCTATAAAATAGAATCAAAGCTACAGTCACTAATTTATACCAAACGTACAAGAAGTTGTGTTGAAAGTTTACGAGTGGTGGTAAGCTAATATGGATTATATGGATACTACGTGGATCGTATCAAGCTTGATTATGTTTGCTTTAAATAAAGTCGAATTAGTTCGACCTAGAACTGGAAGCAGAGTTGTCAAACCATGTGGGCATCTTCTTTAGGAAAGAAAAAATTGACGCGAATTTTAGAGTCCTTTGGATTCCACCACAGACGGGGCTCAGTCAATTTCAACCCTTCATCTTTTTTTCTTTTTTTCCTCCTTCGACTAAGGTTGTCTTTGTAATTTCGGCGACAACACGCCGGCCACCGTTCTATAAGTATCCGCGCGTACGTAGCCCCTTGAAACGCTCACCTTCTCGGAAGCTCACCAAAGACTGCCATACCCAGAAAAAAAAGGCAGAAACATAAGCCGTCCATTCGTCTATCTGTTTCTGTGGTGTGGTTGATCATCAACTTGGCCATGGAAGCTAAAGTCATATCTGGTGGGACTCGGCTAATGACGTTGCCGAGAAGCTACGTGAGGCCGGAAGCCGAGCGTCCTCGTCTCTCCGAGGTGTCTGACTTTGAGCAAGTCCCCATCATCGACTTAAGTTGCGATGACAGATCCCGAGTCGTTCGCCAAATCGGCGATGCTTGCAGATTTTATGGCTTCTTCCAGGTGAAGCTCGTTTATCATCTTTCGTTCCCTTATGTTGAAGAGTCAGTTGAAGAGTTGTCTCACGAATACGTAATTGTAGATTCGGGTTCTACTTTATCTATTGATTTAAGCTTTTTGAAAGGAAAGCCCTCGTGAGCATGGTATCACGATTAGTTGGACCGTGACCCTTGCATTTCATCATCCTGCACCTGGATTTTAAGCTTGATGTTACTCCCCTATGCTTGTATTACACGTGTCTTAACACAGCCTTGTCTCGCTGTTGTTCATCAAACCCGCAATGCCCTGACCATGGAAATGGATCCCTTGATGTGTGTAAGGAACACAACAAGAGTGATGAAGGGAGTTTCCCGACTATCCGATCTGAATTAACGGCTTTTTAACTTTTGTTTTTTAATTTTTTCTATAAAATCAATCAGACGGTTGAGATTACCATGTTACCTGCTGTGTTCCAGGACCACATCAGGTGATCCGGTTCCCCTGACGAAGGCTGCTTTTACTGTGTGATTGAATATTTTACACACTTTGATGGTGCGAAAACCGTCGAGCATCTCCTGTGATATGACGATGCAACATAATCAAGCTTTAAAAGGAAATATTAGTCTCATCGTCTAATGATAATATCATGTGTATCTTGAAAATTTTGATTTGAGACGTGGGGGTATCGTGGTTTTTAATTAGGTGATTAACCATGGAGTATCGACGGAAGCGGTGGAGGGGATGCAAGAGGTGGCAGCGGAGTTCTTCCGCCTGCCTGTGGAAGAGAAGATGAAGCTCTATTCGGAGGATCCCACGAAGACGATGAGACTGTCCACCAGTTTCAATGTGACGAAAGAGAAGGTTCACAACTGGAGAGATTATCTCAGGCTCCACTGTCACCCCCTCGACAAGTATATGGAAGAATGGCCCGCCAATCCTCCTACTTTCAAGTATCTCTCTTTCCCCTCCTCTCCCTCTCACTGTACTTTTCCGAAGAGCGTAATGGCCTCTGACGTTACCTACATGCGAGCGTAACTGAAACTTCAGTATCACCAAAAATTTAAAATCCAATAATCGAAAGAATCATTCGAGACTGGAATAGATGGAAAATCAATGTGTCCCCTGGGAATTTTTTAACGTTAAAATGATTTGGCTTTCCTGAAAGTAGAGTGCACACGCGATAAACATTGTATGCGATAAGCATCGTGAAGAAAAAAGTGGAAAAGCAAGTTTTCGTATTCGACAAAAGGACGAGGAGCCACTCGTGAAACATGAGGTCTCTCTTTGTAATGCTCAAGAAAGATTTAGACAAGTTGTTTCAGGTTGAGTGCACAATCTTCGTTCCAAAAAAAAAAAATTAAACACATAGATATCGATACGTATTCTCATTTCGATCACTGTCTTTCTATCTATTCAAGCATTTCTCCTCCTTCATACATCACAGACTTTGATGACTCTTCACCCACATGAGTCGACTGTCACAAGCTTCATCGTTTTATTGGTTTGCGTCAATTTCCTTTTCGCTATTCCACCGCTTTTGGCATTGGCCACACACACACAGAAAATGAGTGAAGAGTTGTTTTCAAATGGACGATTCTGCCATGGAAATGGCATGTGCTTAGAAGTAGCGATAGGGACAACCACAGAGAACGCATCAAAATAAGGAGGCGAGATGGACGGCCAGAACATTGACTCAGTTGTCGGTCCTAATGTGTGAATAGTCATCATATCATGATCTTGTAAGAAGTCACAATGACGTAATATCAAGTATTATAAGGAATGGGCGTAAAGAGGGAGAAATATATTGTATTTTTCTATTAGTATGCCTTAGTTACACATAACATTTGCTAGGATCTTTAAATATTAGCAATATTTTGAATATTCTAACACAATTGATTATGCAAGATTATTATGCCGCTTAAAGAAAAGAAAAGAAAATAAGGAACGGAAGTATTGTATTATAATATTGCCAATCATGGAGTGCAATTTGCCTGGACCACCCTATGTATTTTGTCCTATGGCTAGGTTCCCTCAATCAATGGTAACGTAATGACGTCAGCCTCCTAGTCCTATGCTGATGTCATCATTTATGTCCCCTACTTTCAAGTGACAATTTTCTAACACATGCACAATGCAGTCCTTCGACTATCCTTTAGTTTCTTTACTACCGTTTCATCTTTGGTTATATATTTAGTACTTTTTTTTAACACTCAGTAGCTGAGAACCCATTAAGATCAAGCTGATTTTCCATTTCCTTTTTTTTAATGACCAAGTAATCCGCCACGGGTCCTCCGTGCTCAGACGGCACCAAAGGACTAGACCCTTATATCTCGGGGGAAACTAGCACAAAATCCCAACACCATGGCCTCTCACTTAAAACGCTAATAATTGTGGGTTTCGAATCCTTGACTTCGGCGATGAAGGAAAAACTATCAACCAATGTAGCTCCCATTGTTGGGTCCCATTTCCTTTTCTTTAGGTTTTGCAAACCAGGAAAAAAAAGTACTAATGGGATATCCACATGTACTTAGACGTAATTAAATAAAAGGGGTGTGAATATAATATTAATTTAAAATTTTAGAAAAATAGCAATGTCGGTTTTTCCAAAATGACTAAGAAACGTAGTTTCTTGATCTTTATGATGTTGACATGTGATGTCTATCCTTTAATTGTCACAATGAGAACTCAATTTTGAATTTGGTTTTCCTCCCCAAGTTCAATGATGTTGGGCTTCAGAAATGGAGATGATGCTGATGAAGGTCAGTTAGTCTTTTTGAAACTGACGCACTGAGCTCTATATATTCTCATTCACATAATGTATTCATCGGAAATTCAATCTGTGACCGAGAATTCAAGCATTGGAAAAAATAGATCACGACAAAGGTGGCTGTTGATAAAATTCCTTTGTAGGACATCCACTTAAGCGTGTCAAGTCAACTCATCGAGCTTGACTTTGGTGCTTATGCAGATCAGGAAATAGATGAAGCTGAGCTAGCAATTTTATCCCCTAAGCATCTCATCTTGCTCAACCATGTACCACAAAATAAGAAATAAATTGACTAAAAACTATCAGTTATGTCTATCCTAAATCATAAGTTTATCTTGACAAAGATGATGGATGGGCTGAATCAGCCGAAAAAGTATGAGGATACGTAATGGATGAAATCTCTTTTGCACTAGTCACTGGCAGCATGCATTAACTCTCAAATATTGTTTTTAACCCCTTCAATTAAAGACATATTGCACTAGTTGCTGTCTCCCGATTCAAGCATTCTTCTCCTTGTTAATTAAAGACATGCGGTAGACTATAGGTGATGACCGCGGTGGAAGCTCCAGTCATGGGCTGCGGTCAAAGCAAGCCACTTGAAATTGGCACACTTTATATTTATGAGCATGACCACATAGAGTTAGGTGCTCCCCAACTTTCTTAAGGAAATAAGGCTTTGAGTCTTCTAGGAGCCGTCGGTATTGATTTTGCAAGAGTGAAAGCTGCCAATGTGGTTAGGCGAAATTTAAGATGGAGAAAGATGGGTACGCATCTAGAAGAGAGATGGTGGGTGGATGTAATAGACTTTGTAACCACCTAAGGATAGGGAACTGAATTGGTTCACGAGGGGATTGGTCCAATTCACCATCCCAAAAATTGAGAGTCAGCCTTGACCAGTTTGGTTCCCGGTCCTATGATCTAACCTAGCTGGTCTTACTTGGGAACTGGAACTTGCAAAGCTGGTTCTAAGGTAAAACCGAAAGTTAATTTGAAGGTAGAACTTAAAGAATATCAGTGATTCTAAGTAAGTTCTTTTATTCATTTTTAAAATAGAAAATATATGTTTTTTTGTCAAATAGAAAATATATGTTGAAATTGAACGTATTTGACATATCATCCTTAAGCTAAAGACTTGTATTCATATATGACACATACATATTATATGTATAATAAAATGAAATAATTAATTAATAAAGGACCGGAATCAATTGATTTGGTTCCAAGGCAATTCCATGATCAACATGATTAGTTATCGGTTCCAAATATTGGGAACCGACTTTAACAGGATAGATTCTAAATTTTAAGTCAAGAACCTACCCATTTTAGAATCGGTCACCCCTATTACAACTTGAAAGAACAATGATTATCATAAATTATTTTTATTGGTAAATTATCATTTTTTTAAAATTTCGGGCTTCATTTTCGGTACAAAAGCCAACAATTACCCACAAATGGCACAAGCCCATCCCCACTTACAAGTTAGGCCTGGCAATTAGCATTAGCCAACCAGAGGAGTTGGGTGCACTTCATCTTTAAGTGTATTAACTAATTAGGAGTCCCTGGATCGGTTGAGTCCTGCTAAAATAGCATCCTTTCAGTGTGATTCGGCTCGTTTATCGAGTATTCGATGCATCGAGACTTCCAGAGATGCAAACGAGAGGTGGTCAATGGAAAAGCTTGGATGAACTAGGCCCACGCCTTATGAAAACTTCGGGCCCAAACGATCGGACCTAAGCTGTCATGTCCAAAAATCACTCGCTGGCGAAAGAGCTTTGATGTGTGAATGATTGTATCCGAAAGGCCTAGTCAAGCTCCTAACCACTCGTGTCTTGATAATTTTGATTGCAAACGTACGTGCTATCGACAGGGAGTTCGTGAGCAACTACTGTCGAGCAGTGCGAGGTCTCGGGTACAGACTCGAGGAGCTGATCTCAGAGAGCCTAGGGTTGGATAAGGACGCCATAAGCAACATCCTAGGTGAACAGGGACAACACATGGCCGTCAATTTCTACCCACCATGCCCGGAACCGGAGCTCACTTACGGTCTCCCAGGCCACACCGACCCAAATGCACTCACTATTCTGCTTCAAGATCTACAGGTCGCCGGCCTTCAGGTTCTCAAAGATGGCAAGTGGGTCGCCATTAATCCTCACCCTAATGCCTTTGTCATCAACATCGGTGACCAATTACAGGTACTTCTAACGTGGTGGATTGAGCCAATCATATTAAGTAAATCATTTGAACATTCTGTATCTCTTTTTTTTCAGTTAGGGATCGAGTATAATTAAAACCATTAAAGTTAATGTCCACTTGGCCAATCAAAAATGGATTCGAAATATATCTATCTTTTCCATTCTTATCGATCATGATTTATTTCTGACGCTTCTAATATCTTCTAAAAGCTTGTTCATCACTTGACAATATGAAATGTCGTGATTTTGTCGAAGAATAAAACTTTTGAAATGAATCTGATCAGGAGATGTAACTAGGTGCGTGAGACAACGAAGGCCCCGCCTCCCCAGATTCAATTTTTTTTATAAGAAAGTAGCATATGATTTTTGATAAAATAGTTACCATTTCTTAATATCCTCAGCCGCTTCTAAAGTTTGGTCATTAATTCATCGCTGAATGTGATTCCGTTGATGTTGATGATGTATCGCAGGCACTGAGCAATGGGAGGTACAAAAGTGTGTGGCACCGGGCCGTGGTGAACACCGACAAGCCAAGAATGTCGATCGCATCGTTCCTTTGCCCGAGCAACGACGCAACAATTAGCTCACCCGTATCTCTCCTAGACAACGGGAGCGGGCCCATTTATCGGGACTTCACATATGCAGAGTACTATAAGAAGTTCTGGAGCAGAAACTTGGATCAAGAGCACTGTCTAGAGCTCTTCAAGAGCCAAGCCTAAATAGTTTGTATCCATTTGTGATTCAATCAGGACCTTTCTAGCTGTTTCACTTTCACGAAATTAATGCCCAGACATGTTTACTCTACATTCCGATTAGGGTCGCAGTGCCGTAGAATTCAATTTCGACGGTCTATAACGAAGCATATGTAATAATTCCTTTCAAAAACTCGATGAATGAAAAGTTCCTGAAGATACAAACTATTTCATATTTTATATAGAAATTTTATCCTACTTTCCTGAGACATTATGTTCAAACTTTAAATGAGATTGTGGACCGGACATAGCTCCCAACAGGGAATTGTTTCTCCAAATTATGGAGTTTCATATCACAAGAGGGACTTCAGTGATCGCCTACCAAAGAATGAGAAAGAATTGTTAATTTAGTACGATTTATCTTTACTGTACACGGTAGAAAGTGCTTCTGGGGACTGAAAAGGCATTTCCATGTGGTGAATGCTAAGCCGCTTTTGGTCTTTTCATATCTTTTATGAGGTCTTATCATGCTGTATTTTACATGACTTTATCATGGGAGTAGGAACGTCATATCTGAATTAGACAGTTAAGAAAAAAAAATAAAACATAAAAATATATTTTTTTAAATTCGTTTTTATAAAATCTCAGTCTCGTGATCTCAATATCGGACGCTGAAATTTTACGATGGTCTAACGATCCAGATCCGAGGAGTTGACCCTACCGATCCTTTTGTGCAGGAAATATATGTGGAGGTCGAATCTCGAAGTCAAGGATGAAGGTATAAACAAACATAAAGAGGGGGGAAAAGGAGTTGCAGTAAGAAGAGATGGTACCGCACGTGTAATATGGGATTACTTGTAGGAGTGGAACGAATGTTTAGCGCTTGTATTTCTTAAAAGTTAGGATAATGATTAAAAAAAAACCGTAAACTTATTACACGAATGTTAATTTAATTATAAAATTTCCAATTTGGTTAGTTTAGTCTTAAAACTTCTGACAATTTATCAAAATAGTCCTTTCAGTGAAAGTTAGTTGAAAATAACTAACCCGAACACTGGCCGTCTTACATGGCATAATTAACATTTATGTGGATAATTTATCTCTTTTTTTTTAAATTTTTATGATTTTATTAAAAAAAATTGAGTTTTTCCTCTCTTTTTTCTCCACTAGGCGCTACTCCTCAACGATGGTTAGCAGCCAACTACAAGCAAGGGTTTGACAAGGACAAGCAACCGATAGACGACAAAGAAGGACAAGAAAATATGAAAAATCTAAAAAATTCAAAAACATTCAAAAAAATTATAAAAATGTAAGAATATTGTTCGCATTAGTATTGATCATGCCATGTATGATGTATCGTACTAACATCAGTTATTTTCAACCAAATTTGGCCGAGAAGACTTTATTGATAAATCGTCAAAATTTAGGACTTAATTAGCCAAATTAAAAAGCTTTAAACTATATTAACATTGGTAAAATAAATTTATATTTTTTGGTAAATTTACCTTAAAAGTTGTCTATTGTTTTTAATGTGACACAGAGTATATATTATTACTTTGTGATTAAAGGAGTTCTTTTAATTGTGGATTTTATTTACTAACATATATCATTGTTTCCCTTATCTCATTAGTAATATGAAGTATATTTTTGTGTTATTCATTATAGTTGACACCAAAATGGTTGACTACCTCATTTCATCATATATTGCAAAGAAAAAAAACTAGGAATAGGTCCTAACCCTTAACCAAAATATCATTATTATAATTCATGCATTAGGAACGTTTAATAATAATAAGCCCATCTAAATTGTGTCTTAATCAATCTGGTTATAAAGTGCTAAATGGGCACTGGCGATCGGCAAAGGTGGCTAGCTGCTGGCGGGTGGCCGAGGCATGCACGGTGGTGGTGGTGACTAGTGATTGCTTAGTTGCAATGAAAAGTCGGATACAATCGTAACAAATGGGCCTGATGTCTTAGTTAAGTCCATGAAGCTAATAGCTCAGATTATCTTTGTTACCTCTGCATGCATCATCTTCTTATCTCTTTATTCATTTCATTATTTATATGACAGAATCATCTTATATATGATATTATCAAACTGCCTTGAAACCTATTAAAATGAACTCGACTTATTTCGCAAAAAGTTTTTATGTTTTGCAAATCAATCTATTCACTCCCTATGTAGGTTTGTATAGTTTGCGCTGGAAGACGAAGTTACCAGCCATGGTTGAAGGCAGGAGGGCTAATCTTACTTAATTTTTCAAGACTCCATTTGCATAGCACGTTGCAGTGCTTTCCTTGAAAGTTTTGGTCATAAGGGAAATAATAGAGAGAAAGACATTGGTTATGCTTGATTAATCGAACAGCGTTTTAGTGTTTTTATTTCAGATAAATGCATTCAATAAGTAACAGACACGAACAATAACTTAGGATTTAAGAACCTGCATCTGGCAGCTTACTTATCGCTTTACTATTGGGTCAACCATTCACATCATGCTCTTGCCAATCACAAGCAGCTCTATATTATTCTCCATCGCCCAATACGAAGACATGTTCCGTCCCATTAGCTCAAACGGCCCTCAGTTCTTGAGGAATTCCATGATATGGTCGAAGGCGACACACGCGATGCGGAAACCCTTGAATCCCGCGGCCTTGGCCAACGCCCTGAAGTCCTTCTCGGTCCGCTCTTTCCCGCCCACGTAGTATGCCATCATGAGCATGTCGGTTTGACAGGCTACCTTGGCCGCGAGGCTCGTGTCCGGGACTTCGGGAAGCACGCTCTCGGTTACTATGACCTTCCCGTCTTCCGGGAGCGCATTGTAGCAGTTCTTCAAGAGCTTCAAGCAATGCTCATTGCTCCAATCATGGCATATCCACTAAGTGTCGCAAACGCGTCAGTTATCATGGCGCATCAGAAACGAGAACTTATTATCATCTACTTTCCGAGTGATTGGCAAATAAGAGTGGTAATTTAAGTTGAACTAACCTTCATGAAAATTGCATCTCCTCTGGGAACACTGACGAACATATCTCCTCCGACATGCTCGACGCCTTAACTCGAAGATCGTAGTAATTCATTTGAGGAAGTCGAAATCGATTAGCTAGACAATGAGGTTTTCAATAATATAATACCACACACGCATCAACCATTATCCAATCCTCTAGTGTGATTCTAGCTTTCATCATGCATGCAGTATACACAAAATGAAGGATAACATATAAGTACCAGGATAGGATGGAGCATTCTCGATAACATGAGGTAAATCAAAGTTGATGCCTTTAATGGAGGGGTACTTGGAGACAATCATGTTGAGGAAGGCCCCAGTTCCGCCACCGACATCGACCAACGACTTGAGGCCCTCGAAGCCTTGGTACGTGTCGAGGACCTTCTTCATGGTGATGTTCGAAGCATCGGACATTGCTTTGTTGAATAGTTTGTTGTATCTCGGATCCGTAGGGGGGTATTCAAAATGTGTCATTCCATATGCCTTGTTGAATGGGACTCCTCCTTCAAGAACTGCATCTTTCAAGTAGTACCTGCATAACTTTGATCAAAATTCTGCGTCAATTCGGCCTTTTTTCTCTTTATGTATATATAATTTCAACCATAGATCTATTAAGTGACGATTATCGATCAAAGTTATACTTGACTTGTATGAGTAAGGAATCGCTTAATAATTGCACCATTGATTGATGATATGAAGCCAAAACATAATTAAACTACTCGTAGCACGGGCTAAATCAGTTGATATGAACAGATTATAGAGAATTAAGTTAACGTCGCATAATGCTCATAGTGTGTAGCGTCAGCGTCTAGTCACATTTCTTGATGAACAATTCTACGAGGTTATTACGTTCCGTTTATTGCACCCACCGTCTAACAATACAACTAACAAAAGAAAAGCATCATCAAAAGAGAAGCTTAGCAGACTAAATACTCGACTCATCAAGCGTAAAGAGTATGTGCTGCGCATGTTTTTTATGTTGTGATTTACTTCGTAGAGCGATAATTACAACTATTCGGTGCGGGTGCCAATTGATTAGTAGCGCATAAAAATTGAAGACTATAATGCAAGTGTATACAAAATAGATGAAATGGTGGAAAATCAAGTCGCTGACCAGCTTTCAATGAGGACTTTATCGTGGTTCAGAAGACACAAAGGGCCAATCGAAACACCATCCTCGTTCTTGATCAAGAACTTAGAAATCGGAGCGATCCCGTAGAGCCTCTCGGCCCGCCCGTCCGGGAGTTCAGACAAGGTGCACGTGACGATGGAGTTGGCCGCAAGGAGGCGCAAGATCCGATCGAGCATCGTGGCTGCATCCGGGTTCTCGGTGGGGAGTTGAGATGCGATCTCACGGGGAGAGAGGCGCGCACGAGGCCCGGCCTTGGCTATGATCTCGAGGAGGTCGAGCTCAAGAGCTGCCTTGAGGACCATGGGCAGCTGGACCGCTCCGGCGAGTTGCATGGCGAATAAGATGGCTTCGTCGTCGTTGGGGACTTGGTTAGGAGCCACCGGGGTTTCACTCGATTTCGAACCCATCTTAATCTGTGACGTCTTTTTCCCCCTTTTTAAGACGACGTTTGATAGGATGGAAGTGCTTTGAAATTGGAGAGGGCCGAAGGAGGTTTTATAGAGATGGAGGCAGGAGGAGAGTTTGAGCTTTTCTAGTAGGTGGTGGACTTAGCAGATTTGGTTGAGCTCAAGAGGTTAACAAATCTGGCCATTTTATGATGTTCTATGGCATATACATGATAAATCCACCCTAATTAATAAGTAATAGTTATATTAATAATTTAATCATATCTAGATAGGATCTACTTACCATAATTAATAGTTTTATATGTTTATTTTTTGGTTTTTTTATAGATATTTCATGCATATTAAAGGCATTATTATCTTTTATTGTCAAATACACTTCCATCATATATTTGTTTTGTCAAACAGAGAAATCTTCAAGAAATCTAGTTTTATTTTATTTTCATATTGGCGAGTTTTATGGATAAGTTATTAAGTCGTTAACTAGGAAAAGAGACAGATTAGTTTCCTAGGTAGAATTACATGATCAGGAAATATGTAGTTAATCAGGAAATTATATATAGAATAGGATGTTTACTTCCTAGTTTGAATTATATAATTACATACTTAGGGAGTTTCTCACCTTTATTTTAAAATAAAATCAGAAAAATATAAATAATATGCATACATTGCATAGAATTTAGTTGCATCATTGTTGCCATATTATTGTTGCATAATTACCTCATCATCATAATTTTCATGTCATTGCCATGTCATTGTTGTTGCTATGTCATAATTTTCATGTCATTTAGAGATTGCATTATTTAGAATGTATGTAGATTTAGGGTAATCTACAGTTTTCATTTGTAAAAGTAAAACTCATATAAAAATGTCATCTAGGTTAAAAAAATATTAAATTCGTATTCAGTTGGCTAAAATATTGTCATCTAGGTTTGGGATTCAATTGGCTAAATACATATGTAATACTAAATTGACATTATTACAATAGGTTTCGCACTCAATTGACAAAAAAAAATTAACATTAATTTGGTACAATTACAATAAGTTTAAAATTGTTCATATATGTAATATATATGTAATGTCATGTGCAACGCAGAACCTTACTCTCGAGTTATGCCCAACATATTATCTTAACCTTGAAAATGATCCGAATTCTTGGCTTCACCAAATCAACCAAATATAAGGTTAAATTAATAGATTTACAAACTATTTTTTTACTTCAAATTCTCGGAAAGGCAAGGAGTAGCTGTTGAGACAAATGAACTTCCATCAATACCACCTCATCCTTCCGACCTCATTCACAGTCACACCATAAAGTCAAGGGCCCCTCCCCAGGATCCGAGCACTTCGAGTGCTAATGACTTGCCACGGACAAAACATTAGAGTAGAGAACTAAGTTTTTAAACGTATTCCAAAGTTCCAACGCACTCGATTTAGGGTTGTACGAAGGCAATTGATGATGGTTAGTCACACTTCTTTCAATGATAAGAAAGTCCGGTGTTCGTTTCAGTGCCAATTAGTATCCACGAGACATGATTCTTGCGTGATGTATGCATCAGGATATGGGGAAGTAAACTGACTTGAAGTTTAACAAAGTAATAACCATAGCTAATCATGATTACCCACCATGATACCAATGGGGTCATCCCATTAGAAGTACTAAAATGGGTTAAAGACTAGTTTATTAACCCATATATAATGGGTTGAGTGATATACATATATATATATATATATATATATATGTATAGGTTAGTTAAATTTTGTTATTAAGTTGATATGGGATTTGAGTAACAAAGTCCGATAAAATGAGTTTCTAATGGGTCTAAAGTTGGGGTGATCAGTTTTCAAACGGTCCGATTCTTAGACAGTCCGATGGAACCGGGACACTATTTTTCTGGATGTAATGGTGGTGAATCGGCACGGACTGTGAGTTCACATAAATAAGTAAACAAACAATTATTCATCGTTGGGGAAATCTCAAGATTCCAATTAGCGAGTCCCATGTGAGACGCGCCATAGGGTAAGTACGACCTCTAGATAAAAATGGACAACTTTTTCCAGAATTCGCACGGATGTTCGGTTAGAGAAATAGAAGGAAGAGTCAAAAGAGAACCAACTTGCCCTTCACCATCGGGCGACCAGACATCTTATGAACATAGACACTGCACTTAGGGCACCTCCAATACTGCTTTGAGCCAGCTTCATCAACTTTACGTCCTCGCTCCCTCTCTCCCCCTCGCCCAACCCCCGAAACTCCCGACGCTCCACCTCTGCATACCACGGCACTCTGCACTGTGCACAGTATAATCTCTGGCAATTCGGACACTCGGACTCCCTCACGGCCACGCCAGCCCGTGACAGGGCAGTCTATACGCATCACATTGTCATAGAGCTTCGAAGCAACACTGTACTTTGAGAATTTGATGTTGTAAGCAATAATGTAATTTGATAGTTCATAAATTTATCATCGAGAGGATCTTAGGTTTTCATTATATTCATAATAAAGGGTTGAAGACATACCTTTGTTCATATCACATTAACATTGAAATAAAGATTGTTGCATAAACAGAGTAAACGAAAAAAATTCTATTTCTCTCCCTTAACTTTCTTTCTTTTTAACGTATTTATTTGACAGAAGGTAAAATACGCCTTAAGCTTCGTATGAATGAAGAGAGGACCAAACTATTTTTATTCATTTCATTAGGTGCCTTTTCAATCAATAAATTCTGCCAAAGCAATCCTTATCTTCATAAGATTGCACCATTTCATAAAAAAATATAACATCTCCAAAAATCGTGTCTTCTCATAGTCAATATGCATTTTATTATTTAGATTGATATTAAACCATTAATGACATCATGTCGACTACGGTTGCATGTGAAGCTAATTCAAACATGCAAGTGAAGCTCGCTACCCAATTCGAAGAACACTTCACCAACAGCCATTACCGAGCAAAAGCACAGAGGTTTATGGAATCAGGTCATAACAACGACAGACCAGGATAATGAATCCAATTAGTGTCGTGAAAATAACCGGTGAGACATGGGAATGCAAAATGAAAAACGGCAAGTCTCGTGGATATTACCTTGATGATCAATGGACAGACTTGAGAAGAGAGTTGAGCTCGAGCGAAAGGGACAGCAGACTCACACGAGAGAAGGAGGTGCTGTCAGGGCTGAAGAATCAAGCAAGAGTCGAGAGGAAGAGAGGGAAGAAAGAGCAAGGCGAAGAAGGCTAGATGCAAAGAGGAAAAGAGGATGTCAGGGTTTGTTTTAAATCAGTCAAGTGTTCTTTATCTTTTAGAAATAAATAAACTAAGTTATAAAATTAATCGCTTTGGTCTGAGCAGTTTGGTTCTCTCTTGGAATTAGAAACTCGAACGGAAACCACGGGTTCCATTTTTATGGACTAGGAATGGGACAGGTGCCCCGAAAATTACTCAGAACTAGCCAATTCGGTATGTTCCGAGCGATTCTCGTTTCAATCGGTCCCTATTGCTTACCCCCAATTCAAAGCCTCTCCTACCTATAGTCCATCTTGAAGCTAACTCACTATCCTAGCGAGGCTCGAGCTTGCCACATTCTAGTGAGCTCGACCCCATAACCTTGGGCGAGTCTCTAGCTTGAGGTCACCTCACTCTAGCAAGCTAGATCTTGCTCAAGGCCGAGGCGAGAGGTTGAGCGAGCTGGAGTCTAGCGAGCTCATCCCTTGTCGCTTGGGGTTGTTGGCGATCCCAAGAAAGAAGTAAAAAGGGGGCCAGAAAAAAAGAGAAAAAAGAAATAAAAAGAGAAAAAGAATGAGAAAAAAATATTTAAAGTTTGACTTAAAATAGAGTAAATAAAACTTTAGAAAATCACATATTTATGACACCTAAAATTAGTTTAATAACACATTTATGATTTATTTAAAAACCATTAAATTACTAAGTTGCTCATTTATAATCCACTTAAACTTTCAAAACAATCCATTCGTTACTCATATGATCTAATATAAGTTAAAAATATGGAATTTTGATCCATTTTGTCACCCCTATTTGAGAGCCATCTAATTCTCATTGATATCAAACTCATCTCACTCCTTACACTATTTCTTTTTCATTCTTGAGAAGAAGTCTTGATGAAATGGAGGTGTTTTGAAATTCTGGTGAGGATTTAAGAAGGGTATTGTTGAAGGTGGTGGACTTAGGGGATTTCATTGGGCAAATTCAATAATCCCTCAATTCCGAATCGAAAGTGCAATTGTCGGCTCAAACTATTTCTGTGTCATCTTCACAAATCGAGCCGGTCATTACCAGATCTATAGATCCACATGCACCCGGCATAGACGAAGTATGTAGAAACAGCAAAAGCTATGCTAAGTCCTTTTCTATCTTTCCTTTTTCCTCTTCTCTTTAGTCTTCTTGCTGAAAATACTTCACTAAAATTCCGGTTCTCTTTTTACATATGCTGGACGAGGTTTCACGACCGGAGTGAATCCACCTATTAGATTAATAAATGAAAATGGTCCATTTGACCAAAAATAAGCTTTGGAAAGATTGTCCAAAAAATATTAAACTTATTACATTTTTATCAGTTTGATTTTAAACATTTTTAATCGTATCAATTGAGTCCCGACCTTTTTATATTTTGGTAATTAAGCTCAACCAACTAATTTTAGCTAGAAATCGCTGACATAAATGCTAGCCAATTATCCTACATAACACGACCAGCGTTAGTGTAATTTTATTTAATAATATTTTTTGAATTATTTTTCTTTCCTTCTTTTTTCCATCTTTTTTTGGGAAGCCAATGAGGGTTGTCGGTGATGGCCAGTTGGAAGTAAAAAGGAGCCAAAAAAAAAAAGAGAAAAGGAAAAGAATCAAAATAAAAAATAAAAGGAAAAAACTTTAAAAATAAAAAAAAATATTAAAATTTAAATAAAAATTGTCTATGTTAATGATGGCCATGGCATTAGCGGCACCAAGTAAGATGGTTAACGTTTACATCAATGATTTCCAATCATAATTGGCGAGATAAATTTCATTGACAAAACGTGAAATTGTTTAGGACTCATTAGCA
Source organism: Melaleuca alternifolia (assembly GCA_019926035.1). Lineage (NCBI taxonomy): Eukaryota > Viridiplantae > Streptophyta > Magnoliopsida > Myrtales > Myrtaceae > Melaleuca > Melaleuca alternifolia. The sequence continues at coordinate 1,148,128 of JAGKPW010000011.1, read as the reverse complement.
TAATTAATAAATTGATAGTTAAATTGACAAAAATGCATAGGTTCAATTTTATTTTATTTTTGGAAATTTGTTTTCAAGAAGCTTTTGGTCGAAGATAATTGTTTGTTCGCCTTCAACCTTTATGCTCGTACTTTGACAAAGAAATAAAAAGGGGTCCCAATTCTTGACTTCACCAAATCAATCAAATACAGAGAATCACTCATCTCTCTCTCTCTCTCTCTCTCTCTCTCTCTCTCTCTCTCTCTCTCTCTCTCTCTCTCTCTCTCTCTCTCACATACACATAAAGGTATATAGGATACTTTCTAAAATTATTTAAGATCTCTCTTATGAAGATTCTCCACATTCCCGTAATTTGATTGAAACAGTCTGAGAAAGTCTATACAGAAAACACACAGTTTCATATTTCTTATCATGGTGTCAAAGTTAGAAGATAGTGAGATTGCACCCTGTGCACACCTACATGCACATCCCAGTGTGATTCTCGTATTTCATGTTATCTTTTTTCAATGATTAATAGTAAATCCCCCTCAAAGTCAATCTTTAACATTTCCATCTCATCTAACAGTCAATTTCAACATGTTTTATTGTCATGTGTTCTGCAAAGCCTATTATTTAGGAAGCGCCGTTGAGTTTGTTTTGTAATAACCTTAGCTGTATCAGCTGCATTTCTCCGTGATGTTCGTAACAATACCCACCTCATAAGCTATGTTTTTGCCAATAGATGAACACCACATTAAACTCGTTGCCCTCAAATTTTTTTCTCTATAAGGCTTTGAGTCTTCTAGATGCTGTCGGTCCTGAATTTGCAAGAGTGAAATCTGCCAATGGGGTTAGGTGGAATTCAAGATGGAGAAAAATGGGTACATATCCAGATGTGAGATGGCGGGTGGATGTTTAATTGGTCAACGTAGTAGACTTTGTCACCACCTAAAGATAGGGAACTGAATCGGTTCACAAGGGGATTGGTTCAACTTACCATCCCAAAAATTGAGAGTCGGTCTTAACGAGTCTAGTTTCCGGTCTTATGATCTAACCTAGCTGGTCTTTCTCGGGACCTAGAACTTGCAAAGCTGTTCTAAGGTAAAACCTAGAAGTCAATTTGAAGGTAGAATTTGAACAAAATCGACATATCCGTGACCCTAAGTAAGTTCTTTTACTCTCTTTTTTTTAATAGAAACTATATGTTGAAATTGAACACATTTCACATATTATCCTTAAGCATAAAGACTTGTATTCTTATCTCTTGCCGCGGCCACCTTTGGACACCCACCACCACCGCCTGTGACATCACTGTCCCACATCGCCTAGAGAGAGAGTCCTGGGAGAGCTTATATATGATAAACCGTCGTTCACCCACCGACAACGCGTTTTCCTGAGCTGAGGAAAAACAAAGCCGTGAGGCCCAGTGAGGCCCAAAGCGATGGCAAGGCGAGGGGGGGCGTTACAAAGTGGTATCAGAGCTGACTCCTGACCGCATGTGGTGACCACAATGGGCGCTCACTAGTGCCGTTGAGGGCACAACGGGGACGTTGTGCCATTGAGGGGGGGGAGTCTGTGATATCCCTGTCTCACATCGCCTATGGAGGGAGTCCTAAGATAGCTTATATGTGATAAGCTGTTGTTGACCCACCGACAACACGTTTTCCTAGGCTGAGGAAAAACAATGTCGTGAGGGCCAGTAAGGCCCAAAGTGGACAATATTGTCGATGGCAAGGCGGGAGGCGTTTTCCTGGGGTTTTAGTACTAATTAGTGAAATTGATTGTGATTGCTTGTAATTGTTGAATTGTTTATAAATATTGAGTGTTGCATACATGCCTTAATAGTATGTGACATACATGTCCCACATTGCCTAGGGAGGGAGTTCTGGGCTAACTTATATTAGATATTCCACCCTTAACCTACTGACAATGCATTTCTCGAGGATTAACAAAGCCGTAGCGGATAATATTGTCGATGGCGAGGCAGAGGGTGTTGCAAAGAAATGTTACCAAACGCCTTATTTTACTCACAAATTGTTCCGGAAAATAGAAATATGAAAGAAATGTTTCTAAAAAAATAGTTCCTGAGAATAGAAACGTTACCATGCGCACCCTAAATTATCACTTTACTATTGGTACCGTTTCCATCATGCACTTGCTAATCACAAGGAGCTAGATATTATTCTCCATCGTCCGATGCGAAGACATGTTCCATCCCATTAGCTCAAACAGCCCTCAGTTCTTGAGGAATTCCATGATGTGATAGAAGGCGACGCACGCGATGCGGAAACCCTTGAATCCCGCGGCCTTGGCCAACGCCCTGAAGTCCTTCTCCGTCCGCTCTTTCCCGCCGACGTGGTATGCCATCATGGTCGTGTCGAATTGAAAGGCTATCTTGGCCGCGAGGCTCGTGTCCGGGAGTTCAGGAGACACGATGTCGGCTACTATGACCTTTCCGTCTTTCGGCAGCGCGTTGTAGCAGTTCTTCAAGAGCTTCAAGCAATGCTCATCGCCCCAATTGTGACAAATCCACTACGGGCCGCAAACGCGTCAATTATCATGGCGAATCAGAAAAGAGAAGTCATTATCATCTACATTCCGAGTGATTGGCAAATCAAAGTGGTAATTTAAGATGAACTAACCTTCACGAAAATTGCATCTCCTCTGGGAACACTAGCGAACATATCTCCTCCGACATGCTCGATGCCTTAACTCGAAGGTCGTAGTAATTCATTTGAGGAAGTCAAAATCGATTAGCATAGGAATTGAGCTTTTCAATAATATACTATCACACACTCATCGATGATAATCTAATGTCTTTAGGGTGATTCTACCTTTAATTGTGCATGCAGTATACACAAAATGAAGTATAACATATAAGTACCAGGGTAGGATGGAGCATTCTCGATAACATGAGGTAAATCAAAGTTGATGCCTTTGATGGAGGGGTACTTGGAGATGATCATGTTGAGGACGGCACCAGTTCCGCCTCCGACATCAACCACCGACTTGAGGCCCTTGAAGCCTTTGTACTTCTCAAGGACCTCCTTCATGGTGATGGTCGAAACATCAGACATGGCTTTGTTGAATCGTTCGCTGAATCTCGGATCAGCACAGCAATATTCGAATGCCGTCATTCCATGGGCCTTGTTGAACGGAACTACTCCTTCGAGAACTGCATCTTTGAGGTGGTAACTGCATAATTTTGATCACAATTATGCACCAATTCGACCTTTTTTTCTCTTTATGTATATATAACTTCGACCATAGATCTATTAAGTGATGATTATCTATCAAAGTTACACTTGACTTGTATGAGTAAGCAATCGCTTGATAATTGCACCATTGATTAATGCTACGAAGCCAAGACATAATCAAACTACTCGTAGCATGGGCTAAATCAGTTGGTATGAATTTTGACATCCAAATCAAATTTTATGTTCTATGTGAAGTTATTGTGATACCGAGTCAATTTGCCTTCTTTGGATTGATCATGAATATGCAATTCTTATGTGACCTACTACATTATTATCTTGAAATGAGTACTACTACCGCAGGAAGTCAACGCCATTAACAGATTATAGAAAATCGAGCTAGCATGGCATAATGCTAATAGTTTGAAACGTCAGCGACTAATCCCATTTCTTGATGAGCAATTCTGGAGGCTATTACGTTCCGTTTACTGCACCCCCTGTCTAACAAAACAACTAGCAAAAGAAAAGCACCATCACAAGAGAAGTTAAGCAAACTAAATACTCGACCCATCAAGAGTAAAGAGTATGTGCGTGATTGACTTCGTAGAGCGATGAGTATAACTATATGGTGCGCGTGCCAATTTATTAGTAGCGCATAAAAATGGAAGACTATAATGCAGGGGTATACACTATAGATGAGATGGTGGAAAATCAAGTGGCTGACCAGCTTTCAATGAAGACTTTATCGCGGCTCAGAAGACACAAAGGGCCAATCGAAACACCATCCTCGTTCTTGATCAAGAACTTAGAAACCGGAGCGATCCCATAGAGCCTCTCGGTCCGCCCGTCGGGGAGTTCAGACAAGGTGCATGTGACGATGGAGTTGGCCGCAAGGAGGCACAAGATCCGATCAAGCACCGTGGCTGCATCCGGGTTCTCGGTGGGGAGTTGAGATGCGATCTCGCGGGGAGAGAGGCGCGCACCGGGCCCAGCCTTGGCTATGATCTCAAGGAGGTCGAGCTCAAGAGCCGCCTTGAGGACCATGTGTAGCTGGACGGCTCCAGCGAGTTGCATGGCGAATACAATGGCTTCGTCGTCGTTGGGGACTTGGTTAGGAGTCACCGGGGTATCACTCGATATCGAACCCATCTTGATCTGTGACGTCTTCTTTTCCCTTTTTTAGGACGACGTTGATAAGATGGAAGTGTGCTGAAATTGGAAAGGGTTGAAGAAGGTTATATAGAGATGCAGGCAGGAGGAGACTTTGAGCTTTTCTAGAAGGTGGTGGTGGACTTAGCGAATTTGCTATATACATGATAAATCCACCCTACTTAAAAGTACGTAGACTTAGCGAATTTGCCATATCATGTAGTGATTGCAGCATTTAGAATGTATGTAGATTCAGCGTAATGCATAGTTTTCATCAATAAAAGTAAAAATCAAATAAAAAAATGTCATCTAGGTTATATAGATGAGATTATTAGTCCCATAAGATGCATCTCACATTTTGCGCATCATTCAGTGGGTAACATGATTTAATATCGATACTTTAATAAAAATGTCATGTAGATAAAATTAATTAGGAGATAAATATACTTAAAATTTTTAAAACTTGTCGTAAAAGTATAACGTGTTCTAAAACTTTCAAAAAAAATATAATTAAGTACTAAAAATTGTCAAATTTATGCAATCAAGTCCTTTCGTTAACACCGTTAATTTGGCTAAGAATATACTAAAGTGGAACTTTTCAATTATTTTCAGTGTTCTTTTTATCATTTTCTTCTCCAAATAATATTTAAATTAGCTTAAAAATAAAAATAATTAAAATTTTATTCGAAAAAAAAAGGAGAGAGAGAGCCCGCAAAAGTAGGGGTCCCTTTACACTAGCCCCTCCTACAATGGGCAGCGGCGGCAACACTTATCGGAGAGATCCATGCCCTTTGTTATTTTTTTTTCAGTTTTTGAAATTAAGTTTTATATGTTTTGTTAATTAAGCTCAGCCAACTAATTTTAACTGGAAATCACTAACGTAAACGCTAGCGGGCTATTCTACATGACACGGCCAACGTTAATGTAAATTATTTTACTAGTATTTCAATTTTTTAATTTATTTTTTCTTTCCTTCTTTTTTCTTATTTTTGTAGCCAATGAGGCTCCCCGGTGATGGCCAGTTGGAGGTAAAAAGAGAGCAAAAATAAAAAGGAAAGAAAATAAAGAAAATAATAAATAAAAATAAAAATAAAAAAAAAAATATATTGAAAATTATCTGTATTAACAATGGCAATGACACTAACACCAAGTAAGATGGACAACGTTCACGTTAATAATTTCCAATCACAATTGGCAAAATAAACTTCATTGACAAAACATGAAAATTTTTAGGACTTATTAGCACAATTAATAAATTTATAACTAAATTGATAAAAGTGTAATAGATTTAAAAAAAATTGAAGTTTTTTCGAAGAAGCTTTTGGTTGAAGATAATTGTTTGTTCGCCTCCAACCTGTTATGCTCGTACTTGACTAAGAAATAAAAAAGGGGTGCCAATTTTTGGCTTCAACAGATCAATCAAATACAGAGAATCTCTCTCTCTCTCTCTCTCTCTCTCTCTCTCTCTCTCTCTCTCTCTCTCTCTCTCTCTCTCTCTCTCTCTCATAGAGGCATTTAGGATATGTTCTAAATGTGAAGATTCTTCACATTCCCGTATTTCTCATAGAGGCATTTAGGATATGTTCTAAATGTGAAGATTCTCCACATTCCCGTATTTTGATTGAAATAGTCCGAGAAAGCATATAAGAAAAGCAATAGTTTCATATTGAGCATATTTATTATCATGGTTTCAGAGTTAGAAGATAACGAGATTGCACCCTGTGCACACCTACATGAACATCCAAGTGTGATTCTCGTATTTCATTTTATCTATTGTTTCAATAAATTAATAAATCTTCCTCAAAGTCAATCTTTAACATTTCCATCTCATCTAACAGCCAATTTTAACATGTTCTATTGTCATGTGTTTTGCAAAGCCTATTATTCGGGGAAGTGCCCATTGAATTTGTTTTGTAATAACACTAGCCGTATCAGCTGCATTTCTCCACGGTATTCATAACAACACCCACCTCATAAGCTATGTTTACCCACCTCATAAGCTGTGGGTAGTTATGTTTACCCACCTCAGTGGCTATGTATACCCACCTCATTAGCTATTTATACCCACCTCATAAGCTATTTTTTTGTCAATATATGAACACCACATTAAACTCATTGCCCAAAAACTTGTTATACAATAATACCAGCTAGATCGAGCGTATCCTTTCATGGTTTCTATAACAAAGCCAACTATACGAGCTGCGCTTTCTTCGCCAATCCATGGACGAAGACCATCACCTACTTGCTACAACGGTAGCCTCCTGCCACATAGCTTGCACAGTAGCTATGATAACGAATAACAACTACCTAAGTAGCGAATGTCGGCCGGTCTCTCTCTTTAGTACATTGAACCGCTTCCGCAGTCCATAGGTTTTCTTTATTGATCGACACCCTTAAATCATGTCACATGATGGCAATCGAGGAAATGGTACACATAGAGTTTATGGAGTTAGATCAATGTCCATTCCGGTCTTAGTATTATAGCAGGTTCATCATAATTTGGGTAAGATTATAATAGTGAAATTTTGTTCAAGTTAATATGCATATGCCTGTCTAATAAAATCTATCTAGACATAGCCTCACTTCATGTAACGAATGGTTAGGGTAATCTAGCCTAGACTTCGTTTGAATCAATTTATTAGATTTAGGCCCCCCTTCATCTGTAAATACTCAACTTCCGAGGGATCATGTATCGGGGCTTATAATTATGGTCATTTATTTTTTATTACCCGACAAGTTACAGATTTTACATTCTTGTTATTCGGTAGTCAAATTTAATTTGAGTGTTTATTTACCACAGTGTGTTTCAATACTTTGAGTGTTTATCTTTCGCATTGTCTCTCAATACATTGTATCTTAATTTCTTTGCTAGGTTAGTTTAGCTCTGGCTTAGATGTGCATGAAACTAATCCCGTATAAAAACAGTTGTGTGGACCCTTAGTAACTTTGAAATACCTTATAGGGCCTTAATGATGAACAAGAGTATGTGATCACTTTAGATTAAACAACCAACTAGTTGGGTACCAAAAGGGCGATAATAGAAATGTTAACGTAAATAAGTCTCGGAATCTTAGAATCTCTGGTTCCGTAAAGATCGAGACGACACTTCCACTCGGTTTTCAGCCGTCTCGATCGGTTTCTAACCGACCCAACAGGCTAGTGGTGTCTCCTAGAAATATGTAGGTTGTTAAATGACTCTTTAAAAAAAAATCAAAACGCCTCCATGTCACACAAGGTATGGACTTGGGAGAGTCCATGCTCGTAATGAATTAAGCGAATCGGATTACGATTAGACGATACTTTTAAGCCATCTTTTAGGGATGCCAATTCGGATCTCTTTACAAGCGATACTTCTAAACATACATTTATTTACTGTTCCCCTAAAAAGGGAAGGTTCTGATAGGTCGGAACAAATGGACCGTCCGTTTCTCGACCCAAGCTCTATCTCGTTTTACTCAAGAGCCTAGCCCAGCTCTGTGGGTTGTCATCCCGCTCAGAAATCTGGGCCAAGGTCTGACTATTAGATAAGCCTTGGGCTAGACTAAAGGAAAGGCCTAGGAGGACAAAAGAAAAAAAATAGGAGATTGGGCTCGATGTGAGCCCAATTGTGAAGGCCCGGTCACCCCGTTCGGGCCAGGCCTGAACCTAACCTGATTTAGAGCATGGCCCCTTTTTATTAAATATTAAATATAATATTTTTTAATAAATATAAATAGATAAATTTAATTTAAAAAAAACCTGAGAATTAAAAAAATAGTTTCTGCATAGAGAACCCAACCAAGGCCCTGAGTCGGATTCAGAGCCCGACCCAAGTCCCTTTTTAAAATATTTTAATATTACATATTTTAATAATAAAAAATTTTACTAAAAATTAAAGTTTTCTTCATAAAGGCTAGCCTTGCTTTAAAATCAAATTCTAGCTTTTAAATAGGTCTAGTTTAATTAATTAACATCGCTTTTTTGGAAAAATTGAAGAAGATGTCCTTGATGGACAACTGAGCATGGTCTTGGTCCTCGACATTCTTTGCATGTTTTACTTAACCTGGTATGGATACTTGGATGCATGATTAGGCTTGGGATAATTCAATGCATACCTTGGTTTGCTAAATGGATTGTTGAATGTCAAGACAGGCACATATTGAGTTATAGTGTGACGACATTTATTGTAAATATGATGCACGCAGAATTCATGGTGTTTAGACCGATGTCCATTCCATTCTTTAATTCATAAACTTTTAGCCTAATTTCATTAGGGTTATGCTAGTTGAGACATATTCAGATCAATTAATATGTGCTTAGTCTAATAAAATTCATTTAGACTTAGCATTACCTTGATTAATGAATGATTAATCTAGTCAAGTTTAGATTTCACTTGAATCAACTCATTAAATTTAAGTTCACTTTTATATTTAAATAGCTAACTTCCGAGGGATCATGTCTCGAGACTTGTAACAAAGCCATGTATTATTAATTGATCGACGAGTCGCGGGTTTTACATTCTTGTTATTAGATAGCCATGTCTAATTATGTGAATGTTATTATCGCATCTCATTTCATTATCTTGAGTGTTTATTTCTTTGCATTTGTCTTTCAATAGATTGTATGTTAATTTCTTTTCTAAATTAAGTTAATCTTTGTTTAGACTTGCAAGAAGATGACCCTAAAAACAATTGCATGGACACTCAGTGATTTAAGATGGCTTTTCAGGGTTTAAAAGATGAGTAAGAGTATGTGATCACTTTAAATTAAACAACCAATTAGTTAGATACTGAAAAGGCGCTAATAGAATTGTTAGTGTAAACAGTTCCTGAACTTTAGAATCTCTGGTTCTGTAGGGATCGAGACGACACTCCCGTGTCTCGATCAATTTCTACCAAACCCCCATAGGCTAGTGGCAACTCTTAGAAATATTTTAGGTTGTTAAAGAACTTTTAAAATAAAAAACACATAAATGTCACGCGATGTATAGATTTGGGAAAGTCCGTGCTCGTAAGAAATGAATCAAATCAGATTACAATTAGACGATACTTTTAAGTCGTTTTTTAGGGATGCCGATTCGGATCTCTTTTCGAGCGATACCTCTAAACCTACTTCTAGTACCAACCCCATCGAGGGGAAAGTTTGGATAGGTCACAACACTAGATAATTAAGTTTAGTTGTGCAAAAGTTCTCTTAGAAGAGTGTGAAGTCAACGTGTACAAAGGCGCGGCCAAAAACAAACAAACATGTTAAGTGGCAATTATATAGAAGTTTAGTCATACTTCTCCTTTCAACAATAAGAGAGTTTAGTGTTTGTTTATCGATGAAAATAATGATCAAGAGAGACGAATCTCGGGTTATGGAGAACTACAGGTCATATGAGTATATATACGAACTCATCTTTGTTTGATGTATCCAGATATTGAGACATATGTTAACTCAAAACTTATGGTGCATTTGTTTCCCGAAAAATAAATAATTTTGAAGATATTCTCCAAAAAATATCAGTGAAATCACCTAGAAAATTGAACGAACAAAAAAAAATTTCATAGTTTACAAAATCTTTCAAAATAAATTATTGTCGATAATTTAAAAAAGTTGACTAATTATTTCAAGCAATACAATTAATCATTTTTAAAAAATAAGTTTTTGTATCATTCATTTTCACGAAATAAATAAAATCTTAATATAATAATCATTATACGCTTCATTTTGTTTCCGACAGATTGTGAGGTTTTACCTATCATGTATCACCTGGCAGTAACACCGGTGTATCGCAAGGCAATACGAAGTGCGTGATTTTAAAATTTAAGCAGTACCAAAGTTGAGATGTATTGCCACGCAGGCAATATGATTGTTCAGTCACATACGACAGCCACATAGAAATCTAAAGCACTTTTTCGTACCATTGCTCTGATTACCGCAGCCCATGCAAATTATGCCAAGAGACTTCAGTCTTTCTTGGCAACTTTTAAACACGAGTGTCCATCCATTCATTTTGGGCGTAGTAAAGCCATACCTGATGAGCTTTAGTCTCACTGAGTTACACTTGTATGCGAAAGCATTTGCTAGTAATGAACACGAGCAATAACATAGAAATTAAACTTGCATCCGGCCACTAAATTATCGCTTCAACATTCGGTCGACCATTTTATTACGCGCTTGCTGATCACAAGAAGCTAGACATTATTTTCCATCTGTCCAATACGTCGACATGTTCTGTCCCATTGGCCCAATCGACCCTTAATACTTGAGGAATTCCATGATGTGATAGAAGGCGACGCACGCGACGCGGAAACCCTTGAATCCCGCGGCCTTGGCCAATGCCTCGAACTCCTTCTCTGTCCGCTCTTTCCCGCCTGGATTGTATGCCATCATGATCAGGTCGGAATGAGATGCCAACTTCGACGCAAAGCTCGTGTCCAGAAGTTCGGGAAGGATGCACTCCACCACTATGACCTTCCCGTCTTCCGGGAGCGCGTCGTAGCAATTCTTCAAGAACTTCAGGCAATGCCCATCACTCCAATCGTGACATATCCACTGCATGCCACAGCCGCATCAATTAATGCGACGAAATACATAGAAGAGGTTATTCTCATTTACAAAGTGATCGGCAAATGTGAGTGGTAATACAAGTTGGACTAACCTTCATGAAAATTGCATCCCCTGTAGGAACATTAACGAACATATCTCCTCCGACATGCTCGATGCCTAACTCAAGGATCAGAGTCATTTTTTCGACGAAAGTCAAAATTGATTAGCATAGGAAATGAGCTTTTCCATTTTATACATTTCGATACACACATCTATGATAATCCATTGTCTCTGAGGCAATTCTAATTCTAATTATGCATGCACATATTAACATAAGGTGGTGTAGGGAGATTGTAGGATAACATATGAATACCTGGATAGGACGGAGCATTGGCGATAACATGAGGCAAATCAAAGTTGATGCCCTTAATGGATGGGTACTTGGAGACAATCATGTTGAGGACGGCGCCAGTTCCACCGCCGACATCGACCACCGACTTGAGGCCCTCGAAGCCTTTGTACATCTCAAGGACCTTATTCATGGTGATGGTCGAAAAATCGGACATGGCTTTGTTGAATAGTTTGTTGAATCTTGGATCAGTACGAGGATATTCGAATGCCGTCATACCATAGGCCTTGTGGAACGGGACTCCTCCTTCAAGAATTGCATCTTTCAAGTAGTACCTGCATTATTTTGATAAAAAAATTCTACGTCAATTTGGCCTTTTTTTTTCTTTTGATGTATATATAACTTCGACCGCGGATCTATTTCGTGATCATTATCAATCAAAGTCATAATTGACCTTTTATGACTAAGGGATCACTTAATAGTTGCATCATCGATCAACATTATGAAGCTGAAACATATTCAAACTACTCATTGCACGGGCTAAATCATGCTGTTACCCCGATTTTAACATATTAATTGCTTTCAAAGATCTAAAGCAAGGTACTACAATACCGAGTCAATTTACCTTTTTTGAATTGGTCGTGAACATACATTTCTTTGGTGACGTACTACATTATTATTTTAAAATTATTTCTACCTGCCAACGGAAGTCAGCGCTATATATGGACAGTTACAGAGAATTAATTGGGTGTCGCATAACGCTGATGTTGTGTAATGCCAGCGACTAATCCCATTTATGGAGGAATAATCCAACGAGCTTTTTCCGTTCCATTTGTCGGCATTCCCTATCTAACAAAACAACTAACAGAAGAAAACATCTCCAAAAGAAAAGTTTAGCGGACTAAACACTCGACCGATCAAGAGTATGTGTGGTGCAAGTGATTTCTATATCGTGATCGATTGAGCGTAACACGTCATAGAACAAAGGTTATAACTATTTGGTGCAGGTGCCAAGTGATCAGTAGTGCAAATTTAAGGAAGAATGTAATGCAGATGTATATCTATGGTCGTTTCAAAATGGATGAGATGGTGGGAATTTAAATCACTAACCAGCTTTCCATTAAGACTTTATCGTGGTTCATGAGGCACAAAGGTGCGACCGAAACACCATCCTCATTCTTGGTCAGGAACTTGCAAACCGGAGCGATTCCGTAGAGCCTCTCGGCCTGCCCGTCAGGGAGTTCACGCACAGTGCACGCGACAATGGAGTTGGCCGCAAGGAGGCGCAGGATTCGGTCGAGCATCATGGGTGCATCCGGGTTCTTGGTCGGGAGTTGAGAGGCGATCTCACGGGGAGAGAGGCGTGCCTCAGGCCCGGCCTTGGCCATGATCTCGAGGAGGTCAAGCTCGAGGGCTGTCTTGAGGACCATGGGCAGCTCGGCTGCACCAGCGAGTTGCATGGCGACTAAAATGGTCTCATCGTCGTCGGGGACTTGGGTCGGACCCACCCGGGTCTCGCTCGATATCGAACCCATCTCGATCTCCGACCTCTTTCTGCCCTTCTTCTGAGACGATGTCGTGATAGAAAGGAGGTGTTTTGAAACTGAGAGGGTTGAGGAAGGGAATATGGAGATGGAGGAATGAGGAGAATTTAAGCTTTTCTAGTGGATGGTGGAATAAGGTGATTTGGTTGGGCACAGGAGTTTAAAAGCCAGTGGTGGAGAACCTTGGGAGAAGATGTGAGTGGTGGAGAAACGTATGCTCATGCTATGTCCGATATGCTTTCTTAACTTTAATAAAATAAAGTCATTTGGAAGGTCGAAACCGATTCAAGCTACGTTAGCAAGTACATAAATCACTAGTGGCCTGGTAGCTTCTTCCCTCCTATAGTCTCCTCAATAAATATAGAGATAAGTACGCTAAAAATCCTGAAATTGACCACGAATGTACAATCGAGTCCTAATATTTTTTACTAAAAAGTGCAATCAATGAAAGGACTTGATTGGACCAATTTAATAAATTTTACGATTTGATTACACTGTATGAAAGTTTTAGGACTTAATTGTATTCAGTAATAAGTTGTCCAACTTGATTGCACTTTTTGAATGTCTTAGGATTCTATTATATTTTCATGATAAATTTCAAGACTTCCAATACACTTATTCCATAAACATAAAGACTAAAAGACAAATGCTTAAAAATAATATCTAATCATTTTATGAAACCCAGAAAAAGCTTTTTGCCATTATTTTTTCCTTCTAACGCGGTATCCTACTCTGAGGAAAAAAATGAAAATGGTCCAACTTCTTGGCTTCACCAAATCAAACTATGTGGATTTAAAGTTCATAGGTTTCTATACTATTGCTCCGTTCGTTTTGCCGAAAATGACAATATTTTCCGGTGTTCGCTTGAAACTTAAAAATGGACTGGAAAATATTTTTCGCTGTTCGATAGAGAAAATATTTTCCAGATTTTACCATTTGTTCCTTATATGCCTCAAGCTTGACAAGACCCATAATTTCAAGCAAAAGATGTACGCCACAAGTGCAAATCACTTCAAGCAGCAACCAGTAATATCAGCAGCACGTATTTCTAACCAGTAATATCAGTCAGCCACAAGAGAATTAAATCATGCAGCATAGTTTGAGTTCCCTTGTGAAGCAGCTTATAGAGATTTTCGTGGTCTAGTATCTTTGCATCAATGACTCCTAAAAGGAAACAAACTAGTTGCTGAACAAAAGCTAGCAACACCCACCCTACTACTCTCCTCTGCCTCATACTATTATCTTGATCAATAAGACGCTGAAACTTCCTACAAGTGCCATGGAGCATCTAAGAATTGCAGGCCCCATTATCTTCCTTTTCATTTCAGTTCTAGAAGGCAATAATATGCAACGAAAAAGCATAGGACTTTCATCAAACACTGCAAGGGCATTAAGGATCAAAACAAAATATCCCCACCAGCTATCTTCCGCTGGACCGCAATTGCAAATGAATCACATTTCAAGCAAAGAAACCGATCTAAAATGCACCCAAGAACCCAAATCAAGGACGCAACAACAGAGGAACCAGCACGCGTAAATGAGGACATAGCCCAGTGCTGTCTTGGGACTTGACCTACGAGTCAGAGCCATTGGTGGCAAAAAGAAAGAAATGGTAGCGAAATAAAGAAGCGAAAGATATGTGCAAAAACGGAGCCATTAGCTCTGTTTTCGATGTTCTCGAAGCCAAAGATTAGCCACTCGCGACGGTCTCTACCTCTCTCGATTCCAACTCTCTCTCGTTCAACTTCAAATCTACAAATCCGAAGAGGCAGTTCTTCTGGAGGAAGAGGGTCTGGAGATCGGAGAGGGAGGAGAGATATGAGGGGAGGACGCTGGAAAGGGAGGCGGAAGCGAGGTTTATGACAGTGACACGCGAGGAGAGGTCTAGCTTGAGGACCAGCTGGGCAGCTTGAGGGCGTCGCAAAACCCTAAGGAGCATCCGTTTTTAGAAGAACATTTTTCATTGATTGGAAAATATTTTTCTCAACAAATTATTTTTCGCCTCTCGAACATCATAATTTCTTGAAAATATTTTTCAGAAAAAAAAATTCCCGCGAAACGGACGGAGCCTTGAAAAATATAATAACGCCACAATTATTTTCATTGTTTCAATTGAAATTTTCTGAAAGGCAAGGAGCAGCTGTTGAGATAACGCCTCGCCTGCTTTTGCGTTGGAGAGATACGTACTCCGATTAAATTATGTATGAGTCCACACCCTTCATACCATCTCATCCCTACCAACCCCATTCACGGTCACGTCGCAAAGTCAAAGCGCCTTCTACTCATTCTCCCTAATACGTAATGGGGTCACAAACAGCAACTTGCCATGTACCAAACCATGGAAGTATAAATTTGGGGTTGGGCATTAGACGTGACACCAAACTCGAGATTTCTTTAAATTTCCTGAGGCCTTAGCAACAATGATAGCTGTTAGGTTGAATCGATTTCCAATCTCTCTCTCTCTCTCTCTCCTGTGCCCCCCTCCCCACCAAAAGAATAAGAGAGTAGTGTTTGTTTATCAATGCCAATAAACATCCATGTGAGATGATTCTTGGGTTATGTTATACAGCAACCGCCGTTGATTTACGCATTAGCATATGGAGAAGTACACAAATTCGAAAATAGTAACTATCACTAATCATGATTACCTATTAGAGATAAATAGGACAACTACTTATATTAGAGTCAATTAAGATATCTCCATCGGTTTTTTTGTATCTCTTAAGATCGAGCGTGCATCTCTCTTTAATTGTGAACATCTTTATCTTGATTGATCCATACAATAAAATTAATGAAAGACTTATATGTTATTCTTCAACATATATCGAAATACATGGAAATTACCCATTTTCACTTTCAGCATATTTCTCATCTTTACATATGCATAATGCCACTGGGCTCATTCCCATACGCACGCTTATTGTCTCCATTAGTAGCGTTACACAAGGTTGTGGGACCTCATTGCCTACTAATTGTAGAGGCGAGGGCCGGCCTCTGCCCAAGCTCGCCCAGATCTGGGCGGAGCTCCTGTGTTGGGCGAAGGACTTAATCGGCAAAGTTGCAAAAGGTTTAGGATTTATTTGGCATAAAAAAAAAGGTTTAGGACTGAATCGGCAAAGTAGCCAAAGGTTTAGGACTTAAATGGCAATTGTCCCTTAATTTAATCAACTCGATCATTCATACCCCAATTTTTGTGGAGATTATCAACACTTCACCACGCTCTACAATTTCATGGAATCACATATTCTATGCCCCAAGAATATCGTCATCTATGGTCTAGTGGACTTTTCAATCCAACATACATCTGATATCAAGTTACAAGATCTTTAAACGTAACCGAGTGAAACGGAAGCACTTCGTGTTAAATTACTCACCGAGTAGTTGAGTTTCCTCATTGAATAAGTGAAATTCCACAAAATCTGCACGTCTGCCATAATTTCTCGTGCTCCCTTGCAGTTTACACGCACATCAACTTTGCATCAAGTACCCCCGAGGGAGCTGGTGCGCTGAGAACCATAACCATCTCTGCATGCTACTTACGGAATCATAAAACTCTCCTTGTCCATCTTGAGTGCAGAGATTGATTATGGGGCACACAAATCGTACGTGGAAGAAAATATCCGGCCTGAGCTGTGCGGACAAGGTCCGAGGGATGGGGCAGTCGACGGTGGCATTGACCGAGGTTGTGAAAAAGGCTTTACCCGATATGCTAAAGTCACTGATCACTCTCGCGATTTCCGCAAAGACCTTCTTTCAGTTATCCAGATATGGCAACCTCACTGGGGGAGTACGTGGGGTGTTACTTTCATTCTGGCCTGTAACACAAAAATACTTGAAACTGGCTTGATTCGTCCACAAATCCCAAGTCAATGAGATCTGAAAGTTACATGTGAAGAGCAGACATGCAATTTCCACTCTAGTCACTTTGTAAATGACATCATATCTCCTTTGCTCTTCGACCATTGCACGGGCCTAAAATGTGGTTGTATCGCACCTTGCACATATAGGACGTACCTTAGATATTCGAGAAATCTAAAGGGTTGCCCAGTGGTAAGCATATATTATGTAAGTAGCCATCGGTTCCACCGCGCTCTACCATTTTAGTGTTTATGTGACGCGTGCACGGCATCGTTCAAGGTCTCGTTGGACCATGTTGCCAGGGATGGGGGTTTTGCTGAGGGAGGGGTGTCTAGGAGGGATGGCGACCTCCTGTTGCCCTTGCATCTCTGACAAATCATTTAATTATTGAGTCTCGTCTTGGTCATTGTCGTAGAATTCTTGTTGTGCTCTGGTGGGGTGGGCATGTAAGTAATTGTCATCATTCCTGGCATAATGAAAGAATCAAAGTACCGCTATCAACTTAAAGGTGTACACTCGCCGTCTATGAAACAAGTTAGATAGCAGTTGCGGTGCACACTAAGATGGAAACAGCAAGGGAATCGCGCATGCAACTTTGTTAGACTTCAGGAAAGCGAGAATTTGCGAGATAGGGATGAAGGTGAAAACAAGAGAAACAAACCTTCAATTTACAGGATATTTTTTTTTACTGGATTTTCAAATCTTGGTTGGGGCCTGGACCGTGGACTGCTAGTTGATCGTTGAAGCCGGGCCACATAGGCCCAATAAGTGGAAAGGCCGAGTCCATTAGAAAATTGTCGGGCTTGGCCATCGGGTAGTGGCTGGAAAGGGTAGCGAGCCCGATCCGATATGGGCCCAAACTTGTCGGAGTGTGTCATGCCTAGCCTAGGCCAATACAGTCCCTTGCAAGAGGGTTTGGGGTCTCAGAGTCTCTTGACCAAATACAACTGAGCAAAATTTTTTAGGAACTTTAGGGAAATGTAATAGTATTTCCAAAAATCTCTAAAGGTCTTTATTCCATGAAAGGTTCGGAGGTTTTTTGGAGAGCAACACTCTCAAAATACAAGTCTTGACACTGCTCATTGTTTGGGGTAGCTTGTTTATCTTCCCCACTTTTTGCACAGAGGAGCTTGACAAGAGGCCAACAGCCATCCCTATTGGGGTCATGCGACCCTGACAACCGCCTTCGGGGGTCAAGTGACCTCAAGCAACGTTGATTGGGTCGTGGGAACATAAAAGATACTTGAGGTTATATGACCTTAGGCAAGGCTTTTACATATAGCTGACCACCGTTTTGGCCCATCAGTGAATTACAAAAAATAGTTAGAGGCTTTTTATAAATAAACAAAGATTAATGAAAGTCCTGTGCAAAATATAAGTTTTACTGGGCGGCATTTAAAGTCAGAGTTACTTCTTGACGTGCTTTTAAAGTATACAAACGACTACTTACATTTCAAAGACTTTTAAGTTCTCCTGAATATGTTCCCCCAAAATCAGAACCAAAAGCACCCAATTTTGAAAATCGCTCTTATTTGTAAATTCTCTTGCTTAGATAATTTCACAGTATTTGGCTAAAGTAAAGTATTTTATTCAAATATATACTTTACATATCGGTCTCTCAACAGGACGACGTAAGTAAGAGTATCTTGTTGCTTGCTGGGGACTGGGGAGAGCCAACGGGTCATCATATCTCCTTCCCATGTTCGAAAGCGCCTCCTCTCTCTATCTCTCGATCTCTCTCCATCAACCAGCTGACTTCGCAATTTACCCTCGAAACCCTGGTCGTTTTACCCTCTAGTTGCCTCCTGTCAACTAGATTATTTGTATGTTGGACGTCGTATTATTCGGTTTCCTGGATTCTGTGCGAGTATCTATCGAAGCAGGCTTCATATTACTAACTCTTTCCTCAAGTCATAATGATTAAACGCTCTTGATTGCTAATTGCTACTGATGACTATGAGCAGGTGGCTTGTAGAGACTTCCCGCACTCGAGGCATCTTTGTCAGAATTTTCCCTTTGCAACTACGCCTCATGAAAGACACTGCGAGTTGGTACTGACCGGACATGAATCTCGGCCAATAGATGATCGTTCCCAATATTAACTCTCAAAATTTGTACTTTTAATTGAACTACAGAGCCGATCCTAACTAGGTTCATTTTTCCTTCTCTCTCATGCAGTGCTACTGCTGTGTATGCGATTCGGCTGCCCCCTGTAAGAAGTGGTCTGATGAAGTCCATTGTGATGCGGCGGAGCATGACAAAAGGTGGAAGTCAAAGAGGGAGGAGAAGAAATCGAGGGAAAAGAGAGAGGGATAGACGGCAATTGAAGGACTCTTCTTATTGCCCGTTTTCTTGCTGGTTCGTGGTGAAACTAGTTGATAGCATCTCGCAGGTTTACAGTGAGCAGCATTGTGCTCTTTTCTTTTCTGATGGTCAATTCATGCTCTGCACTTGTTGATCAGCCGATCATGCCCCTATTTTGCAATTGGTTTCGGCAATTGAAAGGAGTTCATAATAGCTTAGATTGTATAGGACAGCTTTTGGAATCAGGGAACTTGATTGTACAGTCATTTGATCCGTTTCGAAGCAACAGGTCCAATTATGTGATATTGTGGGATCACATTCGTGATTTTAGTTAAGATTCATCGTTTGCTTACAGATTTTTTAGAGTGGACATGCATGAGTGTGATTTCAGGTAAAGCTAAATGGAGATCGGGGAAGTTAGTTATATGCTGTTATATTTGGTCCGACAAGCCTGTGGCGTCCCTGTCCGGAGCCGATCTATTTGCCATGCCAACCAAAGTGCAAATATCCGTAGGGGGAGATGAGAAACTGGATGCTTAAGAGAATTTCATATCACCCTGTCAAGACGGCATAGTGATTTCGTGCTCTCAACCTGCAAATTCTGCTTTGTTTAAGGTAAATTCTGCTTCCTAGCTCCTTTTGGAGCCTGTGTCAAATTATATGCTCTCAAGAACAGGTGAACATGGTAATTTTCGGTGTAGTTTGGTGCTCGAACCAAATCAAACCGCATATGTACCAATTGAGAAAAAGAAAGATTAAAACCAGACCACGATATATGGTCGGGAACCAAATTAGATCAGACCATATTTGCAATTTCATTCAATCTGAAATCGTTATTAACCGACTCTTTCTTATTACGTCTTTTTCTCTTCATCTTTTTTTATATCTTTAGTAGTGGTATCATGAGGTTAAACTCCGTTTCGGAAGAAAATTCACATTCCTCGCCTTAGAAAAGGAAAAACAAAAGAGCAAAAGGCAAAAACGCGAGCACATCCTTCTCGTTGAGAACAAAATTGACTTTACACTACGAGAGTTAAACACATTAGTTGATTTTTACTCTTCTGCTTTTTATTATTTATTTCCATTTCTTGAATGATGGGCAACATTTGACAGAAAGTTCACGTCTTTCCGATCCTGAAAGTCAAATGCATAAAAGTTGCTCACGAGGGTTAATACTAAAGTACAAACTCGATGAATAGAATATAACAAGATATGACGAAACTCAAGATTAAGAGTTAACTTAAAAAACGAATCGTTATGCGAATGTATGATGAACACATTGAAAAACGAATTGTCTCTTTTGCATTACCAAAGAGACAATTGACAAATGCATATTTATTGGATCAAATCGAACATTATGAGATGAGTCAATCAATGAAAAAGGAATCGTTCTACATTTGAATTTGGCACTCAGACACAAGTTTCACTTCGCACAATATTAATTGGGCCACCCACTCAGCATGGGCTGTTGTGACACTGATACACAAGATAAGTGTGATAGCTAACAAAATCGCAATTTATCAATCTAAAATGAAAATTGCGTGTCATTACCAAAAGAGGGGGAAATGTAATTTAGAATTAGGCAATTTAGGCTATGTTTTCTTCGTTGAAATGAAGGATTCTAAAAAAAATTCTAAAGATAATCGCTTGTATTGCTTGAATTCATTCATAGAAAATATTTCATCATCGATATCAATTCATATTTAAAAGTTTTTGTGGGCGGTAAAAGTATTTTTCATTTATTCAATTTTTATAAGTGATATAAGTAACATTTTCATAAATGGGAAAAAAATGGAGTGTTAGTGGATGTATCTGGTTATACAACCGACCAAGTCAATGGTATTGATTAACATATGCTCTCATTTGCAAAATTGAGTGGGCCAAAATGTCTAGAGAATGGGCCGGGCCGGGCCGACCCGACCCGGTTCAAGGGAACCCTTATCCGGGACCACGCACACGAGCAGCACTCCCGAACAAGCAACCTCGCATCAGAAAACCCTATCGCTTCCCTTTCGGCTCACTGGTCTCACGCTCGGCTCAACAGTCCTCCCGCAAAGGAAAAATGTCACCCGCTCCGATCGTCGAGCCCGCCGAACCCGAGACCGAGCAGGTCTCCGAGCCCGAGAAGAAGCCTCAGGTACTTCCAATTGTATGCTTCATCCGTCTACTGGGTCTTCTGGGTATGGGAAAGTTTGGGGGCCGGAGGTGGTTTCGGTCGTTCAAGTTCCTTTTCTTTTTTTTTTTTGCAGAACGATGAACCCATTGTCGAGGACGTGAAAGACGACGATAAGGACGAGGAGGACGATGACGAGGATGACGACGACGACGACGATGATAAGGAAGACGGGGCTCAAGGTGGGTCTTTTTTTCTTCATTCATTTCGCTTTTGCTCGGTTTTGGTTTATTAGTTGTTTGAAAATATGCTGATTCGTATCCGGGGATTCGCTATTATTCATTTGGAATGGAGTTTGTTCATATGTTTGAGGAGGATTATTCTGAATCTGGAGGGACTGTTTTTGGCCAAATGGGATGGTTCGGGAGAATTCTGAGATATGACCTTTGGAGTGTGTGCAGTGTTTGTCGAAGCCGTATTGCAAAAGTTGATTTTTGAGATGAAGTTCTTGAATCCTAATTTCGTACTCTTGTTTAGATGGAGTAATGCGAGCACTCTGTCCACAGAAATCATTTTGGGTGTGGGGCAATCCCAGTTATTCTTTCACTTCTAAAAGTGTGTCGCTGTTGCGTGTGTTGTTTTAACTTTTGCATTTTCAATAGACGGCAATGATTGTGATGCTAAGTTTGTCTGTTTAACTGAAGATGCAAATGTGTGCCACTTTGATTTGTGGGAAAGAGTGTGGATGTGGCGAGGGTCCGTTTCTTTTGATAATTTGTGCTCTTAGTGTGCGATCACGTTGATAGAGAAACCTAAAAAGATGGTTCCTTTGGTTTCTGTTTTAGTTAGAAATCAACTCAGTAAACTACAGAGATTTTAGTATCTGAAACTTTTGCTTTTGGATTGGTTTGGTTAGTTCTCCAGATACAAACACAAGTCTTAAATTCCTTTTGGCTTGGCTGAAGGCTGGTTCCTTTGGGTTTAATATGTGAATGAGTAAGTTGTTTGTGTGGTGTATCATGGGATTTTATGTTTAGCTCAAGTTTGTTGGTGCAGTTTTTGGTCTCTGCAATGCATATACATGCTGTCTGCTTTAGCCTTGCAGGTTTTTTTTAACTGAAACTTCTTGAAAATTCCCGTAAACGCAAAATTTCTAGTTGATTTTGTCAGCTGCTGCTTTTGGATTTAAGAAGTCGAACAACATAAACGTGCAGGTGCAGATGGGAGTTCGAAGCAGAGCAGAAGCGAGAAGAAGAGCCGTAAGGCAATGTTGAAGCTGGGCATGAAACCCATAACTGGTGTAAGCAGGGTCACCATTAAAAGAACTAAGAACGTGAGTACTTTTTCTTTCAATTCTCTGTCATGCATTTGATACTTCATCCTTTATATAATCTAGCAAAAAATGAAAAAATAAAAATGGAGCAGATCTGAGTTGTGTGGTTCATGTTGAGTATATGGCATTAAATAGTGTCTAGTGGCTTTCGTAGATCCATTTATAGCTTTACCTGAAAAAGTGGAGCGTCTTAATTCGTTATAGTTGAAATTGATTGCATGCATGAACAACAGCATGTTATTAAGAAGTTTCCTGGTCTTTCAGATCCTATTCTTCATCTCAAAGCCCGATGTCTTCAAGAGCCCTCACTCTGAGACTTATGTCATATTTGGGGAGGCGAAGATTGAAGACTTGAGCTCACAACTGCAGACACAAGCTGCCCAGCAGTTCAGGATGCCAGACATGGGATCTGTAATGGGCAGGACGGACGCTTCAGCCGCAGCCTCAGCTGCACAGGCTGACGAAGAAGAGGAAGAGATCGACGATAGTGGGGTTGAGCCTCGCGACATTGACTTGGTGATGACCCAGGCTGGAGTTTCGAGGAACAAGGCTGTGAAGGCTCTCAAGACGCATGATGGGGACATTGTTGGTGCTATCATGGAGCTTACTACCTAAACTTGCTCCATCGGGGGCTGTCTGGCTTTTTTTTGTCATGAGCTTTGAGAACCTGTTTAGGTTCTTTGAGCTGGATTATTTGAGCATTTATTCGGTTTCTATATTGGCTCCTTTATTCTTGAACTTGTAGAAGAAAAATGAAAACAAGGGCGTTTTGTTAACAATTCACTCGTATATTGTTAACATGGCTCTTCTTCAGCTTCTTTTAAGTTATCTAAGAGTTAAAAGTGACCAGTCTACAATGTTGAGTAACCATTGATCACATGGTCTAACTTTCCAGTTGTAAATAGCCTAACAGGTGAATAATTATTGCTTTAGGCGATTCGGGTGCATTTGGTAACCATTCTCGTCCAAAAAATAGTTTTTTTTTAAATTGAGTTTTTTTTAAAAATGATTTTAGGATGAGTTTTTGAAAAGAGAAACGTGTTTGGTTAAATTGATTTTTTTTGTTCATCTGGAACGAGAGTAAAGATTAAGGAAGAAATTGATTTTTTCTTTTTTATATTGTGTATTTTTATTCGAGAAACAGAAAATTTAAAAAAATTCTGATTTTTCATCAAAAATTCGTTCACAACTTTTTTTATTATTATTTCGGGAACAGAAATTTTAATGATATTTATCAAATAGATTTCTCATACTAAACTCGTCTGCGAATGAGAAATTAATAATTAGAATCGTTATCAAATGCACTCTCAAACTAAACTCAAAACCGAAACTAAAAAGGTCCTAAGCTATCGTATCTACGATCCTGATAAACGGCTTGTTTTGCTTCACTATGGACTAATCTTATTCGAGACTGGTCAAGGTCTTGGCACTGCTCATGGACTTGACGTCTCGCTGCGGTAGGCTGTTCTAGATCTCTTTCACGTCATTCTCCCGCGTAAGGCAATGACGATGAAAAACGTGTTCATCAACCAGCAAAAAGAGTGGACAAATAACAAATAGTTGCCCTAGCGTCTTTGGCCGTTGGCCCCGTCGCGAGTGGTATCGGTTTCCGGGGCTTCAACCGTCTTTATCAGTAACTGAGCCAAGCTCTCTTGCACAAGTTAGATATGCTGTCGATTAGACACGACGATTTGGGCATGCGGAACGAAGCCCACTTGAAAGCTGAGCTTACTTGTCCTGAATAACGCATGCAAATGCAACTAGCCTTATTTATAGCTTTAGAAGAAGCAAAGCACATGCATGAGCAACTTGTCTTATTTAGTTGTAAGACGACAGAGCGTTCGACAGTTATTTACAAGTTCGGAGACCAGACAGCCCCATAAGAGCAATTCACGGGTTCAACAGAGTATTCTACATAACATAGAGAGAAGAGACATAGATCCAATAAATCATGAGGTGATCATTCCCATCTGCGGAACACTTGTTCCTGAAGTCAAGGTTCGGTATCTCTCACTTATTTCCTCTTTCAGACATGCTCCCAGTCTGATAAGCAGTCGTCCCAACCTGCGGAGAGCGGGTTTTTGAGCTCATCTTTTGTTTGAGAAAGGAGTATTTGACCATTTACAACACCACCTCGCGGCTCCATTTTTGACTTTCCACCAAAAAGGTCGGTGCTTTCCTCAGTCAATTTTTCTCTAGAAACTGGTAAGCGTTCTCCTTTAAGTGCAATTCCAAGACCAACTGAATCAGGAGGAATTTGATTCTGATTTTCAGAACTAAAGCTCTCCTCCCGGTCTAGTAGGATTTTCAATCTGGCCATAACAGAAGCCTCTCCATCATCCACACAGCGGATTGCACCTGTTACAGGAGAATTCAGAGAGATTTCAGGTGTGAAGCTACCATTCTCTTTGGATGCTCCAGCTGTCAGTTCTGCAGTCTTGCTAAGATCAGTAGAAACTTTTAGAGGCCCTTGTTCCTCCACGTTTGGAATACTCTTAGAACTTAAGTCATGAGGCCAGCAACTTTGAGCTAAAAGGTTCGTCGTAGGATCGATCATGCTGCCAATCGTGCTGACCACTGTTGGACTCTGAACAGAGGCATTCAGCTTCTCGGGCTTTTCACAGCCCCTTGTCCCAGCCAACAGCTTATCATCTTCATTTGATTGAATAGAGACTCCAATATCTGGTGAGCACTCCACATCCAAAGTATTTCCAAGTGAATCTGCAATAAACAACCGATAATTACGAGAATGTTGGAGTTTTTTCCCAGATAAAAGAATCCAATTGTGGTCAAGCAAGATAGATACATTCAGCGACTGAAGTCCCAACCTTTCAGTTCATTGGACCTGGAATTATCCATCTCAATCCTCACGCGATTGAAGCGAGCCTTGTAGTTCATGGAACATAGAGTAGCCTCTGCCTCAAGCCACAAATTCTTAAATAAGCGAATTTGTGGCTGTAAATCATCCTCAGCCTGAAAATTCTCACTGAGGATCTTCTTAATGGCCTGAAAAGTTATCCACAAAAAATTAACTCCGTTTCTATTGGTCCATTAGCTTATAGTTCCAACCTTTCCATGACAAGGGCTTACAAAGTATTAAAAGAAATACCTGGGTCATGGCATCATCTTTGTTTATGAGGGCATTACCCCTAGAGGAAGAAAGCTCAGAAGCACTTTCAAGATCATTATCAAACCCAGTATGTTGGCTCTCCTCGTCAAAGGCACAGTGATTGTCAATCTGACCTGGGATATTTACAGAAAATGCACTGGCAAGAGGACGCATATTTGTACTAGCACTCTGCGGAAAAAAACTCAGTTATCCTTTTTCTGCAGAAAAAGCACAACCAGCCTACAATGCTTTAAACTCAAAACTAGGCACGAGCAAAAATGCTATAACTCAGTAATTCTTTTTCTGCAAAAAATGGACTAGCAATTGTAGATGATATCCTGCCAAAGGTAGCTTCAATTCGTATTAAGAATCAACATGTAGGTGTGGTTCACTTCTAACATCACGACGTGCATATCCAACCGCCATAACGTTTTATTTACTAAAGTGCTATTTTATCTGGCAAGTGGAAAAAGAATATGGTACTCACACTCTGCAGATAAAGCCATCTGTTTAATATGCCATCATTTTCCTGTTCCATTGTCTATCTGACTCTTGAATAAAAATTAGAAGTGTCTTTGTCATGATAGATCTATCTTGACAATATGCTCAATTAATCAGAAAAGGCTACTAAGGTATTAAATAGGCCTGTGCCACAAATCTCTTCATGGTTATAGGCCCTTCTAGGAAATGGCGTAGCACTATGTGAGGGTGGGAACATGCATTCACATTTGCCCAGTCCCAATTATTCAGAATGCTTCAATTGCCTCAATGACTATCACTTGGTGTGTGAAAGCCAAAAGATCATCACCTTCTTACAGGAAAACATGAATAAGAACTAGCAAATGGATATCAAATGCTTCCAGATATAATTTCTAGATGCACGAGAAGTTTATCACCTAAAGTTCAGAAAGGCTAAATTATCCTTGCTGACATTTTAGCGATCATCTGATCTAAGATTATCACCATCTGCATTTTGCCATTAAAGAGTGGCTTTTCATGCTCTAGCAATGTTCGCATCAACTATTGTTAGGTAGGAAATTGAAAAAATTGAAAAAGAAGTCAGAAAAAAAGCCTCCAACTCAAAACCCCCCCCCCCCCAAAAAAAAAAAGGAAAGGAAACACACGCAACAAAAGGAATCTGCTTTATATGCAGAAGTTCATTGAGAACAGAATTAGTGAGATAAACAATATTACCATGTCAAGATCAGGTGATGCTCCAAAACATTTGTACATGTGTTCTTCAGAATTATGTATTTTGGGCTGGGTAGTCATCTGCTCAACATTCTTTGATGAACATGCACAAAGATTATCAATCACCCTTTGAATGACATCAGTGTCTCTTTCCTTCAAGTCACATGCACCACTTAAACATGAAAACAGAAGAAACTCTGACAGATTATGCAAAGTTGAAACAAGCATCTGTCCATCTATCTTTGGGATTACTGGTCCCCTATCCCATTTGGCAAGCCCAGGAGAATTATCTACTGCATTGGTTGATTCCAACACGTGCTTCATAGAAAGAAGCAACCCTTCAGGTGGATCCATTTTCAAAGAATTATTTTCATTTGAACCCACATCAGAGACATGATGTGTGGGCATGTGCACTAAGCGAGAAGTCACTTCACCTTCTCCTGAACTCTGCTGTGTGGGAGGAGAATGTTTAGCGCTAGAATCACCAATTGATTCATGGCATGTAATGCAATGTCCAATAGATTCCCCAACATCATTAAAAGAAAGAACATGTTCCGCATCACTCAAGCCATTGCATCTTCCCTCCTTGCCTGATGGATTAACAAAGGCATGCAGCACCGAGGGTGACACTGAAGCTCTGTCAGTACACCCACCTTCGTAAAGTACTTTTCCAGTACTTGGTTTATCAGAGGAGACCTTAGTGGGATATAAGGTATTGCCAAAGATTCGGAGGTCCTGTAGCAGATCAAAGCCACTTAGTTCAGGTTCCTCCCTGTGCTTTGGGTGCACAACTGCTTTTTTCCAGCCAGGAAAGTCCACGGCATGTTCAAATTGACAGAAACCCACAGATGGGCTCCCAGCAGAATTCAAGGCATGATTACCCTTTGATGGTAAACTAAACCTGTCTAAGGTTACATGAGGATTTCCAGTTCCAGACTTGGCACCAATGTGCTTTTCAGCATATTGCGGAGTACGATTATGCTCCATTGCTAAAGTGAATTGATCCAATGTCAAAGGATCTTCACATCCCAAATTTGCCCCAGCTAAGTGACGAAATGCATCTTTAGAATCATGTTTACTATTTGATTGGTCTTCATCTCCAGGATGGTATAGTTCATCAAAGGAAAAATCACTTCTTCCTAGCTGGATCCCAACATCTGCACCATCACACTGTGATTCACTTCCATGAGCTCGCACACATGGAGGCTTGTTTGCGCTAGATAGCAGAATGCTAGCATAGCACTCATTAGCACAGTCTCTACCATCCTTGTGATTTCCTGTAGAAACTCCACCAGCTCGAGAGTTAAAGCCATCAAGTGGGGATCCCATGGTGTGCGCAAGCAAAGGCTTCACAACACAGCTCCCATCATTCCTGCTAGAATCATGCTGCAACACACTTTTCCCAAGACTGGTACCATCAAGCAGTGACTTGCTTCCAACAGATTGCACGGACTGAGGCTCATTAAGATTAGACAAAATAATGCGAGCATAGAGCTCATTAGCACTACTATTGTGATTTCCTATAGAAACTTCACCAGTTTGAGGGCTAAAACCATCAATTGGGAATCCTATTGTGGCTGCAGGCAACAATTTGGCAACAGAATCCCCATTATTCACACTAGAACCATGCTGTAGCACACCGTTCCCAAGATTGGTACTATCAAGCTGTGACTTGCTTCCAAAAGCTTGCACAGACCAAGGCTCAGTCATGTTAGACGGTATAATGCCAGCAGAGAGCTCATTAGCATTATCTCTACCATTCTCGTGTTCTCCGACAGAAACTTCACCGGTTCGAGACTTAAAACCATCAATTTGGTATCCCATTGTGGGTGGCACAGATTTCGCTGCATAGTTACCATCATTCACAGATGAACCATGCTGTAGCACACCTTTCCCAAGATCCGAGCCATCAAGAAACAATTCACTACCAGAAGCCTGCAGGGCCTGAGTCTCATTTATACTGGATAGCATAATGCCAGCATAGTACTCATTAGCACCATGCACACCCTTCTTTTGATCTCCTAATGAAACTTCACCAGTACCCCAGACAAATCCATCAGCTGGACGTCCCATCTGTAGGGCAGCAAAAGATTCCAAAATCATATTCCCACCATTGGCACTTGAAACAGGATTTGACACAACATCTTCATCTATATGAGCGTATGGCCGCTGTTTCTTCCCAAGATCCGAAGGTATCTCAGGCATTGCTGCCTGAGTATACTTTTCATGAAACACTCTAGGCAAATCCAAGCTTGATGATGCTGGACGACAAAAACATATAAGGATGATGTCAGAGACTGAGTAAGCAAAATCTCAGTTTTGCAAGCTAGAAATCACTTACCATCTACATGTTCCCCACCGATAAATCCACTGTGGTTTTCCCAACTCAAGAGACCATCACTATGAGAACCTCCTGCACATGTACTCAAGCCATTAGATGTAATGATGAAGTCCTCAGGGACACAAGGAGGAAAGAACATATAATCAGATCTCTCTGCTTTCTTAACTTTAACTTCCTTTGAGCTTCCATTAGTAATCATAGTCTGTTCACGTAACTAATTCAATTCAAACCAGAGCACAGGAAAAACACTATTGACCTTTAAGTGCGTCAGCAAATGAACAGCATGCACAAAAGAGATTGGTGCATGAGAAAGCGTGTACAACAGCAGTATTACATTATCATAAAATAAAATAAAAAAGAACGAATGAGAATGAGAATAAGTATACCTCTGTTTGTACAAGTTTCAGTCATGAATGGAGCCGCAATTGGCTCTTTCAAGCAGTAACTCCCGCATATTTCCTCACTTTTACCATGATATCTCAGAGCCTGCTCATTCCAAAGGCTGCTTGATTCAGCTGTATCTGCCAAGCTCATACTTTTGCTTTGATTATCACGAGGCAACTTATCCAAATTTGAATCGAAGGAAGAAGACATTCTGCCATAATCACACTGAGAAGGTAGCCCAGAGGGAGCACCCTGAACCACCCCAGACGACACATAGAAGGGATAACACGTACTGCTTTCCATGACAGCACTCCTCGAGCCATCAGAATGTCGACCATACTTATCATTTGACCCAACCTCAACAGAATTCCTTGAGAGTAAAGGGGTATTTTCTCCATTAACATTCTCCAAACCCGAGTAACCGTAGGCATTTAAATAAGTCCCAATACCAAACTCAGGGTTCGATGCAGGAAACCAATCAGTTCTTGCATTAGGAGGGCATGAATTCGCCCAAGTGTTTTGCGAAGAATTCACGGTTCCTCGATCAAACGGTGGCAGTACAGAATCCACATAAAATGGTCTCGAATTCGGATATGAGTCCAACTGGGGGATCATAAAAGGCTGCGCAAACGCCGACAAGTTCGACGAGGACGAGCACAAGCCTCCATCTCCGGGCCAATTACTCATCGTTTTAGTATCCTTCAAATTCTTCAAACTAAACAGATGAACAGATCAAAACCCACAAGAAATCAGCGTCAAAGGAACGATTTTTACGATCAAGCGACGAGCAAAACGCGACATCACAATCGACACCATAGAGGGCGAAGCAGCTCCGATTCTCCGGCTAAATTACGCGCGAAAAGACCACGGCACGGAGCAAAGAAAAAAAAGGCAACACAGACGTGAAGATCAAAGACCCGTACCGAGAGAGATGCGTAGCTCCGATCGTGAGCGGAAGCTGCCGAGGAGAAGCAAAGAGTTGCGTCGTCTCCACTGCAAAAGAAACGCCCCACTCTCTCACGCCATGTAAATTGCAAAGGATCGCCGTCACTGAAGTCGCGCTCTCTCTATTCGCTCCCCGGCAGCGAAATCACGAAAATGACCCTCCTCCAGAGGATCGAACACTTGGCGCCAGGTCATGCCGTAATAATAGCATAATCCCTGCCTTAATAAAACGCAAAACCAGTTTTATCTTTTTAAAATCTAATATTAATATGAAATTATAGTTTATCATTAATAATCCCGAAAAAAAAACAACAATTAGAGAAATTTTCTTTTTTTTTTGTAAGGATTAGAGAAATTGTCTTTGTATCCACATTCATTAAAAAAAATACGGTAATTAAGTTACTTTATTACCCCTAAGACCAAGATCATGGACGGACTGATCTCATGAACAGGTCTTGCCATGAGTCACAACTCCAATCCAACTCATATATGTAAGTGTAAATCCAGCACAAAGTCATGATGCCAGTCCAACTTAAATCACAGCACGAGTTCAGTTCTATCCAATCAAAAAAAGCTCAATTTGCTATATTGAAATACTCAATGTCTCGAATCTATCGAGCTGTTTCTCTTAACTTCAATAGGTAATATACTATCAACGTTATAAAGACATTGCATGGTGGATGAATTCACTTAACATGTGACCTTAACCACACAAACGGTTTGCAATCTTTATTACTTAAGTCTTCCGGAAGCTGGAGTAAGACCAAGACACCTCACTGGTACGAGTCCCTTTCGGAATCCACTCAAAGTCTCCATCTCTTTAACATACTGACCTTCATGGCCTGCCAAATATAACTCAGTCTTATGCGGATCGAGCCTAAGGTCACACAAATGCTTGAATCTCTGCTGCAAATGCATCAATCTCTTTCAATGGATCTGTATCGATCTGCAGAATTCAAGTGAGTTAGCTTGACCTGTGGGTGAAAAGGATGAAAATTGACTTTGCTTAATTCAACTGCAGCATCTATCCATCGAGAAAGTGCCCCCATGACAATAACAAAGAGGCATTGTGATAGAGGATCGCCTGTCTCAAGCCCTTTATACCTTCAAGATCTCCATTTAGGGAGATGCAGAGATAATGCCTAGTATACTAGCTTTTTATCCACTCCCAATATTGATTAGGAACCTGCAAAGGCAAATTCCAACTGACAGAGTCGAATTGCTCACATGAGATCAGCTTTGATCAATCCTCTTTTGCATATATACACTAGCCCCAGGAAAGTTCTTCTCAATTCATGTGCTAGATAAGCATTATCGCATATGCTCCTCCCTTCGTCAAAGGCAGCTGGTTTACAAGTAATACTCGATGATGTAATACCTTTGACCTATCAGCATGTACTTTCTTGATACATTTGGCAAAATCGTATCATCGAAGTCTTTTTCCATCAAGTCTGGATAACTATTGGTGTACCTTGCTCCATTGAAAAGTCTGGATATCATTTTCTCAAAATGGATATAGTAGTCTCACGCGAAAGGTTTAAAAAAAAACTTTTCGTTCTTGACCTACTGTTTACGGGAAAACTGTATGCCCTCACGCAAGATAAACTTTGAAATTTAAGATAATATAATGTGAACGCACAAGTTATATCTTGCAATAGTTTTACAGAAAATCATTGATGAATTCGTTAATGACCCTAACTAAGCTGATAGATTTCAGGTTATACAAGTTGAACTCAAAATGTCAACAAAAATCAATCGTTTTTGTGAGCTCACACCATTTCTCACAAAAACACATTAACCTTCAGCTAGTATTATTGATCTTGTTCGAATCTAAGTAGATTTCTTGCTTCGAACACGTCCCCTCAATTGAAAAAAAAATTCAAATTCTAGAGCATGTAAAAGTTTGTAGTTTTTTCCCGCAAAGACAATCGACACGAATATAAATCCATTGAATTTCTTTGAGTCAAAGAAGTTTCATGATAATGTACAGTATTATATTGTAAGTTATCACATCAGTGTTTTTGTAGAGTACATAAGACTAGCTTACGTACGTAAGATGTATGACTATAGCAGGCAATAAAATGTAAAGGGGACAAAAGGAATAAAGAAAAATCCACGTTGAGACATAAGAGTTGAATATAATT
Source organism: Melaleuca alternifolia (assembly GCA_019926035.1). Taxonomy (NCBI): domain Eukaryota; kingdom Viridiplantae; phylum Streptophyta; class Magnoliopsida; order Myrtales; family Myrtaceae; genus Melaleuca; species Melaleuca alternifolia. The sequence goes on along the minus strand of JAGKPW010000011.1, from coordinate 1,115,678 downwards.
ATTGAAACGTATTGTCACATTTAATTATAGGCTTGACAGTCCGTGTACCCTTACACATGCCCCCACCAAGTGGGCTTGAAGATGAATCCGGACATTCCTAGACAGTGGCATTTAATAAAAAAGGCCAGCCCCTGCTTGATTCACCAAATGTAGGCCTTTTTTTATAGACTGCATATTTAAGCAACAAGTTAAGCCTAAATTGAGAATTGAGACCAGCTCGGCATGCCTAACGATCGCATTGGCTTCATCTGCAGCATCACATGGTAGACCTACTAATCTTAATGTTCTGCGATTATTGAAGTAACTAGGTTTAGGTCATGCTAAAAGCTTCTTAATGTACTGCGATTATTGAAGTAACTAGGTTTAGGTCATGCTAAAAGCTTTTTCGAATAATCTCTCGATGCCAATGTACGGATTTCAGCCTTTAGTTTGACCAGAAGAATGACTCGCAAGGATGACAGCAGGTCAACCCATTGGGCAAAGAAAAGCTAAGTCTGAACTAGAAATATCGCATGACCGAACAACCAAAGTAAAATGAATCTTTTCTGTTGCTTTTGCTGCTTCGCTTAGAATATGACAGCAACCTCATGAACTGACCATTTCTCGATATCCTTCTTTGAAGATCACTCCTGTGTATGTATACCCAGATTGTGCCGCAAAAAGAGTGAAACATCAACATGAACCCAGAAGCGAACCAGGGATTATGACTTTTAAGTATATTATTGTGCAAAGAGCAGAACATGAAACGTGAATCATGAATTGGTCAAGTTGCATCAAAAAGGTCACAAACCGATGGATTCACTGTACATTTGGATTCACCCGCTCACTCTATTACCCTCTTCTTCCTCGCACGCCGTAATGGCAGCGAAAGAACGAACAAATGCTCTCACCCAGAAAATCTTCCTAAGAGGAGCACGGCATCACTCAGAAATAAACAAGGAAAGAAGATTCCGAAGCATCCAAAAGGAACCTCCTGGTTGCACCACCTCCGACGAGACGGCCAGCCCTCAAGGGAGGCAACAGCTGCTCCGCCAGCCTTGCCACCGCCAAGGCGTACTCCCCAAGTAGCTCCACCACGATCACCACCGTCATCATCCTCTCTCACGCTCTTTCTCTGCCGGGCGGTATCTTGGGGAGGTTTGAACGTTAGTATAACGTGGATGACATAGATGAAGCTGTTCTTATAAGAAAACAAAGAACTCTCTCTCTCTTTCTCTCTGACTTTACGTGTGGGGTACTTCGGTTCGGATGATATTATATATGGTTAAGAATTTTGCGACGTATAACTTTTGTTATAAGGTGTGTTTGTGCATATATAGCTTACGCGCCAACTACAATCATTAATAGCTCCATAGAATCAGGTTCGCGGTTTCTATTCGATTCGACTGTGAAGGGATGCCGTCCCAAGCTGACATGGCGTCGTCCGATTGGCAGCCTTCGCGGGGGATGGAGCGAGGACTATGAGCGGCTGAGGAAGCACCCGCATTTTTCATGGGCGGATGTCTTGGCTTTGTCGGATAATCATGTGACGTAATTATTTATAAAGACCAGAGAATCAAAGTATGAAATGCATACGTCAATTGACCCAAGAGAAAAAAGAAGAAGAAGGAAGAATTAAAATAGGAGGAAACGACATGTGACCTGCAAGCTGAACTCTCAAAAGTGCTTCTGTCTATATCTACTTTGGTGGGACAAAGTTCAAAGTTGGTCCTTATCGACTGCAATTGGAGCCACACAATAGAAATACAAGATGTAAAGTAAGAGAGAATTGCAAAGAGGAAATTAGAACATGCCACGATACGATATTTGGCACATTTTATTGTAATTTGATGAATCAATATTACTAACTGAAAAGCATATCATGACACACCACATGCTAACTTAAGACAGAATTGCCAAGAGAAAATCAGAATATAACACCAGACGTTATGCTGATATGATATATTAGTTGAAACGAATTTAGCATGTTTTATTGTAATTTAATTACTTGGCGGCATGTAGAATCAATGTTACCAAGTGAAAATCATAATTTGACACGACGCGACATGCTAATTTAATTTGTATGTTGACATGAATTGACAATTCATGTAATACCCCATTTCCGGTCACATCTTTGTGTGATTTAATTACATGGCATATACTATAAATATTAAAATGTTTTAGGCCAACGCAATTTCACTTGAACAACAAATATCATTATGACGCACTAACATGAATTGTCGACCATAATTACGGATTATCAAACCAACCTTAATTGTCTTTTCAGTAGAAAATTATTGGCTTAATTTTTTTCTGGGTTATGGAATTACTTTGATCAGTAATCATTTCTCTTGCCCGTTATTCGGTCATAAACTAAAATGATTTTTCATATATATGTAAAGTACTTATAATACTACATCAAATTCAAGCACTTTCAAAACATTTTCGTTCTCTTATCAAATTTAAGATAAATAGTGAGGAATTTCAATTGCAAGGTACCAACTTTTTAGAAACTTTATACAATTTACTTAGGCTCGTAATTCGTTTACATTAAAGCATAGTTAAAGTTGATTTTAGACATAATCATTTGTAGATCGCATTACAACATTACCAGTTTTTTCACCATACTTCTAAAAAACTAATGCAAATATAACATACACGGCCATATCCATATCATATGTTTTGAATGCCGTACATCATGCAAAAAATAAGAACATCAGATGCATCAAATAAGGTCGAGAATAGTAAACTAGCGATGCCAAACTTACCGTGATTTTTATTATCTAATCTATGCAACACAAATGTATATAAGTGTGGTTTATTCACCTAGCTTCATTTATTGAGAGGCACGAGAGTAATGGATCGGGCCACAAGTCACATGCCCTTTGATCATACCTAACATCCAACACGCATCTTGCTTTACATCACACATTAGATAGAGACATTATGCATGTAACGTAGGCCCATGGTTGCCACAATTATCCGAACATGGCATTGTCTTTTACGAGTCTGTGGCTACTATGTGTTGGTTTAGCCCTTGGCATTACTCGCACGTCTTGGCAAACCAAGGAAATGTTCATTAAGAATTAGGAAACGTTAGGCAGCATGAGGACCAAAGTTATTCTGAGAAAAGAAAAGGAACTCTTACAAGATGCTGCTGGGGGCCAAAATGATTGAACGAACCATTTATCTATGATTGATGTGGAACATTTTGCATGGAGCCACATCTCAAGTGGCCATGCTGGTCTCGGAAGCAAAATAATTCAATATAATAAAAGGCCCGTATCACGAGATTTGCAATTTCACTAGAAGAGATATAGGGGGAGAATTATCCCCAAAAAAAATCTACACATATTATAATTATCTCAATTTAGTCCTAAACTATTTTTTTTCTTTTTTCTTAATTGAATCATAGGCCTTTTGTAATTACGTTAATTTAGTCCATTCAGTGAATTTTGACTAGCCAATGACGAGGTAGACAGTGACCATTCTGCATGTCGCTATAGACATTGACATAGACAATTTCTAGGAATATATATTTAATATATTTGTGTTATTTTTTCCTTTTTTTCTTCCTCTTTCTTTTTTTTTCCTTTCTTCCTTCTACCTCCGTAAAAAAAAGAGAAAAAAAGAAAAATATTTTAAAAAATTATTAAAAATTATCTACATCAATGCTGGTAGCGCTGTGTGGGGCAACTAACACATCCTCATCGGCTGCTAAAAATTAATTATATAGACTAAATTGACACAATTGCAAAAGATTTATTGCTCAATTGGCAAAAAAAAATAAGAATTAAATTGACATAATTCCAATCGGTCTATGACTCTTTTGATAATTTTTTTGGAGATATATACAAATAGACATAAATAAGTAACATTCAACGGTGGGTAGCTGTGTTAGTTCAGAGTTAATTCTTCATCGCCGAAGTCAAAAGTTCGAAACTTGCAGTTGTGAACATTTTAAGTGGGGGGTTATGGTATTAGGGTCCTGTAATAGTCTCACTCGATATATAAAGCCCCGGCTCTTTAATACCGTTTGGGCATGGGAGTCATGGTGGAGTTCTCGATTACTAAAAAAAAGGACATAAATAAGTAGTAAAGATTATCAAAAGAATCAATGTTAAATTATTATTCTTTGGGTGCTAAATTCAATAGTCAATAAAGTCCCCACGACATACATATCAAATTATCGTGAATTTTTTCATAATTATTCCCCTAATTAAACATGAGCAATCAATTGTGTCCTGGGAAACACTCGAGGGGTGGACGTCTTTGCATCTTTGAGGGACATAAGCATGACGTCATCATCTGTCCAAAGCCTTGATCTTTGGCGGGCCCAACGAGCCCAAGCAATAAATGATCAAGTCGTGGCCACAAGCGGAGCAGTACAACTGTAGGCCCGGCCCAAAACGAAGGGCCCGATCACAAGCACAGTGATTTATCTCTGTCTCGAAGTATAATTATGACGTCAAGTCAGTAGCAAATGTTCGGGAAACGTCATTTGTCGCGCCTGTGTTGATTATTTTCGGACGAGATGTGGAACATGATTCTCGAAACTTAAGGGACTATTGTATAAATAAAAAAATTCTTAGTTCCGTTTGTTTCACGAAAAATCTACCTTTATAGTAAATCTTTTTCAAATAATTATTATTCCAGAAAACATAAAAAAAATTTCCGATGTTTTGCTGGCATTTGACTATAAACTGGAATTCTGTTATTTTAGAAAGAAAATTTGATTTTATTCCCCTAAAGAGACATGTACTTTATATATAATGTAGGGGATGCCCAGCTGCCAAGATCTCGATCACAGGACTTAGGGTTTCTCGAGCCTAGCCATGAGAATCCGAGCACAGGAGCGAGGGACTCAAGCTCGACCTTGTTGCCCTCAAGCTTGGGTGCAAGTAACTTGGGTGAGAGAGCCAAGCACTACCCCTAGAGACTTGGACACAAGTACAAGAGCTTTGGGCCTAGTCTTCGGAGACCTAGTCCAAACCTCTGTGGACTCTGGCTTGACCACCAAGAAATTAGGCCCATGACCTAATGACTAGAAAATGGTTGTCAAGATGACTAGAAAATGGTTGTCAAGGACTTGTGCATGGGAATCAAGGTCCCAAGCATAATTTCCGTGGAATTTGACCCATAATTACTAAGCCCTACATTTTTAGGCCTAGCCTTGGGCAATGATATGGGAATCGAGTGCTTGGGCACGGTCATCTTAGACCTTCGCACGCTACCAAGGTTTTAGGTTCGGTCTTCAAGGAACTGCACTCGACCTTAGTGGAACCGAGCCTATGTGTTGGTGACTTGGACATAAGAGCCGAGTATTTAGGCATGTCATCGAGAAACCCAAACACAAGCAATAAGGTATTTAGCATGGCGTGTATGGTCATAGGCGTAAGTACCGATGACTTACTTAGGCATGGGAATTGAGTAGCGACCATGCCATCAAGGACTCAGGCACAAGCTCTAGATTCTCCACCTTGGCCCTTGTAGATCCAAGGTTGAACGCCCGACCGAGATTTGGCCTTGAGTGCTAGTGACTTGGGTGTAAGAGCCAAGTAAGTGAGCAAGGTTGTCGATGACCTTGTCATAAAGACAAAGATCTAAGGCTAAGCCTCCGTGAACTAGAGCTCAGGTGTTAGTGACTTGGGTGCAGAGGCTGAGTACTTAGGCGTTGACACCAAAGTCCCAACCATGACCTCTATGGATCCCAGGCCAAGCATCATAGTAAGGTCTTAGCCCAATTCCAGTGACTTGGATGTGGTATGAGTACCAAGTGATGGTCACAAGTAACCAAGTCACAAGTGCTGAGGTCTCATGACCAAGCTTTTGTGAACCTAAGTTAGGGCATTGGGGGCTTAGGCACTAGAGTTAGGTACCTAAGCATGATTGCCAAAGACTCAAGCATAAGCACCGGGGTCTTGAGCCTAGCCCTATAAATTAGGCCCCACCTCAAAAGATTCAAGCCCAATTAGCCATGACTAAGGCACAAGAGCAAGGTACTAGCATGGTCATCAGCGACCCAAGCACAAGCACTAGGTCCCAAAGTCTTCTCTTGTCATATATCTTTCATCTCGTTTTCATAGTTCCTCCACTATGACTAATATGTGTCTATATAAACTTCTCATAGTGTATGGAAATTCACTCGTAATGACTCAAACTAGTGTAGGAAATGACTAGTAAGAAAGAAGGCATCATATGCATCTTAGTAGATGTCACTTGTTCTATTATAAATGCTTCTTACATGGGCATAGAAGCCATGTATTGAGCATGGTTGTGCATAAGGGCATATTGGTTGAACACTTAGCATGGAGGTTTTGAGCCTAACCTCCATGGCGCCAAGCTCGGGCGATGATGAATTGGACATGAAAGACAATAACTTGGGCACGAGAATTGGGGTCTTGGGCCCGGCTTTGAGGAATCCAAGCCCAACTTGGATGAATTGGGCGTAGGAGCCAATAATCGGGGCGTGAGAATTGGGGTCTTGAGCCCGAATCTGAGGAATTCAAGCCCAACCTTTGTGAACCTAAGTTCACTTGTTGAGGAAGCAGACCTTGGCTCAATGTACTCAAGATCAAGAGCTAGATAGTCAAGCATGGATATGAGGGACCTAAGCACAAGCTTGGCCTATGTGGAGCCAAGTTTCTTCATTAGGATTCTTTTGCCCAAACACCAAGGACTTTAGTCCGAACGCCGTTATGTAGTTATAGTGCGAAAAATAATTTCCGATTCTTAAAAAATGAGATTATTTTCCTCAATATAACAAGTATGCATTTTTTGTTAAGCACGGATCTTTCCATATTGTGCACAAATTTCTCATATAATTCTCCTCTTGCATGTATGAAAAGCATAGATAGTGGAGACAAACAATAAAATAGTAATTCTACGTTAAAGGGGCCGGCAACTTCAAATAAAATCAATTGTCTAAATTGCTATCTTTTGTCGGTACTTATTAAATCCTTAACACTCAGTTCAAATATTAGAGAAGTTACCGCATGTGAGATGAAGTTCGAGATTGGTGATTCCATCACCCAGATTAAGAGCACTAGATGTTCACAACCAATCCTTAGAAAGCTTAAATACGTCTTATTCCGAAAATGCAATTTCGACCCGAATCCCAATTCACTAGGTGGGCACAAAAAAATTAATTAGCAAGATGATGGGTATAAACTCAATTCCATGGCCCTCGATGAGTCAATAACCACCATCTATGATAGGTCTTGGAAAATCTTGATTTCGATCCATGGGCCCATTGGACATGTGAATTCTCTAAGAAGGGTGGGTCGTATGAATTGGCAATATATACTAATCGCTATTGCTTCCACCAATCCCAGTTGGGAAATGCATCCTTCACCAAAATTCTTCGAATAATTTAAGATCAGTTCCAAGTTTAATCTTTGTCTTCCCACTCATAGAGCCACCGAAAGCCCTTTTAGACACGATGCTTGTTCCAGCTTTTGAGCAAAGAGACAAAAGAAGAGAAACAGGCGTGGACATTGAAGGGATCGAGCGGTGGCGTGTCCCTTTGACGATCGAAGACACGCCCACCGCCCCCCACGTCGGATCTGGGCCCGCACGCAGCTTTTCTTCTGTCCCATGACGTGGATTACGTCCTTTTTGGCCCCATCAAGAAACTGACCATCCGACCTAAAAACTTTTGTTTTTCAGAAGGAATTAGTGGGTGCCCCCCACGTTGCGTCCACGATTATATGCCCCCGACAATAAAGAAAGTTTGCCTACCAAGTGAAAATTTGTAAAATTAAATGTTATGATTAGATTGCACGAATCAGATTGAATCAGAACCTCTGTTTAATCATGTTCAAGACGGAATTTAAAAAGATAGGTGATACGAACATATACATATGAATCTATATGTATACATACTTTTCTTGTAAGTATGTGAAATAAGTTTGCCGATATGAAATTAAAGTCTAAATATCGTTATCATGAGTGTACATTAATTGAACTTAAAGGAGAAAGTTTTGCATGAAAAAGGATCACTGTAATTTTAATTAAATTATGGCATTTTGACAATTGAATTTAGATGCTAATTCGCATTATCTAATAATAAATCAAGAGGCTACATTATTTATTTTGTCGAATATGACAAGACATGACCGTGTCCTCAATATTCATATGATGATTGAATTTTTATATCATTTCATCGGTGAGAATGTAGAAAATAAGTAGGAAGTTGAAGTGTTTTTACATAGATATGATAAGTCATGTGCTCTATACATTCACAACATGATATAGTAAAAAAAATTCGAGCATCTTTTCGTACATGTAGCAATATGCAGGAGGCGAAAGTTATAGTGAAATTAACGCACCGTACCTTTATACCTTAGGAAAATATGAGTTTTTAACAGCTAAAGATCCGGACACCTTACTTAGAGCTTGCAGCTTCATTTAATGAAAAAACTTTGAGAGAACGTTCACCATACTTAATATTGCTAAATGAGACATGGGAATCCTTCTTATTGTGAGCGAATAATTTTGTTCGAAGGATATGGATGTGTTCGGCTTTTTTTCAAGGATTCTCACCATAAATTAGTGAACTGGGGATTCACAAAATGTCTCATTAATATGATGAAAATTGAGTACGATGTTATCCGAAACTTTTCATGGACAAGTGCATATATATGTGGAGATGTGTTTGATTGATTGACGGGGGACCATCCTTTGAAGTCCTTAACATGTGGCCATACAACATTGTTTTTGGTACTGCAAACTATGATGTTGTCGCATATCAATGAGAGGCACCTGTTTGTTGTTTTTAGCTCATCTCCATGTGGATGAAGGAAAGATTGTACGATATGGTGTGACATGGGGCCTTCTTGACATATGATTATGGTGCTCTCCTCCTAGGAAATGACGCCTCGCTTTTTAATTGGACCACCCCCAAATGAAACGTGGAAAGATAATAGAGAGATAATGCACAAAGTACTTGGACCATGTTTGAACAACTATAACCAATAATAAATCATAATCCACACGATCTTTACAACGATCAAGTGCACACAAATACAAAAAAGGATTGTGCGCAATACCCCATGATTGGGACTCGATCGATTATTCCTGCTCCCTACACACCCAACCACAAAGAAAATCGACAACCGCATGTTCGCAGCTCGACCTCTCGACGTATGTCGCAACTTGTTTGTAATCACAATCGTCATCGTCGTCATCAACAGATGCGACATGCATTTGGGTTCTCGTCGCTGAAGAGCTGAGGAGGAGGCGGGAGTCTCTCGAAAACGTAAAGCGGCTGATAATGATACACCATCCTATTCATGCTATCGTCGTTGTAAACGACCACGGTTTCCACTCCCTCTCCTTCCATTCTGGCTTCTCCCTCTTTCTCCTCTTCCTGCGGTTTCTCCTCCTCCTTTTCCTCTCCCCCATTGTTTTCATCCTTCTTCTCCACCGGCTTTATCTCCTCCGGCTTCACCTCCTCCGGCGGTTCACCACCCTCCTTTTTCTCCTCTTGCTTTTCCGGCTCTGGCTGCGGGACTATTTTGGCTTGCTTTTTGGTTCGTCTATAGACATAATCGACTAGCTTGTTGGGGTCCATGGTCCCTGTGACCATAACTTTTCCTGAGCTGAACTCTGTCGTCGCCGTTTGAACTCCTATAATTTAATGACCAAGTGAAGAAAAACATCCAATAAGTAAAAAACGTCGATTCAAAATACGGTAACTTGCCCGCAAAAAGTGTTTTATTTGCATCACATGATTTAAGGAGGACAAACAGATTTTCAGAAATACAACTTGAACAAGTGTATCAGATTTATCTAAGTCACTTTCCTTTTTTTTTAATCAACTCCGATCATATTGCAACGACATCTATATGAATTTGTTTGATTAATTATACCTCTCATTTTGAGTATCTTCTTCTTAAGTTGTTCAGCACAGGCTTCACAGTGCATGTTGACGTTTAGCTCCACGTCCGTTATCCCACTAACCTGAAACAAAAAGGGATACCGAAAAGCGTCAGTTACAAAGAGAAATCACAACCCCACTTCCCCCTTTAGTTTGCATAATCAAATTAGGGTGATTAAGTTTATCCTTTCTCTGTCGGTATGGATTAATCGTGTGGTAATTTTGGGTGATTAACTATTAAATCCAAGAGACCTGTGAAGTGAGAACTTGAGGGAGTGGTTCGCCCTCAGCTGCAGGCAGCGGAGAGATCACTTGGACTCTTCGCTTGGTCTTTCTGGCGATTCTGTCACACACTGCTTGAGGCTCCACCACTCCTTTTATGGTCACCTGATTTTTGTCCATGTCAATCTCAACTCCCTCTGCTCCTGCACTTAAAATAAACGAATGAATAAGAAATGAGACCATAAAAGTGTTAAAAATCCATTACTAGACTATAAAAGAAATGATTATTGTGAACTGACTGAATTTAGAATTTAGATTACGAAAACAATGATGATATAATTTCGGAATTTTCTTACCTCTAATTTTCATGATGGACCTTTCGATTTTTTTGGCACATCCAGCACAATGCAAGTCCACGTACAAAATGAGAGGAGAAGGTGGCTTTGGTTCCTCCTTCTCTTCTTGCTTCTCCTCCTCTTTCTCTTCCTTCTTCTCTTCTGCCTTCTCCTCTGGCTTAGCCTCTACCTTAGCTTCTTCCTGCTGAAGTATTTCACCAATAACTCAACAAATGGTTAGATGAACTTGTAAAAACGATTTTCCGACCTAAAAACTCGAGACTTCTTTGTGCGGGAAAATCATAGGTGCAAATAAAATATTAGTTAAGCTTTGTAAATAAAGGGTGTGTCCAGAATTCGACGTTTGTGAGATGGAGAGAGGTTAAATAAGACGATTGAGAATTCATACACACAATGAACCGAAGCTATATTCATTTCAATGTGCACACCGTGATTAATGAAACCCTAAGTTTTTTGGATTTGCTGATTAACATAAAGCAATGGTCTTGAAAATAAGACGAAGAATGACACTATGCTCAATAAAAAGTAAAAGTATGCAAAGAAAATCAGAAAATATATCATCATCATCATCATCACCTGTTTGGCCTCTTCACCCATATCTTCTCTCTGAATGATGAACCCCCCCTTGCTGCTTGAAGTGAGTGGTATAAGTATCTTGCGAGAGTAACCTAGATATAGTTTAGACTTTCGGTTGATACAAGGCAATTTGCAAAAGACAGGCTTATCTGGATTCCAAAGCACATGCAATGCCACTAGCGAGAAGTGCGAAAGTATATGAATTCTCTTTACTTTGACAATTCTTTTGGAAGAAGGTAGAAATGGAGGGAGGAGATAGTGAAGGCATCGTTTGCATATTTATAGGTAGTGAGAATTAGAGAAAGAAAGAGAGGGAGTTCTCGATTCATAATCAACGATCGGTGGATCTTTCATGAAGAGATGGTGTGGGGTTACGCACATGTGTGGGATCATGGATGGACAATACCAAGAAAAGCTATACCTAATCAATCTTTCCTAGCCAAAAGAATAGAAACATACCCTTAAGTCTTAGCAATGCAAGTTGGCTCTACCTAGGCCAAAAAGAGCTTGCTATTTGGGTTACACGAAATGGGATATGGAAGGTGCAAGGGACGAATTCATGCTTGGTGGATGGTGCAACATTTGAATTTTCAAGACTGATATATCTCGCAAAATTTGAACTCTAGATATTTAAAAGAGTTCGATTAGGCACAACCATGTCGTCTTGCAGCAATATTACTAGATGGTTCACATCAATCATATGATTAAATAGATCATCCTTTTCTTTTCTCTTCTTTTTCCTTTTCTATATAGCAAGCATCAACAAAGTGATTAGCCAGCTAATGTTTAGAAACGAATGATTTGATTGCTTTTTAGGTGACTTCAATGTATGGTATGGTTTGTCTGTGTTGTTGTGTGTTTTGTGGATCCGTCTGCCTTTTGAGCTTAAACATAAAGATGAGAAATCAGAAGTTATACCATTTTATGATTTTATTTTGTGGCTCCTAAAATGATTAAAGTACTTTTCCAAACATGCCATATGAAAGAGTATATCATTATTGTTGTTGTTGTTGTTATAGTTGCCAACTTAGTCTAAAGAAATTAAAATGTCATTATCAAATACGTAAAGCTTTCTCATTTGGTAACTTGATTTGGGATTGTTGAAACGTGGAGGTTGGGAAAAAGCCAAGAAAGTTTGGCGTGTAAATGACAATGCATTGAAAGTTGACACCACATGATTCCTTAACAAATGAAACTTATCTCAATTTAGTACATATTTTCCCCACTTTTTCCCTTTTGAGTCCTTTCTTCATCTGCACTTTTAGGTCATCCGAAAGCTACAACTTTGTCAGTCTCTACTAACTTTCTCTATCCGAATTGATTTTTCACCACCTTACCCAACCGCATTAACCCATGGAATTGACTGATATTGATTGGGTGCACATCTCCTTTAAATTAAATCGATAAGTGATTTTGTACATACCGAACTAATTCAACAGACATGAGTCGATATTGACCAATGAGATAGCTGATAAATTCAAAATGGGTATTCAATTAAATGGACATATTTATGCATTTAATAAGAATCAATTAAATGGACACAATTCCTTATGTTAATCTATAATAAGAATACCCCACAATTCCTTTGTTAATCTATGGTGTAGTTGAATCTTCGATACCCCAAGTTTCTGTTGACAAACCCCTTCAAAGGAAAATCGGATATTCACCCTCCTTCCAAATTCTCTCCTGATACAGGAAAGAGAAGGCCGACTTACAAAAGTCAAAGACAAAAACACGTGAAAATGACTCAGCATGGGACGCCAATCAGACACGCCAGCTTAGGCTGCTCAATCCTCAGATTTTGAATCTCTCCAAAGTTTGGCCCACCAAGAAATCTTCCAGCTGATCTGATGCAAAAGTCCCCAAAGAACAGCCGCAGAAAGGGTTGATCCTCCATTGATAAATCCTCACTTTCTCCTAATTATACCTTCACCAGCCCCTCTTTTTCTTAATTAAATCAAGAGATTCTTATTGAGGAGGATGCATATTCACCTTTTTGGTTTTGCATGGGCGGTTTTATGGAATCTATATGGTTGCTTAGCTACTTAAGATATCAAGCCACGCAGTTTCTTTCGAAAGTGAAAGCAGGAGGCAATTATAGTCAAACTCGCCCATAGACAATGCTCCTCCTAGTACCAAAGCACCACTGAAGTTATTGGGCAAATGGGCAAGTGGCTGGTAGGTGCAGTTAGTTAGTTTTGAGGATCGGTTTGCTAAAATTAAGGTTACAATATGAGAAAATCCCCCTAGGAGGAGAGAACACATGTTTAGGCGCCAAATGCTGGACCAAGCAAATTGAGGAGATCAACCTAATTCCATGAGGAATGAGGAATTACTGTTCTAGATGTTTCTTTCCGAATTATATTTCTATAGCGGAGCTAACTTCTCAATCATGAGCAAGGCGTCTTAGAAGAGGATTCATGGTATATTGATTCTCTCATTGAACGCAAATAATACAATTGACTTAATACCCTAAAATATTCCAATTTTAAGTTCAGTCCTAATTATATCCTAAATTTTTCTAACCTCATTAAAAAACTTCAACTTTTGGTCAAATTTCAATTTTACCCTTTGTCTCCTGAAAAATCATAAACTTTAGGTCCAGTCTGAATTTTACATTAATTTTTTTGTCTTATAAAAAAGTAGAAATTGTTACTTCTGTCTCATATCTACCCATGTTAACCCTTTGTCCAAAGTCATACTTAGTGACGTCGAATTTCCATGTCTTTGCTTTAGTTGGTTTTCAGGTTCCATATTCGAGAAAGCACCGTTTGGAAATGAATTTCTATTACTAGATTTAAAATTTGAAAAAATAAATAGAAATATTGGTCAGTTTTTTTTTTTCAATCACTCTTACTCTTAAGAGAGTGTTGCTTCCATCTCACTCAAGGTATTTGATTTTGCCCCCAATCTTCAATCTCTCGTGCCTGGGAGTCTTCCAATTCTAGCGGTCCGAGAGTTCACATTCAATGCACTCAATTGAGGACATTCAAATGGCTTCCCTATGAGTTTTCCATCTCTCAATTGTCAAGAGAAATTTTGGACGAACAGTTAATGGGATCAGATACGTGACTTAAGTAAAAAATTGAGTATTTTTAATGAGACAAAAAAAATTATAATAGAATTAGGGCTGGACTTAATGTTTTCTATGGGAAAGAAAACAAATGTAGAGTAAAACTAAGATAGGACCTAAAGGATTTTTTTTTTACAGGACAAAACTAAATGTAGGGTTTGAGGCCCAATATGATCATAGGACGAAATCGATTGCAAGCTTCCAAATCAATGACAGAACAAAAATTACCTCATGATGATCTGTTTGAGACATTAGTTTAAGTACATTACAGGATTAAAGGTAACAAGTAAGTCGAGTGAAACTCCACCTTTGCCTACTGACGTCATTCACTAAATTTCTTTACTTTACAGATGAATGCTGGTGCTCAGACAAATATACTTCTGCCAAAGCGGCATGTAATGCTGCTCCTATCGGGAGCACATCTTCATCGAGGAAATAATAAGGGGAATGCGGGGAATGAACTGACCCCACATCTTTGTTTCCGATCCCAATGCCGAGCATAAAGCCAGGAATCCGTTCTTGATAGAAGGAGAAGTCTTCGCCCGCCATGAACTTCTTGCCCACCCTGACATTTTCGGGACCCAACAGAAGCCTCCCGACCCTCTCGACATGCAGCGTTAGGGCTTCATCATTCACAACAGCTGGACACGCTGGATGTGCATCCTCTTTCATGTCGATATAGGCTTTACATCTGTGTACAGCCGCCTGCCCTTCGATGACCTGCAAAAGTTCTTTATGAATGGAGGAACTGCCTAATAAGGTTAACATGAATCAGCTAGCTGTGTGTAACAATTTACATAGCATTGCCAATCTTGGAGTTGGATGTTTTGTTGTGAGGTTATGTATTCACCATAAACACTTAAAATGAATGAAAGAGATAAGAATCTGAGAGGTTTCTGGTTGCAGATGCTGAGTTATGCAATTTGAAAAAAGAGTTTTCGAACAATGAACTGCCCTTGCATCTGAAATAATGAAAGTGAAATAGGTAAATAACGATGCATACCTCAGTCAATCTCCTCTGGAGTTGTTGCAGGCCTTCAGTGGTTAGACTCCGGAGCGTGCCACCAAATTCGACGATTGGAGGAATTATATTTAATCCATTACCACCTCTAACATAGGTAACAGAAAGCACCTTCAAACAAAAGAAAATGATTGCTTAAATCCCCGAAACATACTTTGACCAAGAATGGCATACTAAGCCACAGAAATTGTAGCTCGGTGGCTGCCTCAATTGAAATGCCACCTGTCCACAAAGCCAAACCTACAGGACGCGTAACTATGTAAAATAATGTTAGTGACTGCAAGGAACTCTACGGATGAAGCAGCAGCTATTACTTACTAACTCTTAATTGCAGAGTGGTTTTACAACCAAATGCATTGAGAATGTAGTTGGTACATAAAGATCATGTCTGTAAAGCTTCCCGTGGGGCCACATTTAAATGTAATGATGAATGCATTTGAGACATGAATCATCAACAGGGTAGAACAGAGAAACATGTAAAGCAAACATACGTTGAGCACTGTATGGCCGTTTGGAGAGGGTGTAAATCCCAGTTGATCAGACTCGGAGCAAGTTCATTTTAGCTAGTCAACTACTGCAAATTCTCAGTAATGTCGCGATGCAGAGGCACTGAGCAAATTCATTTTAGCAAGTCAACTACTGCAAAATTCTCTACAAGGTCATGAATCATGATGCAGTGTGCAGAGCAGTAAGCCAAATTCTTTTGCAGCAAGAGTCTCAAAGATACATACTTGACTGAGAAGCGGATCAGCTTCTCTTGAGACAAGCTGTTGAAGTGCCAAGATGGTGAAGGAAGCAGCCAGAACTGGATCAACGCTATTATGAGGGGCTGCAGCATGCCCGCCTTTTCCTTCTATTTTAGCTTCAAAGAAGCAAACAGCAGCTAAGTTCGGGCCAGCAAGTGAAGTTATGCTTCCCGTGGGCGTCGTATAATCATTATGCATAGCAAATATTGCTTCGGCATCATCCAGCGCACCTTCTTCGATCATGCGGGAAGCACCAGCTCCTCCCTCTTCAGCAGGCTGGAAAATAAGCCTTACGGTCCCCTGACCAAGGCGAGGATTCAAATTTCTATGTCCTTTTCAGATAAGTATTTAAAAATTCTCAACATAGATGACGAGGTTTGAAAAGATCGAGACAAATAAATAAATAATAATTCTGTTGCTGACAAACTGATACATTTGCATCATCATCAATATGAGAGTAATTGCAATACAATTACCATTTATAGCAAAATCTGGCTGCCTGAGGACATCCTTATAGATATAGATCACGTCATTGTGCTGAAGAATTTGCACAATTAAGAATGTCACTTACTGGTTTATCAGATTTCCTGATTAGTCCATAAGATTAAGCCCACCAAGACAGAAGATGGATATGAGCTGAATCTGGAAAAAGGAGTCCTAGCTAGCCTCATAGTTCGAGAATTGGGCAATTGGTATTACCAGATCTAAGCCGGTGCTACACCAGCTCTAAGCCTAACACTTGTAACTCACCAGAGTCTTGTAGGTTGAATCGACATTTTCAATATGTTCAACTGCAAACTAAATGACAGTAATCGAAGAATGGCAATGTCAAGATGGTCTACCGGCCTTTAGGTAGGGTACTCTTAAGTTCTCGACTTAAAGAAGTCCACTGCACTGAGCAAATAGCCAGGTACCCTGTTGCCAGCTTGCCAAACAGAAATCTTACCCAATGCAGGGGCATCGACTCAATACTTAGATCTCAAGTTCTAAAAATTAAGGTTTGGTTACTCTGTGAAGTGACACTTACAAAGTAATAAAGGCTCCAAACCCTCAGAGAAGCGGACAAGTTATTTTACTTCTATGAAGTAATTGACAAAGTAGGAAAAATGACCAGAAGTAAAGCCATTTGCACGCCACCAATTTTCAGAAGCATACAACCGTCGCAGACTCTCTCCAACTTTGCTAAGACGCCATTTGAAAAACTGTCATTTGATCGACTGCAAGTAGAGACTGACCTTGAGTTTATCTTTCCGTTGATTCAGTAACTTCGCAGCACCAAGAAGCATGGTCGTATGGGCGTCGTGCCCGCAAGCATGCATTTTGCCATCAATTCTGCTCTTGTGCTCCCACTCAACAAGTTCCTACACTCCCGCAATTGACCAACCCTTAAGCGAATCCACAGAAACACAAAAATGGCGCAACGAAAGAGTAAAATCAAGATGAAGAATTACAAGAACCAACACAAACAAAATCTCATGAAACTCGTCCAACATCCGCCTACAGTCAATATGCAGGCACCTATATGGTTCGCATCTTACATATTCCTTGACATCCCTTTAAATGTATCATTCACGGGAAAAAGAGCCAACATACGCAGGTACCTCAAATAGACAACTAAAGCATGGGACCCCAACAAGAACGAGGGACAGAACACAAGTCCAAAGCTATCGAGAATTTAGCTTTTAAGCATTGACCAGAGCTCTGACACCATATCGAATAAGAAAGTATATTATCGAGCATATTTCTTGACGGGCAAAAGAGACCAGTACAGCCCCACCACTTTCCAATTTTCGAAAGCCACGATCGATCGATCGATCGACCGACTCTGTCAGGTCACCAAGCGGGGCTTGCTTCTTTTACCTGCAAAGGCAAGGTGTCCATGTCGGCCCGGAGGGCGACGACGGGTCGCGACCCGGACCCGACCACGGCGACGACGCCGGTGCCGGCGAGGGGGTAAGAGTAGGGGATGCCGAGCCGGTCGAGCTCGGCTCGGATCAGCGAGCTGGTGTTGTGTTCCTCGAACCGGAGTTCCGGGTACTCATGGATGCGCCTCCGGATGGACGTGAGCCACTGCTGGTCTCGCTTGGCCGAGCTCAGGAGCTCGTCGGCGTAAGCTTGATCGTAGTGGTGGCGGGTGGTGGTGCAGCGGATGGCGTGAAGGGAAGCGGCGAGGAAGACAAGGGTGAGGAGAGAGTGGTTCCTCATTTTGTGAGCCATTCCCCGAATTCGATGAGGGAAATGATCGAACAGGCCGACGTAAGCTCAATGCTTCGATGTCAGACAGTCAGAGACGCGAGGGAGACGATCTTGGAAGGACCGGTGGACAACATGATAAAACGTTAAATAAAACTAATGACAGTGCACAAGGCAACAACGGGGTGGTGGCGCAGTTGGCTAGCGCGTAGGTCTCATAGCTTCTGAGTTATCCTGAGGTCGAGAGTTCGAGCCTCTCTCACCCCATTCTCTTCTTTTTCTTTAGACATCAACGGTCGTTAATTATGAAAAACGTTTCGTCGATTAATTAATTCAAACAACACAGAGTATCATTTTTTCAGAAAAAGTATTCTTCAAATTGTTCAATTCAAGTGAAACAAAGAAGTAAAAAAAAAAACACTGTCGAAATTTTATGTTTAGATATAAATTACCGTCAATGACGTAACGTGTTTCACCTACTAAATAATAAAAGCAATACATATTATTATTTTCAAGGAAAATACTTTTCAAATTATTCATTTTTTTCAAAACAAAATAAGACACGATTAAGTTTCTGTATTTCTCACGTTAATTGATCACTTCTTAAGGTGATGCTCTCCCGATCACATACGTCTAAGGTTTTTTCACCTGAACCGGGACTCATAATTCTGAAAAAAAAAATGACCTTTTTCATCTATCAGATTGCCCTCATTGCATATGCAAATTCTTCTAGAAGTATATCATGTAAAGTGGGACAAAGATTTTAGAACATAAAAGAGGCAATCGAGCTCATGTGGTAGGTTTAAGAGGAAAAAAAAAGCTCATCAAAAATGTCAAAATATATCAATAACAACACTTTTATTCTGAATTCGTTTTTATGATTTAAAAAATCACCAACCATGCCTAATGCGACACTATTTATCCCAAATATTTTCTCGAGACATAAAAAAATTCAAAATCCATATCGATATGACATATTTACCTACTAGTAAAGTTGAAGGTTCCATCAAATAAATTTTTCAACCAAAAATAATGACATTTTCATTTCACTTAAGCCACAGGTGCGTCATGTCAACTAACACTCTTTGCTTTCGATTGAATCCGCTACAAAAAGGAAAACGCAGCTCCACTCACCCCAATCCATGCATTGAATAATCCCCCTCGGACGATCTTATTGTTTAATTCAGCAAATCGTATGACAATGTTTTCTGTACAATTACAATCTGCAGCGATCAGCCAGAGCAAAATCCTCTCGCGACATGAGAAAAGAAAAAAAGAAAGGAGGAGAAAGGAAAAAAACCCCTCTAAATCTCTAGTGTACGGACTACGCATCACCTTTGGAGAATGTACAATGTATCTACTTCTCTGAATTTTTCACGTCTCTTCGCCGCTTCTATACGCTTCCCCAAGACTGCATCGAGGCCCCAAGGGAGCAGAGATCCAGTGTAGCTACTCTCGAAAGATAAGCCGATGTAGAAAGCCATGGTGCAGAAAAGATGGCGGAAATGTCTGAAATACGGGTGAAGGAAACGATAAACTGGAATGCGCTTTCTCAGGGCATCCCTTAGCCCCCTCAAGGCATGGGTCCGAGATGCTCGCGGATGGCGACGAGCACCGCGATCGCGTTACAGATCATACCTCGTCATCGGGAGAAGGTAATCATACGCCAAGACAAGTAGTGAGCCAGGCCGAGATCTTTCCGCCCTTTCTGGAGCTTGAGATTATATCTTTCTTCATATTCTTCGCTTCGAACCCCTAGATCCGAGGAGCCAGATGCACCGGACGATTGCTCAGGATATTAGCTGTGAGCACGGCATTTTTATAGGCGAGAACACCACCGTGAGTCGAGCATGATCGGAGAGAGAATAGTCCTCAGGCCACCTCCCTTTCTCCACTTCGGGCGGGAACAGAACCGCATTCTTCACGCTGAAACCGATCGACTGCTCCTGACGCCCTTTTCCATCCTGAAACTCGCTTCTCTCTTCAGCCTTCTGCTCCGACCAAGAGGGGTTCCAGATTCGTTGCTGCATCACCACATTCATCGTCAATAATGCGTTTGAGAAGAAGGCAGTAAAACATTCATCTGAATGGGGACATGGTTTAAGACACTCTAAATTCACTGAGCATAGTCATGGATAGACCTGCTCAATGAGTGGGCTCGGGCACAAACCTCCTCCGGCCCGAACCTCCTTAGCTCCTGCCCAGGCCCACCCAAGGGAAAAGGCCAGCCCATTGACACAATTATTTTTTTAAAATTATTTTAGAATGTTGCAGTTAAGAAAATCAATAAAAATGGAAAAAAAATGAGGAAAACTTTTAAGGATTTTTTTTTACTATTATTCTTGTACAATATTGGCGTTTTAAGTTTATAAATATCAAAGTAAAGTTACTAGTAACACAAAAGTCTCTTTTAACAAACATTTCTTTGGCCCAGAGGCCTGGTCCAACGGACCTAAGATTTCAGCCAGGCCAGCCCATTTCTTGGGCAGGCCCGTGGGACGCCCATCTGGCTCTTTCAATTATTCTCCATGCGGGCAACCATCGGGTCAAGAAGTGGGCTAATAAGCAAGTTCCATTGTTCTGTTTTGGAGGGGGAAAGTGAAGAACAATGCACGGAACGGAATATGACACACAACAGTGGCTCCTGCAAACGCCAAATTGAAGAAGCAAGGAATACGTGGATCTTGGAGATGAGAACAAATCCAGTGGCTTTGTTTCTCCAAGAAGGAACACACAGACGTCACTAATTCTGTCAAGTTGATGGGAGTCTAATTTACCTGAAATTCTTCGAAATTGACGACACCATTGCTGTCGATATCTGCTCGGACCCACAAGTCCTTTGTATCTTCATCATTAATCCCGTCCCTGTGGCCAGTCAATTTGAGCTACCAAAAATACAGACGACTATTAGACAACTGTCGTCAATACTAAGGGTCTCATTTGCATGCCTGTGAACCAGTCTATAAGTACTAAGCACCAGTTCTATTGGAAAATGACGTGCCATACCTGTCTAAGTGCTTCGCAGAAACCCAAGTAGGTGATATAGTCACCAGGATCATCAGCCTTGAGAAATGTAAACGCATCTTTTTCTGTCAGCCAAGCTCTCCTCAGTAGATACTGAGACAAAAGAAAGCTAGTGGTCAGTAACACAAAAGTAGAGCGCGTGAATTCAATGCCGATGGTTGAGATCTGAAGAGGAAGATCGATCTACGTTAATAAGTAGTAGCTGCTTTGATAGTGCAGATTCTAATCCTGAGAAAACTTACTCTTACTCGATTAGTTGATGTATCACAGTTGTTGAATATAAATGGATGGTGTTGAGTTAGCTAAGAATGTATAAATTACAAGACCCAAACATGAAATAGTATTGAATATAAAAAAGTGCTTCAACCCCTAAAATTAAATCCCTCTGCAGTCACAAGGCACTGTTTCAGTCTATAGACCAATCAAAGATGCACCAAATTACCAAAAGAATATTCGTGATATCCAATGTGATACTGTCATAATTTCAAAAAAGCATCTGCATGACCACGTTTGGTAAAAAAAAAAAAGGGAAACTAGTTGAGTCAAGTCAACAAAACACAAAGTCAAAGTCATAAACCATTCTGAGATTGGAATCAGACGAGGACATGTGCAGCATTCGTAACAAAGAAGATGCACATATCCTCAATAAAACATAAATCTCCATGTGTGTATTGTTAGGATCCTGTCACTTATGGTGGAAATGATATCAAAATATTATTGTCGGCGTCAAACAATGGATACTAGCATGTTGAGGAGAGCAGAGGATTAAACACAAATTAATGGACGAGACACCTTCGTCATGCATCAAATGGCTGTAAGGATAGTGGCAGTTCGGTTGAGCAAAATCAACACCTTAAACATTTATTAAAACGTACAATAGCATCAAATATATTACTTTGAGAATGATTCAAAAAGGTATATAGGTTAAAATTGGAAAACTTACCTTGAACATGCCAAACACTGTCTCAATCCAACTAGTCTTTAGCAATTTTCTGTGGCTGTTAGGATTGAGAAGCCATATGAAATCTACACCACAGACATTTCCTCGATGATTCCTGTGGCTAACCCACTGAACGACAAAAAGGAAAACATGAATCAATAAGCAGAGATGCAGTAGATAACTAAACTAAACAAAAGTTTAAGAGCTGAATTTGGTCTAAAGAACCTTGTGGGCATCTGCATCAGTGTACTGATGAGCAGTATCATAGGAGGAAACAAACCCCTGAGACCTGAGGAACTTATAAACATGGCCACGTTTACTTCCATTCCAGTCACTGTGAGAAGTGGGCACAAGATAAAAGATACAAAGATCAACACAAATTCTAAGAAAGATTTTTAACTCTCCAGAAGTAAAACCGTGAACTAATTTACCCGCAGAGTATTATCGGCAAGGAATTCAGGTTGTTTTCTTTCTGATATGACTCCACAGATTGCAAAATTTTGTACACCTGGTACCCGAGATAGTAAAGGAATCTTGAGATGAGGCATGACTGCTAATGGGACTGGTAGAAAACCAATAAAACTACAGTAGGTGACTAGATTAGCAGAAGAGGAAAATATTTACCTGATGAAGTCGAACTATACAGAGACTAGGGTCATGAGGAAATAATAAGTGGGTGTTGACAATGAGGATTTCTTGCCGAACATCATTGCTACGGCTCTCTGGGAAAGGGGCAACTAGTTCAACGTGTAATAACTGAGCAACCCGATCTCCGCAATCGTGGAAAAGTAGCTCCTCATATTTTATGACCCTAAAACAGTCTCTGCGAACGGCAATCAGCAATCCTGCGGACTCCAGCAATTGTATCACAAGTCAAAAGCAAATAAGAGAATGTCAGATGAACGAATAGACCAGGCTATATACCCCAGCATTGCTCACCTAAATTTAACTACTGCAGAGCAGCCATTGCAAACTTTAATCATCCCAACTTTATTGCAATTAAGAATCAAAGAAATTTTTTGCCACTTTTTTATCCAAGATTGGATGATTCAACAATAGAATTATTACTCGGGGAACAGAAGAGAGTTGGTAGGGCCAACCACCGAACTACCCAAACATATGAAAATCCCCCAATTACTGTGCACTCCTTATGTATATTTAGCCACTAACAAGACTCCAAATTACATCCATATCCTCTTTTTCCAACAATAAACCCGTGAATATCCTAGTCTCTCCCTTCCTGTATATTCCACGACAACCACTCAGACTAACCTTTTCGTTTTCCTTGATCTTTAAGATCCAGTCTATTTCCTGGTTGGTATAAGGTCGTCAAAAGCTACTTTACTTTTCCAGCTATGAAAATCGCAAGCTTTTTATCAAACATCAATAAATGTAGTAAATCAGTAATGTTCTTCATATGCTACCTAGAAATTCAGGCCCCCTTAATGAAACTACACAGTGCGGACCCTTAAGTACTTCGAACTGAATGTTTTAATCAACACATTGTGGTGCTACATTCAAAAACTGCTTAATGTTCAACCAACAGACCGTCTGACGGTGATACACACGAACCGAACGATAGCTCGATTCGAACTGACACCGAGAGGAATAGAGAAACTTCAGGCTTGTAAATTAGGCAGCATACCATCTCCACGGTTGTTGGTCCGTGCAAGCTTGAAACTGTTGTAACCAGCATCACCCAGCCTCTTCTCGTACATGTTGACGAGCTCTTCATTGCCGACCCAGAACTCCTTTACACATTTCCAACGAAGGAACCGAAAAATGAAAGTCATTTCAACGCATGGTTGCCCGTATAAAATCTTCACGACTTTCCAGACCGGATTCACTCCAACAAACGACGGACTAATGGACGAGAAATATAACCAACCTGAAGGCAAATGATCGATGACCTCTCATATAGCAACCAGTCCAGTATCCGATGATTCCTGGCAAGCCAATAAGCTCTGAAATCACTTTCCCGACAAGT
Organism: Melaleuca alternifolia; assembly: GCA_019926035.1. Lineage (NCBI taxonomy): Eukaryota > Viridiplantae > Streptophyta > Magnoliopsida > Myrtales > Myrtaceae > Melaleuca > Melaleuca alternifolia. The sequence goes on along the minus strand of JAGKPW010000011.1, from coordinate 1,091,681 downwards.
CGGATCCTGCGTCCACCCGCATCGGGAAAAAGGCACAAAAAACAAAGGGTCACTCCAAAACTCAGCCAAAATAAGCAACAAAAGTTCCAATACTGACCACATGGACAGCGAAAACCATGAAACAGAGAGAAAAAAAACAACCGTGGACGACGTTATAAAACAACCTTAAGGTTCAAGCGCTTGTAGATAGGGGCGAGGATGTTGAAGGTAGTGCAGGTGATGCAGGGATGCTGTCGGTCGCCGAGCGACGACGAGATCGCGTAGCTCCCGATCCGCGACACCCTCCCCTTCATCTTGCTCCTCCTCTCCTTCCTCATGTCCCAATTCAGATAACCCCAGAAATCCTCAAATAAACCACGAAACGAAAAGCAGCGCTAAAGGACAAGCGAGCGGCACCCGCTACCCTCTTTCCGATGCCAGCGAATCCGTCAGTGAAAAAACGACGCGCAATGCGACTCGACAAGCCCGAGGCCGCTTCGAGAAGAGGCCGAGAAGGTTCGATTCCCGTCCCCTCTTCTTATGGAGACGACAAAGGAGGGGGAGGAGACGACGGCGGCGGGCGGGCGACGGGTAACGGGGCTTAGCCGGTGAGAGTTGGCGGGCTTGAAAATTTTGATTCGATCGGGGGAAGGCGATGCTGCGGCGGCGGGCGGCGACGGGGAAACTAACGGAATTTAACCGGCACCGGCGGTCTTCCTTCCTCCTCCTGGCGATCCGTGAAACGGCCAATTTCTTCGTGTGGTGGTTGGCCCTCCTGTGGACGCTCTCTTTTCCTCTGGTTTTTGAGCGCAACAATGAATTTTCTATTTTTCCTTTTCCTTCTTTTTTATGTTTTTTTGATGCGCGGTACTTCTATTTATAAACCGCGGGTTGGAGCGCGTGCGGAGGATGACGTCATTATTGAAAATTAATTTGGCGATGAAATCTTCCGTCGTCGAACGGACGTGGTGGAGTGCACGTGGATGATAATTGATGAAGAAGAGCGAAGCCACAAAAAAAATTTGGGGTTTATTCCTTCAGGGAAACGGAATAAATTCGATATGAGTTGATCTGTCGGTTTATCGCATCTTTATTTCGTCTATCTTCAACCGGAAAAACTGCCTTCATCGATGGCATCAAAGGAAAACGAATAATTTAAAAATCATCCTCCACACATAATTAGCCGGTGATATATTTGCATTATCGATAGTAATTCGTGTTAAAATACTTTCGTAAAGGGCGAAAGTATTTATTTTTTCTTTTACTCAATTGTTTCAAGTGATTCATACGATTATTTTTATGAAAATATTTTTCAAATCATTTATTAATTTATTTTATATCGTAGCATTCAATATTTATTTTTTTCTGATAAGTGGTCATCCTATTGTTCATTACTTGTTTAGTGATTTTTTTTTACGGTAGGGATGCACCTGATCAATATCATCAACTAGCAACACTGCCATACTCGCGCGTATTTTAGGGATTGTATTGAATGGACCAGTCCTATTAGCGTTCGAGTGAAAAAGAAAAAAGAAACCGAGTTATTATGGATTACTAATGAGGATTAGAAATTCAAGGAATTATCGCACAAGAAGCAAGATAGTAATTCATAATTGGAAAGTTGATTACCAATACATGACTAAGGAGGTATAAAAATCTTAAGGGTCATGATGATTAGGGTCATGTGCTAGTCTCCCTCAAAATACTGGGGCGGGCCTTTCGATGCCATCCGGGCACGGAGATTCATGATGCAGTCCTCGATTACCAAAAAAAAAAAGACATATGTCTAAGCCACAAAAAAAATTTGGGGTTTATTCCTTCAGGGAAACGGAATAAATTCGATATGAGTTGATCTGTCGGTTTATCGCATCTTTATTTCGTCTATCTTCAACCGGAAAAACTGCCTTCATCGACGGCATCAAAGGAAAACGAATAATTTAAAAATCATCCTCCACACATAATTAGCCGGTGATATATTTGCATTATCGATAGTAATTCGTGTTAAAATACTTTCGTAAAGGGCGAAAGTATTTATTTTTTCTTTTACTCAATTGTTTCAAGTGATTCATACGATTATTTTTATGAAAATATTTTCCAAATCATTTATTAATTTATTTTATATCGTAGCATTCAATATTTATTTTTTTCCGATAAGTGGTCATCCTATTGTTCATTACTTGTTTAGTGATTTTTTTTTACGGTAGGGATGCACCTGATCAATATCATCAACTAGCAACACTGCCATACTCGCGCGTATTTTAGGGATTGTATTGAATGGACCAGTCCTATTAGCGTTCGAGTGAAAAAGAAAAAAGAAACCGAGTTATTATGGATTACTAATGAGGATTAGAAATTCAAGGAATTATCGCACAAGAAGCAAGATAGTAATTCATAATTGGAAAGTTGATTACCAATACATGACTAAGGAGGTATAAAAATCTTAAGGGTCATGATGATTAGGGTCATGTGCTAGTCTCCCTCAAAATACTGGGGCGGGCCTTTCGATGCCATCCGGGCACGGAGATTCATGATGCAGTCCTCGATTACCAAAAAAAAAAAGACATATGTCTAAGCCACAAAAAAAAATTGGGGTTTATTCCTTCAGGGAAACGGAATAAATTCGATATGAGTTGATCTGTCGGTTTATCGCATCTTTATTTCGTCTATCTTCAACCGGAAAAACTGCCTTCATTGACGGCGTCGAAGGAAAACGAATAATTTGAAAATCATCCGCCAGACATAATTAGCCGGTGATATATTTCCATTATCGGTAGTAATTCGTGTTAAAATACTTTCGTAAAGGGCGAAAGTATTTATTTTTTCTTTTACTCAATTGTTTCAAGTGATTCGTGCGATTATTTTTATGAAAATTTTTTCCAAATTTTTTATTAATTTATTTTATATCGTAGCATTCAATATTTATTTTTTTCCGATAAGTGGTCATCCTATTGTTCATTACTTGTTTAGTGATTTTTTTTTACGGTAGGGATGCACCAGATCAATATCATCAACTAGCAACACTGCCATACTCGCGCGTATTTTAGGGATTGTATTGAATGGACCAATCCTATTAGCGTTCGAGTGAAAAAGAAAAAGAAAACCAAATTATTATGGATTACTAATGAGGATTAGAAATTCAAGGAATTATCGCACAAGAAGCAAGATAGTAATTCATAATTGGACAGTTGATTACCAATACATGACTAAGGAGGTATAAAAATCTTAAGGGTCATGATGATTAGGGTCATGTGCTAGTCTCCCTCAAAATACTGGGGCGGGCCTTTCGGTGCCATCCGGGCACGGAGATTCATGATGCAGTCCTCGATTACCAAAAAAAAAAAGACATATGTCTAAGCCACAAAAAAAATTTGGGGTTTATTCCTTCAGGGAAACGGAATAAATTCGATATGAGTTGATCTGTCGGTTTATCGCATCTTTATTTCGTCTATCTTCAACCGGAAAAACTGCCTTCATCGACGGCATCAAAGGAAAACGAATAATTTAAAAATCATCCTCCACACATAATTAGCCGGTGATATATTTGCATTATCGATAGTAATTCGTGTTAAAATACTTTCGTAAAGGGCGAAAGTATTTATTTTTTCTTTTACTCAATTGTTTCAAGTGATTCATACGATTATTTTTATGAAAATATTTTCCAAATCATTTATTAATTTATTTTATATCGTAGCATTCAATATTTATTTTTTTCCGATAAGTGGTCATCCTATTGTTCATTACTTGTTTAGTGATTTTTTTTTACGGTAGGGATGCACCTGATCAATATCATCAACTAGCAACACTGCCATACTCGCGCGTATTTTAGGGATTGTATTGAATGGACCAGTCCTATTAGCGTTCGAGTGAAAAAGAAAAAAGAAACCGAGTTATTATGGATTACTAATGAGGATTAGAAATTCAAGGAATTATCGCACAAGAAGCAAGATAGTAATTCATAATTGGAAAGTTGATTACCAATACATGACTAAGGAGGTATAAAAATCTTAAGGGTCATGATGATTAGGGTCATGTGCTAGTCTCCCTCAAAATACTGGGGCGGGCCTTTCGATGCCATCCGGGCACGGAGATTCATGATGGAGTCCTCGATTACCAAAAAAAAAAAGACATATGTCTAAGCCACAAAAAAAATTTGGGGTTTATTCCTTCAGGGAAACGGAATAAATTCGATATGAGTTGATCTGTCGGTTTATCGCATCTTTATTTCGTCTATCTTCAACCGGAAAAACTGCCTTCATTGACGGCGTCGAAGGAAAACGAATAATTTGAAAATCATCCGCCAGACATAATTAGCCGGTGATATATTTCCATTATCGGTAGTAATTCGTGTTAAAATACTTTCGTAAAGGGCGAAAGTATTTATTTTTTCTTTTACTCAATTGTTTCAAGTGATTCGTGCGATTATTTTTATGAAAATTTTTTCCAAATTTTTTATTAATTTATTTTATATCGTAGCATTCAATATTTATTTTTTTCCGATAAGTGGTCATCCTATTGTTCATTACTTGTTTAGTGATTTTTTTTTACGGTAGGGATGCACCAGATCAATATCATCAACTAGCAACACTGCCATACTCGCGCGTATTTTAGGGATTGTATTGAATGGACCAATCCTATTAGCGTTCGAGTGAAAAAGAAAAAAAAAACCAAATTATTATGGATTACTAATGAGGATTATAAATTCAAGGAATTATCGCACAAGAAGCAAGATAGTAATTCATAATTGGACAGTTGATTACCAATACATGACTAAGGAGGTATAAAAATCCTATTATCTCGAACAATCCAAACTTCATATTTTCTTGAGAACAAAATATATATTTAAGCACCTAATGGTAGGTAATTACGTTGGTTAAGAGTTTATCCCTTATTGTCGAGATTAATTGTTCAAAATCCGCATTTGCTAACGTCATAAGTTAAGGGTCATGTGCTAGTCTCCCTCAAAGTACAGGGGCCCGACCTTTCGGTGCCATCTGGGCCTCGATTACAAAAAAAAAAAACATATGTCTAAGCGATCACCCAAAGTGATATTTTTCAAAATGAAAAATAAAATTTTCTTAATTTATTAAAAGTAAGAGAACGTCATTGATCGTTTTAGATCTGTTGCTTAAAGCGGGAAGGGTAGGCAAAAAAAAAAAGAAAAAAGGAAAAGGGAGGAGCTGCAGAAAGCACATCAGACGGTCGGGTGGCGTGCAAAGGACGCACGGTGGTGGCTCGTTTGTTCCCCGGTGATGCGACACACTCGAGCACAGCCCCAGCTTCAAGGTTTGTCGTTGAAGAAATCATTGCGCCGGAAAATAAAAATAATCGGCGGAAAACGAGGCACGACGGCGACGGAGCACGACCATCTCGAGCAGAACAACGTTACGCAGAGAAAGAACGTCTACGCTCCCTAAAAATAGTGGGAAAACCATGCGAAAGATCTCCGTCCATCGTGCCGGGCAGGTTCCTAAATTTTAAGCCCGCGGCAAAACGCTGATCTCGGCACACCTCGACTGGTTTGATGGGACAAAATATATCATGTATTATGATAATTCTCGACCCCGTCATATTATGGCGTGGTCTATAAGGGAACCCGCGACTGAACCGGGCAGGTTTTTCCGACCCGAGTTCGGGGATCGGGACGGGACAATCAATGCGGCATGGGGTGGGCCAGATGAGTGAGCCAAAAGGGCGGTGTTGCTTCAAAGGGACGTGAACGATTGGCGGTGCATGCATGAACGCGAAACGGCGTAGGAACCCGTGGGCATATACCGCTTCGGCTTTGTGGACCAACGCCAACCGCATTCCGCTTTCATTCTAAAACTTGTGGGCTCGTTCGATTCCTGAGAGGAATATATGCTCCTGACCAGTTGATCATCTTTTTTTTCTTTTTGCCCCTTTTTCAATCTCTCCGAGCCTCGAATAGTTAGATATAATCTATAGAATTAGGGGTCACAAGACCTCCCGAGGGCGCACCTCTCTCTTTCAAGAGAATTCGCGGCACGTCGAATCCGATGAAATTCTTCACTATGCGTCGAACTGAACCGTCTGTTGGGAATGCAGGTGGGTTCCAATAAAGGAAGAAATCGTAGGCCATCGGTTTGATAAGAGAATAAGAACGTGGGACGGTCGAGCCTTTGACTAGACCCTTTATATTTTGGGTGGACAAAGTCCAACGACGTAAAAGCATCTATTGGGTCAGATTTAAAGAATGTCCGGCCCATCGATTGTGATCGGAAAATGAAAGGGAAAAGGAGTGTCGATAAACATGGTATAAAGAGAAGTGCGAGGGGGGAATAGAATAGGGATGCACTTGAAAATTGAGAGGAGATGCCGTAGAGAAAAAGGAGGAATCGAATAAAGAAGGCTCTCCATTCATTCATGTAGAGGAAGGTATTGCCATTTTCGAATCTGAAGTGCCCACCGACTTTGCTTTTTTCTAAAATTCAGGGTAACAAGTGGCGTAGGCTCGAACACTAAAAAATTCGTCAAATTCCCTACAAATCTCGAAAGTTCTATGAGAAGCAAATCGGATGCCCTTCTGCAATTTATGCATTGTTCGCCATCTTTTAAAGGAGTTCGCTCGTATTAATTTTCCAATATAATCTATTCTTTGGGTGATGTTGGGCCTTTCTCATCCCAAAAGTTAACTCAAATCAAATCCAACTGATGGTGAGACAATCTCAATAACAACCCATAATTCTATATACTGGTGTTGGGTGATCTTGAGTATCTCTTATCCCAACAATTAACGATCAAATGATGAGATTTTTCCCTCACATTTATAGATCGGCCATCAACACATTTTCCAACAGATGTAGGATAATCTCAACAAAAGACGACTCAATTTCATTCACGATACATATGCATTGCGCACCAATTCTGCCATCCCTTGGTAAAACACAAAGCTATTCACGATGTATTCGAAAATAACATAGAGTTTACAACTATAGCACCTTAGAGTGATAAAATGGAAGTTGCAAGATGCTATAATTAAGAAGTGTTTATCAAGAACCTTAGACTCTACGCAATAAATTTATGATTTTGAAAAAAAAAATATTCAAAAAATGATCATTCGCATTGAGGAAAGAAATTGTTATACATAAATGTTTTTCGATAATGAAAAAATATATTTATTAATTAATTATTGTAAATAATATTTATTTTTTATGAAATAAATGAAACATTAAAAGGTGAAAGCCTCCCATTGGCGACTGAAATTAGTTGCAAGAAAGTGCGTGCAAAGCACCCCATCAATCCAAAAGATCGAAATCCCCGACGGTCACATCAGTCGGACCTCACTTTCTTCCATTCGCTTTGGCAAAAAAGACCAAAAACAGAGGAAAAGCATTGGCAGATAAGGTCAAGGCGTCTTGGCAACGCATGCCTCGACATTATCTCAAGATGGAAATCAAAAGAAACCACCCAATATAAAATAAAATAAAGAGCGAATATCCATTTTATTTTCTGAAAAAAGGATCGGATATCCTCCCTTTTATTTTATTTGTCCTCTGGTTAAAAAATCAAACCTTAGATTTCTCCAATTTTCTTCGATGATACCGAGTCGGAGACTCGAAACGGAGCGAGATCTAATTCGCCGGAGGTAGCGTGCACATAACGAATCGAGACGCGACCGAGAGGCCGGAGGGGCGCCCGGGTTTCTCCTTCTCTTTCTTTTGAGCATATCTGCACGTTCAAGTCCTCCGCAAGTTCAAAGTCACTTCCCCAACCTTTCACGCGTCCGAAATTCTCAAAGAGAAACGATCCAGACTTCTGCACTTTTGCCCCCCCGAACGCCTCGTTCGGTCCCCCGTTAACGTGGGTGTAAGAACGCGGTCGTCTCTTGATTTCCTCGAACGAGGCAGCGCAAAAGAAAGAAAACGTCCGCAGAAGGATCTTGCAAGAACTAAGGTCAATCGTCCCTTCAATTTCCTCGAAATGAGAAGAGAAGGGGAAGCACGAGAGACATTTCTCAGAAGCATAGCGAAGATGGACAGACCCACAACACACAATGCCTTGGAAATATCTCCTTTCTTTATCGGGCCAAAGCAAGAATTGAGAACTTACGCCATCATCATGGCTCGGAAAATATCTTCCATTGACGTAACCGGCGTGCTGCGTATCGTTGTATAATTGTTTCTTAAAGTAGTATATCTTATTGCATAAAGAAGACTTTAAATTATTATGCACATTCGCAAGAGTCTTGTACCACTACAGCATCAATCTATTTGAGCAAGTCGTGTGATGGGATAGTTAAGGTGATGTTTTGGACTTTGTCGCGTTCCGTTTGTTCCCTACCGTGCCTCGAGTCCACGGAGCTTTATGTAATTGTATTGACGTGAATGGGCACGCATGCTAATGTAATGCTTCCTCTATTGCAAAGGAGTTAACATTAGAATAAAGAAAAATGATGGCGAGAGAAAAGAGGGAGAGTGGGGAGAAATTGAGTAGTCTAGAAAGGACGGCCGATTCCTTGCGAATTTACAGCTCCATATGTCGACTTTACAGATGACTTATTAGGAATAAAAGTTATGATCACATCTCGTGGTGAATATATGAATCGGATCGGCCAATCCAATCTCAAATCGAAATATAGACATCTAATCAGAATCCAATATCATGTCATGTCGTGTCCCCTCAACCACGTGATAGTTGCTTGGGTCATATGTAAATCTTTCTTTTTTTTCTTACTCTTCGGGCCTAGCCACACGATTTATGACGTGGATGGAATCAATGGCGCCTTTCGTGTCATGGACAAAAGAAAAACGCATCTTAAGTCGAAGTGGAGTCCAGATGGCTCCAAGCTAGTGGGCGGTGGCCGCGCCAGGAAGGGTCGAAAGGTCACCGGCAAATGGAAATTACGTCTCGAATTCAACCGTGTATCACCCCCTTGAAGAAAGCCACGAACAGGAGTAATGATACAACCACCCGAGGAATCAAGAGAGTGAATGTCAGGACGATGTCAATCCATGACGATAGCAGATACAATCGTCTTTTCTGAGCATCCGATGTAACGTAGATCCGGGTTCCTTCTAGATTTACCAGGTTGGCATGGAGATGACTTCTCCACGACCGGGTCAGATATTTTTGGTGAAACAACGTTACTTCTCTTTTGCCGAATATCATTTGGTGAACTAATTATGATTAGATGGTAGACGAATCCCTGACCAGTGACCAGTGACCACTTTCACATTATCTTTTCTGGGCATGGATCTGCTTTACCATGCCAATAAAAGTTATAATCTGAGGTTTAGGTCAATTAATCAACGTACGAGCTAGAAGAGTGCCATAAGCATGGGGCTTGATTGAGAAGTGCTAATTTTCGGGCCATTATTTCACACTTCTCTTTTCTTTTATATGAAAAAAGGGCTAAAACCGAATACAATAATTCAACGTCGTAAATATAGTAGTCATATTCAATCGCCTAATAAAACATGAAATAACTTTGGAGGAGGTCGTGAAAAGAAATTGGTATGCGGGTGTTTATTGATTCCGAGATTAACAAGGTCAATTAGTAGTGCGATTTCTTTCCTCAAAGCTATATTGCATTTTAGACTCAAAGTGGGAGCGGAACAGTCTTCTAGTATGTTTAAGGAAAGCAGGGCTAGCTATTTCGCACTTTAAGCAATGAATACAACCCTTTGTTTTGTATTTGATATCACTTGAAATTAAAATACACACAAAAAAATATAGCTTGTATCGACTATGGATTGTATTGTCTATGACTTTTAAAGGTTGCCATTTTGTTGATGGATTAATAATTGCATTGATTATCAAAAGTTAAAATAAAAATGAAAAGGTCGAGATGAGTTGACTCAATTGGTAAGGTTCGAGATCTCCACACATCATGCTTACGTTTGAATCCCGCTGCTAGTAATCTCCTTTGGTAGACAATCAGTAAATCCATCATAAAACTTTCTAGGCCTATGGTGTGCCCTAGCCTAGGCATAAGGTAACCTCCCCTCTTCCTAAATATCTTCATATGAAGAAAGAAAAGAGACAATCTAAAGAAACTCTTGATTTGATTCGTGTCATGTCGTGTAGTGCCAAATTCGAGCTCCTCTCGGCAAATCCATGTTCCATTTGAATTGTGCTATCATGTCGTGTCAATAATTACCAACGGCTCTACAGATTTGTTTCATGCCATTGGTTCTCTCGCAATTGACAATTGTACTGTTCGAGTTAATCGCAGTTCCAACGAGGCCCATGTTATTGATTTGCCAAAGCCCAACTCATTGTCCATGGCTCCATGTTGGGCTGAATAACCCAAATCCGACTCGAAACATGAATAGGCCCATCTCAGTTAGTGGTTCGCGCTCTCTTTCAGATAGATGGCAATTGGGCACGTGCCGGCCAAGGGAACGGATCATGGGCCATGACTGGCCCATAATAAAAGGCTTCAGGCCCGGCGTTCCGTGCCGGCCCAATTTCAGATCCTAAGTCCCTCCCTCTCTCCCTCCCTCTCCACGAGCAAAGGCAGCCACGTATAAAACCCAGTCATTCTTACGCTCGCTAGGGTTTTCGACGCGAACGAACTTCCTCTCTCTCAGCCGCTCGGGTTTTGGCAGAGCCACCACCACCACCGTACGAAGCGAAGATGAAGACGATCCTCTCGTCGGAGACCATGGATATTCCCGACGGCGTCACCATCAAGGTGAACGCGAAGGTGATCGAGGTGGAGGGCCCTCGCGGCAAGCTCACCCGCAATTTCAAGCACCTCAACCTCGACTTCCAGCTCATCAAGGACGAGGAGACTGGCAAGAGGAAGCTCAAGATCGAGGCCTGGTTCGGCACCCGGAAGACCTCCGCCGCCATCCGGACGGCCCTCAGCCACGTCGAGAATCTCATCACCGGCGTCACCAAGGGTTACAGGTACAAGATGCGCTTCGTGTATGCTCACTTCCCCATCAACGCCAGCATCCAGAACTCGAACAAGTCCATCGAGATTCGCAACTTCTTGGGGGAGAAAAAGGTGAGAAATCCTGTTTTTCTAAGAACTCATTTGAGAGTGAAAATTAGTCTCATGGTGATGATTTGGCGATATTTGTTTTGGCTTATATTGCGATCGTCACTTTCGCTGCCTTTGCGGCATTTTGCCGATTCGTGTTGTGCCTTATCATGGCGCCGTCCGCATTTTCCTAAGTTTGTCCCTTTTTGTTCTTGCTTGAAGTGTCTTGTTGCTCGTGAGCTTCGTTATGTTGATAGAAAAAACGCATGACAAGGAGCAGTTGGCTGTGTTGCTGACTAGTTGGCTGTGATAAGTGTATCTCGCGATGAGAGTTTGTTGGTTTAAGTGTGCTATGTTTTGGTGGTTTGGGAATCAGTGTGAAACGTAGTTTGATCTTGAAATTTAGTGATGCGACAGCTTCGGATAGTCTTGGATTGATTTTTGATGATATGTAAATTGAATCAAAGTATTTAGTGGCACTGAGATCTGTGTCTTGTTAGACTCTTATATAGTTCAAAGTTAGGATTCATGTGGTGTCTGTTCAAATGCATTGATAGATATGCAGGAGGTGAAAAGTCTTTTCCAGAACGCAGCTCTGCATACGAAATGCCTCATTTGGGAAGGAGACATACCGATAGCTTGTGGCTGTTCTGTTGCAAAGTATGCATGAGTAGTGTGTTATGCATTCGATTGATTGAGGTCTGAAGGCTACCTGTTGTCTATTAGCTTCTAATGTTTCTGGACTGATGTGATGAATGAGTTTGTAACAAGCCACTATAGCTTATGCTATATATTTACTGCATGTAGATTGCCGATACTTTAGCTTTCCGGTTTGGAGTCAGTTCTTATCTTGAGTTTCCTCAAATCAAATTATATTATGATTTGCCCGCCTGCCATTGTTTTAATTTTACTGATGTTGTGAGCCTAGATAAAACTGATAATAATCCTTTTTCTTACCTGTTTTATTCAGGTGAGGAAGGTAGATATGCTTGAAGGAGTATCTGTGATCCGTTCCGAGAAGGTGAAGGATGAACTGGTCGTGGATGGGAATGACATCGAGCTTGTTTCCCGATCCTGCGCCCTCATAAACCAGGTACGTTCTACTCTTCATCTCGCTTTCATACTGGGCTGCCACGCATGATGGGCTCTTGCTGAGATTTTATTTCTGTATGTCTCGAAACAGAAATGCCATGTGAAGAACAAGGACATTAGGAAGTTCCTCGATGGAATTTACGTCAGCGAGAAGGGAACCATCCTCGGGAATGATGAGTGAAGTGTTAGCAGCGTTTGGTGTCAAGTTTTACACCTTTGTGTCCTTTTTTTCGTTGGATTTGCTTCTTAAGGATGATTTAGCAGACTCTGATGATCCTTTTGAGGATGAGATTTACAATTTTGTGTTCTGGGTATTTCTCTCTGCCTACACTTTGGTGCTTATTCGGTTCCGTTTCTACTTTTCAACAATATTGCACATTATGTCGCAAAACCTGTTTTGGATGTGTCGGAGAGCTGTTCTGGACTGCGATGCTTCATTCGTGGTTCACTCAGATTAAGTCATCTTCCCACGAATTGGGGAAGCAAATGCAATGCATGTACTGAAATTGCGCAAACGAGTGCCACGGGCAGAGCAGGAACGATAGAATTCAGACACGATCGGTAAGTTTGCTTATCGAAGTCACAGGCTCAAAGTTGTTGTGGTTGTGGCTTCTTGTATGTATCCCATTTTCTGCAATCGAGATTCCCGTTCTAATCTTATTGATGGAATTGAGATGGGTAGAATTGTGTAAATGGGAAATTTAAATCCTAGCTCACCATCGCCCCGAGAGCTCTCTTCTAAGCCCAGCTCTTCTTACTGGACATAAAATCTACCGGACCTTACTTGGTATACGGCTGCTCGTTTTCGATTCTTTCGAAGTGATTGGCTCCTTTGCTTTGTTGAAAATTTTCCATCCTTCTTCCACTCCGTTCCTAAATGGAAACTCGCGATAGATAAGATTCTTCCTTTCATATTTATATTTAAAGCTTGAATTGGACGGTCTATTCTTTATATTTTGAGAAAAAACCATAAAAAAATCTAAACGTCAATCTATATTGATACATTTATCTTCAAATTTTTTTATGATATAAAAAATGTCGAGCTATATTTACCGTGACACATTCACTTTAATTTTTTTCATGTGACATAAAAAATCAGAAAGTTGTACTTATGCGACATATTTACCATCCGTGAATGTTCTTTCAGATGATTTTCAATCAAAATGGATGTCATTTCTATTTCTCTGATGTTGGGTTTGCACCGTATTAAGATCATTTTCTTTTTGACATCCATGTAGGTAGAGTTTAAACGATATTTATTGATGAAAACTTGATAAAGGATAAATGTGTCACATGGAATAAGTTTGACATCTTTGTATCGTAAAATAATATTTAGGGTAAATGTGTCATATTGAACATAATTTAGGATTTTTTTTTCGTGGCTTTTCTTTGCAACTTGATATTCATAATTTTTTGACAAGAAAATTATACATACCGATCCGATCCATATGTTTCACAACGCTTAAAAAAGGTGGCCCTATTTCGAAGAAGAGACCGCATGCATTTACACGATGCTACATTTCCTTTTTACTTTTTATTCGAAGAAGGGATGCCGATCCCCATGTTTCCCATGGTGCTGCATGAGGTGGGGGGGTATTGTTTTGAAGAAGAGATTAAGATTAGATTAGGCGGGTGTTATTCTGGTGAGGAGATTTCTCTGACTTTGACCCATCTTTGCTTTTGCTTGGGGAAAAAGAAGGAGCACGACGAGGACGAGGAGGAAGAAGGTGGAGGAGGAGGTTTTACTAGGGCTTTGCATAGAGGGGCCTCCTCCACATGAATTGAAACAAGTGGACCGACTCCTCCTCTTCCGTTTTCTTCTTTTAGGTTCCGACAGTCATCCACCAGAGAGAGAGAGAGAGAGAGAGAGGGAGAGATGAATTACATGCTCAGAAGCTCTGGTTCTCTCAGGCACGCCCTGAGATCTCTCCAGTACCTCCGCCAGCCCTCCTCCGTCTCGGCACGCGGTCTCTCGACTGCTCCCTCGTTCCTCAGGCCCTCCTCCGCCGCCGCCCTCCCCGCCTATCGCCTCCCGCCGCGCCACCGCCCGCTGCCCCCCCTCCTCCCTCCGTCGCCGCTGTTCATCGCCACCTCCGTCCGGCACCTCCGCGTCGCCCGTGACCCCACCACCGGGTAATTGTGCTCAGTTCCTCGATACTTTCTAGGTCAGCGTTGGCGGAGTCGTGTAATGCGGTGGCGTTAGTACCCTGGAAAATCGCGCGCTAGTAGCATTTGGGATGCCGCATTCGGTGGATTTTGGAAGCGGCTTACTATTGTGCCTTCGGCTCGTGGATTAGCGGATGGGATGCTACCTTTATTTTTGTGCATTCGAATGTTGGATTCGTTTAGTTTCCGCTGGTGTTTTCTTTATTCCAGTGTTGTGAAGAAGTAAACTTTGGGGTTTGCAGGTATGAGATAGTGCCGCCGGTGAATTGGGGGGTAAGAATTGTGCCGCAGCAGAGGGCTTTTGTGATCGAGCGGTTCGGCAAGTATGTGAAAACCCTAACTTCGGGAATCCATTTCTTGATTCCATTGGTTGACCGAATAGCTTACGTGCATTCGCTCAAGGAAGAGGCGATTCCTATCCCGGACCAGTCGGCTATTACTAAAGACAATGTCAGCATTTTGATTGATGGAGTGCTTTATGTCAAGGTATAATCATGGATTTCCAGTTGCGTCTTGTGCTTTCTCATGGAATTCTTCATTCTTTGGTATATCTAGATATGAGGGTGATGAATATGGTGGGGTTTTTGCAGATTGTGGATCCATACAATGCTTCTTATGGCGTTGAGAATCCTATATATGCAGTTATTCAGCTAGCTCAGACGACAATGCGTAGTGAGCTTGGGAAAATAACGCTTGACAAGACATTTGAGGAGCGGGACACGCTTAATGAAAAGATAGTGGTGAGTTGTGCTCCTATGGATTCAACCGGTGCCTGGTCCTTCTAAGCTAAGTTGTGGATGGCATAATGCACCTCAGTTTCCTTGATTCTGGCTGAGTTCAGGCCTTTTCTGAACAGCTTCATTTGTCTATGTTTCTTCCAACGTCGGAGTCCTCTGTGCATCTCTCTTCTTGTCTATTCTTGTGTCCATCTCTCCAATAATTGGTAGTACGTTTTTCATTTCACTGATTGGATAATGTCCATGAATTATTACTTGGATGGTATAGCTATGAGAACAAGAAATCATTATGCGGTGACTGTATTTTTGCAGGAATCCATTAACGTGGCTGCTCAAAGCTGGGGTTTGAAATGTCTTCGTTATGAAATACGTAACTTGCAGCCTCTCCGAAGTTGTTATCATGGTCATTTAACACTTTAGAGAATCTCTTGAATATGTTCTCTGTGCTTTCTTCCTTAGGGGATATATCTCCTCCTCGTGGTGTGAGGCAAGCTATGGAGATGCAAGCAGAAGCTGAGCGTAAGAAAAGAGCTCAAATCCTGGAGTCTGAAGGTGATGAAGTCATGCATTCTAAATGTTTGTATTTTGTAGACTTGTGATGATGAGCTATGATAGTTTTGTTTCATTTTTACTGAGTCCATGGTCACTTTATTCAATGTACTTACTTGGTTGTCAATACTAGCATCATTAGTTCATTGCCCACTGCTATTGTTTACCATGATATCTCTGCCTGGGGTTGGCTCCATATCCCGACCATCCTGTTTTCAGTATCTGCTTTTCCCTTGTAGCATGAAAAATCTGATCAGATCCTCATATCAGTTAACTAATGCTTTTAATGGTCAACAGGAGAAAGGCAGTCAAACATTAATATAGCGGATGGTAAAAAGAGTGCTGTAATTCTAGAGTCAGAAGCTGCAAAGTTGGATCAAGTTAATAGAGCGCATGGTACGTTGAAATTCGTTCATAATCCTGTATTTTCTACACTGGTAGAATTTTTGGATAATCTGCGGGTTTGCTGGATGCAATGCTTCATTCAAAAGCTGCTTGTAGTAGAGAATCTTATATTCTGTTCATATGAGAAATTTACTTGCAGGAACTGATGGAAATTGTTAGGTAAGGGCCTTTCTATATCCTGCTGTAGACTTTGGCTTTCTAGTTATGGAATGGACGAATCCTTTTCATGATATTGTTAGAGGCAGAGGACATAATATAGTAGTGTCATTTTTATAAGCTCTTATTTGGTCAATTGGTAGGAAATGGCTTGCATTATGTTATATGTAGGGTGTAGTTTTATACTCAAAGGCATGGGCATCTTTAAGTGATCCTTCCTTTTACATTTTTCTCCTTTGTATTCATCTCAACAGGAGAAGCAGAAGCCATTCTTGCTAGGGCACAAGCAACGGCAAAAGGAATTGTTTTGGTATCCGATGCTCTTAAGGAGACCGGAGGTGTCGAAGTAAGCTTTTCTCTTGATTTACGGGTTTTCCAGTGTTGTTGATGCAGACATTCCATACAATGACTAATGAGTACAATAACGATACCTTTCACATACTTAAGTGGCAAATATTTGCTCGATTTAATGAGGATTTTAAACATGGAAGGTTCTTCTTAACAAACCATAGTAGTCTTGTGCTATGCCATATACTTCCAGCTTTCAGAGGAAATATTAGTGCAGCAGACAGATCGTCTTGAAAAGTTATGATGGGCTCAGCTGTTAGCAATAAAGTCAAGTGGACTTTGGAGGACTAACTAGATATATGGGGTTTCATCGGTGAGGAAAGAGGAGCAAAAAACCAAAAAGGAGGGAAGAACATAGCTTTTGAAGTAAATAAATGGAAAGTTATTTTTAAAGAAAATGAAATGTGTAACTTGCTTGATCTGATAAAATAGATCATGTTGTGAGAGGATTCTCCCCCCAAAAAAGGGCCTTTTTATGGAGCTACGTAGGGATTGTCATTATCCATTTTTGGGAATAATGGAATGTACGTTCGTTACTTCTTTGTTGAGAGGATGATGCTTATCAAATTGCTGTTTGAGTTCCCACATTGATGTACGCCTCTTCTTTGAATGCAGGCGGCTAGTTTGAGGATTGCTGAACAATATATCCATGCCTTTGGAAACATTGCCAAAGAGGTAAACTACAGCCGTTTGAAGTTTGTGTTTGATTACATATTCCCTGCAAATAACTTTGTATGCAGGTTACGATTTTCATGTATTCTCATCTTAACTTTTATCACATCAGGGCACAACGTTGTTGCTTCCTAGCTCCACTGCCAATCCAGCTAACATGATGGCACAAGCTTTAACAATGTACAAAAGCCTAATTGGTAATGTCTCGGGGGATGCTCCAAGCGGAGGCTCTTCATCTCAGTTGACTGAAAGCTCACATGACAAACCTTCTTCCTCTGGAGAGGCTGTGGACGAGATCCCCGTGATTTCTAGAAGAGATAGTATGGAACAGCGTGAGCCAACATTTTCACTTCAAAGTCCTCCGAAGGAGAGTAGAAGTAATCGTGCAGGACATTTCGAAAGGAGAACATAGTTTTTCCTGCAAAAATGTTGCGGCGGTTGTTTCCCTGTTTCCGGTTTCTCATTTCCTCACAGCAAGTCAAAACCAGTTTTGAACTGTATTTTGCAAAGAAGGTTGCATTCGCTTTTGGGAAATTTGGATCTTCTTCAGACAACGAACGTGCACATTTCCTAATGGAGGTGATGGATTTTGTTTTACAAGTTGCTCTTTTATCTATTGAGATGGACTTTATAATGAGAAAATTGTTGTCATTCTCCCATTAACCGTGATGTATGTCCTCATCTTGGTCAATAAAGCTTGCATTCTGCAGATTCAAGTGACTGGTGTTCATCCGTAGGCTTTAGCTCATCAAAATTCCTGCCGCTTTATTCTTCTCACGCATACAATCAATTGGTCAAAGAACTTCGTGGGCTGAGTTGGGTTGAGTGTGTTTCCACGGGCCTTGGCGAGTCCACTTTTTGTGGAGCGAAAATGAAACTATTTTGTCAAATTCGCTACATTGCGAGAAAGAATTTTGGGTAGAGTCGTTTTTGATAATTTAAAATTGTGTTTCACGTTTAAAGGGTCATATGCCGAGGAGTCTCGAGTAGAAGCAGACTACGTTTTCTTGAATCCATTGCGATTTTTCTTTTTCCTGACGAGAGATGCACTTTCTAGCTAAGACAAAGAACCATAGAAAATAGAAAGCCGTAGGCTAAGGGCAAGATCGTTCACTAACAAATATGTAGTCCATCTTCTGCTGCACACAACAGAGATTGGCCTCTCGAAACGATTTTAGCGTATTCCATCTGCAAGCAGGCTCGCAAGTCATCTATGTCATCCAGGTAATGCGGGCAAGCGCAAGAACATGTTCAGCATTGATTGTGCTATCTCTAGCCTGGCAAAGCAATCCTTAGCAATTGGAGTCGATTCTCTCTTATTTCATGTGTTCAGTGCTCATTGTCCTCTCCAACACCTCTTGTCTGGTGCACGGGGCATTCTTATTCATCGTTCCTGTCTCCTGTTAAGGCTCTTGACCATCTGTTCAAACTTGACTTCAAGGTGACAATTGAGGTCGCGAATATTGCACAGTCAATCTCCTCTCGCAGCTTCGCTTTCTACACATTGAGGCAGAAGAGCTGCACGTTTGTTTCACAAGGTTCTCGAGAACTTGATCCCCTGAAAATATCTGTTTCCTGAGGATACTCAGTCGGTGTTTAGATGCTAAAATATGTTTTTCAGATTTTTTTTCTTCTTCTGTCTAAATTTCAAAGAAAAAGCAACAAGAGATATTGTTCTTCGAATGTTTAGAAGAGGCGCACACCCTGTGACTCTTTGCAGAATCAATAAACTTTAACACAACTCGCAAAACATGACACCATCGTCCCTCTCGTTCCAAAGAGTAACGACAGATAAAATTTCTGCATTTTCACGTGCAGGTGCAGAGTCATCTGCAAAAATCCTAGCCAGTTGACGTAGGAAAGCTGGAAGCAAGAAGACAGGAAAAGTCGTGGAAGAGAAGCAAGTCTTAGACATGACCAATCCGGTGCACCTCTACAAAGAAAAATTTCACTCAATTTTTCTCATGGACAAGAAAATGGATTCCAAGAGAGATCGTACCACAACCGTGCCTCATCAAAGTATCCATTTCTGGGAACTCATAGTAAAGGAATTATAGGATGATCTACAATGTCTTCTTGGTTCACCTTTCTCAGCTATATAGACATTATGGAAAGAATTCTTGTTTGTTTCAACATATAAATACATGTTAAATACCCTGGAACCTAACTGCTCAGAAGCATCCGGCAAAAAGAGGAAAATGCTCAGAAGCAAAGCTTTGTATGTGTAAACAATATTCTTGCTTTGAGGATTGAAAAAAACTTATAATTCAAGGTAACAAGAAGAGTCAAATGCCTCAGTTCAATATAGCCACAAAGCCTCTACTTCCTCTTCCTGCTAATTGACAACCAATGCATCCAAAAGACGACCTTTTCACCACATTGCATTGATCCTGCAGAGACAGTAGTTTGATGTTCTATATCGATATCACGTTTGAACATCTTGAGATGCTTTACATCTTGACTAATAAAAGCTCTCTATCCTGAGAAATGCAGAGGTCACATTTGAAAGAAGCCAAAGCATATCATTGCGAATCTGATGTTTTCTAGCTGAATCCAGAAATACTATATTGCATTAGCCCAAACAAACAACAAGAGGACCAGCCATATATATAATGTGACCCTATCGTTATTATAAGAAGAGAATCTTTACAGTCGTAGTATTTCCCGACGTAGGAATCTACTCAAGAAAAATGGTCAACTAGGACAAGGAGCGGCCCCTTGAAGTTTTATTCTATTTGTCTTAGTTCACATCCATAGAAAGCTTAAAAAAACAGGAAAGACTCGTGCAGAGTAAGCTTCAGAAAAAGCTCCTAGGCATTTTGAAAGGAAGATTACATTAAAATATGCAAGCAGGCAGATCATAGCTATAAAATAATGGATCACCTGTGCTGACTTAATGTTCACGAAATTATTGATGATTCAGGGTTCAACATACCAGGGACGATAACAATGATAGCAGCGATTTACTCATAAGCCACACCTGTCTGCACAGCTCTTTAGGGGGAAAGAATTTTCATGGAACATGACTTTGATTGCACTTTTGATACTCTGGAAAGGTAGCAATGCATCATTTACAACTGTTGTGACAACTACCTAAGATTACAATTCCACTGTCGACGGGACAGGAAAACCTACAGGAGGAGACACAATTCACACGAATTTGATCTTTTTCAGGTCATTGTCTTGCTAAGCCCGACATTCACAAAGAAGCTTCATAAGAAAGATTAGATGACATTATAGAATATGCCTAATGAGCAAAAGACGGAGCAACTTCTTTTTTAGCTCCCTCTTCGCCCTCCTTATCATCCTTGACGGCCAACTTGACAAGAACCAGCAGCAAGGGATAGCCCATTGTCATAAGTGACCAGTTGATAATAAGCTCCCCCAGGAACGAGACTTTGTGCTGGTCGATTTGCCAAGCGACTGCCGCTCCAGCACTCTGCACTCCCTTATAGAATCCACTGTACCTGCAGGAAATAGAAAACTGGATGTCAGTTTCAATATTTAGGCCCAAAATTGGTGTCAATCAAGAATGATGAATATTTTCGCAGGCCCACATGCCACAATAGAATCTCTTTACTCATAGTTGAAGAACTGATGCAGTACCTGCTAAGAGTTTCAGAATCATCGGCCAAGGATCCAATGACCCAGTAAACCAAGCTCTGGAACATGGCATCCAGCAATCCATAGCTGAAATACAACACGAATGGCCCGGCATAGTCAGAGCCTGAGTCCTTGAAGTCCAACTTATTGGGCAGGTTGTGGCGAGAGTAATTTAGCTGATTAGCAAGGCCACCCCCCCAAACCGCAGTCCCAAGCAAAGCAACAATTGCTATCCCGACGTAACCCCTCATCTTCCGACTCGAAAAGCTAAAATCCAACACATAACCGATTCCGACAGACCCCAACATCTGCGCCCCCCAGTAGAACACATTGTTCAGCCCTCTAGTCCTCAAATTGAACATGACCCCGTTCACATTAGTAAACTGGTAGCTGTAAAAGAAGTTGCTAGCCCAAGAGGCCGGCACAATCAAGAGCATCTTCCAGTTGAGGAACAGCTTGAGAATCTCGATCGCCTCAGTTGAAACGTTCGAGTACTTCACGTTAGTGCAGCTAGTCCCGTCATCACGAATCACCTTGCTCGGCGGCAAGATCGCGAAGGAAAGAAGGGCACCGACGGTCATAAAACACATGAACCCAATATAGGTTCCATCATTCACCGAAGCAGCCTCACTCCTGTTGTAATTCAAAACAAATGGGATCAACCCACCAATGACGCCACCCATATTGAAGATGCTCCAGAACATGGAGATGTAAGTACCCTTTCGGTTGCGCGGCGGGTACGAGGTCATGATGGCGCCTTCACCGGCCCACAGGAGGCCCGCGCCGATGCCAAGGATCGCGCCGGCGACGATGGCGAATGCCTGGTGGTGGTAGTGTTATAGTACAAGAAAGAGCCCGCATAGAGGACATAAGTGCTACAACCCGCGGCGAGAGTCAACCGAGGGCCGAGGACATTATAGATTCCGCCGCCGAGGACGCCGAAGATGGCGAAGGTGGTGTAGAGGGCGGTGTTGGCGTTGTTCGCCGCGGTGGGGTCGACCTGGCCACCGGCGCCCATGCCGGAGAGGGCGTTGAACATGCCGGGGCAGCAGAAGCAGACCAGCCCAATGAGGCCGATCTGGACCAGGGGTGAGTTGTACCGGAAGAGGGACCTCTTCATCCGGGTGGCCGACTCTTGATCGGGGTTGCCCACGAATTCCATGCCGGAGACTCCGAAGGAAAAAGACCGGTTTTTGATGGGTGGGGTGCGGGCAAGGAGGGATTTTGAGGAGGTCCGCTCGAAGAAAAGAAGGCAAGATCAGGAGGAGTCGCGCCGGATCCGCCGGGGTTTGGAGAGGGGAGGTGAGAAGAGGAGAGAAGTGGGAACCGACGACAAGACGCGAGCCTAAGTCGAGCTAAAGCTGGAAATGGCAACCGGGTTTATAAGGAGGACAGGGAATTTGAACGCTGGCGAGTCGTGTATTTATACTGCGGAAAGGGTGGGATTCGGGAGGAAGAAAACCATGGCAGGCTGCCAGTGCTGATCTGCGCCCTTTTTGGTCTTCTTCTTCGACAGGACGTTTGTTTCTCATTTATTAGAGCAGGCAAGAGAATCTAGCGATTCTTCAGTACCCCTCTAAAAACAAAAGAGATTAGAAAAAGAAAGAGGGTCACAGGTTGATGACATCTCCAAATCGAATTGCTTTGATTTTCCTAACCAAATGAAAGCGCGCGAGGATGTCCGGCCGTCCGACCGACGGGTGAAACACGTTGCCCTCTGCTTGCGATTATCGACTTCCTTTTTGGCTTACGGTATATGAGATTTCGGACCGTCATTAGTCTCGACGATTAGGATTTTGCCGCTAATGGCAACTTCGGGCCTGTTTATTTATTTGTGTTTATGTTCTTCATAACAAAAATTTCTATATTTTTATTCCGGAAAGCAAAAAAAGAACACTTTTATTTTCGGGAACAGACTCGGTTAAGAAATAAAAGAACAAAAACTCAAAACACTTGGTCAGTTATTATCTAAACAAAAAACAAATTTTTAAGAAAAATTTCAAAACTCAAATTTTTTTAAAAAACAAATAAAAGAATACTTATTAAACACGTCCTTCTGCACAAAAATTGAAATAGGAAATGTTGTCATGCAGGACCTTAATTTCTAACGTGGGTAAAAAGCGGATTCTTGGCAGAACTCCTTGCCTTGCTTTGCCTTGACATGACGTCTTTGCCATGAGTAACCATGCGCCTTTCCGAAGCGAATCCTGAGAATCTGCGTCGAATCACGGGGGAAAAAGAAGACCTTTTATTCCCAGTTGTCCACGGATGAGAACGGGAATCTCCTTTTCCTTAACCTTAAAGATTCAGACGGAACGGCCCCCACCTGAGGAGGAGCCCCCCCGTTTTTAACTGTTGTTTCCTGTCAAAATAATCTTCTCTTGGACAAGGCAGAAAATGACCTCTCTCTATCTCTGAAATTTTCTTCGCAGCGATAAAATTGTACACAGCGAGAGACAGCGATGCGTTTGGAATCTCCTCATTGGACTTTAGTACTCGTGAATTTTTGTGTTTTTTTTTTCTGGATTTTTTTTTCTATTTATTGGTCCTCGGCCGGCCACGGCGTATGAGGCGGGCGAAAGTGATGCGAACTGTGGAAATGGATAAATAAATTAACAAGGGAAAAAAAAGGAAAGAAAAGAAATGTTTCGATTGAATCTAATTTTGGAAGTTCGGCGGGAATCTTTTTGTTGTTGTTTTGTTTTTCGAGCTTATGACTAGGGTCGACCGTGGTTGGTCGGCATTCATTCGTTTCGTTCTTCATCTGTCGGGCTTTAGAGCTACACATGCAAACACGAAGAGTGATTGTAAATTTCTGATCGCGCCTTGATCGATGGATTGTGTCGAGTTATGTGAAGAAATGTGTGGAGGGAGAGATGGTTTGATCCGAAAGTCGAGAAATGGATACATAACATATGGGTGTTGTCTCGATCAACAAGATCAATGCTCTTGCGTAAGTCAGACGAGCATATGACGTGCGAAATGGGGGCCCCGTTGGTTAAAAATTCACGGTGGAGTGGGTCGCGAGCAGAGATCGAATCGCCACTCTGCATGGGAGCATAGAATTATCATGTTATATTAGGACGACCGAAATAAAAATTCACAATCGTGTTCGATAAGATAATGGTCTAAAGATGTAAGATTTCGAAGAGCAGCGGTGTGACACATATGGGATAAATTTATTTTTTCATATGAGTGAATCGAATTGTTAGTTTTTGACAGCGTAAAGACATACTGAACGGTTCGATCTTTGAATGCAAAATGTCACTCATAATTCCTCTCCAAAATCTCCATTGAAAAATCAACTGGCGTGGCTCGATCTTCAAAGATTCCATCCCGAATTCTCTCACCCGACCGGCCGTGGAAGAAGCCAAGCGTTTTCAATGTCGTGATGTTGACCAATACCCACTGACGTTCAGTCAATTGACAAAATCCTTTTGGCCAAAAAGGGAAAAGTCAACGGATGGGTTTCCACAAGTTTCAGTATTATAACGATTAGCTTTCTTTTAAACCCAAGTGATATTGCCCACTTCTAATTTGCTATTACTTTGACTTAAGAAAGAAAGCAAGAAAGGGGTGTCTTCTTATATCTTTTAGAGTTAGCGCGGGGGCAGCGCGAACCGTTTAGTGCCAAATGGACGACAATGCAAGGCCGGACATTTGCAGAGCGGCAGGACTAGAATTGAATACGATGCATCTAAAACATTGTTGCACGTATGCAAGAGATGCATTGCGAAAGAAAGAGAAAAAAATGACACGAACGATCTCTAGAATTTGGCTCGATGTGCGACTACGTCTTCGAATTTTGATTTGCAAATTGTGGCCTCCGAAACTTCGATTCGATTCTAGTGTTATCCGCGAATCTTTTTTTATTTGTTCAATGTGATCTATGAAATTTTGATATTCATTCAATGTCTTTATTGGATTATATTAAATTATTCAACGTCATTTATGAAGTTAAACTAATGAATAAATAACGTTTGATATTTTTATGTAGCCTACATATTGATTGAAAATATATAAAGAATTTAAGAGTCACATTGAATAAATTAACGATTCATGAATAAATTTCATATTGAATCAAAATTGAAGCGGCTATTTGTACTGTTATCCCTAAAAAAAAATACGACAAGAATAAACAATAAGATATTTTTCTTCAAGATCCGAAGACTTTTTAGAAAGTTTATTGTAAGATGGAAAATATCGAAATTTCTATATTGGAAAATGTGAGAATGAACTTAATCGTTTTGTGGACATGATCTATGTTATCCGGCTACATTATATACGATTCGGTATCGCCAAGAGCGTAGATATACATAGAGATTGAGATTCAGTATCTTGCCTTTTTCATATTTAAAAAAAAAAATTCCAGCTTAGGGATTTAATATGTCATCAACTTTCGATCAAGTTCTTTGCATTAACTTCTTTGTTTCTTCGCGGCGAGGATGCAAGAGCATTACGCATTATAAGGCCGTTAATTTTGTAATAGGAAAATCTTCATATACATACGCGACTGTCCAAAACGATTAAGTTTCACGCCATGGTGCTTACTAGACAACAACAAGAACAACGCTCGTTTTAACGTATGCTATCATGTGATCGTTGTCGTAGGTGTATAATATTACCCGATTTGGGTCATGAAGTTCGTACGCACATCGTTGGATTCCCATTGCCACCAATGACCCTAATTCAGAACTTAGGATTTGGACCGACCCAAATGCTTAGGATTTCTCTCAACGCCCGTTGATGTCGATACTGAAGCTAGCTCATGCCTCGTCACTATTTCACAAGATCTCCATTGGCATGCGCCTTGAATTTGTCCCATACACAAAGTAGACATTCCGCGGGTTATGTGTTTGGCGGTCCCAAATTTGCCGTTCCCATGACCCCGATTTGGAATTTAGGGGCCGGAGTGGTCCGACGCTTTGATATCCATCGATATCAATTGGGAGCTTTGCTCTTTTTTGTCTGGATGGTGTTCGTGCACCTTCGGTCAGACCGATCGGAATTAACATATGTTGTGATTGGCACTAGGAGCAATTGACCATGAAAGATACAATGCCTTCACGGTGGCAGGGGCATGGCCTATCCAATCAGGCTCATAGCATTACGGGCCAAATGCTTGAATGGGCCTGGGCCTATCGGAGAAACCAGTAGCCCAAGCCCAACGTTATATTTTTCTTCAGCGAGCCCACGTCAGTGCAACGCAGTAACGCACCCCTCATGTCTCTCTGTCGCTCTTGTATGACTTTCCTCATCTTCCGCAGAACCCCCGCCATTTTCAAACGAACGGTCTCTGCTCGAACAACAGCAACCATGGAGTCTCGCACGCTCTTCCTCAACTCCATCACCTTCCCTCCGTCTCCTTCTTCTTTTCTACTCACCGTTAGTTTGAGGTCCATCCGTTCCAGAAACCGAGGTTTACTCGGTCGGTGCTCCGTCTCCAGAACCGTCTCCGTCGCCAGCCCAAGCGGTGAATCGTCTGCTCACTTCCAGAGCCTCAGAGTTCTCGAGTGGGACAAGCTCTGCGATTCCGTGGCTTCGTTCGCCGGCACTTCGCTCGGCCGGGAAGCCACTAAGGTCAGTTTGGTTAATTGGCAGATTCGCTTATTTATCAGGTGATGTTGATTGTCATTTGGCCAATCCGACAGTTACGTAGCTAAGAAAGTGGAGATCTATGTACGGAGGCAATCGGTGTTTTTGTTGGAGTGGAATTTGGTTTTGAATAGCTTTAATTGAATTCTGCCACTGTCGTGGGTGTTGGTTGTTGTTGTGAAGACTCGGTTACGGTCTTTGGATCAGACGTACGAGGAAAGCCTGAGGCTTTTGAGCGAAACCAATGCGGCTGTGGAGATGCATCGACATGGTGGTTTTAACTTGTACTTCGGTGGCATCGATGCTGCTCTGGTCAGTGCTTTACTCTAATTTCGTCCTCTTCTAGCAGCATGGAGTTTAGAATCTCATTTACTGTATATAGTCACTTCTCATTGGTTGCTCAGAGCCATATCAAATATGTTAAGCTTCGGTGGGTCAAATTGATTTTTGAATTACAGATGTGCACTGGAACTCTTAAGTAAAGTACATTTATCTCCAATTTGTGCTGAGAGTGGGAATTTGATCAGGCCAGAAATTTCTTTTGCTATTGTTTCCCCACTTCTAGCTCAGTTTTGTTCGTGAAGTTGCTCCTGAGCTCTGATGCATATCACATGGATATATGGGATTATCTGAAGTGTTTTAGGTTTCAACATGATGCTGAACTTGATGTGTCACTAACTGCTTACTTTTGATTTTTGCAAAGGTCAAGTCTGCCATTCAGCATGCTCGGAGAGACTTATCCATGAGTGGACATGAAGCGATAGCGGTTGCATCTCTTTTGCAATTTGCTGATACTTTACAGCTAAATCTACGAGCAGCAATCAAAGAGGATGCGGATTGGCATAGACGCTTCATGCCTCTGAGTGAAGTGGTAACGTTACAAAACTCAAGTATATACAATGAAATAAAGTAGTTTCATTCATTGTTTTGCTGATATCATCAAGGACTTATTCAAGTTTTGATGTTATCTTGCAGATTCTGGAATTGATGATTAATCGGAATCTAATTAAGTCGATACAGCAGGATGTTGACGAAGATGGCTCTGTTAAAGACTCGGCTGTATGTTCTTCAATATTGGCAGAGTTAGTTGTTATTATTGTGGCTCTTTGCCTGCTGAAGTGTCATTTTATTGCGACAGCTGTCTTTGTAGGCGTGGATGTGATTGTCTACTCTCTCTCCTAACCATTTCCTGTAGCTCATCTTGTTTTTATTTATTTCAGAGTCCTTTGCTTAAATGTTCACGTGATCAAGTGCAGATACTTGAAAAGAGGGTAAAGTTGTCCTGCCATTTTTGTTCCATGCACTTGATCATAATGTTACCTTCAATTAGAAAGCTTCCCTTTGGTGTTTCAAAGAATGTGATGCTTGAACATGCTTTGTGGCTTATCAACCGCATTTGCTGAGCGCAGCTAAGATGTCGGCATCTTCCACACCAGAATACGGAAAACTTGACACAAAGCTTCTTGTTTCTCTTGCATCAATATCCATCTTTATATCCTGTGTCGTCATAGAGGGCAACAGTTGCCTCCGTACAACACTTCCTTTCTTGTTGTTGTTTTTTGGGATGATGCCAAAACGATTTGCAAAACGATATACGTCCCTTCTTTTTAACCGTAAGATAAGTCCTTTACTGTTGTTATTGGTGCAATTGCCTTAGACGTAGAAGAAGCATTTCCTCATGTAAGTTTACCGTCAACTTCTTGGTCAATTTTTATTGATGAGCTAATGAAAGTTTGCATCGCCCGTTGTCATTCTCCATCTACCTT
The DNA here is from genome assembly GCA_019926035.1 of Melaleuca alternifolia. Classification (NCBI taxonomy): domain Eukaryota; kingdom Viridiplantae; phylum Streptophyta; class Magnoliopsida; order Myrtales; family Myrtaceae; genus Melaleuca; species Melaleuca alternifolia. Next base: position 1,063,665 of record JAGKPW010000011.1, on the reverse strand, counting down.
TACTCAAAGGACTCTTTGTAAAAAGAATTTCCATTTGTGGATCCTCATCACACCTTCAGCCAGTTACTTAGTTGGTCCTTTGAATTACTGAGTTGTCTCGTTCTTTGATGCTAAAAATTGATTCTAGTTCTGTGTACATTTTCTCTACTCAGCTACATGAGTTGATGGACAAATTAATGAGGAAAGATAGGAATGAGTCATCCTTCCTGGTGAGTCCATCAGTCACGCAGATCTACATTGTGTGTTTAATTTGATTTGTCTGTTTTAACTTCTCATGTTTTCCTATATTTAGGAAGTGAGTAATGTCAATGGAAGATGGTATTTAAAGTCTGGAATGGATAAGCTGACAAATTTGAATGGTCTACTGATATCCAGGTGCTAAAATATTATACATACTATCCTTTTTCTTTCCTTTCCCTTTCTTTTTGCATTTCAAAGAGCTTTTGAGTGGTGATAAGCGATGGTAGTCAACAGACATATTATAGAGCTCTTTGCTTATTTCATCTTAGCTCAGAGCTGGGGCTTTCTGTTACTTTGTGCCATAAGATAGTTGAACTGTTATGTGTCATGTAAATCTTTGCTCTACAGTTCTGCTATCAATCTTGAAGTCATAATGTAGTTCTTGCTCTTAAGCCATGTAGTCACTTCTAAAATTCTAAAAGACCACATCTGGTTCCTGGACAAGTAATTTGAATAATTTATGGAGCTTGGTTTGGTATTGAGCATCCTTAAAGAAATGATTTACCATGTAATTACTTGGGGATTTGGCAATTGTTTTGCTTGCATTGGCAATGGCGATAAGTTATTTATAAATTACTTTGGATGTTAACTTTTACTCAAGAAGGAAACTTTACTTGCCTTCTTTGGTAACTCAAACTACAGGCTTTTGTTTTGGAAGAGGCTGGCTGATTGCATGATGAATACTCTCATTGAATGCAGATTGTTGTGAAATTTTGACGAGGAGTGTTTTTCAGACTACTCTAACTTCGTTTAATAGGATGTCCTTTTAATCCCAAATCTGTCATGGTGTAGTGGTTCTGGAAATGGTAATATTATAGAGCCACTTGCTGCCGTTCCTTTAAATGATGAGCTGCAAAGAGCAAGAGGATTAGTGGCAAAGGCAGAGGAAGATGTGCTCTTGATGTTAACAAAGAAGGTTGCATATTTTCCTGTTGATATTTCTTCTTGTCACCAGTCTCTTCTTACCTTTCATTGTCATTTCTCAAGCAGATGCAAATGGATCTTGAAGAAATTGAAATGTTGCTCAACAGCATAATCCAACTAGATATCGTAAGTACCTACGTCGACCGAAGTCTCTCTCTCTGGTTTCTTTCTCAGAGTGGTCTTGTTTGTACAGTTTTTAATTTTTCTTAGTGTTATCTCTTTTATATAAAATCTATTGGAAATGAAAATCAGACTTCATACAGTTAGAATTACCTTTTTCAACAACTTACAAAGAATCAACTATGTTTTTTCCATCAAACAAGGATCATCATTCAGAAATTAAACCAGCCAAGTTGCATCATTCGTAATTGAACTACTGTCAAGTGCATCCTTGTACAAAATGTCCTAAATAACATTCGGAATCTTAGTGAAAATAATAACCTGCATATGCTGCTTCTTTCCCAATCTAGCCGGAGCATCTGCGCAGCCATTTGCTTCTTTGTATATATGCTCAATAAGTATGCCTACATTCCCCTTTCAGCAAGTTCCTGCACTCGATAAGGAGAGGTTCCTTAAGATGATTGTGAGATTTCGTTTTTAAGAACATGAATAACTGCTAATGCATCCAATTCAACATGCAAAGGAGTGACATTCTTTGCAATAGCAAGTCTGATTGCGTTTCTCAATATCCAAATCTCAGCTTTGACAGCATTCTTCTTCCCATGTTACAAGAGAAACCAGCTACCCAGTTTCTTGGTGATCTCTCAAAAGACCTCGAGCTCCTGCTTCTCCATTTTTATCGACATTGCTTTGTCTGAATTAAATGACTTTAATCCACCCTTGTTCAGGTTCCTCCTTGTGAGATTTTGTGGGACAACTGTCAATTGTTTAAAAAGCTTAAGCTGTTAGATAAAGACATCGATTAATATTTAATTATTTTAACTCCCCCCTCACGCTTAGTTTGGTCTTTTCGACAAGTACTAAGCGTGGAAATATATAATTGGGGAGGCAAATAGAGGCCTGAAAAGATTTGAACTTAGGACTTCTTGCTCTAATATCATGTGAGATTTTATAGGATCACTGCCAACTGTTTTAAAAGCTTAAGCTGTTAGATGAAGGCATGGATTAATATATACTTATTCTAACACCCCTTCTCATCCCTTGCCTTAATCTTCTCCTTCCAAACCTATTTCTCTTCATGATAATATAAGATTCTCCTGTTTGAGTCAAACAAATAAGGCAATCTAGGCAAATTTTTCTGATTCTTAAACACAAAGTTATTTCTATTTTGCCAAAAGACCTAAAGATCCCCAGGGAAAACAATTCCCCACGGATCTTTGGGTCATTGATACCAAACCTTGCTTTTAACATTGTCTTCAATCCAGTCCTAGGTATCCTTGGTGAAAGATTTGCCAGGCCATTAGAATAGGCACGTTCCTCTAAATCTTTCTAGCCACAGGGCTGAATCGAAACAATTGTTCTGTAGATTTAGGTGCTGGCCTACCTATTAAACAAATGTTTTGGGTGTTGATGCATCTGGTCGCGAGGACTTCGTTTACAGCCAGGCTATCATTGGAGACTTTGCCAAATGAATTGTTAAATTCTAGGGTTGTATCAAATTTCCCTATCCAAGACCAGTCTTTGTTTTTATGATCCTCAGGATATCTGTTAGCCGCAATCTTGTAGGTGGACTTTAGGCAAAACTCTGCTCCATTGGAGGATCCCAACAGACCTTTCATTTTTGGAGGCAGTTTGTAGGTTTTTATACTGCCTTATGTTTGAAAAGCTACTGTTGACATTTCTTATGAAAGTCAGTCATAAAAGTGCAAGACCAGTCGTGTCGATAACATTGTAGATTGAGCTACATGTAATAATTGAAGGTGCTCTTCTAATTGTTTGGGCCCGGTGATATGCAGATAAATGCTCGAGCTACGTATAGTCTTTCCTATGGAGGTACATGTCCTGATCTGCTTCTACTAGAGGAGAAGAGTAGAAAGCTCGATGCTCAAACATCCTTGTCAGAGCACAAAATGTCAAAATCATCAAACTCCACGGAATGGACATTGTTTTTGCCTAAAGCTTATCATCCCTTGTTGGTCCAGCAGCATAGATTATATCTGCACAAGGCCCAAAAGGATCTCAGCAGTGCTGCTGCAGTGAGTCATGCAATGGCTTGTAATTAAACGTTCTTATCATTTTTCTGCTTATGATAACTCTCTTTAAACGTCACAATGGAATTTCTGCTCTTGCTCGTGCTCATTTAAAATGTAGATGCTACATAGGGGTTGGTGCTTACTGCATTATATGATGGCTCAGGAAATAGGAAGGAGGAAAATGCGAGCAGGAATATCAAATAAAGGAGAGTCGGAGATTGATCTTGGAGCCCTGAAAGAGAGGGTTAGCTTCAAATGTCAATTTTTAGCATTTTGAGCATAGTACTTAATTCTCTATTTTGACACATTTGCTGTTAATTCAGGTTGCCACCCTCAAACAAGCTAAGCCTGTCGCAGTTGATTTTTTCATTTCCAGGGAGACAAAGGTGTTGGTTGTAACTGGCCCTAATACTGGTGGCAAAACTGTATGCCTAAAAACAATTGGCTTGGCAGCTCTGATGGCAAAATCAGGTTTAATAATTGGCTTTCCTTCCTCTGTGGTGCCTTTTTTCTGAGACAGGCCACTTGATTGCCTGTGGCAATTATTGTTGTTATTATTATTATTGTAAATCATTTTTCTGCTATTTCTCTCTCTCCATGTAAAACGTCTGCAATTCCAAGCCAGATATATCTATTAACAGCATTCCAAGTGAAACATGCCATGCATAGTAACTGAAGACATTCTGGAGTTCATGTATATTCTGTAATGTTTAAAATATCTCATTTGGGACATTGTTTACATGTCATAGTTGTTTCTCGCTTCTCTACCCTATATTTTAAAAGATAGCAACCTCCAGTTTTTTCCCCTAAATAGTTTGTTATTGCAGGCCTATACATCTTGTCAGCTGAATCTGCACGGATCCCTTGGTTTGATTCTGTCTTTGCTGATATTGGTGATGAACAGTCTTTGTCCCAATCTTTATCTACCTTCTCTGGACACTTGAAACAAATCAGTGTGAGCATAGCCTTCTTGGATATTTCCCTTTTATGGTTCCTTGGATTAGTTTACAAACCTGGGAGTTGTATCGACTCATTTAACTTTGTCTCTTGAAACAATGGAAAATTCTAGGATGACTAGCCAAAGTGGAACACACTTGAGGAAGAATCAATGAAACACGAGAAGATATGATTGGATGTTTTAGGAAATGAAATCAAGTTTAGAGGACATAAATTTGTGATTATCTTGATCGCTAAGATGTATGGTGTTTTCTCATAATCATGCCATTTCGTAATCATGCCACTAATCATATTATTTCTAATTGATGTTATATTACATGATTTATGCAGGACATTCAATCAAAATCAACAAAGCAGTCGTTAGTGCTATTAGATGAAGTATGTTATTACCGGTCTTTCTTTTGCCTCTTCAAAATTGTCTGATGTGACTCCTTTGAGTGACCTGTTATGCAATTACAGCTCTTCTTGTGCTTACCTGGATATACTGAACTGAAATAATATATTGGCATGTAATAACAACGTTAGGTTGGTGCGGGAACAAACCCTCTAGAAGGAGCAGCTTTGGGAATGTCACTGCTGGAATCTTTTGTCAATGGTGCTCTTTTGACAGTAGCTACAACCCATCATGGTGAATTGAAAACCCTGAAATACAGGTAGTTTTTTTAACTTTGTATCTTTGAAGGTCCATTGTGGATACATATTCATCCTTTGAACTTTTCCTTTCCCAATGCTTGACTGGTATGTAGGGGTAATTCTCCTTGGCTTTCCACCTTGACGTTAATAATTTATTATTTTAGATTACGCAGTTATTGAAAAACAAATTAACATTTTCACTTAAAATGTGGACCTTCCAACTTTTCAATACTAGATTTGTTGCTGGTGGGAGTGGTTTAGCTTGTTTAATCTAGTCGAAGTCATATAGGACGCATTTACTTTTGACATTTGCCACAAGCTACAAGATTTGTTGCTCCCTTGGTGCTCCTGGGCTCTTTCATATTCTCAACGATTGGCAGTGCTCCTGGCTTCGAAAATGCTTGTATGGAGTTTGATGAAGTAAACTTAAAGCCTACTTACAAGATACTCTGGGGAATACCAGGTTTTTTCTTGCCTAGATTACTGCCATTGTTATGTCCTGCCATGATAACTTGTGCTGTCGTTTGCTGTTCTTTATCTGTTAAAATTGGATATGACTTGACATGAATTTTATCTTATAGGGCGTTCTAATGCCATCAGTATAGCTGACAGATTGGGACTGCCTGGCACAATTGTTGACGATGCTCGGGAATTATATGGTTCAGCTAGTGCGGAAATAAATGAGGTAACTAGCGTTGACTAGCGTTACCTTAGAACTGTTCTGGTTGTCAACAAAATCTTGATAATGAGATGAGCAACTCCTATGGAAGGTGTATGTCAGAGTGATAACATATCATACATTTGGCAGTCCTTTTTTGGTAGCCTGCATGCTCAGTTTTTTCCTGCTTGACACTAAATCGTGGTCTATAGCATTACTATAACAACATGGATATGCATTTTTATAACCTCATTCTGTGGATTGGGGTCTACGTGAAGCTTTTTGTCATCATGTGCCTAGTGCAAGTGAAGATTATGGAAGTTTGCATCATCAGGAGTGCGATTCCCAATTTCAGCTGACTACTTTTATAGTCACCGAGATTGGTTTTGTTCCCTTTTCTTTTGGTGGCAGTGAGAGCCATAACTGATGACATGTATTTGCATGTGCTTGCAGCTCATTACTGATATGGAAAAATACAAGCAGGAATTCCACGAGCTGCAACGTGATTCACAATCTTACCTAAAGTGAGAATCATTGGCTTCTTGGAAATGGCCTCTTTCATAAGCAATCACTACCCTTTTTGTTTTTGGCTGAGTCGTAAATAACTAGTTACTGCTGAATCATAGAACTACCGATTGGAACTATATCTTCTCCTTTCTCTGAGTTCAGAGGGAGCATCTATCCATTGTTTTTTAGGTATCTTATGTGTTCGTTTCATACTCCTATGTGGATGAATGCTACTCTTGCTTGTGTAAATACCCAAAATATTATTAAACTTCTTCATTATTAAAATAATAAATTGGATTCTTCATGAAAGTGTGTCAGATCACTCTATACTTGGTTTCTCATGTTTGACATGCTTAAGTCAGTGCACTTTGAAGGCGGTCGATGAATGTCATCCTGCGATAAGTGTGTAAATTCATGAAAGAAACATTTCCCTCATAAATAGTGGTTCTTTATGCTAGCAAGGCATCATGTGAGATGAAACTTGTATTTTATGTAGCTGTATCCAGCGTCTTCCTCTTTTCTTTTTGTTGTAGGCTTGCAAGGGACCTTCACAGAAAGCTCTTGGTCGCCCGAAGGAGGATTGAGGAACACCGTATTAATCAAAAGAATAAGATGTATAGTGATATATCAGAGGCTGCTGCGGCAGCACGTTCAATGCTCCATAAGAAAGTGAGACAGTTTCGTGCATCCCAAACGCAGTGCTTCCAGCCAGTTGGAGTCAAAACAAGCCCGAAGCCATTGGCTGCCAAGCACCAACAAAATATGGATGACGACAGCAAAGATTTTCTGCAAAGGAAAAGCATAATCCCGTCTGAAGCTCTCCAGCAATCGTCTTTAGGTACTGCTTAAGGAACTCTGCCTTATTCATTTTATTTAGAACACAGCATAAGTTATTATCATCGAGGGAATATGGTGACGACTCTCTTTCAGCAAGAGCCCTATTTCTACTCTTACTGCAATGGAAAATGTCCATCTAATTAAACAGTCTTTTCCCAAATATGATGCAGAGAAAAAATCTAAGCTTCCAGCAGTTGGTGCAATGATACATGTTCCATCCCTTGGGAGGAAAGCAACAGTTTTGAGAGTAGACTGCTCGAAGAAAGAGATAGTAGTTCAAGCTGGTAATATGAAGATGAAATTTAAATTGGACGAGTTTCAGACATGATGTGAAGTTCAAGCCCGTAGTCTCCTGTTCTGGTTCTAGACTTTCTATGCTGGCGACTAATCTGGAATGGATCTCAGTATTACCAGGATGTCAATCGGTGCATAGGAAGAAAAGGTGGATGCTAATGATCTCCTAAAAGTTCTGAAAAAGAGAAATAACATTTTGACTTATGGGCTATTTGTTAATTGAAATTATGAGGAACTTTTCTTAATCTTCGTACAGTGTGAATAAACAAAGCTGATATAAAATCCTGTTGCCATAGTTTCTCTATCTAATTGACCCTTCTTTATTCTGCACGCCTCAAACAAGATTATCTAATGCATGTGCGACTTGTTTTATGCAGGTTCCCGTTGACTCTTAATTAATTGTTAATTTTGGGATGTAGAACGAAGACATGAAAGCCATAAGTCAAAGAATGCCATGAAAAACGCTGAAAGGTTCAAAAGAGTGCTCTTCTCTCACCCTTGCCAGGTTTCCACTGTAGCCAGAGAAAACATTAATGATGAATGGGAAGACGGGCAACCCCAACAGCGAATGAAGATATGGTTGTGGACTGGGTCAACTGGAGCTTTAACGTAGTGAAGAGTCATGGGAGTTTCACTACACATTTTCCATGGGATGGTAGTTTATATGGATGTGACTCAATGCTCGTTGAGCATTCCTGGCTTCCATTCAATGTCTTGTCCATTTATGAAGGAAAACTGGTTATCAGTTCACGAGAGTGGATGCTTCGGGCTTTTAATAGGTGAACTGCTTTTTTCCTTTGGATTAGATGTCTTAAAAGAAGAGCTATAAGCTTTCAGCACTCTAGATTTGCCTGCTGACAATTATGTTGTATCTGAAAACTTTCATAATCACTCTGGAATCATTTATAGACAGCTTGATTATATTCTAATACTGGAATCCTTTTGTAGGAGGTTTTGGACTGTTTAAGTTTGCATCAGGACAACTTGCTGTGTCAAGATTTGGGTGAATAAACGAGGAGACAACATTCTCAGTTCTTTGCAGAAGAGGCTTCCCTAGAGATAAGTGGCATCCTTCCGCAACAAGTCATTCAGTTGTGGATTTGCGAGTTTTCAGACTATCTATGATTGGTCTAATCCATTACTTTATAGATGGGCTTCTCGGTCCCTGAACATCTTTTGGTGTTGAACCAAAATTTCCAGTTTCCTTGTTGATGGGAATGCTATCGTTCCCTTTGCTTTTGGCACCATCTTAGAAAAAGGAAAAAGCTCTTGCATTCGCCTGCATGCGTACACCAGATTACTCCTCTTTAGGGTAAAGCACAAGGTTTTTGACCTGCTGCATCTTTGCACTCCTATCCTGTACGAGTCAAGGTTTCTTGGAGCTCCTTTCCAGATAAAGCCCTAACATGCATTTACCTTCCCGGAGTAGGAGCTGTGCTTAAGAGACCCAAGCATATTGTCGTTCTTTCCCTTCTACAGCAAATATGCCCCCAAAATGGAGTAGGCATATGCACCACTCTCTGGCCAGAATGAGATGCGGGCATTTGCACACACATGCCACTCTCCACATGAGGACAAGGCGGACGATGCTTCATCACTTCATTTCTCAATGGATGGACTCAGTTTCGAATGTTTGCTCCTAGCACGTTTTGGACGCTAAACTGCGAGTTTTGGTGTTATGATGATGTCTGCAAGAGACGATCGAATTGCTGACGTTAATGTTTCAAAGTTTGATGTTGGGATGAAATTTTCCGCTTTCTGTCTTTACTTTTCAAAGGACGGAAAGTTCCTTTTCGCTTCATCTGTAGTCAGTACGTCTGATCTACCATTTGTTCACCTGTTGGGTTGTCAAATCTGTATGAGGAAGAAGGCTAACGGAGAACAGATAAATGAAACACGCAACCTTTCGAGCTGATATTCCAAAGTTAGGCAGATGACTCGCCGTTGCTGATGCAAGAAATGATCACTCTTTGTGGAATCGAAGGATCTTCTCAATGGTCTAACTGAATGGGGATGCGTTAATATGCGGCATTTGCTTATTAGATAGACCACCTTCAATGAATATTTTAATGCACACTCGATAAGGAAACAATTTAGTATTTCAACATCCTAGTATATTACAAAACATACAAGAGATCAGCCGTTTAAACCTCCAATGTTCCTCATCATTGAACTTCCCAGTTCCTCATCTTTCCTCTCATCATCATCATCATCATCAGAAGCCTCCACAGCCCACCCATAGTCAAACGTGACATCCAAGAAATACAGCATGAAAACCAGCGCGAAACAACTCAGGAACATGGGGATGGGACCGAAAATCCACAGGAAAAGAGGGAAGGAGAAGTAGAACGCCCGCAACCCCAATGACCAGAAGTAGCTCCCCCGGTTCATTGTCGTGGCCACGTACTCCGCCATCGCCCGGTGGTGGTGCTGGTGCTGTGACATCTTCTTGTACGGCACGTTGATGAGGATGCTCGCGTGGCTGTAGTATCTTACGGACTGAACGTTCAGAAGGAAAGCCACTAAGAAGCATACGAGAATCGCGAAGAACTTCACGGAGAAGCCGAACTCACTCCTGTCTCCGAAGATGAAGAGCGAGGACTGGTTGCCGTTTCGGCTGGTCATAAGGACGGCGATGAGGGAGCTGAGGGCGATCGCCGTCGAGGCCAACAGAGTCGATGCCATTATGTTGTTCCTTAGCGTTTGCACTGCGAGAACGCCTGTCTTGGAAACATCCTGCCATGCAAGTCGAAGCCACAAAAGGAAAAAAAAAGGGTTAAAACGCGTTTCCGAGGACCAAACAGGAGGGAGACAAGACTGCACACCTCCATCATAGCTCGAACCCAGAATCTCCGATTAATGGCGGTGACGCCGACGACGGTCTTGGTGGGTTGCTTCACGATCCGATGAAGGAGCCATGCATGGTAGGCCATCATTATGAACAAGCCCAAGGGGACCAACATGTAGTCAAGAACCTTCTTATCCATAATTTACAACGTCAAAATAGTTATGCAAAGCGAAAGAAGAAAGATCAACGAGTGATCTGCAATCAACGAGTGATCTGCAAGAGATCTCTCTGAACCCGGAAACTGAGATGAGAGAAAGAGGGCTTCTGCGGACTCAGCAGATGGGCAGAGGAGAGAAAAACAAGGGATCCCCATAACAACCCGTGAGCATGCACTTCTTTTGCTGAGGCGAAGGCACGAGAGGATTGAATCGGCTTTCGCTTGCGTGGAGTGGAGTGGCTGAGACGCACCTTTTCAAACTTTTCCTCAGGGGAAATATTAAAAGCCCTAGCGTTGTAAATAAAGTCGGCCACGATGGTTAAGGGTTCTCAGGGATCGTCACAACGAAAAAGTTATAAACTAAAGATTTTTATTCAAAATTAAACTTTTTTATTTGATCAATTTGGATTTGCCAATGTCATTAATGTGAAGATCAGCAGTGTCCTTCGTAGCACAATTGCCACTGAAGTGAACAGTTTTTGCAAATTTTGAAAAGTTTATTGAATTTTATATAATTATTTTTATGTTTTTATTCTACTAAAGCTTGACGAGGTTTGCTGGCCCCACAGTGGAAAGAAAATAAAACAATGAATAATTTATAAACATTCAAAAAATTTAAAATAATGCAACAACTATCCACGTTGGCAGTCGAATGTGCCATGCAGGATGACTGGTATTCTCGTGTGTAACTACTGATCAAACTTATCGGAAAGGAATGTATTGGAAGACGATCAAAATGTTTAGAACTAAATTGACAAATTTTTTTTTGAAGAGTTTGAGACTGAATTGATACAAGTACGATAAGTTGATAACTTTTCGATAATTTTCGTGTTCTTATTATACAATGAGAAAATGGGGGATCGTGTGTTTTCTTAATGATCACGTATGAATGTCCATTTCTTCTTCTTCGCCACAAAATTAGTGAGAGCTTTCGGTGTGAGGAATGAAATTAAAAATTTAACATGAGTTTGATGTCATTACGTTCAATAGCGACCTTACTCATATGATGTCATAAGAGCTCGTCTTTTGACAATTAAGATCTTCTTACGTCTGATGAACAATGACGAAATCACTTTCAAGTTGATGAGAGCAGTTCCTGTATGTTTTAAAAGGAACAAATGGGCTACTTTCTTACTAATTATAATTCACCAATACAAGATGTTATGGGGTCGTGAAATATATTAGAAGCAAAATTAGTATTTAAAGTTGAAATTATGATAAATAAACGTTTAGTGGGGACGTAACCAAGCATTATTTTTAGCATAGAAATGTTTCAATGTGCTAAAATAACTCCAATCGATTGTAAAATAAAAATAATAGTAACAAAATGGCACCCAAACATTGAAGATTTATTGACCTAATTGGAGGTCGCAAAATAAGAAGATTTGAATATCGATGTGGTTTTTTTTTATCGAATAATATCAATGTGAATTTGAAAAGACGGGGGATTTAAGAAGTTGCATTATCATCATCTCAATCATTTTATTTTGCAATATCAATCCATCTTTAGTTCATTTCTTACTATGGTGATTCATCTGAATAAAATACGTGGCCGAATTTATTGGTCAAGAATCGAGTTGAAGTTAATTTTGGTTTATTATAGTTAGTGTGAGATTAATTATTGAGAATTCGAGCGCAGCAAGGTACCTGCTTTTGGCATGGGTGAGTCCACTAACCAAAGGCTCCGGTAAGGAGCACGTATACAACTCGATGTTTGGACGTACCTTAGAGTGATATTAACATAAAATCAGCTAGCTATTTTTCTTGTTCCTAATTGTCTGATAGCTGAGTTCGTTCGCGAGTTCGTTCGTGAGTCCGTCGATCATCTCGGGGATGGAATTTGCCGTCGACATCGAAACTCGACCCTAAAGCGAAGATGCCGTCATCTCGCCGCTCTGCACTCGAATTTTTTCTGTCAAGTTTCTTCTGCATATCTAGAGTAGGTGCGTCGTAGTTTCGAGACCTCGAGAACCGTATTAACCGATGCAGCAAAATCTACTTGTGGTGGAACAAATTCAAATCTCTCCAAACCCGCCGTTCCCTCATCTCTCTTAGCTCTCAGTTTCTTGCTCCCTCTCGGTCTCCATTGCACATCATGGCTCTCGGCAATCTATCTCCCTAAAGGCATGTCCTTTTGTTGGAGATATGCAAGAAGGAGGAAAGTTGTGATCTGCTTGTATAAATCTGTAATTAGAATACTTCCTTCCTATTTTATATACATACTTGTAAAGCATATAAACCTTAGTTACATGTAACAAATGGAATCAATGAAAAAGGGTGAAGTTCTCCACTGTTCTTTCCATCGCTTTTAGCTATTCTTCTCTGTTATTCCACACTTTGTGACATTGGTATCAGAGCACAGCCTTTAATCAATGCTTCCGCAATTTTTCCTTGAGTTGTCTTTGTCCTTTTTTTTTGTTGACCAGTTGCTGCATATCTGCAAAACAGTTCAACAATCTGCAATAGAAACTCAACCATTCTATTATGGAAAACAGAGACACAATAAACATCAATTTACCTTCTCCAAACTCAGCTGACGTGCAGAATCCACCTCCACCTGCCTCCAGATTTCATGAACAATCTCAAGAACAGAATCAACCTGTGTATTGGGGCACAACTCCAGTTCAGTCGAATCTGGGGCAGCCTTTCCCAGGCCATCCTTACCGATTCATGCCATTTCATATACCATCAAATATGTGGAATGCTGGGTCAAACCCAACGACATCATTGCTGGGAAATCAAGGCACTCAGGATGCTGCTCAGATCCATAGAGGTCCAACAGCCACGAATGGGGCAGACCCGACGAATGGGGCAGACCCGACCAATGGTCTCTAACAACAACACACGGGTCATATCGGTGGGTCAAATTTCTTTCCAATGTGTATTCCTGGAATTTTGCCATATCAATATGTTACTGGAGGGAGTCGTCCAGAATTTGGCGATCCTCTATTTACATCAACAGCAGACGGTCTAGAATTACGTTTAATCAGTCAACAACTTACCGGCCCTGAGAACTATGCTACGTGGTCTCGAGATCTACGGAGAGCCCTAGTGACAAAAGATAAAGATGGGTTTCTCGATGGGATTGTCCCGGTTCCAACAGACTACAACTTGCAACGACAATGGAGAAAATGCAATCAATTGGTTCGCACATGGATTGGGAACTGTATTGCGCCACAAATCGCAGCCGGGCTTCTGCCCACAGAAGATTAAAAAAATTTGTGGAAAAGCGTTGAAGAAATGTATGGAAAGCTTGACGGGGCAAGGATTTTTTTCTCTTATTCAGGAACTCACGGAACTCAAATAAGGAAACATGTCAATCGGAGCCGTGTTCAACAAACTCTCAGTGCTCTGGAACGAGCTCGAGGCCGTAGAAGAAAAGTTGGAGGGGCCTAAGGAAACTCTTCAACAGTACCGACGAATCAAAGAACAAGAGAAAGTGACTAGATTTCCCTTAATCTTGAATGAATCATATTTACAGTTTCGAACACAGATTCTCGCCATAGAGCCGGTTCCCTCGCTTGGACGAATTTACCAACTCGCCATCTAGGAGGAAAGCCAACGCCTCGCCGCCTCGGACCACACTAGAGCCTGCGACGCTATTCTGCTTGCAACCCAAATGAGCCAGAAACAGAGGGGAACAGGCAGCAGAGAACATGCTGGAGGTGGGCCGCGAGGGGCTGCGCTTGGGTTCTCGGATGGAGGTAGCAAAATCGCCGCGCTAGGTTTTTCAGAAGGGTAAGTGGCTCAGCTAGTGTTTCTGGAAGGGAGTAGCGATCGCGGGGAGATGAGGTGGAGAGTGGACGGCTACGATCACAAGGGGAGGATGGACGCGCATGATTTAATCCTCAGATCTGACGCTGGCCGTTCGATCAATCTAGGAAATGGATCGGACGACCCACATGCCGCGGCATTAAACAAATCTGACGGCTCTTATTTTTTGCAGAAAAGTGGTTCCCATAATTATAAAGGCAAAGGCAAATTATATTGTGAATATTACAAGCGTCCTCATCACAGGATCAACACATGTCGGAAATTGCATGGGAGGCCTGTGGAGAAAGACAAGAAAGGACGTGAACATTCGATTAATCAAGTGACAAAGAATGATGCAGATCAACCTCTCATCCATGATCAACTTCAGCAAATTGTCAAGGCCCTATGACAATTTGAAATTTCTGACAAAAAGGCCACCTTCTCAGGTATTTCATATTGCCTAAACTCTATTTCTCTTAAGGCATGGATAATTGATTCAGGTGCTAGTGACCATATTATTTGCGATGAAGGTTTATTTTCTCATACTGAGAAAATTATTAATCCCATATCCGTGACTCTTCCTAATGGAAATACAACCCATGTTAGCAAAATAGGAATAGTGCACCTTAGTCCCTATATCACCTTAAAAATGTCCTTTATGTACCCAATTTCCAATTCAATCTCATTTCAGTCTCTAAAGTCTGTCAAGACAACTCCTGTCATGTTTCATTCAATTTTGACAATTGTCTATAACATGCCCTTTTGACTAGAACACTGATAGACTTGGGTAAATTATCAGATGTGCTATATTTTTGGGTGCATTTTTCTAAAAATTTCAATCTTTCATGTATTTCCATGAACAAAGAAACATTGTGCAGTGCTATCATCAATGATCAAATAGTTCTTTCTCATCAACATTTGGGTCATAGTGCTTCTTTTCCGCATCCTAAATGCGACATTTGTTCATTGGCTAAGCAATTGCGCAGCCCTTTTCCTATGAGTAGCACTCGTTTTAATGAAACTTTCTCACTCATTCATGCGGATATATGGGGACCCTATCAAACTCCTAACCATGATAGATCACGTTATTTTCTCACAATTGTAGCGACTACTCTCGTGCTACATGGCTTTTCCTTATGCAATCCAAGAGTCAAGTTCTTTGTCACTTGCGAAATTTCCTCACCTTGGCAAAGAGTCAATTTCAAAAATCTGTTCAACGCATTCGAACAGATAATAGAAGAGAATTTTTTAGCCATGAGTGTAAACTTCTTTTCTCCTTGAATGTCATTTTGCATGAACACTCTTGTACTTATACTCCTCAACAAAATGTAGTGGTTAAGCGTAAATATCGTCCCATCTTAAAAGTTGCTTGTGCTTTAAAATTCCGAACCTCTGTTCTTGAAACCTTCTAGGGAGATTGTGTGGTTACGGCAGCATACCTGCTCAATCGCATGCCAACACGAGTTCTAGAGGGTAAGACTCCTTTTGAGATGATTTTTGGTAAGAAACCAAACACCAGTCATTTAAGAGTTTTCGGCTGCTTATGTTATGTTACCACCTTGCAGACTCATGATAAGATGAGTCCACGAGCACAGAGATGCATTTTCATGGGCTATCCCATTCTCCAAAAGGGTTATTGAGTATATAATCCATCGACTGATGAATTCTTCGTGAGTAGAGATGTTATTTTCCATGAAGACATATTTCCATTTCATGATAATCCATCTTCACATGATGACACCGCTTCAAGACATCATCGTCGTCCATTTCTCTCTGAAGATGATCTTCTTCAGGGTTCCTGGTATATGGCTATTGTTCCTCCAGGGTTTCCAACACCATCTATCACAGAAGAACATCCATCCTCTCGCGATGTACTTGATGATCATGTAGAGCTGTATCTGTCTGCTGATGCGTGACATGACTCCACTACTTCATCCGATGTTCCAAAATCTTTTCTAGCTTTTCCTTCTTCAGTGCTTGCACAACCTCCTATTCGTCGATCCAATCGAACCACACGACAGCCTACCTAGACAAAGGACTATGTCTGTGGTTTGACACAATTAGCAGGTATATTGTATCCTACTTCATCCTACGTGTCGTTTGCTCAACTATTTGAGGAACACAAGTGTTGCATCAGTAGAATATCAGATGAACAAGAACCTTCCTCATTCAATTAAGCTGTCAATGATCCACGTTGGCAACAAGCCATGGAAGCTGAATTGAATGCTCTGATCTAGAATCAGACCTGGGATTTGGTTCCTTTACCGCCACATTGAAGACCCATTGGTTGTAAATGGGTGTACAAAATCAAATTCAAAGCTGATGTCTCCGTTGAACGTTACAAAGATCGGTTAGTTGCGAAGGGCTTCACACAATGAGAAGGCTTTGACTACCATGAGATATTCTCTCCAGTTGCCAAAGAAGTTGCTGTTCGCTCCTTCTTATCTATGTTGCCCTTCGAGACCGGCCCCTTCATCAAATAGATGTCCATAATGCCTTCCTTGTCACGCCCCGATTCCCGAGCGTGCGCGGTCCCTGAACTTAGTTCGCTTCCGACGGTCGATCCTCACAATGACCCCTGACTTAACGCCGAGGTTTTTAACTAAACGGAGGGAACACGCATGCGGAAACAAGTAACATGTATATATCTCTCCTGACCAAACTAAAATATAGAAATGCACATGTCATACCATCAAACCAGTACATAGTTTACGTGCCATCTTATACCCACAAAATGCACAATATGCTCAGTGAACTAGAAGACATCCAAGAAATCTCTTATGCGGCCACCTCCTCCGTCTTTTTCATCGACTTCTCTTTCATAGGTCCTGCTGATTAACATAAGCCGTTAATTTAGAACTCCATCATGCTGCCTCTAGGATAAGCTCTTCCTCTTCAGATCTCTCCTCCATCGGTTCCTATCGGATAATCCTGCTTGTTATGCTCCTGCCTGAACCGCTCCTTCTCCAGATCGATAACCAGTTCCTGGGGTGGGGGTTGGTGGTAGTGAGATATTTGAATATCCCAGTGAATAAACCCTAACCCAAAACTAGGAACATAACCACCCTAGGGTCCCAAATCGCGTCCCTCCTAATAATTATTGTCTCTACCTGACACCTGTCACTTGAGTCATATCCAAAATCCATCCATGGCATCTAATGCTTGCCATCTAGCTCATATCTAGATCCCACCAAATCTAAATTTCTATCCACGCGTCAAGACTACCTAGCAATGTTGCCTGAGCCGACAAGTAAATAAAAGCACAGATATGAAATAAGTAAATTGCATAATTAAATACATAAATTGCATAATTAATAAATAAATTGCGTAACTAACTAATTAAGGTTGTCCACAACTAGCCTAAAACCCTAACTAAGCCTTCTCAATTCAACGTCACGTCGTTCAAGATCGACTGACCAATTCTCACAATTGCCCCCATCGCTAGCACCATGCCTCAAACAATCACCCGTATCAATTATCCGACGTTCAACCAATGATTAGGGCCCATTGCCTCATTTAATCCATCCAAGTTGCCACATCATCAGCGCGTTAGACCTGGCCACGATTGGCATGATCCATCCAATCCTACATTAAATCAAAGTCACGTCGCCATGTCATGTAGTCTAAACAACATATCTAATGGTCATCGTATCTGACCAACATTTCCTAGCTAGAAGGTGTCACAATTGTCCCATCGCTCGCCTCTAAGTCTCAACACAGGGTACTTCTACTCACTTGCTAGATCTACTAATAGGAATACCCGGTATCGAGTAATATTGAATCAACGACGAATAATTAAATGGATTGTCGTACTAAAGTCACGTACTAAGCAATTTATAATTAAACTGCGCGAACTAATAAATAAATGGCACAACCAATTAATAACTAACTAGCACAACTCATAACTTAACCAGCGTAAGTAATAAGTAAATTGCACAATTAATAATTAAATAATAATAATAATAATAAGTAGATCGTGTGACTAATAATTAAATAGCGTAATTAATAAATAAATTGCACGGCTAATAATTAAGCAGCGAAATTAATAAATAAATTGCACAACTAATAATTAAATAGCGAATTTAATTAAAATAAACCACGGAAATAATTACCAACGAGGATAATTAAACGAACCCATTTTCCTTGAAGTACGTGGCCGACCCTGTCGAGCCTCCTCATTCGTACTTGTTCCACTGTCACAACAAAGTTGAATTTTCTCAACTTTCACAAAATTAGTGCCTTTGGCACCTCAACACGGCAATTAAAGTTATTGAAGTACGTGGCCGACCCTGTCGAGCCTCCTCATTCGTACTTGTTCCACCGTCACAACAAAGTTGAATTTTCTCAACTTCCACAAAATTCGTGCCTTTGGCAACTCAACACGCCAATTAATGTTAAACTATCATCGGCCAAACTAACCCTTCTATTCGATTAATCAATCAGTCAAACAATCAGTCAATCAATTCTAAATTCTAGGAATTCTAGCAATCCTAGCCATTCTAGCTATTTTCTACTAAGGCAGTAAATGCGCCTAATAAAGGTTTAGAGCCCACTCACATGATTTCCTCGCGAATTGGCGGCTCTCGGCGAGTTCCGACGAACTTCCGGCGAGGCTCCGGCGGCCGGGGATGTTCCTTGGTGGTGCTGGGAGGTTGAGGGACTCATGGATGGCTGTGGGTGGCAACGGAATGGCTCGCACATGCCTCAAAGGCGCACGACCAGCAATGCCCTAAAATTGGGTTCGGCGAGCACTAGTTGGTTTAAGACCAAATTCGAGCAAATGGTGCCAAATTGGTGAACCAAACCTATTGGGCTTTGTAAAGAGGACTTACACGAGTCCAATGGTGGTGGCGGCGTCGCTTGAGGTGGCCGGAACGGCGAGTAATCGCCCGTTGAAGGTGCTGGCCGGAATCTGGGTTCAAGGGAGAGGGGTTGTGCTTTGGAGGTTGATTTCTCTCAAATGGCTCAACACCAAAGGCCGAAATCGGTGCCATTGTGTTCGAGGGACTCCCATCTATCGATTGGAGATGGTGGGGAGGAGTGGGTGTCGCCGGAGAGAGTACGGTGGCCGGCGAACAGCAACATAGGCAAAACAGGGGCACATAGAGGTTTGGGGGTGAAATGGGTGATTCTCGACCAAATCAATTCCAACCAAAGCCTATATTAGGGTAAAGGAGTACCTAAGAATCCATTGGAAGCAACGGCAAGGGCTTTAGATCGAAGGTTTGGGAGAAATCGCGATTTGAAGGTCGGGACCCAAATCTGGAAATTCCAGAAAACAGTTCTGGGAAGGCTTCTTTGGGGGCTTCCCGACGGCGAACCAGGTGGAATCATGAGAGGACGTTGATATCTATAGAAATCTGGTTCTTCAAGGATTCTAACGCCACCAACGGTGCGTCAAACGGAGGTCAGAGCTGAAAGTTATGGGCTTCCAAAGATGGGGTGTCGCTCGGGTCCGAATCTGGAAAAACTCGAACCCAGAAAAAGTGTTCCGAGAGGGCTTCTTTCGGGGCCTATAAAATGAAATATAGATGGATTCTTGGGGTGTGTTTAATCTCTTTGGAAACTAGATGTTACGAGGAAGACAATGGCGCAAACGGCACCCAAAACGGAGGTCGGGGCAAGAAGTTACGGCTCTCCAAAGATGAGGGTTTGCACTGTTCATACCCAGAAAAGCAGCTCCGTGGAGCCAAATTTCGGGGGCCACCGCCGCCTGATACGGCGGAACCAGGGGCTACTAACAAATTGGACTGAAAGATGGTGTTTCAAAGAATCTATCACCACCGACGGTGCGTCAAACGGATGTCGGAGTGAAAAGTTACCGGCCTCCAAAGTGGAGGGGTCGCACTGGTCCAAAAGCAGAGGATAAGCGAGCTCGGGGAGAAAAATTCGCGATTGGGGACAAGTGGCGGCAATCCAACGGCCGTGAAACACTCCGATGGGACGGTTCGGTGGTCGTGGTTGGCCGGAGATTCGGCCGGAGGTGGGGCCCCAAACACGTGCGCACCGTACGTGTTCGGTGAAATGCCCCAAGGAAGAAGAAAAAGAAAGAAAAGAGGAAGAAGAAGAAGTCTTTTCCCGAGCGTGGCTGAAGAAGCCGGTCAACAGTCAACGGTCAACGGTTGACCCAACAATATTAAATTAATTAAAATTATAAAAATTAATTAAAAATACCCAAAAATCCCAAAAATTATAAAAACTTCCCTTAACCTCATTTTCAAGATTTTTGGGGCCAAAATGTAAATAACTAATTTTGGGGGACTAAAATGCGATTTCCGAAAATTCAAAATCGTGCAAAACGAAATTTTACGATTTAGTCCGGGAAATTCCCGGGGCCAACGGGCCACAAACTAAACCCGTAAATTCGCACAATTAGGCCTTGAAAAAGGGGGTCGGAAGCGGGCTGTTACAATCTTCCCCCCTTAAAGGAATTTCGTCCCCGAAATTCGACTCGTCAACTTCTCAAGAAACAACCCTATGGTCGTCGCTCGAGATCGGTTTCTCCCACTAACGACGTTTCGTCATCTATCTCTAATCCTTAGAGTCAACGTCATGGTCTAACTTGGTCCACCTTTCCCAACTTAAACTTCTCAGGGATACCCCTGGCAATCATGTGTAAACTCTTTCACAGTCGGCACCTCTACCGACATCAGACCATCATACTTCTGTTGCGCCATTCTGACGAAATACATTGAAGGTTCTGTAACCCCGACGACTTATTCCAATTTGGTCCCTCCTGATTGGCCACTCCCATCGCATGACACCTTGTCATTGATTTCAATCAGTTCAAATTTCAACTCGAGGGGCATACCAGTCCATGTTCTCTTTCATTCTTTACGATTGTCTCATCTTCTCAAACCACGATGTCTTTATTAACGATGACACCTTGAGGAAATCGAGATATTCCTCCAAACTTGGTACTATAACTTCCGCAGCTCAAATCATAATCTTAAATTCCTTCGGGGAAACCACTTATAATTAGTATAAGTGCTTGGTGAAGATTATTAATTCCTTTCCACACAATTTGTGCTTCTTAGTCTTCTAGGCACAAATTAGTTGCAATTAACCTCAGGTCGAGCATCATGTACTATTCACTCAAGGGACTTCACTGCACAAACACATATGCTACAATTCATCCAAACTGCCTCAGGTTGCACTCTAGTCCCTTGTACAATGCATCACTATGGGTGTCCTACCCATCAGGACCTGATAGAATCATTAACATCGAACCAATATTCAACTTCTACTTTAGCTCCCGAAGCTTTCTTTTACTTTTATTGGCCTTCTCAGACTTCACATCCTCTTTCAATGGTTTTCCCCTCAGTAGCGTCGCTACATTCAAGCATTTTTTTCTTTCCATGGCGACGATGATAATCAATCAAACCTAAGAACGATCAAATCTCAGTCACGCCATGTAACTCGATCAATCCATGACCGTTTTTATCTTGATAGGGTCTATTAACATCTCTTCACATGAGATCACGTGTCCTTAGAATGATACACAGCCAAGCCAAGACTTGAATTTACTGGCTCATGTATAGTGCATATTCTCGAAAAGTCGCCAACACAATCGTATCCTTAAATATTGCTTAATATCAGCCTAGCTCCTAAAATACTCTTGACATCGTCAACACCGCAATGGTCAGTAGCCAACGTACAGGTGCAATGATTCGTCATTTTCCTTTAATACAGGGGATCAACGCAGCGCAACTCATAGTAGTGCTTTGAGACAGAAAAATCTTTTATCTCGTAGCTTATGTGTATACACCTTCAATTTCCTTCCGTTTCGACAATAACATCTAATAGGGTGGCTCGATTATGTGCCATGAGTTAGTTCAATCACTACCTCAATTCCTCTTTCTTAGAGCAATCCAAAACACTTCCGAGGACCATCTCTACGACGATATCTCCCCACGTCGATCCATCAACTAATTAAGCAATCACCATAGAAATTGTATCACCACACTTGAATAGTTAATCATGACTATCATGGTTATTATAGTCGAATGCATTCCGATTTTCACTTTGACCACTACTAAATCACACTCATAATACCCCATGATTAATAATACGCTATTACTCAGAGGGGTCAAAACTCCAGAGTCTGTATCCAATGGTCATACACTCAACCAATCCAAAATCCTTCTCAAATCCTGTGCACAATCACAAGGACCTATCTTCCTTTTACCAACGCACCCCCATGGTGTCGCACTAGAGTAAATGAATTCTCTGTACAGTGACTCTCGCATCAGCATCAATAACTTCTTTAATTCCGAAAAGAGCCATCAATAAGGGTTTTGGGGAGATCGAATCCATACTAAAATTTAATTCAATCGTTATCACGATTCCCATTCCTAGGAGGCAACCTTTGTGCTCTTTTGGAAACACATCTGTGATCCTCGTACCACAATGTTCCTTTCAATGTCGGTTTTTTTTTCCATCGACACATTCACCTTTCTAACGAAAAAAATTGTGGCAATCATTTCTCATGACTTTACCACCTCTTGTGTCTAAATAAGTATCGTCGACCTCCTCAATTTTCAACAATTCCATAACTTGGAACCCTTACTAGGAAAATTTATATCACTTTCATGAAGCACTATTGTGGCTCCTTGCTCTCATAATCAGTCAATTTCCATGATTACATCAAAACTGCATAGGTTAGATACTACCAATACCAATCATTCCTTCCACCCAGCCAACTATGATCTCATGCTCTATGCACCCACTGGTCAACGACATGCTAGCATGTAGGCGGGGCTTGCAATCTTGAGGACTAAGACTTATGGTTTCACAACCAGTCCAATTAAGTCCGTTTAAAAGCCTAGCAACAAAGAGTTCGCAACTCCTGTATCGCTTTTTGTGGCACCTTCCACAGTAGCGGCACTAGATATTCTAGCAACTCATCAACTTCGCAATACTACCCTTTTTACTGGGAGAGGTAGCGTGCTCAATTATCGACATTAGCTTTTGCCAATGATTGTCTTAACTCGCGACAATTCGCGATTCAAAAGTGACAACATCCTTTGCCACATCGCTTTCATCATCACAACTCTACACCTCCCCTTTGCATAGGTGCGGACTGCTAGTGGTGCCTATTAGCTCCCAACATCGGATTTTGGTCCATCACCAGATCTGATCGTCTGATCCTCAGGATCCCTTTTGATCCTCTTGCCATATCTAGGCAATTCGGCGAACTTCTGCCATGTACCCTTTCTTTAGGGGTTAGTTTCGACGGAGTTTTAAAATCTCGTCCATCTTCTGCTCTCTCGGCAGTACTCAAGAATTATTTCTTGGTCTAACGCTCTCACAATAGCGTCACAGATCAGATCTATTCTCTTAAGGAAAATTCATCCCCTTGGTGGCCTCCTACCAGTGGTTGGCATCATCTCCCAGATGATAAACTGTCAAGACCACCTTATCACGACGATGCATGCCATCATCAGAACACACCTTATCAAACCTCCGGAGCCAAAACCTGGCAACTACTGGATCACATCTTCCAAAGGTCTGTGGAGGTCTCAATTTAGAAAATACTCCACCCAACTCTATACCACATTTTCCTTAATCTTAGCTCTTTTGGCTAGATAGGATTAGGGGCATGGCTCACAATACCCTCAGTTGCGACACTCACATGAGGTGTCGAAAATAATGGCAACTCTTAATGATGTGTCACAATGGCACTTGCTGCAGCAATATCAACTGCAAACACGGCCTCTTGACTCTAGGCCTACTAGGCGATCAAGCCACGGAGGTCCTCAAGAAACTAGAGGATACTCTCAATCCTCGGTCTCCTCGAGTGTCACCTCCTCAACAAAGCGACTCACAGTCACTCTAACCACGGAGGTCTCTAACCTCTATCATTCTCACAAGACCAAACTCGGTCCCAATATTGCAACATTGCCATCACTCGCAAGATATCTCAACAAGCATCCAGAATATCACACTATTCATAACTAGGATATCATTACGAAATAATATTTGTCCACAGCAAAGGACAACATGTGGTGCATAGTTATGTCATTATTAGTTTGTCATGCTCGACAATGCACTAATCACATGTGTTACTCAACGTATTATATGTGCAACTCAGCACCAAATAAAGCATAGCAACACTTGACCCCACGGGTCCTCCGTCGATACCTCGTCAGGTCATCGACCACAGTGCATCAGTGGCTACCCCTCTCGGTACCACGTACTCTTGCCAAACTGGCAACGACACGGCCTTTCACATTATTCCGTAAGGGTCTGGTCACAATTCCATGCGACACCCCGGCACGTGTCAAACTGAGGAACGGCCTCGCCGCCCTATGACGTTCTGGCAACATGCCTCCTCGAGGCGCGGTCACACCGCCCTGTGATGTTTCGGCAACGTAGCTCTTTACTCCACAAAGTCACATTCCGGCTTCGCTGCACACGTTCTAGACCATGCCAACTTAGCTAAACTAGACTATCATGTCACCCGTCTAATGTTTGCCCTTGCTGAACATGTCTCATATCGTGTCAACTCGGCTAAACATAGACAAAATCCTATGGTCTCTAGTCAAATGTTCGGCCTTGTCGCACACGTCCCATACCGTGCCAACGCGGCTAAACAATTGACACCAATCTTAAGCTAAATGTGGGGGTTTGAGCTAATCTCCACTCATCTTACTATCCTCAATAATCCAATCTAAGCTCATCACTCCATAACCCTAACACTCCAATCACGTTTAACAAAGCAAGTCTACAACTTGCTCGTCCGGTGAGCATAGTCCAACCTTATCACTCCAAGCTCTAACCGGGAACTTAACCTCTCGAGGTCTTAACCATGCTCTGATACCAAGCTGTCACGCCCCGATTCTCGAGCGTGCGCGGTCCCTGAACTTAGTTCGCCTCCGACGGTCGATCCTCGCAATGACCCCTGACTTAACGCCGAGGTTTTTAATTAAACGGAGGGAACACGCATGCGGAAACAAGTAACATGTATATATCTCTCCTGACCAAACTAAGGTATAGAAATGCACATCTCATACCATCAAACCAGTACATAATTTACGTGCCATCTTATACCCACAAAATGCACAATATGCGTAGTGAACTAGAAGACATCCAAGAAATCTCTTATGCGGCCACCTCCTCCGTCTTTTTCATCGACTTATCTTTCATAGGTCCTGCTGATTAACATAAGCCGATTAATTTAGAACTCCATCATGCTGCCTCTAGGATAAGCTCTTCCTCTTCAGATCTCTCCTCTAACGGTTCCTATCGGATAATCCTGCTTGTTATGCTCCTGCCTGAACCGCTCCTTCTCCAGATCGATAACCAGTTCTTGGGGTGGGGGTTGGTGGTAGTGAGATATTTGAATATCCCAGTGAATAAACCCTAACCCAAAACTAGGAACATAACCACCCTAGGGTCCCAAATCGCGTCCCTCCTAATAATTATTGTCTCTACCTGACACCTGTCACTTGAGTCATATCCAAAATCCATCCATGGCATCTAATGCTTGCCATCTAGCTCATATCTAGATCCCACCAAATCTAAATTTCTACCCACGCGTCAAGACTACCTAGCAATGTTGCCTGAGCCGACAAGTAAATAAAAGCACAGATATGAAATAAGTAAATTGCATAATTAAATACATAAATTGCATAATTAATAAATAAATTGCGTAACTAACTAATTAAGGTTGTCCACAACTAGCCTAAAACCCTAACTAAGCCTTCTCAATTCAACGTCACGTCGTTCAAGATCGACTGACCAATTCTCACAATTGCCCCCATCGCTAGCACCATGCCTCAAACAATCACCCGTATCAATTATCCGACGTTCAACCAATGATTAGGGCCCATTGCCTCATTTAATCCATCCAAGTTGCCACATCATCAGCGCGTTAGACCTGGCCACGATTGGCATCATCCATCCAATCCTACATTAAATCAAAGTCACGTCGCCATGTCATGTAGTCTAAACAACATATCTAATGGTCATCGTATCTGACCAACATTTCCTAGCTAGAAGGTGTCACAATTGTCCCTTCGCTCGCCTCTAAGTCTCAACACAGGGTACTTCTACTCACTTGCTAGATCTACTAATAGGAATACCCGGTATCGAGTAATATTGAATCAACGACGAATAATTAAATGGATTGTCGTACTAAAGTCACGTACTAAGCAATTTATAATTAAATTGCGCGAACTAATAAATAAATGGCACAACCAATTAATAACTAACTAGCACAACTCATAACTTAACCAGCGTAAGTAATAAATAAATTGCACAATTAATAATTAAATAATAATAATAATAATAATAAGTAGATCGTGTGACTAATAATTAAATAGAGTAATTAATAAATAAATTGCACGGCTAATAATTAAGTAGCGAAATTAATAAATAAATTGCACAACTAATAATTAAATAGCGAATTTAATTAAAATAAACCACGGAAATAATTACCAACAAGGATAATTAAACGAACCCATTTTCCTTGAAGTACGTGGCCGACCCTGTCGAGCCTCCTCATTCGTACTTGTTCCACCGTCACAACAAAGTTGAATTTTCTCAACTTTCACAAAATTCGTGCCTTTGGCACCTCAACACGCCAATTAATGTTATTGAAGTACGTGGCCGACCCTGTCGAGCCTCCTCATTCGTACTTGTTCCACCGTCACAACAAAGTTGAATTTTCTCAACTTCCACAAAATTCGTGCCTTTGGCAACTCAACACGCCAATTAATGTTAAACTATCATCGGCCAAACTAACCCTTCTATCCGATTAATCAATCAGTCAAACAATCAGTCAATCAATCCTAAATTCTAGGAATTCTAGCAATCCTAGCCATTCTAGCTATTTTCTACTAAGGCAGTAAATGCGCCTAATAAAGGTTTAGAGCCCACTCACATGATTTCCTCGCGAATTGGCGGCTCTCGGCGAGTTCCGACGAACTTCCGGCGAGGCTCCGGCGGCCGGGGATGTTCCTTGGTGGTGCTGGGAGGTTGAGGGACTCATGGATGGCTGTGGGTGGCAACGGAATGGCTCGCACATGCCTCAAAGGCGCACGACCAGCAATGCCCTAAAATTGGGTTCGGCGAGCACTAGTTGGTTTAAGACCAAATTCGAGCAAATGGTGCCAAATTGGTGAACCAAACCTATTGGGCTTTGTAAAGAGGACTTACACGAGTCCAATGGTGGTGGCGGCGTCGCTTGAGGTGGCCGGAACGGCGAGTAATCGCCCGTTGAAGGTGCTGGCCGGAATCTGGGTTCAAGGGGGAGGGGTTGTGCTTTGGAGGTTGATTTCTCTCAAATGGCTCAACACCAAAGGCCGAAATCGGTGCCATTGTGTTTGAGGGACTCCCATCTATTGATTGGAGATGGTGGGGAGGAGTGGGTGTCGCCGGAGAGAGTACGGTGGCCGGCGAACAGCAACATAGGCAAAACAGGGGCACATAGAGGTTTGGGGGTGAAATGGGTGATTCTCGACCAAATCAATTCCAACCAAAGCCTATATTAGGGTAAAGGAGTACCTAAGAATCCATTGGAAGCAACGGCAAGGGCTTTAGATCGAAGGTTTGGGAGAAATCGCGATTTGAAGGTCGGGACCCAAATCTGGAAATTCCAGAAAACAGTTCTGGGAAGGCTTCTTTGGGGGCTTCCCGACGGCGAACCAGGTGGAATCATGAGAGGACGTTGATATCTATAGAAATCTGGTTCTTCAAGGATTCTAACGCCACCAACGGTGCGTCAAACGGAGGTCAGAGCTGAAAGTTATGGGCTTCCAAAGATGGGGTGTCGCTCGGGTCCGAATCTGGAAAAACTCGAACCCAGAAAAAGTGTTCCGTGAGGGCTTCTTTCGGGGCCTATAAAATGAAATATAGATGGATTCTTGGGGTGTGTTTAATCTCTTTGGAAACTAGATGTTACGAGGAAGACAATGGCGCAAACGGCACCCAAAACGGAGGTCGGGGCAAGAAGTTACGGCTCTCCAAAGATGAGGGTTTGCACTGTTCATACCCAGAAAACAGCTCCGTGGAGCCAAATTTCGGGGGCCACCACCGCCTGATACGGCGGAACCAGGGGCTACTAACGAATGGGACTGAAAGATAGTGTTTCAAAGAATCTATCACCACCGACGGTGCGTCAAACGGATGTCGGAGTGAAAAGTTACCGGCCTCCAAAGTGGAGGGGTCGCACTGGTCCAAAAGCAGAGGATAAGCGAGCTCGGGGAGAAAAATTCGCGATTGGGGACAAGTGGCGGCAATCCAACGGCCGTGAAACACTCCGATGGGACGGTTCGGTGGTCGTGGTTGGCCGGAGATTCGGCCGGAGGTGGGGCCCCAAACACGTGCGCACCGTACGTGTTCGGTGAAATGCCCCAAGGAAGAAGAAAAAGAAAGAAAAGAGGAAGAAGAAGAAGTCTTTTCCCGCGTGTGGCTGAAGAAGCCGGTCAACAGTCAACGGTCAACGGTTGACCCAACAATATTAAATTAATTAAAATTATAAAAATTAATTAAAAATATTAAAAATACCCAAAAATCCCAAAAATTATAAAAACTTCCCTTAACCTCATTTTCAAGGTTTTTGGGGCCAAAATGTAAATAACTAATTTTCGGGGGACTAAAATGCGATTTCCGAAAATTCAAAATCGTGCAAAACGAAATTTTACGATTTAGTCCGGGAAATTCCCGGGGCCAACGGGCCGCAAACTAAACCCGTAAATTCGCACAATTAGGCCTTGAAAAAGGGGGTCGGAAGCGGGCTGTTACATTCCTTCATGTTGATCTTGATGAGGAGATTTATATGGAGTTTTCACTAGGCTTACGGCGATAGGGGGAGAATAAAGTATGTCGTCTCCGTAAATCCCTTTAGGGTCTTAAACAAGACTCCAAACAGTGGTATGCAAAATTCACAACGGCACTTACTTCTGTGGGATTCAATCAGTCCAAGCATGACTATGCACTTTTCACATGGACGAAGGGTACATCATCAATTTATCTTGTGATATATGTTGATGATATTCTAATTATGGGAAATGATAACACGGTTGTTAAAATGCAAAAAGACTACTTGCATTCCACCTTCCACATTAAGGACTTAGGACCACCTAAGTATTTTCTTGAAATTGAAATTGCACGTTCAAATTTGGGCATCTCCCTCAGTCAGCGGGAGTTTGTTTTGGAGATCATATCAGAGGCAGGGTTATTGGCATGTAAGCCAGCTGTAATTCCTATTGAACAAAATGTTAGGATGACAACAGTTGAGTATGATGAAAAGGTGTCACCTAACATTGATGATCCTTTGCTCGAAGATCCATCCATTTATCAAAGTCTTGTCAGAAAGCTCATATATCTCATAATGACCAGACCATATATTTGCTATGCTGTACAAACATTAAGTCAATTCATGCAGAAGCTGAAAAACTCTCATATGAATGTAGCCATGCAGGTAGTTAAATACCTGAAGAGTTGTCCAAGGTTAGGGATTCTACTTTCAAGAGAATGTGACATGGAATGAGAGCTTTCTATGATTCCGATTGGGCTACTTGCCCGATGGGCCGAAGATCAATCATTGGTTTCTGCATCAAACTTGGGGAGTCTTTACTTTCTTGGAAGACAAAGAAGTAGACTGTGTCATTATCATCGGCTGAAGCTGAATATAGAGCAATGGCCAAGATTGTCTGTGAAATAATTTGGATGCGTGGATTATTATCGGATCTCGGCATTAAAATTGATGCGCCAATGATGTTATTCTGTGACAATGATGCAGCCGTTAAACTTGCAGCAAATCCTGTCTTTCATGAAAGAACGAAACTTATCAAGGTGGACTATCATTTCACTCGAGATAAGATCCAAGAAGGAATCATCAAGACTTCTAGGATAAGAACTGTGGAACAGCCTGCGGATTTATGCACTAAGGCACTTTGTCAGAGACAACATGCATATCTGCTAAGCAAGCTTGACGTCTTGAATATATATCGGCCACCAGCTTCAGGGGGAGTGTTGGAGATATGCAAAAACCATACAAAGGAGGAAAGTTGTGATCTGCTTGTATAAATCTGTAATTAGAATATTTCCTTCCTATTTTATATACATACTTGTAAAGCATATAAACCTTAGTTACATGTAACAAATGGAATCAATGAAAAAGGGTGAAGTTCTCGCTTGTTCTTTCCATCGCTTTTAGCTATTCTTCTATGTTATTCCACACTTTGTGACACCTTTGCATTCATTCTTGTTGGAGGTGGGAAAATCAACGGCTCTCGTTTCAGCCAGTTTGAATCTGGTCATGTTCGATGCCGGACATCCGGATGACCTGGGCTTCTCTTTGCTGTGTTCATTGTTATCATGTTGTCGTTGTTATTGTTATCGTTCAGTATTATTTCTTTGCATCTAGTGGATTATTTGCTTGTTTTTATGCCTTTATACGTTTACCTTGTATTCCTTGCTGGTCACGCCTTGTTGGGCTTGAACTAGGAAGATCTTGACCTCATTAGAGTGTTGATTTCCATCGATTTCTCATCATCTTAATGTGTTTTATGTTGACTCGCTGGTCGCCACCATCCGGCCCATGGATGGCACCAACTCAGCCTCGCCTTGGTCCTCAAATAGGTTTTGGGGTGGTCCTGTTGCAAGATCACATCATTCCCGGGCACATTTTGCATGTTCGGATCATATCGTTATCAAACATTCGGTTGTTGATTTTTCATCTGGTGGCACATTATTAGCGTAGCTTAGATTTTAAACATCTTATCGCAAATATGAATGAAAAAGATAAACGAATAATGATGAATGTGTGGTGGACATGCAAGCGCAAGTTGTGACATCATAATAGCATGTGTAGTCAATTTCGCAACTCGGTTTTGCTTCCATCCATATCGGACCATGGCCGGTACGATGTGTAGAGAGGGCTTCCCAAGGTCGCCCGGGGCAGTCCGAGTTGCCCTTTTGCCTTAGTATAGGCATCAAGGTCAAAATTGCATTCCCAAGCGTTGTGGCGGTTGCATTTGCGTAATTGTGGTTCACTTGTGGTTAACCGTCATGTTTATTGTCATTTGAGTGTTTAATCACATTTTCTTTAGTACACAGATGGAGAAGACCAAAAAAAATCGATAAAATCATGAAGTATAAAAAGTTAGTGCTTCAATAATAAAGTGACATTGTAATGACAGAACGCAATTTTAGTAGTATATAGGTAGAATATATTTTAGTTCACGTTTCTATTAAAAGATGAAGATTTATAAAAGTGATTAAAAAGACAAATTGAAATTGCTTTTAGCGTAGAATCCAAGGCTAGGTTTGGTTCATGCTTGATTCACGTCTCATCGTTATCACTTAGGAAATTTGCATTGTTTAGTTTAAGTAGTTGCACGTTTAGTTTAGGACACCACACTATAGCTCGTGGGAGTCCTGTCCCGGGGAGTAATAACAAGGCCTTTTTTGGTTTCGTCCGACATGGGTCGGGTCTTTATTTTTCGCACTTTATCTACCTTAATTCATTTGGTTGCATGGTTAGATTTGTATGTGGATGGTGGATGTAGTCTTGCAAATTCACAATGCGCGATCACCTTAATGGATGTGCTTAAGAATTAAATAACAATTAAGATCGCATATGATCAAACGTTTTCGAAAATAATGAGAAAAGACATCGAATTTGGGCACTGAATAGATTTTAGTGTAATGAAACCCCCTTCTTCGGATATTTGTTCATGGAAACGAAATGAACTTCTGTGTTTCATCCAACTTCTAACTAGCATTTAATGGATTAGTGATGACTTTCAAAGAAGAAATTAAATTTTCGTAGTAAACCAGTTCTACCAATGTCTTATTGGTAGGGTTTTCTAGAACCCGATCCAAGCGCTAGCACTATCTCATGGGAGAAATTTTCCGTGCTCACCTGGTAATCTGTCCGCCAGCCTCAAGGCTACACGCACCTAGAGAGTGTGCCTGCGCCTCTTTCGGAAGGGGATCGCGACGCGATTCCATCGAAAAGGAATCCAATTCTCCATGTAAATTCTTTAAGGGAGTACGAAGACGAATTCGACACTCAGAAGTCTCTCAGCTTTATAGCTCGTAAGCACAGTTACAAAGCCAGATTTTAGCTTTGATTGTGCTGCGTAAATGAGAAAAATGACAAGTAATACCAAATACGGTATCGTTCACCTGACGGAAGAGCATGTAAGTTATAATTGCTACATTTTGATAATGTAGATAATTCCGTGAACGTCGTGTTCCACGTATGTGCAAGAAGAGGGTGGATAATTTGAAGTGGAAGCTGGATTTACAAGGAGCTATGGGAAACTTCAAATGATCGGTCACTGCTGCACCTCATCATCAGCTTCACCAAGGAACCTTCTCTACCGTATCCGCAGGAGCCTCCTGGTAAGACCGCGTTGCCAACTAGGAGATTCAGGGAACTTCTCCCTCCCTCCCTCCCTCCCTCCCTCCCTCTGTGTGTGTGTGTGGCAATGGTCTCAGGATACATCTAGAGAGCAGCTGGGACCCGTATCGCCCTTTTAAGGTTTTGAACAGTTGTGTTTTCTCCAGCTACTCCGTATAACCCGTGCTCCTTTGAGCATGCCTTACTCAACCTCCCGCTCTCTCCGTCTCTTTTCCCTTATCTACGTTATTGCCCTTATAACTCTTTAACAAAAAAGCTGAGATGCCTTGCTTTTGCAGAAAGCGATGATAATGCCAGTGGCAAGACGTATTGAGCACGCTGTTATTATATTAAATAATGAATTTGTTCTCCGTATCAGACGTACTATAAGTAGATTAAGTAAGGAATTTTATGATGTCTCAAGCTTCACGTTGGAGTGCAGAAAATTTGTAAAGTGGTTTATAAATCGGGACCCACGTCCAAATGCATCACCTTGGATAATCTTTCTTAACGCTTGTCAACCTTATTCGGAGGACATCTTTTCATCGAATCGAATGCAAGTAAGAGAGAGAAAAATGAAATGGGTCCCCACAAAAACAAAGTGAAAAATTGAAAAGTTGATTCTTGCCCTGCTCGTATTTTGACATATTTTTAACTCTAAACACTCCAAAATTTTATGCTACACAATGGTTGAGATGTGGATTTATATCTTTTCACATAAAAAACCAATCTTTCGTATCAAATACGCAATAACTATAAGTAAGGGATTTGTTTTTTGTACCGAATATACCATAATTACATTAAGTAAGGAAATCTTTAAAACGACTCAAGCCCCATGTTGGAGCATAGAAAATTTGTAGAGTGGTTCATAAATTGGGACTCATGTCGAAATTCTTCACCTTGGACAATCTTTCTTAAAGCTTGTCAACCTTATTCGCAGGATATCTTTTCATCGAATCGAATGCAAGTAACAGAGAAAAAAAAAGAAATGGGTACTCACAAAGACAAAGTGAAAAATTGAAAAGTTGATTCTTGCCCTGCTCGTATTTTGATATAATTGTAGTTCTAAACACTCCAAAATGTTGTGTTACACAATGATTGAGATGTAGATTCATATTTTTTTTTTCATGAAAAGCCAATTTTTCGTATCGAATACACAATAACTATAAGTAAGGGATTTGTTATTTGTATCGAACATACCATAATTACATTAAGTAAGGAATTTTATAACGAATCAAGCCCCATGCTGGAGCACATAAAATTTGTAAAATGGTTGATAAATAGGGACCTACATCGAAATGCATCACCTTGGACAATCTTTCTTAAAACTTGTCAACCTTATTCAAATGATATCTTTTCATCGAATCGAATGCAAGCAAGAGAGAAAAATAGGAAATGGGTCCTCACAAAGACAAAGTGAAAAAATTGAAAAGCTGATTTTTGTCATGCTCGTACTTTCACATATTTTTAATTCTGAACACTCCAAAATTTTGAGCTATGCAAAGGTTGAGATGTAGATTCATATCTATTTTTTGTAATAGGGCATTTCTTTCTATCAAATTTGCCATAACTAAATTAAGTAAGAGACTTATCCTTCTTACCGAATATGCCATAATTATATTAAGTAAGTAATTGTATAATACTTCAAGTCCCATGTTGGAGCAGACAAAATTTGTAAAGTAGAACATAAGTCGAGGTCCATGTCAAAATGCATCACCTTGGTATCTTCCTCAGAGCTTGTCAACCTAATTTGGAAGATATTTTTCATCAAATGCAAGTAAGAGAGAGGAATAAAAAATGAGTTTTTGACGCTTTTTCAAGTCTAACCACTCAAAACTTTCGCTATATACAAGAGTTGAGACATCGTGGGTTGGGGAGGCTAAAATTGAAGCCAATCGGGTTGAACTCGGACGAGTGGCTATAAATATGCAACATTTAAGTCCGAGGACACCAGGGCAATTCGTTCAAAAGTCACAGACATAGTCACCCCCGGAAAGATGGACGTGACGCTGTCTATTGATGACTGGGAGCAAAGGAGGCAGAGATTGGAAGCACTAACTAGGGCCGACCAGAGCCAGCGACACCCCGGTCCTGCACAACCTGACAAGAAAATGGATCATGCGCTATTCTCGGCCGCGAAGAAAAGCGACGTCGACAAGTTCATCGAAGCCTTGGAGGATCATTGCGCTAGGGAAGGAGTGTCCTTGCCCATCGTTTTCGGGCTACGCACCCCCTCCAAGAGTACCCTGCTTCACGCTGCGGCAGGTATGTCGTTAAGGGCGTGACCATTCATTTTTAAATTCTCGATCTTTCGCACTTTAATTAATATGACATGAATGGAATACAGAGAGCGATGATAATGTCCGAGTGGTCATCGATTTCGTCCCTAAGCACTTGATCTCCTGTCAAAACTCCAGAGGAGAGACGCCGCTTCACATTGCGGCTAGAGCCGGGAAAATCGGTGCAGTGAAGCTTCTGCTTCCCCGGGGGAACCCAAGATGCACTGACCAAAGCGGCAACTCCGCTCTGCACGTGGCTGTGAGGAATTGCCACTACGAGGTGATACGTCGATTGGTGAGTGAAGACCCCAATCCGCTGTATCGTCAGAATAACGAAAGCAAGTCTCCATGGTGCCTAGCGGTCGAAACACGGGACTTGGAGGTTCTCAAGCCCTTGTTAAACGCGCCAGATGATGGCGAAGACCAGAGGAGATCAGAGACTGAAGGGGTCTTCGGCATGTCACCCGTTCATGTCGCCATCATGTACAAGGAGATGGGTAAACCCTACTATCGTGCTGTCGCTCATTCTTTGATCTTCTTGGTCACTCTTTTGTCTTTTTCATTTTGGATTCCTGTTGGATCTTTGGAGCTCTAATATCTCGTTGGATTTTGAAATTATGGTTCGGCTTTTGATGTGCCGGTGGAAATGTGTGTAGGATATATTAGGTAGAGGAGGACAAGGGGACAACCCAAAAAAATAACACAAATGGTTCATAAAATTTGACTAGATATGCAATGCAGTCTAGAAACTTTTGATTTGTTTGATGTGATCTATGAACTTTGACCAAATGTGCAACACGATTCACGAATTTTCAATTTAGTCATTGTGACTCATGGACTTACTCTACATGTTCAGACTGATCTCTGAATTATATGAAAATATTCAATGTGGTCCTTAAATATTATATAGTTCAAAGATTAGTTTAAACATGTACTAAAAATTTAGGAACTATATTGTATATTGGATTAAAATTCATGGACAATATTGAACAAATTTAAAATTCAAGGACCGTATTACACGTTGGGGTAGAGTTTTATGTATCATTTGTATCGTTATATTGAAAAATTGTATGTACCTTTCCCGTGTTGGTGGAAAAATCAAGTTTCACAAGCAAAGTCTATTTTAATGGTAAGGGGCATGATTGCGAGTCAACTCCCGATTATGGGATCATCTAGACGTGATCAACCCCTATTGAAGAATTACAAACTCGTGTTCATCCCATATGTTATGTTGTTGCGTTGGATTTAGAAATGCTGAGCGAGATATGGAAAAAGAAGCCGTGGCTATTTCAATTGAGGGATGCGGGAGACGGCACTCCACTCCACTTGGCAGCGTACAGCAATTATCTGGATGGAGTCAAGTTCTTGAAGGAGAAGTGCCCAACAAGCGCCCTGGAGCAAGACGGCAAGGACGGCTATCTTCCTATCCATGTTGCTTCCGTGATGGACCGCGTCGGCATCATCGAGGAGCTACTCCAGCAATGGCCAGACCCTGCAGAGTTTCTAACTAGGCTGGGACAAAACATTCTGCACGTGTCGGCGAGGTATGGATGCATTGCAACTGTCGGATATGTACTCAAAAATCCCAATTTCGGTCACCTCATAAATGCGAGAGATTTCGATGGGAATATGCCTCTGCATCTGGCTGCGTTGCACCGCCAGCCTTCGGTGGTAATTCTTGCAGAAGACAAGAGAGTTGGTCTTGAGCTGGTCAATGAGAACAACATGACGGCTCTCGACGTGGTAGAGCAGGACATTAAAGGAATAAATCCTTCATTTAGGACGGTACGACCTTCTTACGCTTTTCTCACTGGTAATCATTTGTTGTACCCATCACGGATAGAGCCAAAACATAAATTAGTAAGGCTAGTCACCTAAAGCCTGCTTAATGACATTTTTTCACCTTTTTCATTGGGGTAGGGTGGGATTTTCAGGGTAATATTTACGCTTTCTTCCTTCCTCAAAGATGAGCATAACAAAGTTATTACATCATTTAGACTTGAAAAATAATGGAGTTACTAGTTACATAAAATATGTTACTACCAATGAAATTTGTTCACGAGTCGACAAGGACATGTTGAGCTAAGGTTTAGACATTAAATTTGTCTACTTTCTACTTTGCTAGAACTCAAAACTTCAGCGGCATCAAGTTTTTGTTCAGGCTCCTTCAAAGCTACTTGACAAGTAGAGTTTGCACTGAACCATCTAATTCCATGGCCAAATCGCTTTGTTCCTCTCTTGGCTCGAATGACTAGGGACTTTAATTTTTTTTTCTCAATTTCCATCTCCAACAGATTGTGCATGCTTTCTATTTTCCATTCTTTTGTTTCCCAAACGATTAGTTGAGGGCCCTTCATATCTCTATCCACTCCTCATCAAGTTAAGAATGAAATTGGAAATTCCAGACATCATGCACCCACCTCTCAAAATGAAATTGGAACAAAAATGTTGAAGATACCAAAGAAGTTGTCTTCTTCAAAAACTTTTAGTAGATTCATCAAGCTATTGAAGACACGAGCTAGAGTTTACAACATATGTATGGACTTTACTAAAGACACGAGCTAGAGTTTACAACATATGTATGGACTTTACTGGTTGGAATCAGTCAATGCTATTACTATTTTTCTTGTATTCATAGTAGTTGATTAAGCCCGTGCTTCATTAATTTCCAATGTCATTTGCTTGAAGGTTTGATGAGTTTGTGCAAATAAGCGCACTAACTTTAGGATAGCCTCCATCCTTAGTTGTTTCATCCTTACCTATTCCACTAAGTAACATTTGCTCTTCTTCTTGTAGTTAAAAAAGCTTAAAAGATTTATGCACATATATATTGCATGGTCCAAAAGTTTACTGTGAATTTCCTCATATTGTGGGTTATAAACCAATATAACTCTTTGCCGTCATTTCTAGCCATCCATCTTTGATTAATTATTATATTAGAGTATTTTGATAAGTTAAGTTCTTAAAAAATTCCAATTTTATTCAAACATAAATTATCAAGTATTCACTAACATTTCAACAATTAAATGAAAAAAAAAGTTAGGAATAGAAATTTTTAGGATTGC
The DNA here is from genome assembly GCA_019926035.1 of Melaleuca alternifolia. Taxonomy (NCBI): domain Eukaryota; kingdom Viridiplantae; phylum Streptophyta; class Magnoliopsida; order Myrtales; family Myrtaceae; genus Melaleuca; species Melaleuca alternifolia. Next base: position 1,026,002 of record JAGKPW010000011.1, on the reverse strand, counting down.
ATCAAGCACATTTTTTTTTCCTACTCCGACAGTAGAAATTTTATGTAGCTACTAAACGTGTTCTTCTGCTTGGAAACTTGTCCATGGAATAAAAACGAAAACAAAAAATTTCTAAATAGACATTATTTTCAGGAACATAAATGTTATCAAATGTGAATTTAGTGTGCTCTCACCCACATCCCTAATTTAGTCGCCAAAATCATAATGTGCTTGGATTCTGTTGTTATTTTCTGACTCATTGCTTGCTTGCAGTGGCTTACGTCGGTAACTTTGACAACTGCCGGAGCACAGAGAAGCAGAGAATTAGCTATCTGCGAGCCAACCGGTCGGAGTCCACGGAAACGATTTAAACTGCCGATGGACCGGGAGGGAATTTGGACCCAAGCAGATTCTTCCGCGGTCGTGTTGGCGCTCGTGGCCTCTGTCACTTTCACTTCAGCTTTTTCCGTTCCAGGAGGATATAGTGGTTCTGAAGGAGATGCTGGAATCCCCGTAATGCTCCACAAAGCCATGTACGACGTCTTTGTGATCTGCAACTCCATCGCCCTGGGTAGCTCGATCACGGCACTCTGGATCCTCATCTGGTCCAAAGCTCGTGATCCTCACGTGGGGATGAAGGCCATTTGGCTATCAGATCTCCCATTCCTGGTAACTCTTGTCGCAACGCCTTTGGCATTTGTGGCAGGCGTCTACGTGACCGTAAACAAACTCGCTTGGCTTTCTGTTTTGGTCTTGGTCGTGGGATCACTGATCCTCTTCCCTATCTTGAGTGTCATGACGTTGATTTTTATACCGACTAGGAGGGATTATCCTCTCTTCCGGCGCTTCTGGCAGACACAGCTTCTTTTTTGGTTTTATGTATCGAGGGAGTGAGGGGGGCTGCGGAACGTGCAGCTACACCGGTCTGGGGCACTCGTCACGATAACCTACCGCCCCTACTTGAACAGAGGATTTAGCGCACGGGTTTGGCGTCTGATCACGCCTCGAATCTTTTAATCTCTCGTTAAGTATGCACCAATGTCCGTACTTCTAGCTCCTTAGTTACATAAGATGCTGCTGCTGCTTCGATTTGTCTAGCCTACCTGCTTGCGGTCAAATTCGGTGACGTCTGCAATTTTAGTGATCCAAACTATTTTCTGATCAGCTACTCAATTATATTTATGAATAATAGTGAAGTTTGGCATAATGGAGTTTTGTAACTGAGTCGCATCATCAAAAAGTTCCATTCCCTTGCACTGTACTTGAGATTAGTTAGACGCATATGTATACATCAATTCAAATAAAAGAAAATGAATTGTCTCGTTCAATTTAATATGATGTTTTGAGAGTATATCAGCATCAGTCTATCTTGCTTATTAATTTGGACCTAATAAAATACAAATGATGTATTGGTCAATATATCTAATAAACTCATCAATTAATAACTTTATCTGTTTTTCTCTTCTATATTATTGACGTGTGATGCTCATAGCTATAATAAAATAAGGCTTACGAGAAATGTGCAGGGCATTATCTACTCTCTCTCTCTCTCTCTCTCTCTCTCTCTCTTTAAGCTAATTTACCTATAACTATCATGTACAATCCCGCCAATCCCGTATACCTAGAGCATCTATGTTTATATATAGATATTTTACATATAGGAAATAGGGTTTTGTTCACTAAATGAGGATCATTAATTAACTTATCTCCTAGCTGTCTTATGGGTGCTATTTTCACTTTTAATGTGCTTTGTGGACTAAAGATCGAGAGGTGAAATGAATGATGAGAACTCATCATTACGTGTTGGGGTTCAGTTATAAGGACGACTATTAATCCACATTACTAAATGGTTTCAGCGAGATTTCTCAAACTATTTTGAGGATATATCTTGAATTTTTTTCTTTCTGTATTTGGCTTTTATACTCCTTTCCATTTTGATGCTGAAGTAATTTCCTCGAATTCGAGGAACCACCAGCATTTTTTTTTGTGTGTGCATCGTGCCTAGTAGTTTACAGCTCCGTGTATTAAAGACCATCATTGAGAGCAGCTGATGCACGATCGGCACAAATTCTTTTTAGCAATTATATGTTTATGTGGTTTCAAGTCACATAACATCATAAAAACCAATAAAACAATTAGATAATCTATTAGAACACACTATAATCACTTCTATTACCGACTTCTCTATTGCTACAGCTAATAGACTATTCGACTCTAAGAAATTAGTTCTTCTATGCTAGTTTAGAAGTTGGAACGTAAGGGGAATATAGATGACATAGTATAAACATTGACACTAAAAAATCCTCCATCGATCACTTCATTCTTTTGAGTATCAAAATGTGAAAAGGAATAAGTAAACTAAAAGTCCTAAAAATTGATTACAAAAATGCAATTGAAATGCTAAAACTCTCAAAAAGTGCAATCAAATCCTAAAATTTACCAAATTATTATGATCATGTCTTTCCTTTTCCAATGAAAAAAAAGTTATTCCGCTTACTCTATCTAACTTGGTTGATGGAAAATACTAATTTACTTTTTTTTTTACAATATTTTCTCCATTTTATGTGACGTTAACTTACTAAAGTACGAAGCACAAGACTGACATATTTCGTTTTGGCCCTAATCCAATTTTTCCAACCCAAGTTTTAACTCAATTTAGGTTAAAAAAATTTATTTAAAGAAACTAGGCCCTTCCTTGGGGGTGTAATCGGGGAAGGGCATGTCTTCCACTCGGATAACGTAAGCTCTGAACGTCTGCCGAAGATGGGAACTGCCCAAAATGGGAATGTAACACTCTGGATGTCTACTGCGATGACAGATTCTTGCTCCAACTGTATTGCTTAAATGAGAGAAGTCACATTAAGCAGACTCGACCCGACCGCCATTAACTCATACCTGATTTATTCAATGACTTGACTCATGAGGACAATAAAGATAAGCGCCAACTTCATGTCCTTCCTTAATAGACAGAACCTTTATCCAGTGCGTCACAACATTCCTTCATAGATAGAACCTCTATTGGTTGTGTGCGAATGATGCCAATAATCATGACACAAGCACATTTTAACATGATATCATACAAAATTAATGCTAGAAATTGACCTTGCTAAATTTGATGCCAGTTTTTTTTATTTATTTCTCCGGGGCCAAAATGGATAGACTCGCATACGGCATATCATAGTCAAAGAACATGAGAACCCCCGACTCCAACAAAAAAGAAAGATAAAAATAAATAAATAAATAAGAAGAAGAAGAAGAAGAAAGAGACAGTTCGAGAATACCACAAAATGGTACCATGGAGTTGAGGTCAAATAGACTCTAAGTCAATACTGGTGCATAATGCCCGCAAGCACCATAACCAGAACCGGCAATTCTTTTTCAAACAATGTTCTTTTGGGTTCACTCATGTAGTGAATGCTTTATCTTCCATAATGCATCTTGAACCTTGGTGGAAATCTGATCGCATGGATCATTCAAGCCCATACGATCGACTGGCTGTGAGTCCACTACTTTCAGCAATGGTGATTTTATCCATGGACAAGATGAGGTCTAGACATGCATATCAAGTCATGGCAGTATAAGCCCTACAGCTCACCTAGCGTGTCTGACGTATGGGATATGAACTTACAAGAGAAGAGGACTTGGGGGGATTTGGGGAGCTTGGGGAAGAGAAGGAAAGTTATCATCCTTAAGCTGAAAGTTGCAAAGGGTCTCTCAGTTGTGCTGCTTCAGATTTACCCTGCAAAGATGGTTACATCAAGATCGAATAAGACATGCATGAAGCCCAGAAGTTATAAAAAGATCAACGGGCAAATGATGCAGTGAGAACAGTCATATCTAAGTAATTGATGAAAGATAATACATACGCAGACAGATCCATTTCTCTTGCGGATCAGCAGATCCTGTAAGATATGGGAAAACCAAATTCAACTACTTTTGAAACCTCAGTAGATATAGTCTAACTAGGAATATTCGCAAATTATTCGCACATTATTCGGTTGTTGATTTTAAATGAAAAAGATAAACGAAAATTGGTGAATGTGTGGTGGAATTGCTAGCGCAAACTGTGACATCCTAATAGCATGTATAGTCAATTTCGCAACTCGATTGATCCTTGGGTTTCTCGGTTTCGCTTCCATCCATATCGGACCATGGCCAATTCGATGTGTAGAGAGGGCTTTCCAAAGTCGCGCAGGGCGGTCCGAGTTGCCATTTTGGCTTAGTACATGCATCGAGGTCAAAATCGCATTCCCAAGCTTCACGAAGGTTGCATTTGCGTAATTTTGGTTTGCCTGTGGTTAATCGGCATGTTTGTTGTCATTTGATTTCTCTAGAACGAAGATGGAGAAGACCAAAAAACATCGATAAAATTATGAAGTACAAAATGTTAGTACTTCAATAATCAAGTGACATTGTAATGATAGATTGCCATTTTAGTATTATGTAGGTAGAATATATTTTAATTCACGTTTCATCTAAAAGATGAAGATTAAAAAAAGTGATAGAGTGAAATGGGATAAAAAAAAGCAAAGTGAAATTGCTTTTAGCGTAGAATTGTTTGCCAAGGCTAGGTTTGGTTCATGCTTGACTAACGTCTCATTGTTACACTTAGTTAGGAAATTTGCATTGTTTAGTTTAAGTAGTTGCGCGTTGAGTTTAGGACACCACACTACCGCTCATGGGAGTCCTGTCCCGAGAAGTAATGACAGGGCCTTGTTTGGTTTCGTCCGACACGGGTTGGGTTCTTTATTTTCCGCACTTTGTCTACCATAATTTATTTGGAGTTGCCTAGTTAGGTTGTTATGTGGATGATGGATAATGTCTTGCAAATTCACGATGTGCGGTCACCTTAATGGACGTGCTTAAGAATTAAAGAACAAGCAAGATCGAATGATCAAACGATTTCAAGAAAAATGAGAAAAGGCATCGAATTTGGGCACTGAATAAATTTTAATGTAATGAAGTCCCCTTCTCTGGATATTTATTAGCAGGAACGAAATGACCTTTAGTGTTTCGCCCGACTTCTAACTGGCATTCAATAGATTAGTGGCGCCTTCCAAAGAAAAAACTAAATTTTTGTAGTCAACTGAGTCCATATTGTCTTACTGGTAGAGTTTCGTAGAACCCGATCCAAGTGCTAGCGCCACCTCATGGGAGGAATTTTCCGTGCTCACTTGGCAATCCGTCCGCCGGCCTCGAGGCTACACGCACCTAAAGAATGTGCCTGCGCCCCTTTCGGAAGGGGGTGGCGACGCGATTCCATTGAAAATGGAGTCCGATTCTCCCTGTTGTTTTTAAGGGAGTACGAAGACGACTTCGACGCTCGACGTCTCTCAGCTTTATAGCTCGTAAGCACAGTTACAAAGCCAGGTCTTCGCTCCGATTGTGTCGCTTAAAAGAGAAAAATCACTGACGAATATCAAGCGCGATATCGTTCGCCTGACGGAAGAGCATGTAAAGTTATGATTGCTACATTATGATGATGCACGTCGAACATGAAACTGCAATCCGTGAACGTCGTGTTTCATGTATGCGCAGGAAGAGGGCGGATGAACCTGAAATGGAAGCTGAATTTATCAAGAGCTATGGGAAGCTTCAAATGATCGGTCACTGCCGCACCTCATCAGCAGCTTCACGAAAAAACCTTCTTTACTGTATCCGCAGAAGCCTCCTGGCAAGACTGCGTTGCCAACTAGGAGATTGAGGGAACCTCTCTCTCTCTCTCTCTCTCTCTCTCTCTCTCTCTCTCTATGTGGCAATGGTCTCCAGGATACATCTAGAGAGAAGCTGGAACCCGTAATTGCCCTTTTTCTTTTGGCTTTTGAACAGTTCTGTTTTCTCCAGCTATTACTAATAATCTGCGATCCTTGGAGCATGCCTTACTCAACCTCCCGCTCTCTCCTTCTCTTTCCCCTTATGTCCATCATCTCGTTTATTATTCTTTGATAGACGAACGGAAAAGCTGAGATGCCTTGCTTTGCAGAAACGGATGCTGATATCAGTGGCAAGACAAAAAGACAAGCATTTTGTACCAAACGTGCCGTGACTATATTAAATAAGAGATTATTTCATCGTACCAAACATGCCATAACTAGATTAAGTAAGGAATTTTATAATGCCTCAAGTTTCACGTTGGAGCAAAGACAATTTGTGAAGTGCTCCTTAAATTGGGACCTATGTCAAAACGCATCGGACAATCTTTTTTAAAGATGCAAGCAAGAGAGAAAAATAGGAAATGGGTCCTCACAATACAAAGTGAAATTTTTTGAAAAACTGACTCACATTGTATCTTTCCGGTAAAAGTCAATACAATTACTTATTTTACCAATTTTTTTTTTTTGAAAAGCTTATTCTTTTCTTGCTCGTACTTTCACATATTTTTAAAATTCCGAACACTCCAAAATTCTGTGCTATGCAAAGGTTGAGATGCAGATTCATATCTATCTTTTGTAATAGGAGATTTCTTGGTATTGAATTTGCCATAACTATATTAAGTAAGAGACTTATCCTTCTTACCGAACATGCCATAATTAGATTAAGTAAGTACTTTTATAATACTCTCAAGTCCCATGTTGGAGCAGAGAAAATTTGTAAAGTAGAACATAAGTCGAGGACCACGTCAAAATGCATCACCTTGGATAATCTTCCTCGGAGCTTGTGAGCTTGTCAACCTAATTTGAAAGATATTTGTTTTATCGAATGCAACTAAGAGAGAGACATATAAAATGAGTTTTTGACACTTTCTGAAGTCTAAACACTCAAAACTTTCGCTATCTACAACGGTTGAGACATCGTGGGTTGGGGAGGCTAAAATTGAAGCCAATCGGGTTGAACTCAGACGGGTGGCTATAAATATGCAACAGTTGAGTCCGAGGACACCAGGGCAATTCGTTCAAAAGTCACAGACGTAGTCACCCACGGAAAGATGGACGTGACGCTGTCAATTGATGACCAGGAGTTTTGGGAGCCAAGAAGGCGGAGATTGGAAGCCTTAACTGGGGCCGACTCGAGCCAGCAACACCCCGGTCCTGCACGACCCGACAAGATAATGGATCCTGCGCTCTTCTCGGCCGCGAAGGAAAGCAACGTCGACAAGTTCATCAAAGCCTTAGAGGAGCATTGTACCAGTGAAATGTCCTTGCCCATCGTTCTCGGGCTACGAAGCCCCTCCAAGAGTACCCTGCTTCATGCTGCGGCAGGTATGTCGAAAAGGGCGTGAACATTCATTTTTAAATTCTCGATCTTTCACGCTTGAATTAATATTACTTGAATGGAATACAGAGAGCGATGATAATGTCCGAGCAGTCATCGATTTTGTCCCTAAGCACTTGATCTCCTGTCAAAACTCCAGAGGAGAGACGCCGCTTCACATTGCGGCTAGAGCCGGGAAAACCGGTGCAGTGAAGCTTCTGCTTCCGCGGGGGAACCCAAGATGCACTGACCAAAGCGGTAACTCCGCTCTGCACGAGGCTGTGAGGAATCGCCACTACGAGGTGATACCTCTGCTGGTGAGTGAAGACCCCAATCCGTTGTATCGTCAGAATAACGAAAGCAAGTCTCCATGGTGCCTAGCGGTCGAAACAGGGGATTTGAAGGTTCTCAAGCCCTTGTTAAACGCGCCAGATGATGGCGAAGACCAGAGGAGATTAGAGACTGAAGGGGTCTTCGGCATGTCACCCGTTCATCTCGCCATCATGTACAAGAATATGGGTAAACCTTACTATCGTGCTCTCGCTTATTCTTTGATCTTCATGGTCACTCTTTTGTCGTTTTCATTTTGGTTTTCTGTTGGGATTTTTGGAGCTCTGATATCACGTGGGATTGTGAAAGTTTGGTTCGGCTTTTGATGTGCAAGTGTATATGTGTGTGGGATATATTAGGTAGAGGAGGACAAGGGGACAAGAGGGTAGTTGGGAAAAATAACATACATGATCTCTAAAATTTGACTAGATATGCAATGCGGTCCATAAACTTTTGATTTGTTTGATGTTGTTTTTGAATATTATATAGTTCAATTTATTCAGTTTGATCCCGGAATTTTCTCTATATGTTTAGATTGATTATTGAACTATATGAAAATATTAGATGTGGTCCTTAAATATTATACAGTTCAAAAATTAGTTTAAACATACACTAAAAATTTAGGAATGACATTGTATATTGAATTAACATTGATGGACAATATTGAACAAGTTTAAAGTTCAGGGACCATATTACATATTGGAGCAAAGTTTATGTATCATTTGTATCGTTATACCGAAATATTGTATGTACCTTTTCCTTGTTGGTGGAAAAATCAAGTTCCACAAGCAAAGTCTAATTTAATGATAAGGGGCACGATTGTGAGTCAACTCGGGAATATGTGATCATCTAGAATGTGGTCAACCCCTATTGAAGAATTACAAGCTCGTGTTCATCCCATATGATTATGTTGTTGCGTTGGATTTAGATATGCTGACCGAGATGTGGAAAAAGAAGCCGTGGCTATTTCAATTGAGGGATGCGGGAGACGGCACTCCACTCCACTTGGCAGCGTACATCAATTATCTCGATGGAGCCGAGTTCTTGATGAGGAAGTCCCCAACAAGCACCCTGGAGCAAGACGGCAAGGACGGCTATTTTCCTATCCATGTTGCTTGCTTGATGGATCGCGTCGGCATCGTCAAGGAGCTACGCCAGCAATGGCCAGGCCCTGCAGAGTTTCTAACTAGGCAGGGACAAAACATTCTGCACGTGTCAGCGATGTACGGAAGCACTCAAACTGTCAGGTACATACTGGAAAATCCCAATTTCGATCACCTCATAAATGCGAGAGACTTCGACGGGAATACGCCTCTGCATCTGGCTGCGTTGCACCACCGGCCTTCGGTCGTGCTCCTTGCAGGACACTAGAGAGTTGATCAACAGCTGGTCAATAAGAACAACATGACGGCTGTCGACGTGGCGGAGGAGCAACTAGCTACATATTCATTTGCGAAGGTACGACCTTTTACGCTTTTCTCATAGGTAATCGTTTGTTGTACCAATCAAGGATAGAGCTAAAACATAAATTAGTAAGCCTAGTCACCTAAAGGCTGCTCAATGACATTTTTTTCTTTTCTTTTATTTTCGAAAGAAAAAAGAACAGCAAATAAGTGATCAGAGAATAAATTTGGAATAAAAATATAAAGTAAAAAAATACTTTTTTGTCCCTAGAAACGAAAAATAAAACAAGGTCATTTTAACAAGCTAAACGTAATTTGGAGATTTGAATGGCACCCAAATTGAAAAATCGGATCAGGTTGGGGAAGGTCCAAGCCTTTTTTTTTCCTTTTTTTTTTGGTGGGGTGGGATTGTTCTTCCCTTCTTACAAATAAGCATAACAAAGTTGTCATGTCATTTAGACTTGAAACATAAAAGAGTTTCTAGTTACATAATACATGTCACTATAAATAAAGTTTGCTCACGAGTCGACAAAGACATGTTCAGCTAAGGTTTACACATTAAATTTCCTCTACTTTCTAGTTCGCTAGAACTCAAGACTTTAGCCACATGAAGTTTTTGTTCAGGCTTCTTCAAAGCTACTTGACAAGTAGAGTTTGCATTGAATGAACCATTTACATTCCAAGGCCAAACTGTTTTGTCCCTTTCTCTCGCTCGAATGAATAGGGGCTTCAAAAATTTTCTCACGTTCCATCTCCAATAGATTGTGCATGCTTTCTATTTTCCATTCCTTTGTTTCGCAAGTGACTAGCTAAGGGCCCTTCATATCTCTATCCACCTCCTGATCAAGTTAAGAATGAGATTGGAAATTCCAGACATCAATTACCCACCTTTCAAAATGAAATTGGGACGTAAATGTTGAAGATACTAGAGAAGTTGTCTTCTTCAAAGACTTTTAGTAGATTCATCAAGCTGTTGAAGATTAATGCTAGATTTTACGACATATGTATGGACTTTACTAATTGGAATCAGTCAATGCTGTTACTATTTGTCTTGTATTCATAGTAGTTGATTAAGCCCGTGCTTCATTAATTTCCGATGTCATTTGCTTGAAGGTTTGATGAGTTTGTGCAAATAAGCGCACTAACTTTAGGATAGCCTCCATCCTTAGTTGTTTCATCCTTATCCATTCCACTAGGTAACATTTGCTCTTCTTCTTGTAGTTAAAAAAGCTTAAAAGATTTATGCACCTATATATTACAATTGTCCAAAAATTTACCGTGAATTTCCTCATTTTGTGAGTTATAAACTAGTAGAACTCTTTGCCATCATTTCTAGCCATCAATCTTTGATTAACTATTATATCAGAGTATTTTAAAAAGTTAAGTCCTTACAAAAGTCTAATTTTATTCAAACAAATTATTAAGTCTTCACTAACATTTCAACAATTAAATGAAAAAAAAGGTTAGCAATATAAATTTTTATATTGGAGTATTTTAATAAGTTAAGTCCTTACAAAAGTCTAATTTTATTCAAACAAATTATTAAGTCTTCACTAACATTTCAACAATTAAATGAAAAAAAATGTTAGCAATATAAATTTTTAGGATCGCATCAAACACATTTCTGTTTTTCTTTTTTTCCTATTCCGAGAATAGAAATTTCATGTAGTTACTAAACGCATTCTTCTGTTTAGAAACCCGTCCATAGAACAAAAATAAAAAAAACTATTTCTAAATAGACATTATTTTCAGCAACATAAATGTTATCAAATGTGAATTTAGTGTGCTCTCACCCACATCCCTAATGTAGTCGCTGAAAATCATAATGTGCTTGGATTCTGTTGTTATTTTCTGACTCATTGCTTGCTTGCAGTCGCTTACGCGGTTAACTTTGACAACTGCCGGAGCAGAGAGAAGCAGGGAATTAATTATCTGCGAGCCAACCGGTCGGAGCCCACCGAAACGATTTAAACTGCCGGTAGACTGGGAGGGACTTTGGAGCAGAGCAGATACTAAAGCGGTCGTGATGGCGCTCGTGGGCTCTGTCGCTTTCACTTCAGCTTTTTCCGTTCCAGGAGGATATAATAGTGGTTCTGAAGGAGATGCTGGAATCCCCGCATTGCTCCACAAAGCCATGTACGATGTCTTTGTGATCTGCAACTCCATCGCCATGTGTAGCTCGATCGCGGCACTCTGGTTCCTCCTCTGGTCCAAATCTTTTGATCCTCACGTGGGAACGAAGGCCTATCGGCTATCGGATCTCGCATTCCAGGTAACTTTTGTCGAAATGCCTTTGGCATTTGGGGCAGGCGTCTACGTGACCGTAAACAAACTCGCTTGGCTTTCTGTTTTTGTCTTGGTCGGGGGATCGCTGATCCTTTTCCCTATCTTGAGTGTCATAACGTTGATGTATATACCGAATGGGAGGAAGTATCCTCTCTTCCGGCACTACTGGCAGACACAGCTTCTTATTTGGTTTTATGTAGCGAGGGAGTGAGGGGGGCTGCGGAACGTGCAGCTACACCAGTCTGGGGCACTCGTCACGATTGTTGAAGACTCTGTTTCATATAGTCATAAAGATCGAAGCCCTGGTGATTCCTCAGAAGACAAATGCGCAACATCTTCATCAGAGACGTAGTTGGTTATACGTATATCATACATATAGTTGTATATGAGCTGTCATGGTCACTATTAGCAAGCTAAGAAGTTAGTTAAGTTTGTTAGTAACAGAAGAGGTTAAACCATTCTGTATAAAGGTATGTTCGTATGAGGATTATACATATGAGAGATTAAACAATTGTAAAGCTGAAGGTAGTTCTTCAATATACAGAGCATTATCTTCTTCAGCTTCTTCAATCTCTTTTCGATCCTTTGTATTTTCTCATGGTATCAGAGCCTGGTTGGCTCCATTGTTGAAGAGGCTGTTTGTTTGCTTTGGAGATATCTAGAGAAGTCGAAGCATTTCATCGTTGAATTCTTGGCATTGAAGAAAAGAAATTGAAGAATTGCAGAGGTATGACGACAAGAGTATCCAGATTCCCGTATCCAATTCATGTGAATATAGGTAACTTCGTCACAATAAAACTCACGGAGGACAATTTCCTCCTTTGGCAAGTTCAATTTTGTAGATTCTTGAAAAGTCAGGAACTTGATGGTTTTATAAATGGTGAGATAAAATCACCATCACAGACTGTATACGTTGAGATTGATGGTAGAGAGATTGAAACTCAGAATAAAGACTATGTTGATTGGCTGAAAACAGATCACTTGGTTTCTTCTTGGATAAGTGGTGCTGTAACAGAGAGTATTCTTGGTTTGATCGTTGGTCTTGAGACTTCATATGAGGTGTGGAAGACGTTATGTAATCGATTTAGTCAACGATCAGTTGCTAGGGAGTTTGAGCTGAGAGGCAAACTCCAGACATGTAGAAAGCGAGATAGGTCATTATCAGACTATCTTCGAGAGTTCAAATTGATATGTGATCAGCTTAGTGAAATTGGTAAACCAGTTGATGAAATCACAAAGGTTTTCGGAGTTCTCGAAGGTTTAAGCTCTGATTATGAAACCTTCAGAACTACAATCTATTGCCTTAAGCCACAACCTGATTATAGTGAAGTAATCTCTCAACTTGAGAGATTTGAGGCTAGGTTGCAAAACTATGCCATGAATCAGTTTAATCCAAGTTTAGCATTCTATGGGAAGAAGACCAATAGTGATGATCAAAAGTCTAGTCAGGATGATGATCATAATACATCAGAATATATGTTTGTGAATCAGAGAGGAGGTAATAGAATGTATGAAGATCGAAGAGGAAGAGGATTTAACAATTCTGGTCGAGGTCGTGGCTATGGCAGAACACAATATTATCAGGGAAGAAATCAGAACTATAGACCTCATACACCTCATACTTTTAACCGAGACACACAGAACTTATCTGGCTCTAGTCAAGGGTTCAGGCCATATGCGAATTCTTCCTTGAGATATCCAGAAGTAAAGATGTTTCCATCATCTGAAGATAAGCAGTTTCGAAGAGACAATGTGACTGATGGTGTAAGAGTCATTTGCCAAATTTGTAAGAAACCAGGGCATGAGGCATTGCGCTGCTGGTACAGGTTTGATAACTCATTCCAAAATGAAGAAATACCAAAGGCTCTAGCTGCAATACATCTTGAGGATTCAAAAGGAAGTGAGTGGTTTCCTGACACAGGAGCCACAGCACATATCACAGCCAATCCTGGTATTATTCGAAATCTAACTAAGTATGTTGGTAGTGATACTGTTATGATAGGTGATGGATCACACCTGAATATAACATACACTGGTGATGCTTATTTGCAAACTGAGCTGAATAAATTTCCTCTTAAGAATGTTTTAGTAGTACCTGATATTAAGAAGAATTTGTTGTCAGTTTCTAAGCTGACAGATGATTATCCTTGTGCTTTTATTTTTGATCAACATGGTGTATACATTAAGGACAATCAGACCAGTTTCATTCGGATGATTGGAAGAAAGGATCAGGGTCTCTACAAGGTTGATCAGCAGACAGCTACAGCCTTCTTCACTCAACAGCACCGAAGAGTTGATGCTGATTTGTGGCATCAAAGACTTGCTCACACAAACTTCAATACACTCAAATTACTTCATAGTCAGAAACTCATTCAATTGAATAAACAAAGTCAGTCACTTTGTACAAGTTGTGAAATAGCCAAGAGCTCCAAGTTGTCATTTCCTTTATCCGAGACTCACACATCTTTTTCATTGGAACGCTTGCATTGTGATGTATGGGGACCTTCTCCAATAAAGTCTCTACAAGGGTTCGGATATTATGTTGTCTTTGTTGATGATTTTACTCGGTATAGTTGGGTTTATCCAATGAAGCTTAAGTCAGATTTCTATGATATCTTTCTCCTGTTTCAGACTTATGTGGAGCATCAATTTGGTAACAAGATCAAAATATTCCAGAGTGATGGTGGTGGTGAATTTACTAGTCTGAAATTTCAGACACACTTGCAGAAAAATGGTATTAAACACTACATGTCTTGCCCTCATACTCCTGAACAGAATGGAGTTTCTGAGAGAAAGCATCGACATCTTATAGAGCTTGGCTTAGCCATGTTGTATCATGCACGGCTTCCCTTGGTTTACTGGGTGGATGCATTCCTTACAGCCAACTACATCATTAATCTCCTTCCTACACCCATGTTAAATTCAGTGAGTCCTCATTTAAAGCTCTTCAATCAAGTACCTAAATATGATTTTCTTCGAATTTTTGGATGTGCATGTTATCCATGTCTCAGGCCTTATATGCAGCATAAACTTGATCCTCGATCTATGCTTTGTGTCTTTCTTGGTTATAGTGATAAGCACAAAGGCTATAGATGTCTTCTTCCTACAACTGGAAAAATTTATGTCAGTCGACATGTCACCTTTGATGAGAGCTACTTCCCATATAGTCACAAATTAGATTCTGTGTATCCTCTACTTACAACACTTCATAAACAGTGGCTTGATGTTCTTTCTTTTCTTCAGCCTTCTTCACAATCCTCAAATAAAGATCTAGTTTCTCATTCTGTTAGTTCCTTTCCTGCTCATGATATCTTACAGGCTGAACACCTTGCTGAATCACTTCCTGTTTCCAATATTACAAATCCTGTCAGCTCTGTCTCTCCTACATTCGCACCTTCTCCCAGTTCTTCTCCTATTTCCCATGATCTAGTTCCTCCTTCTTCTGTGACACTATCTCAGCCCACTGTTCTTCCTACACATACAATGCAGACACGTCTCAAAAGTGGAATCATCAAACCCAATCCAAAGTATGCATGTCTTGCTCAGTACAATGTTCCTTCAGAACCTAAGTCTATTAAAGCTGCTCTTGCTCATTCCGGATGGACTCAAGCTATGCAGGACGAAATGCATGCTCTTTCTCTTAACAAAACATGGACTCTTGTCCCACGTCAGGATCACATGAAGGTAATTGGTTGTAAGTGGGTTTTTTAAAACAAAACTCACAGCTGATGGCACACTAGACAAACTCAAGGCCCGTCTAGTAGCAAAAGGGTATCATCAGGAGGAAGGGGTTGATTATTTTGAAACCTTCAGTCCAGTGGTCAAACAAGCCGCTGTTCGAATTGTTCTTTCAGTAGCTGTGGTAAATCATTGGCAAATTCATCAACTGGATGTAAAAAATGCTTTTCTACATGGAACATTACATGAGATTGTCTATATGGAACAACCTCCAGGGTTTATTGATAATCCTACTCATGTATGCCTGTTAAATAAGTCTCTCTATGGTTTAAAACAGGCACCCCGAGCCTGGTTTGAAAAGTTTACTGATTATCTCTTGGAGCTTGGATTTTTCTGCAGTTCTACTGATCCTTCATTGTTTGTTCAACGTACTGGCCATGATACTCTTATCCTCTTATTGTATGTTGATGACATAGTTCTAACCGGTAGCTCTCCTGTCTTGATTACTGAACTTATTAAGTCTCTCAGTTCCAAGTTTTCTATGAAAGATCTTGGGACTTTGCATTACTTTCTGGGTATTGAGGCAAGATATAAAGGGTCCGACTTATTCCTTTGTCAGACCAAGTATGCTCTTGATCTTCTTGATCGAGCTCAAATGAAAGACTGTAAACCTGTTTCAACTCCACTTCCTCTCAAGTCTACTATCATCTCTGCTGATTATCTTCCATGGCATAATCCTCATGAATTTCGCAGCTTAGTTGGTGGCCTTCAATATTTGACTATTACAAGGCCAGACATTGCTTTTGCTACCAATTTCTTATGCCAAAAGATGCATAATCCTACAGTTGGCGACTATCACATTTTGAAGCGAGTTCTTCGGTATATTAAGTCAACACTTCAGTTTGGCTTGTTTATTCATTCAGCTAGTTTCATTCATTTATATGGATTTTTT
This sequence comes from Melaleuca alternifolia, assembly GCA_019926035.1. Lineage (NCBI taxonomy): Eukaryota > Viridiplantae > Streptophyta > Magnoliopsida > Myrtales > Myrtaceae > Melaleuca > Melaleuca alternifolia. The sequence goes on along the minus strand of JAGKPW010000011.1, from coordinate 1,010,183 downwards.
TATGCTGATTGGGCCGACTGCTCTACCACTAGACGTTCCACCACAGGTTATTGTACTTTTCTTGGCTCCAATCTTATCTCTTGGTCTGCTAAACGTCAATCTACAGTTTCCAGGTCCTCTACAGAGGCAGAGTACCGTGCCTTAGCTTCAACCACTGCTGAGCTTACCTGGGTGGCCTTTGTCCTGCGTGACATTGGTGTCTCTCTTTCTAATCCTACAGTGCTCTATTGTGATAATCAATCAGCAATATCACTCACTTCTAACCCTATACTTCATGCTCGTACCAAGCATGTGGAAATAGACTTCCATTTTGTCCGAGAAAAGGTTTCCATGGGCATACTTCGCGTACAGTATGTTCCCAGTTGTTTGCAATTGGCTGATATTTTTACAAAGCCCTTATCTCGTGTTACTCATTGCTCCTTACGCACCAAACTGGGTCTCGGGTTTCCTCCCATACCCAGTTTGCGGGGGGCTGTTGAAGACTCTGTTTCATATAGTCATAAAGATCGAAGCCCTGGTGATTCCTCAGAAGACAAATGCGCAACATCTTCATCAGAGACGTAGTTGGTTATACGTATATCATACATATAGTTGTATATGAGCTGTCATGGTCACTGTTAGCAAGCTAAGAAGTTAGTTAAGTTTGTTAGTAACAGAAGAGGTTAAACCATTCTGTATAAAGGTCTGTTCGTATGAGGATTATACATATGAGAGATTAAACAATTGTAAAGCTGAAGGTAGTTCTTCAATATACAGAGCATTATCTTCTTCAGCTTCTTCAATCTCTTTTCGATCCTTTGTATTTTCTCAACGATAACCTACCGCCCCTACTTGAACAGAGGATTTAGCGCACGGGTTTGGCTTCTGATCCCGCCTCGAATCTTTTAATCTCTCGTTAAGTATGCACCAATGTCCGTACTTTTAGCTCCTTAGTTACATAAGATGCTGCTACTGCTTCGATTTGTCTGGCCAACCTGCTTGCGGTCAAAGTCAGTGACATCTGCAATGTTAGTGATCCAAACTATTTTCTGATTAGCTACTCAATTATATTTATGAATAATAGTGAAGTTTGGCATGATGGAGTTTTGTAACTGAGTCGCATCATCAAAAAGTTCAATTCCCTTGCACTGTACTTGAGATTGGTTAGACGCATATGTATACATTAATTCGAATAAAAGAAAATGAATTGTCTCGTTAAATTTAATATGATGTTTCGAGAGTATATATCAGCATCCGTCTATTTCGCTTATTAATTTGGACTCGTAATAAAACAACAACGATGTATTGGTCAATATATCTAATAAACTCATCAACTAATGGCTTTATCCGTTTTTATCTTCTATATTATTGACGTGTGATGCTCATATCTATAATAAAATAAGGCTCAAGAGAAATGTGCAGGGCATTATCTACTCTCTCTCTCTTTTCAAGCTATCAATTTACCTACAAATTTATTGATGTGCACCTATCATGTATAATCCCGTATACCTAGAGCATCTATGTTTATATATAGATATTTTACATATAGGAAATGAGTTTTTGTTCACTAAATGAAGATCATTAATTAACTTATCTCCTAGCTGTCTTATGGGTGTTATTTTCACTTTTAATGTGCTTTGTGGACTAAAGATCGAGAGGTGAAATGAATGATGAGAACTCATCATTACGTGTTGTGGTCCAGTTACAAGGATGACTATTATTCTACATTACTAAATGGTTTCAGTGAGATTTCTCAAACTATTTTGAGGATATATCTTGAATTTTTTCTTTATGTATTTGGCTTTAATACTCCTTTCATTCTGATGCTGGAGTAAGTTCCTCAAATTCGAGGAACCAACAGCATTTTTTTTCCTTGCATCGTACATGATAGTTTACAGCTCCGTGTATCGAAGACCATCACTGAGAGCAGCTGATGCACGATCAGCACAAATACTTGCTAGCAATTTTATGTTTACTCGATGTGGTTTCAAGTCATGTAACATCATAGAAACCAATAAGACAATTAGAGAATCTATAAGAACACACAATAATCACTTCTATTACCGACCTCTATATTGCCACAGCTAACAAACCATTCGACTCTAAAAAATTAGTTCTTCTATGTTAATTTAGAAGTTGGAGCGTAAAAGGAAAAATAGATGATGCGGTATAAATATTGACACTAAGAAATCCTTCATCGAGTGCTTCTTTCTTTTGAGTATCAAAAGTGTGAAAGGAATAAGTAAACTAAAGGTCCTAAAATTGATTACAAAAATGCAATTGAAATGTTAAAACTTTCAAAAAGTTTAATCAAATACTAAAATTTATCAAATTACTATAATCAAGTCTTTCTGCTTCCAATTAAAAAAATAAATAAATTATACCACTCACTCCATCTAACTTGGTTAACGAAAAACACTTATTCACTTTTTTTTTACATTATTTCCTTCCTTTTATGTGACGTTATTTTACTAAAGTACGAATTTCCTTGGGGGTATAATTGGGGAAAGAGCGAGTCTTCCACTCAAATAGCGTAAGCTCTGAATGTCTACCGAAAATGGAAATTACCCAAAATGGGAATGTAACATTCGAATTCCTCCTGCGGTGACAGATTCTTGCTCTAACTATATTGCTTAAATGAGAGAAGTCACATTAAAGGTGCGCATTATAGTAATTTTTTAGACAAAAATGCGTTTGATAAAAACAAATAATTTATATTCTAAAAATAGGAATTCGTTTGATAATGAAATTTTTTTATTTGTGTTTCAGTTTTATTTCAAAATAGACCTTTTATTTTAGAGTTTGCAAGATGTTCATTTTTATAAATTTCAAATGCTTATTATTTAGTGCAAAAAATTGACAATTGCATGACATTTTCTATTGTTGTGTAACTCAAAATTTACTTTAGATACACCGATCTTCTTATTGGAAGTGGTACTTGCACAAAAGGAATAAATTTCTACATAAAATAAATCAACTAAGAAAAATAAAAACTCTTTCGGTCAGATCCTCTATCGTCTATTCAGTGGTCATAGACAAATGACAAGCCTTTCATGCATAAGATAAAAACCCAAGCAACCAAATAACATTTGAGATAAGAGATCCTCAAATCAGAGCCATTCATCATCAAGACCGAGTTAAGATCAATATTCTATGATGAGAATCCATTCCTAGAGGAGGAACAACTTCCAGTATGTCTGATTCGCAACCTTTAGTAGTTGATGCCCCTCTTTCATTAGACCTCCCTGCATTTCGTAAGTCAAATGCCTCCAAACTTGATTATCTTTATGAGGTTACTTACCTAAGTGAAGATGACAAGATCTCTAGCACCCAGCTTCCATTAATAAACCCTTACTCTGCCTTTGCAAAACCATTGTCCTTTTCCCCCATCCGCTCCATCAAAAAACTCATCCACCATACTCCCAAAGATGTTAAAGAATATGTTCAATCCACTCGCTTTGACCAACATCCCATTCCAGCTGCACAACAAGAACACTTTGTAAATCTCCAAATTCCTCCTGAATTTGTGCAGTAGTGGCAATCTCAAGGTTATACTCATCTCCATTTTGGCGCAGTACGCCTTGCCTTAACCTTTCATGGCAGAAAAGGTCTTCCTGTAGCTGCCTGCATGGCCCTCCTTGATACTCGATTCCTTGAGTACCAACATGCCTGCATAGGAACGGTGAAGATCACTCTTAATGCTGGCACGGTGTTTGTCACTTTATTCCCCAACTTCAACATGGCGTTGTCAGACCCTCGCTTACTGAATGCATTGAAGGTTCAGTTACAAATCACTAGTGCTCCTCAGACACCAAACTCCATTGTTGCCACTTTACACTATCAAATGGTGTATAGAGTCCAAAATCATGCTTTGGACTTGAAACTGTCTCCAACAGAAGATGCTTTGTTTATTACGGTGGACAGCAATCAGACCCCGTCATGCATTCATGTTCCTCGACAAATTTCCAGATCTGAGTTAGTCAAACTCTTCCCAAATACTTGGGTGACTAATTACGAAAAGCTCCACAAGAATGCCATGCCGATCCAAGCCACAGAATCAAAATTCACAAAAAAGAAGGATGGCTCTGTAGTCATCACTTTTGACCACTTCCATGAAAAGCCAGAGAGTTCTATCTTCCCTACCATTCTCACTTTTACACCATGTGCCTTTGACTTTTTTGAGGATAGCAATTCTTCTGTTCCAAAAGAGTTAATTCAATCGTTTGACTTTGAGGGGAAGCCGATCCATTATTTCAAAGACCCTTATACAGGTCATTGTTTTTGGGATCCTGATTGTACGTGCCAGAGTTGCCTAAGTCCTGATGATTATGAGGAAGATGATAGGTCGTTTTCACGGAAGAGGAAGAAAAAGCCTAAAGATAGTCTCTATCAGAGATATCTTGAAGGTGACCCCACTGTTGGCCCTCTAGGAGAAGATGGAGGTAAGTATCAGTTTATAGTTTCTTATGGAACATCACCTCCCAAAAACCCCTCTCTTCCTCCGATAGATTGCCAACCACCATACCCTCCTTCCCCAAAAGATCCACCTGTTAAACCATATTATAAGCCCATCTTCAAATGGGTAAAAAAGCATCCAAACATCGATCCCCAATATCCGCCAGTTTTGTAAATCGGCCAAAACACCTTCAGCCACTCCATCCAGTATCTGCATGTTTAATGATGCTGATTTTCCCCCATTGGAACCATTTACTAGCCCAACTGGGTACAAACACCAGCCTAAGATACCCAGCTTGACTACTGCTGATGCGAGCAGGAAGGAACCAACCCCTTCTGACTGTGTTCTTAACTGACAAACTGAAAATGCCCTGGTTCAAAATAGAACCCTCAAAACCTTGAGGACTGAACAACACAATAGTTTTACTGCCTTGTAAACTCAAGTTGCTGAGATCAAAACTGAGGTCGGGGAAGTCAAGACTCGACTCGATCGAGTTCATCAAAGAGTGGACCAAACTGCAGAAATTCAGGCCCAACTTCTTCAGCACTATGAAGCCAGATTATCAAAGATGGAAAAGGGAGTCATAAGGCCCAAGCACTATCTTGATAACCAGAATAAGGAAATCGAGAGGCTTAGAAAGCAAATTGAAGAACTCAAGTCCAACAAAAATAGTTTAACTACCTCTTCAGCTGATCCCTTATTTGGCCCATCATGGACTAAACCATCTTTTTATTCAACAAGTCTTTTTGACTCCAGCTCAAAAGGCCCTAACTCCTCATCAGCCTGTTCTCTCCTCTCTAGACTATCACAACCTGTCTCGACTCGAAAAAATGATGCAAAGTCCATTCGAGAGAGATTCCTGGCTGAACAGGCTAAATCCAAACTTGAAGAGCCAAAATCTCCCTACCTTTCAGACTCTGATTTTGTTCCACCTGTTGATCAAGCCTTACACATGATCTCGAATCCTCTTGAATCTTTCCTTAGAGACCAAGCTAGGTCAAGCATAATTATGGCTAGCGAAGAATCCCAGGCCATAATCTCATCTGAGACTGAACTTGAAGATGATTCTCTAATATCATCAACAGGGAAGGTTTCAGATGAAGAATCTCATGAGGAATTGCCAGACAGAAGCACACAAGTCCCAACTATGCTTATGATGGAACCGGAGCCATATGTTGAAACATCGGAGGAAAACTCTTTCTGCAGCACATCCATGCCTAGCAGACCTGTTGGTGGACTTATCTTCACACTTGATGATATTCCTTATCACAAGTGGCATGATAGGCTACAAGAATTCTATGCATGGATGAATGCTAAGGCCACTGATCCAAACAATGATCAGTTCCACATACTTCTTGAGTTTACCTCCAGATTCACAGGAAGTTTATTTGACTGGTGGTTAGCTATTTCTCCTACTGATCAAAATACTTTCCTTTCCTAAGATTTCAATGATGTTATCGGGATATTACATCATTGGTTTATTGGGCGACCGGAAGACCTTTTAGAACAAAAAAGGAAGGATTTTTTTTTAAAGAAAGTGTTGTTCTTATCAAAGAAAAGATCTTAACAAACACTTTCAAGAAATGTTGAAGCTGTATTATGCCCTCGGAGGAGACTCTGCCTTGAAGCCAGTCTTTCTATCATCTATTCCCCAGCAAATTTCTACCATGGTGGATAAATACTTCCAAACCCATGCGAAGAAATTAACTGAAGTCACTCTTGGAGAAATCCAGCAAGCTATTAACATAGCTCTTGATGAATTATGTCTCCGCAAGAAAGCATTTAAATAATTCATGTAGAATAACAAAATGCTTGACAAGGCTTGTAAAAAATTAGGCCTCCAGATCAAATACGATTATAAAGATTCTTCTTGCGATTGTCCAACCAAAAAGGCTAAGCACTTCAAGAAGTACTTTGAACATCGGAAGAAGAAAGGCAAATGGAAGTTTCTCCAGAAGAGCAAGTGGCGCTAGGGTAATAGCAAGGGGAAAAAAGGAAGAAAGAAAGATCGATGCTTCATTTGCGGAAAAAAGGGTCACTTTGCAAAAAGTTGTCCCCAAACAAAAAAGAGAATCATGAATTTGGTAGATTCTATTCAGCACAATACTGGATTATCTCTTAAAGATGATGATCTTGAATCCCTTTTTTCATTAGAAGATGAATCATCGGAATAGACTATCTGTGCCATCCAAACCTTCTCAGACACGAGTGATGATGAAGGCTCGGATTTGGATTCTTCAGAAGAAGGTATATTCGTCTTTGAAAACTTTATATCATCTCCATCATCTTCTCCATCTCTTCAAATGTCCGATAAAAGACCCATTTCTTTCAAACCATACATCCCTCTACAAATCTTTGTCTCTCAACATGAAAAACCCATTTCCCTCATTGCTTTTATAGACACAGGAGCAGATTTTTCCATTCTTGACCCTAAACTTCTCCCTGAAAAATATTGGGAACCCCATACCCGATATTTTACATCAGCATCCGGCAACACCTTTACCACCCAGTTAAGAAGCAAACCCATCAAAATTCAGTTTTTCCCTCAGTGTTCGATCACTACCAGAGTTCTAGGATCAGCATTTCCTGATCGAGATCTTATCATTGGATGGGACATCATGGCAAAACTCCCTGCTCTCAGAATAATGCCCAATGGTCTCCAATTCCATTCCCAGTTTCGTGAATTTGTAGAGACTAGAAGGCTTTATCTGATCCAGCCATAACAACTTGATCCTATCCTCCAACTTTTATTTGCATCTTGTGCTGAAAATCACTCGAAATTCAGCACCAAATGTTCACATCCTTTATGGAAAAATGAAGCTTTCTTTGTCAAATTGCCTTTCAAGAAAAACGAGCATATCAATCCTACAAAGGCAAGTCACACGGGAATGAATCCAACGGATCTCCAGTTGGCAAAGAAAGAATGTGAAGAACTTGTTCAACAAGGTCTTAGTGAGCATACAACCTCTCAATGGGCATGTGAAGCTTTTTATGTAGAGAAACATGCTGAAAAGGTTCGTGAAAAGAAAAGACTGGTCATCAATTATCAGCCTCTAAACCAGTTTCTTCAGGATGACAAGTTTCCTTTGCCCAACAAGAAAACTTTATTTTCTAGTTTGTCTAATGCCAAAATTTATTCCAAATTCGATTTGAAGGCGGGATTTTGGTAATTAGGAATCCATTCAGAAGATCGGCATAAGACAGCCTTTTGTATTCCAGGCCACCACTTCCAATGGAAAGTCCTTCCATTTGGTCTGAAGACAGCTCCTTCAATATTCCAGAAAGCTATGTGTCAGATTTTCCATCCCATCAGTTCCAATGCTCTGGTCTACATTGATGACATTCTACTTTATAGCCCAGATGAGGTCTCTCATTGCAAGTTGCTGTCTCAATTTGCTGATATTGTCAAGCAGCATGGGATCATGTTATCCCAAAAGAAGATGAAAGTTGCCCAAACTGAAATCGAGTTCCTTGGAATGGATCTCAAAGATGGAGCCTTCCAGCCAAGTGAACAGATTGCCAAAGAACTGCTCAAGTTTCCTGATGAGAACCTTTCTCATAAACAAATTCAACAGTTCCTTGGAATTGTCAACTACCTGAGAGATTTTGTTTCAAAAATTACCAGGTACATATACCCTCTTCAGAAAATGTTGAAGAAAGAACCCCCCCTTGGGGACCCCTTCAGACTAAGGCAGTCCGATGGCTCAGGAAAAATTTACAATCACTGCCTCCTTTGCAAATTCCTTGTGATGGCAAAAGAATCCTCCAAACAGATGCCAGTGACAAGTATTGGGCAGCAATTCTTCTTGAAGAAGGAGAAGATGGTAAGAGACGAATCTGTGGATACAAAAGTGGCAGATTCTCTCAGGCGGAAATCCATTTTCATTCTACCTTTAAGGAAATTCTGGCCGTTAAGAATGGAATTAAGAAATTTGAATTTTATCTTATTTGTCATCATTTCTTAGTGGAGATGGATATGTCTTCATTCTCTCAGATGTTAAAATTCAGACAGAAGACACTACCTCATCCTCAACTGCTTCGATGGGCAGAATGGTTTTCAAACTATTCTTTTGAAACCAAACATATTGCCGGAAAGAAGAATGTGCTTGCTGATTTCTTGTCCAGACCAATCTCAATACCAAAATCCATCAATATGTATGTGTCCTGGTCAAGAGGTCAAGTGAAAGCTCAACCCATGTTGCTCAGGTGGCCAAGCATGGAATATCCACCTGAGATTCCAAATTTAATTAAGGGCAACATCTATTCAGACAGCCTAGCTGAATTACTTTGGGTATATCAATGGAAGGTTTTTTTTTTCCAAATATCAAGGTTTGTGTCTAAGACTTTTTGGATTACATCCTAAATATCCATTCATATATCCTCTCACGATCTCTCCCGATGACCCATTTCCGGAAGAGCTTAAGTGGTTTTTGTGGTATTTATTGAACATGCACACCATAGCCCTAGAGTTCTCTACGGCTAAGATGCCTCGCATTATCAGTAAGATTATCTGACGAGAACCAGATTATCTTGAGCATTTGGAAGAATTTTTATCCTAGTTCAAACCATTAGGATCATGGCGGTTAGATTTCCAAGTAGAGCTCAGATCATGCAGGCCTAATCCTGAACAGTAAACCATTGTCCTGCTTCATAGGCCATGGTCATTCTCAAGGCCAAGTGGAGAACTTCATCAATCCCCGGCACAGGTAGGAGTTTCTACATTTATGCCTCAACCTGGCATAAATGAAATCTACAGGACGCTCCATGCTCCGGTCCGACAAATATCTCAAGAGTATCAAGAACTCCAGAGAATCTTATGTCAACATAATAAATCTATTCCCCCTGAGATATGGCCGCGTGGAAAACCTATATGGTATCATTCTGAGCAAGAATTTCCTGATGCATACCACCAAATCAGACAAGCCCTTCGGGAGTACCACGGAAATGATCTTTCAGAAGATGAAAGTGAAGAAAATGCCAACGTAATGACACAAGACCCTTGGGGCGGACCCTTGGCCCAAGACCCAAATCCCTCGTTTACAGAGCTAGAGCTAGTATCCACTATCTTCCAGGATTGGTCCCAATGGCCTCAGCCACAAATACCTCAGAACTATACAGATGTTCCATCTTCATCAATGTCAGGAATCCCAAGTACTGAACAGCCTTTGTCTCAATGGAAATCGATGAGCTTGTCCGGAGCTATAAATAACAAAAAGACGGATATAGCTCGGATGAAGGTGATGTACCTGGCCTCATCTTTCCCAGCTTTTCCAGCTTTACTAGTCCCAACTTTCCCATGCACCAAGGAAAGAAAAAGGTGAAAGTCACTCGGGATAATTTTGAAAAAATAGAATTGGCCAGACAAATAAAGAAAGCAAGAAACCTGGAAAAGTATGAAGGACACAATGCTGAAGACATTCCATCATCACCAAGTAGCTTGTCAGAGAGTGATCTTGCCGATCTTTGAAAATGGTCATTAGTTGTGTATTTATAGATGTTGGTGCACCTGTGTATTATTGGTGTCCGTAAAATACATTACAAAAGTTGAGATGTAGAGATGAAAGATTATCATGAGGTTGTATCAATTGTTTGTATAGTGTGCAACTTAATAAAAAAATAATTTATGGATTTCTCATTCGGAACAAAAACCACAAATTTATGTTTCTGATTTATTAGCCAAACTCATTTTTATAACAGAAATAGAAAAAATTAAATTTTCTATCAAATAGATTTATGTTCCAGAATGAGTTATGGAACAGCTCATTATGGCAAATCATGCACAACCTAAGCAGACTCGACCCAACTGTCATCAACTCATACCTGATTTATTCAATGACTTGACTCATGGGGATAATAAAGATGAACAACACCTTCACGACCTTCCTTAATAGACAGAACCTTTATCGGGTCCGTGCAAATGATGTCAATAATCATCACACAAGCATATTTTAATATGATATCTTGCAAAATTAACGCTATAAATTGATCTTGCTGAATTTGCTGCCGGTTTTTTTTTTTTTAAATTTCTGCGGGGCCAAATTGGAGATACTCGCATATATCAAGTCATGGCGGTATAAGCCCTATAGCTCACCTAGTGTGTCTGACGTATGGGATATGAAGGACTTGGGGGGATTTGGGGAGCTTGGGGAAGAGAAGGAAAGGTATGATCCTTAAGCTGTAAGTTGAAAAGGGTTTCTCAGTTGTGCTGCTTCAGATTAACCTTGAAAAGATGGTTACATCAAGATCGAATAAGACATAAAGCCCAGAAGTTATGATGAGATCAATGGGAAAATGATGTAGGGAGAACATTCATATCTAAGTAATTTATGGAAGATAATGCATATGCAGACATATCCATTTTTCTTGTGGATCAGCAGATTCTGCAAGATATGGGAAAACCAAATCCAATTACTTTTGAAACCTCAGTAGATGTAGTCTAACTAGGAATATCAAAAGCACATGCTGTCCAGTAAATTTCATGACATTCATAAACACACCAAAGAAATAAGGACATGATTCTTGCCACCAAACCAACAAGCACCCCATTCAGAGATTCAGCTCGTTACAGGCTACTGCATTGAAACTAGAAAGATAAGAAAAGGAAAGAAGAAAACAAAAAGTGCTCAAGATCATACCATCAGAGGTACGTACACTGTACAAATGCAGCACTCCTAGTGCTCCAAATTTTTCATTTTTTCCTGGCAGTTGTGCATCTGCTGAATCACCTCAGGTGAGAGACGAGACCCACACATAAGCTTATACTTCTCAAATTTCAACTCATCACACTTCAAGGCAGCCTTTTTACAGGCCTTGATACTTCATGGGACCAATAGAGATATCACTCAATTAGCTTCTAGGAAAAGATCTCTATTTGCACCATGGAAATGCCAATTAATAACCTCACACCAAAAGTTGGCAATAATGGCACTGGAAATTCAGTGCCATTATGCTTTCAAAGTCTAAGATTCATTCAAGGTGGCTCATCTAAATAAACACCGATTAATAATCTAGATACTTTTCTGGTGCTCCTCCTTAGCAGCCCTAATAATGAAAAGCTTCGTGATGGGATTCACATACTTGACTGCACAAAGGATCACACGGTCGACGACAGATGAATCACGGGACTTGACAGCCCAAATAACAAACAATTGACCTCCAAACACATTCTAGTTCCAGGATAGGCATGGGATCCATAAAGAACGATGAGTACCTTGAAAGGATCCGAGAGATGAAGCCAGACCACACTCCTCGAAGTTCACCAGAATGTTGTCTCTTATCGCTCGGGATACATTGAATTGAGTGAGTATGATGGGGTCATCAACCCCAAGCTCACGATTTGGATCCAAGCATTGTAAATAAAAGTCGGTCACGATGGTTAAGGGTTCTCAGGGACCGTCACAATGAAAAAGTTATATATGAAAGATATTTATTCAATTCTAAAGTTTTTGATTTGGTCATTTTTTATTTGCCAATGTTGCTAATGGGGTCAACAGTGTCCTTTGTAGCACAATTGCCACTGAAGTGAACAATGTTTGCAAAATTTTGAAAAGATTTTTGAATGTTAATAAATTTTTTTTCTTTTTGTATTTTTATTCTACTAAAGTTGATGTGTTTTTTTTTTTTTTGTAACCGAGGTGTCTGGGCCAGAGCTTGCGCGCACCTCGACTATTCCTCGGGGGAGACTAGCACAGCAACCCACTACCATGACCTCTCACTTAAATCACAGGCACTTCCCTGGAGAATCGAACCAAATACCTCAACGAAATCTAAGTTCGCCCTAATCAGCTGGGCTACCCATGGATGGGTAAGCTTGATGAGTTTTGCTGGCTCACAGTGGAAAGAAAATAAAAGAATGAATAATTTATGAACATTCAGAAAGTACAGAATAATGCAAAAATTATCCACGTTAGTTATTGAACGTGCCACACAGGATAACTAGTGTTCACGTATGTTGCGACCTCCCCGAAGGTGCACCACCTAAGGGTTAGGCTAATGGATCGCTAAACCTAATTTAGCTCAAGCTCTCCCAAGCTCATACCATTTCGCGACTTAGGTTTCACTTTTTAGACATGCAAAGTCAATTTCAAAAGGAGTCGCCACTAATCTATTCATGGTGGGTCAATTAAAAATCTATGTAAAATACTGGGAGCAGTACTTTACCCCTATGAACAAGAGATAATGAATTCAGGGACTTGAGAACCTATTTCTTCTATTTTCAAAAAAAAATAATTTGCAGGCAGCTTGAATTGATTTTATTCCCTAACAGGCACGATGATCACACGGGTGCACAAATAATTATTTAAATACTAAAAAGAAAAGAACAATAATCAAAGCAATAAAACAAGATAAAGCAAATCAACAAAAAAGATTCTTTTTGGGGTTTTTAAGATGTATGCGATGCATGTAATAGAAAAATGATCCTATATGCAACTATCCTAATGCAATTCTAAATTAATTAATGAAACTAATTATCTATAGATAAATAACGTCTAATTCAAAATAGGAACCAAACTACGTTAATCCCTAATTTAAATTAAAAATTTATCTTAACTATAGATAATATTCTAACATATGCAAACTAAACTAATATGCAAATGCATGAAAATCTAAACCTAATGACATGACCTAACATGCTTTGAAATATGAAAATCCTAAATTAACCTAGCCTACGCGACAAGTTAATTAACTAAAGTAATTAAAAGACATGCAAAAAGGCATTTTTTAACATTTTCTTATTTATTTAATGAAATTCGGAATTAATTAAACTAATTAATTATGACAACCTAAACTAACATGATTTATAGATTCCTAAATGTAATGATATAAAATCTAATGCAATTCCTAAGTGACATGCAATTTAATGTGCCTAAACTAAATGTCATGCAATGACTAGTAATGCACACCAAAAAGAAAAGACACGCATCTGATTTTTTTATTCTATTGGCTTGGAAATAAAATATTAAAAATCTAATTTAAACATGCAATAATTAAAATGGAATCTAATTATGCTATGCAATATTACCTAAATGTGATTTAGTCTAAACATGAAAATGTAATTCAACATGCAATTCAAATAAACAAGATTCGTTAAAAGGGAAATAACATCAAAACAAAGCAATTCTTGCAGATAGAATCAATAAATTGATCTTAAGCCTTAAAGATCAAAATATCAATTCCATTCCTGCTCAATTAATTATCACGTCTAAAGCCTTATAGACGAAATAAAAAAATTGATAATGGGGTTGCGAATTGGAAAAATCGATTCCAATTGATAAACCTATTACCTAAATCAAACAAATTAACCAAAAACTAACATGAAAAACAAGCAAATTGACATAATGAAAGATTTTTCTTATTGCAGAAATTTCCTTTTTTTATTTTTTTATTATCAAAATATTATTAAAAAAATGAATTAAAATAAAATAACATAATAAAATAAAGTAATAAAGAAAAGAAACGGGTCGAGCAGCTGAACCGGGTCGGTTTGGCCCCCCCGACCCGCGAAGTCTTCTCCTGGCAAGGGCCCGCGAGGAGACAAAGGGATCGGACTGGGCTCGTGGGGGCCCAATCCGATTTCTTTCCCCCTTTTTTATTGCGTGTGGGCCTATTCATGCATCTGTCTCGGCCCGACTCTCCCCCACGCGTCCAGCCAGCAATTCAGCCACTCTCCTACCGACGAGCTTCTTCTTCCTCGCGTTTCTTCCTCCATGGACGACCTGCAACTGAAAACAGCGGCCTCTTGCTCGCGGCGAGGCCACGACGGACGAGATTGAGGCGAGACAAAAAAAAAATGGCCAACTCTCCAATGGCTCTCCGAGATCAACACTTCGCATAAGCAAACAACGACAATCACGCAGCAAAAACCCAAATTAAAGTAGATAATTTGTTGAATGGGAAAGATGCAGCGAGGAAAATTTGATCGCAGGACCAACGGAAAGCGAGATCTAAGCCTACAATGCACCGTAATCCAAAAAAAAAAAAAAACAAAAAAAACACAATCAACGCTGCGGAAGCTTGGGGACTGCTCAAAACCAACAACACCCACCTTGGTCCGAGTTACACCGTGAGGAAACGAGCGGAGTTGTGGATGGATCACTGGAGAAAACTTCAGATGGAGGAAAAGACCGAGCTTCCCCTTGTCCCTCGCGTCTCTTCTCTCTCTCTCTCTCTCTCTCTCTCTCTCTCTCTATTTTTCTCTCTCACTGTCTCGCGTTCTCTCTCTCGCGGATGAAGCTCCCCGCGTGTTCTTCAGAAAAAAACCACTGTTCTCTCTATGTCTCCCTCTTAGGGGTGAGCATTATAAACCGCCCGCCTGGGAACCGCTCGGATCGATCGGTTCTAGGCGGTTCTCGAATGGAACGGTCCGGTTCCCGATTCCAATTATATGAAACCGGGACTTTTCAGTCCGGTTCCCCGTTCCGAGGTGGAACCACCCGAACCGAACTGAAGTTATTTAATTTATTAAAAAATCAAATCAAATCTACGATATATCCTCTTCTTTCTCCTAATTTTTCCTTTTTCTCTTTATTCTTTTCTCCTTTTTTCCTTTCTTTCCGCTGACACCTCCCTGCACCTTTGACTTTCCTCTCCCCCTATTTCCCTTAAGATTTGGCGTGATACACACGGAGGGGGCCCACTATGCAGCAGTCTCATCTATCTCTCTTTTCCCTCCTTCGTTTTATCTCCCCCCGAAGACCCCTGGCCGAAGTTCCCTATTCATTGTCTTCTTCGGGACTCAATGCACGGTTCAGCCTCTAAACCACGCCAGCCTGACCGTGAGATGTCGCTTGGACCATCATACGCTCATCCCTCTCTCCGAGTCCATGCACGATAACAACAGCCTCAGTGTCTTTCTCCACCTTCCTCTGAGCCTCTCCACCAAACCTAACCCTAATCAGCAACAACATCAGCCGACAAGTCGATTTCTTCCCCTAATCTATGTTTTGTTATGGAAATGAATCTTGTGAAATTTGAATCCTGGCATCAGGAGTCGGGTTTGTGTTTCTGGGTTCACGAGTGCGTGTGGTTTTTGATCATTTTTTGTCTATTTTCGCCTCCCAAGGTGCCAGATTTTCCGAGTCAAACGACGAAGAACTCTAGCCAAGATCAAGAACCGTGGGATTTATGTTGGCTGGCTTTGATCTGGTCACTGGAGCTCTGACACGGCTCTGTTCTTTGCTCTACCTCTCCGGTCAGTCACACACAGACCCCACTTGTGCCTTGTCTGGTGCATGCATCATCGGTGGCTTGATCGGAGCGCCAGACCGTGTAATCCCACATTGTTCTATGCGATTGAACTCGAAACGGTTGGTGGGCTCTCTACTTATTCGTCTTCATAAGTTGAATTGTGGCGTTTGATATTCTGATTTTCACTCGGGTTTTAGATGGGTTTTAGGTTTTCTCAGAAGAGAATTTGGTTTTCACAGAATGACCACTAAATGGAGTTGAATGATTCCTTATGTTCCTTTCTTTCATGCTGGTTCAATTTTGCGTTTGCCTTTTGATATGTGCTGAGGTTGCTAATGGGTTTTAAGTTGTCTTTTCTAGTTCAATTTTGCAGTTGTCTTTTTCGTGATTCTTATTAACTCTCCTTTTCATTTGCGACTCTTTACCATAGATGCCTGCAAACAACCCTTGTTGAGCCGATAATTACCCACCCGGGAACCGGACCGGACCTAGCGGGAACCGGACCGGACCGCCCAGTTCGGTCTGGTCCGGTTCTCGGTTCCAAATAATGGGGAACCAGTTCTACCGGTCCGGCTCCCGGTTCTTAGGGAAACCGAGAATCGCCCGGGAATCGAACACCCTACTCCCTCTCTCTGTGTCTCCCTCTCTCACTGTGTATGCGTGTCTTTCTATATGCTTTTTTGGTCTTCCCCCAAAGTCTTCAAAAAGTGCTTGCGTGTGTGTTGTTTTCTCTTTTCTTTTTTTTTTGCTCAAAAAGTCTCTCTCCCTTCACTGCAGGTGCACGACCACCTTTATACTGGGTAGAAGATAATCTCGATCAAATCTTCAAGATTTGACCGAGATTTCTGCCAAGCTTCTTTTCCTTTTTGTTGGTATCAAGGGATATCGGTCAAATCTTTCAAATATTTGACAGATATTCCCTTTCCCCTTGTCTTTCCTCGGCTAAATATATTTTAGGCTCGTCAATTCCATGCAAATATTCACTTGTGGCCGAAAATCTCTTCGCGATCTTGACATTCCCAATTTCAAAGAGACAACGAACTTGGACAAAATATCGGACCTTTTCTATATGCAAAATGCTATCAAAATCAACGTATGTAATTGCTAATCACATTATCGGAAAAGGACTATATTGGAAGATGGTCAAAATGATTAGAACTAAATTGACAAAAAAAATTGAAGAGTTTAAGACTGAATTGATATTGCGATACATTTATAACTTTTTAGATAATTTTCGTGTTCTTTTTATACAATGAGAAATGGATCGTGTGTTTTCTTAATAATCACGTACGAATGCCCATTTCTTCTTCTTCTTCGCCACAAAATTAATGAGAGCTTTCGGTGGGAGGAATGAAATTAAAATTTTAACAGGAGTAGAATGTCGTTACTTTCAATAGCAACCTTACTCATATGACGTCATAAGACCTTTTGGCATATTTGAAATTTCTTTTCGTCTTTTGACAATTAAGATCTTCTTACGTCTGATGAACAATGACGAAATCATTTTCAAGTTGATGAGAGCAGTTCCTTTAATATTGTAAAAGGAACAAATGGGCTGTTTTTATTAGCTCTAACTAATTATAACTCACCAATGCAAGATGTTATGGGGTCGTGAAATTAATTAGAAGCAAAATTAGTATTTAGAGTTGAAATTATGATAAATAAACATTTAGTGTGGATGTCGTAACCAAGCATTATTTTTAGCATAGAATGTTTCAAAATGCTAAAACAACTCCAATCGATTGTAAAATAAAAATGAAAGTAACAAAAATGCACCCAAACATTTGAGGATTTATTGACCTAATTGGAGGTCGCAAAATAAGAAAGAGTTGAATCGATGCGATTTTATTTTATCGAATAATATCAACGTGAATTTGAAAAGATGGAGGATCTAAGAAGTCACATTGTCATCATCTCAATCATTTTATTTTGCAATATCAATCCGCCTTTAGTTCATTTCTTATGATGGTGATTCATCTGAATAATATGCGTGGCCGAATTTATTGGTCAAGAATCAAGTTGAAGTTACTTTTGATTTATTATAGTTGGTGTGAGATTAATTATTGAGAATCCGAGCGCAGCAAGGTACCTGCTTTTGGCATGGGCAAGTCTACTAACCAAAGGCTCCGGTAAGGAGAGCGTATACGACTCAATGTTTGGATGTACCTTAGAGTGGCATCGGCATAAAATCAGTTAGCTATTTTTCTTGTTCCTAATTGTCTGACACCTGAGTTCGTTCGCAAGTCCGTCGATCATCTCGGGGATGGAGTTTGCCGTTGACATCGGAATTCGACCCTAAAGCGAAGATGTCGTCATCTCGCCGCTCTGCACTCGAATTTTTTCTGTCAAGTTTCTTCTGCATCTAGAGTAGGTGCGTCGTAGTTTCGAGACCTCGAGAACCTTATTAATCCAAGCAGCAAAATCTACTTGTGGTGGAACAAATTCAAATCTCTCCAAACCCGCCGTTCCCTCATCTCTCTTAGCTCTCAGTTTCTTGCTCCCTCTCGGTCTCCATTGCACATCATGGCTCTCGGCAATCTATCTCCCTAAAGGCATGTCCTTTTGTTGGAGATATGCAAGATCATAAAAAGGAAAGTTGCGATCTGCTTGTATAAATCTGTAATTAGAATATTTCCTTCCTATTTTATGTACATACTTGTAAAGCATATAAACCTTAGTTACATGTAACAAATGGAATCTATGAAAAAGGGTGAAGTTCTCCCCTGTTCTTTCCAACGCTTTTAGCTATTCTTCTCTGTTATTCCACACTTTGTGACATGGTATCAGAGCACAGCCTTTGATCAAAGCTTCCGCAATTTTTCCTTGAGTTGTCTTTGTCCTTTTTTTGTTGTTGACCAGTCGCTGCATATCTGCAAAACAGTTCAACAATCTGCAATAGAAACTCAGCCATTCTATTATGGAAAACAGAGACACAATAAACACCAGTTTACCTTCTCTAAACTCAGCTGACGTGCAGGATCCACCTCCACCTGCCTCCAGATTTCATGAACAATCTCAAAAACAGAATCAACCTGTGTATTGGGGCAAAACTCTGGCTCAGTCGAATCTGGGGTAGCCTTTCCCAGGCCATCCTTACCAATTCATGCCATTTCATATATTATCAAATATGTGGAATGCTGGGACAAACCCAACGACATCATTGCAGAGAAATCAAGGCACTCAGAATGCTGCTCAGATCCATGGAGGTCCACCAGCCACGAATGGGGCAGACCCCACCAATGGTCTCGAACAACAACACGGGTCATATTGGTGGGTCAAATTTCTTTCCAATGTATAATCCCGGAATTTTGCCATATCAATATGTTCGTGGAGGGAGTCGTTCAGAATTTGGCGATCCTCTATTTACATCAACAGCAGACGGTCCAAAATTACGTTTAATCAGTCAACAACTTATCGGCCCCGAGAACTACGTTACGTGGTCTCGAGATCTATGGAGAGCCCTAGTGACAAAAGATAAAGATGGGTTTCTCAATGGGACTGTCCCGGTTCCAACATACCATAACTTGCAACGATAATGGAGAAAATGCAATCAATTGGTTCGCACATGGATCGGGAACTGTATTCCGTCACAAATCGCAGCCGGGCTTCCGCCCACAGAAGATTCGAAAATTTTGTGGGAAAGCGTTAAAGAAATGTATGGAAAGCTTGACAAGGCAAGGATTTTTTCTCTTACTCAGGAAGTCAAGGAACTAAAACAAGGAAACATGTCAATCGAAGTCGTGTTCAATAAACTCTCAGCGCTCTGGAACGAGCTCGAGGCCGTAGAAGAAAAGCTGGAGGGGCCTGAAGAAACTCTTTAACGGTACCGGCGAATCAAAGAACAAGAGAAAGTGACTAGATTTCACTTAATCTTGAATGAATCATACTTACCGTTTCGAACGCAGATTCTCGCCATGGAGCTGGTTCCCTCGCTCGGACGAATTTACCAACTCGCCATCCAGGAGGAAAGCCAGCGCCTCGCAAACTCGAACCACACCAGAGCCGGCGACGCTATTCTGCTTGCAACCCAAATAAGCCAGAAACAGAGACGAACAGGCAGCAGAGGACCAGCTGGAGGTGGGCCGCGAGGGGCTGCGTTTGGGTTCTCGGACGGAGGTAGCAAAATCGTCGCGCTGGGTTTTTCAAAAGGGGAAGTGGCTTGGCTAGGGTTCCTGGAAGGGAGCAGCGATCGTGGGGAGACGAGGTGGAGAGTGGACGGCTACGATCACAAGGGGAGGATGGGCGCGCAAGATTTAATCCTCAGATCTCATGCTAGCCGTTCGATCAGTCTACGAAATGGATCAGATGGCCCACATGCCGCGGCATTAGACAAATCTAACGGCTCTTAATTTTTGCAGAAAAGTGGTTCCCATAATTATAAAGGCAAAGCCAAATTATATTGTGAATATTGCAAGTGTCCTCATCACAAGATCGACACATGTTGGAAATTGCATGAGAGGCCTGGGGAGAAAGACAAAAAAGGATGTGAACATTCGGTTAATCAAATGACAAAGAATGACAAGGATCAACCTCTCACCCAGGATCAGCTTCAGCAAATTGTCAAGGCCCCACGACAATTTGAAATTTCTAACAAAAAGGCCAGCTTCTCAGGTATTTCATATTGTCTAAACTCTATTTCTTGTAAGGCACAGATAATTGATTCAGGTGTTAGTGACTACATTATCTACGATGAAGGTTTATTTTCTCATACTGAGAAAATTATGAATCCCATATTTGTGACTCTTCCCAATGGAAATACAATCCATGTTAGCAAAATAGGAATAGTGCACCTTAGTCCCTATATCACCTTAAAAAAATATCCTTTATGTACCCAATTTCCAATTCAATCTCATTTCAGTATCTAAAGTCTCAAGACAACTCTTATCGTGTTTCATTTAATTCTAACAATTGTCTATTACAGGCCCTTTCAATTGGAACACTGATGGGCTTGGGTAAATTATCATATGGGTTATATTTCTAGGTGTACTTTCCTAAAACTTTCAATCTTTCATGTATTTCCATGAATAAAGAAACATTGTGCAGTGCTATTATCAATGATCAAATTGTTCATTCTCATCAACGTTTGGGTTACAGTGCTTCATTTCCACATCCTAAATGCGACATTTGTCCATTGGCTAAGCAATTGCGCACCCCTTTTCCTATGAGTAGCACTTGTTCCAATGAAACTTTCTCACTCATTCATGCGGATATGTGGGATCCTATGATACTCCTAATCATGATGGGTCATGTTATTTTCTCACAATTGTAGACGACCACTCTCATGCTAAATGACTTTTCCTTATGCAATCCAAGAGTCAAGTTCTTTCTCACTTGCGAAATTCCTCACCTTGGCAAAGAGTCAATTTCAAAAATCTGTGCAACGCATTCGAACAAATAATGGAAGAGAATTTTTTAGCCATGAGTGTAAACATTTTTTCTCCTTGAATGTCATTTTTCACGAACACTCCTACTTCATCCTATGTGCCGTTTGCTCAACTATCTAAGGAACACAAGTGTTGCATCAGTAGATATCAGATGAACGAGAACCTTCCTCATTCAACAAAGCTATCAATGATCCATGTTGGCAACAAGCCATGGAAGCTGAATTGAATGCTCTAGTCAAGAATTAGACTTGGGATTTGGTTCCTTTACCGCCACATTGAAGACCCATTGGTTGTAAATGGGTGTACAAGATCAAATTCAAGACTAATGGCTCAAATGAACGTTACAAAGTTTGGTTAGTTGCGAAGGGCTTCACACAACGAGAAGGTTTTGACTACCATGAGACATTCTCTCCAGTTGCCAAAGAAGTTACTGTTCACTCCTTCTTATCTATTGATGCCCTTCGAGACTGCCCCCTTCATCAAATGGATGTCCATAATGCCTTCCTCTATGGTGATCTTGATGAGGAGATTTATATGGAGCTTCCACCAGGCTTACGGAGACAGGGGGAGAATAAGGTATGGCATCTCCGTAAATCCCTTTATGGTTTTAAGCCTTTATGGTTTTAAACAAGCTTCTAGACAATGGTATGCAAAATTCACAACGACACTTACTTTTGTGGGATTCAAATTAGTTCAAGCATGACTATGCACTTTTCACACGGTCGAAGGGTACATCATCGATTTATCTTATCTAATTATGGCAAATGATAACGTGACTGTTAAAATGCTAAAGGACTACCTGCATTCCACCTTCCACATCAAGGACTTAGGACCACCTAAGTATTTTCTTGGAATTGAAATTGCATGTTCAAATTTGGGCATCTCCCTCAGTCAACGAAAGTTTGTTTTGGAAATCATATCAAAGGCAGGGTTATCGGCATGTAAGCTAGCTGTCATTCCTATTGAACAAAATGTTAGGATGACGACGATTGAGTATGATGAAAAGGTGTCACCTAACATTGATGATCCTTTGCTCGAAGATCCATCCATTTATCAGAGACTTGTCGGAAAGCTCATATATCTCATAATGACCAGACCAGATATTTGCTATGCTGTACAAACATTGAGTCAATTCATGTAGAAGCAAAAAAAAAAAAACTCTCATATGAATGCAGCCATGAAGGTAGTTAAATACCTGAAAAGTTGTCCAAGATTAGGGATTCTACTTTCGAAAGAATGTGACATGGAAATGAGAGCTTTCTATGATTCCGATTGAGCTACTTGCCTGATGGGCCGAAGATCAATCACTAGTTTATGCATCAAACTTGGGGAGTCTTTACTTTCTTGAAAGACAAAGAAGCAGATGACTATGTCATTACCATTAGTTGAAGCTGAATATAGAGCAATGGTCAAGATTTTCTGTGAAATAATTTGGATGTGTGGATTATTATCGGATCTTGGCATTAAAATTGATGGGCCGATGAAGTTATTCTACGACAATGATGCAGCCATCAAACTTGCGGCAAATCCTATCTTTCATGAGAGAACGAAACATATCGAGGTGGACTGTCATTTCACTCGAGATAAGATCCAAGAAGGAATCATCAAGACTTATGGGATAAGAATTGTGGAACAACCTACGGATTTATTCACCAAGGCACTTTGTTAGAGACAACATGCATATCTACTGAGCAAACTTGGCATCTTGAATATATAACGGCCACCAGCTTGAGAGGGAGTGTTGGAGATATGCAAGATCATACGAAGAAGGAAAGTTGTGATATGCTTGTATAAATATGTAATTAGAATATTTCCTTCCTATTTTATATACATACTTGCAAAGCATATGGAATCAATGAAAAAGGGTGAAGTTCTCCCCAGTTCTTTCCATCGCTTTTAGCTATTCTTCTCTGTTATTTCACACTTTTGTGACACCTTTGCATTTATTCTTGTTGGAGGTGGGAAAATCAACGGCTCTCGTTTCTCGTTTCCGCCGGTTCGAATCCGATCATGTTCGATGCCGGACATCCGGATGATTTCGGCTTCTCTTTGCTGTGTTCATTGTTATCTCGTTGTCGTTGTTATTGTTATCATTCAGTATTATTTCTTCGCATCTAGTGGATTATTTGCTTGTTTTTATGCCTTTATACGTTTACCTTGTATTCCTTGCTGGTCACGCCTTGTTGGGCTTGAACTAGGAAGATCTTGACCTCATTAGAGTGTTGATTTCCATCGATTTCTCATCATCTTAATGTGTTTTATGTTGACTCGCTGGTCGCCACCATCCGGCCCATGGATGGCACCGACTCAGCCTCGCCTTGGTCCTCAAATTGGTTTTGGGGTGGTCCTGTTGCAAGATCGCATCATTCCCAGGCACATTTTGCATGTTCGGATCATATTGTTATCAAACATTCGGTTGTTGATTTTTCATCTGATGGCACATTATTAGCATAGCTTAGATTTTAAACATCTTATTGCGAATATAAATGAAAAAAGATAAATGAAAAATGATGAATGTGTGGTGGAAGTGCAAGCCCAAGTTGTGACTCGGTTCTTCCGCGGGTATAGTCAATTTTGCAACTCGGTTCTTCCGCGGGTTTCTTGGTTTTGCTTCCATCCATATTGGACCATGGTCGGTTCGATGTGTAGATAAGGCTTCCCATCCGGGGCTGTCCGAGTTGCCCTTTTGCCTTAGTATAGGCATCAAGGTCAAAATCGCATTCCCAAGTGTTGTGGCGGTTGCATTTGCGTCATTTCAGTGTTTAATCACATTTTCTTTACTACACAGATGGAGAAGACAAAAAAAAATCGATAAAATTATGAAGTATAAAAAGTTAGTGCTTCAATAATAAAGTAATTGACATTATAATGACAGAATGCAATTTTAGTAGTATGTACGTAGAATATATTTTAGTTCACATTTCTATCAAAAGATAAAGATTTATAAAAGTGATAAAATGAAATGGGATAAAAACAAATTGAAATTGCTTTTAGCATAGAATCCAAGGCTAGGTTTGGTTCATACTTGATTAACGTCTCATCGTTATCACTTACTTAGGAAATTTACATTGTTTAGTTTAAGTAGTTGCACGTTTAGTTTAGGACACCACACTACAGCTCGTGGGAGTCCTGTCCCGGGGAGTAATAACAAGGCCTTTTTTGGTTTCGTCTGACACGGGTCGGGTTCTTTATTTTTCACACTTTATCTACCTTAATTCATTTGGTTGCATGGTTAGATTGTTATGTGGATGGTGGATGTAGTCTTGCAAATTCACGATGCGCGGTCACCTTAATGGATGTGCTTAAGAATTAAAGAACAAGCAAGATCGCATATGATTAAACATTTTCGAAAAAAATGAGAAAAGGCAGCGAATTTGGGCATTGAATAGATTTTAATTAGTGTAATGAAACCCCATTCTTCGGATATTTGTTCATGAAAACGAAATGATCTTTTGTGTTTTACCTAACTTCTAACTAGTATTTAATAGATTAGTGATGACTTTCAAAGAAGAAATTAAATTTTTGTAGTAAACCGAGTCTACCAATGTCTTATTGGTAGGATTTTCTAGAACCCGATCCACGCGCTAGCACTACCACATGGGAGAAATTTTCCGTGCTCACCTGGTAATTTGTTCGCCAGCCTCAAGGCTACACGCACCTAAAGAGTGTGCCTGCGCCCCTTTTGGAAGGGGATCGCGACGCCATTCCATCGAAAAGGAATCCAATTCTCCAAGTAAATTTTTAAGGGAGTACGAAGACGAATTCGACACTCGAAGTCTCTCAGCTTTATAGCTCGTAAGCACAGTTACAAAGCCAGATTCTCGCTCCGATTGTGCTGCGTAAATGAGAAAAATGATAACTAATACCAAACAAGATATCTTTCACCTGACGGAAGAGCATGTAAGTTATAATTGCTACATTATGATAATGTAGATAATTCGGTGAACGTCGTGTTCCACGTATGCGCAAGAAGAGGGTGGATAATTCGAAGTGGAAGCTGGATTTACAAGGAGCTATGGGAAGCTTCAAATGATCGGTCACTGCTGCACCTCATCAGCAGCTTCACGAAGGAACCTTCTCTACTGTATCCGCAGGAGCCTCCTGGCAAGACCGCGTTGCCAACTTGGAGATCGAGGGAGCCTCTCCCTCCCTCCCTCCCTCCCTCTCTCTCTCTGTGGCAATGGTCTCCAGGATACATCTAGAGAGCAGCTGGGACCAGTATTGCCCTTTTTTGGGTTTTGAACAGTTCTGTTTTCTCCAGCAACTGCTTATAACTCGCGATCCTTTGAGCATGCCTTACTCAACCTCCCGCTCTCTCCGTCTCTTTTCCCTTGTCTCCATCATTGCCCTTATTACTCTTTAACAAAAAAGCTGCTTTTGTGGAAAGCGATGATAATGCCAGTGGCAAGACGTATTGAGCACGCTGTTATTATATTAAATAATGAATTTGTTCTTCGTATCAGACAATACTATAACTAAATTAAGTAAGGAATTTTATGATGCCTCAAGCTTCACGTTGGAGTGGAGAAAATTTGTAAAGCGGTTTATAAATCAGGATCCACATTGAAATACATCACCTCGAACAATCTTTCTTAAACCTTGTCAACCTTATTCGGAGGACATCTTTTCATCGAATCGAATGCAAGTAAGAAAGAAAAAAAATTGAAATGAATCCTCACTAAGACAGTGAAAAATTGAAAAGTTGATTCTTGCCCTGCTTGTCTTTTGACGTATTTTTAACTCTAAACGCTCCAAAATTTTGCGTTATATAATGGTTGGGATGTAGATTCATATCTTTTCTCCTAAAAAGCCAATCTTTCATATAGAATACACAATAACTATAAGTAAGGGATTTGTTCTTTGTACCGAACATACCATAATGACATTAAGTAAGGAATTTTTCATAACGACTTAAGCCCCATGTTGAAGCATAGAAAATTTGTAGAGTAGTTCATAAATCAGGACCCACGTTGACATCACAGTGGACAATTTTTCTTAAAGCTTGTCGACCTAATTCAGAGAATATCTTTTCATCGAATTGAATGCAAGTAAGAAAGAAAAAAAAATGAAATGGGTCCTCACAAAGAAAAATTGAAATACTGAAATGTTGGTTCTTGCTTTGCTCGTAATTTGACATATTTTTAACTCTAAACACTCCAAAATTTTGTTCTACATAATGGATGAGATGTAGATTCATATCTTTTCTTGTAACGTCCTCTGCCTCGCCACCGACAATATTGTCTGCTTTGCCCCCACTAGCCCTCACGGCTTTGTTTTTCCTCGAGAAAACGCATTGTTGGTGGGTCAAGGGCAGCTTATCCCATATAAGCTCTCTCAAGACTCCCTCCCTAGGCGATGTGGGACGAGAATGTCACATACTCCCCCCCTTAATGGCATAGCGTCCTCGTTGTACCCTCAACGGCACCAGCGAGCACCCACTGTGGACATCACATGTGGTCGGGAGTCGACTCTGATTCCACTTTGTAACATCCTCCGTCTCGCCACTGACTATATTATCCGCTTTGGGCCTCCACTGGCCCTCACGGCTTTGTTTTTCCTCGAGAAAACGGGTTGTTGGTGGGTCAAGGGCAGCTTATCCCATATGAGCTCTCCCAGGACTCCCTCCCTAAGCGATGTGGGACAAGGGTGCCACATTTCTCGTAAAAAGCCAATCTTTTGTATTGAATACGCATAACTATAAGTAAGGGATTTGTTTTTTTGTACTGAACATAACATAATGACATTAAGTAAGGATTTTTTTATAACGACTCAAGCCCCGTTTTGGAGCATAGAAAATTTGTAGAGTGGTTCATAAATCGGGACTCACGTTGAAATGCATCACCTTGAACAATCTTTCTTAAAGCCTGTCAACCTTATTTGGAGGATATCTTTTCATCGAATCGAATGCAAGTAAAAGAGAAAAAAAAATGAAATAGGTCCTCATAAAGATAAAGTGAAAAATTGAAAAGCTGATTCTTGCCTTCCTTTTATTTGGACATATTTTTAATTCTAAACACTCCCAAATTTTGTGCTACACAATGATTGAGATATAGATTCATATATATATATATATATATATATATATATATATATATATATATATTTTTATAAAAGCCAATCTTCCGTATCGAATACACAATAATTATAAGTAAGGGATTTGTTATTTGTACCGAACATACCTTAATGACACTAAATAAGGAATTTTATAATGACCTTGCCCAATGTTGGAGCACAGAAAATTTGTAAAATGGCTCATAAATCAGGACCCTTGTTGAAATGCTTCGCTTTGGACAATCTTTTTTAAAGCTTGTCAACCTAATTTGGAGAATATCTTTTCATCGAATTGAATGCAAGTAATAGAGAAAAGTATGAAATGGGTCATCATAAAGACAAAGTGAAAAATTAAAAAGTTGATTCTTGCCCTGCTCGTATTTTGACATATTTTTAATTGTAAACACTCCAAAATTTTGTGCTACACAATGGTTGATATGTCGATTCGTATATTTTTTTTTGTAAAAAGCCAGTCTTTCATATCGAATACGCAATAACTATAAGTAAGGGATTTGTTCTTTGTAGCAAACATACCACAATTACATGAAACAATATTTTTATAACGACTCAAGCTCCATGTTGGAGCACAAAAAATTTATAAAATGGTTCATAAATCAGGATCCACGTCGAACTGCATCACCTTAGACAATCTTTCTTAAAGGTTGTCAACCTTAATCGGAGAATATCTTTTCATCGAATCAAATGCAAGCAAGAGAGAAAAATAGGAAATGGGTCCTCACAAAGATAAAGTGAAAATTGAAAAGCTAATTCTTGTCCTATTCATACTTTCACATATTTTTAATTCTGAACTCCAAAATTTTGTGCTATGCAAAGGTTGAGATGTAGATTTATATTTATTTTTTGTAAAATGACATTTCTTCATATTGAATTTGCCATAACTATATTAAGTAAGAGATTTTTCCTTCTTACTGAATATGCCATAATTAGATTAAGTAAGTAATTTTATAATATTTCAAGTCCCATGTTGGAGCAGAGAGGATTTGTAAAGTAGAACATAAGTCGAGGTCCATGTCAAAATGTATCACCTTGGTATCTTCCTAGAGCTTGTCAACCTAATTTCCAAAATATAATTTCATCGAGTGCAAGTAAGAGAGAGAAATAGAAATTGAGTTTTTGACACTTTTTCAAGTCTTAACACTCCAAACTTTCGCTAGATACAACGGTTGAGACATTGTGGGATGGGGAGGCTGAAATTGAAGCCAATCGGGTTGAACTCAGACGGGTGGCTATAAATATGCTACATTTGAGTCCGAGGACACCAGGGCAATTCACTCAAAAGTCACAGACGTAGTCACCCACGGAGAGATGGATGAGAGGATGGATGTGACGCTGTCTATAGATGACCAGGAGTTTTGGGAGCCAAGAAGGCGGAGATTGGAAGCGTTAACTGGGGCCGACTCGAGCCAGCAAGACCCCGGTCCTGCACGACCCGACAAGATAATGGATCCTGGGCTCTTCTCGGCCGCGAAGGAAACCGATGTCGACAAGTTCATCAAAGCTTTAGAGGACCATTGTACCAGTGAAAAAGTGTCCTTGCCCATCGTTCTCGGGCTACGCACCCCCTCCAAGAGTACCCTGCTTCACGCTGCGGCAGGTATGTCAAAAAGGGCGTGACCATTCATTTTTAAATTCTCGATATTTCGCACTTGAATTAATATGACATGAATGGAATATAGAGAGCGATGAGAATGTCCGAGCGGTCATCGATTTCGTCCCTAAGCACTTGATCTCCTGCCAAAACTCCAGAGGACAGACGCCGCTTCACATTGCGGCTAGAGATGGGAAAACCGGTGTGGTGGACCTTCTGCTTCCCCGGGGGAACCCAAGATGCACTGACCGAAGCGGCAACTCTGCTCTGCACGAGGCTGTGAGGAATGGCCACCACGAGGTGATACGTCGACTGGTGAGTGAAGATCCCAATCCGTTGTACTGTCAGAATAACGAAAGCAAGTCTCCATGGTGCCTGGCGGTCGAAACAGGGAACTTGGAGGTTCTCAAGCCCTTGTTAAACGTGCCTGATGATGGCGAAGACCAGAGGAGATTAGAGACTGAAGGGGTCTTCGGCATGTCACCCGTTCATGTCGCCATCATGTAGAAGAATATGGGTAAACCCTACTATCGTGCTCGCGCTTATTCTCTGATCTTCTTCATCACTCTTTTGTCGTTTTCATTTTGGTTTCCCGTTGGGTTTGCTCTGATATCACGTGGGATTGTGAAAGTGTGGTTCGGCTTTTGATGTGCAAGTGTATATGTGTATGAGATATATTAGGTAGAGGAGGATAAGGAGATGAGGATAGTTGGGAAAAGTAATACAAATGATATCTAAAATTTGACTATATATGCAATAAGATCCATAAACTTTTAATTTATTTAATGCGATTTATGAATTTTGACCAAATATATAATCCAATTCCCGAACTTTCAATTTATTCAGTGTGATCCATGAAATTTCTATACATGTTCAGACTAATTCCTGAACTACATGAAAATATTTAATATGATCCATGAATATTATACAGTTCAAAGATTAATTTAAACATGTACTAAAAATTTATGAATTACATTTTATATCGAAAAAGTATATGTACATTTCTCTTGTTGGTAGAAAAATCAAGTTCCACAAGAAAAGTCTAGTTTAATGGTAAGGGGCAAGACTGTGAGTTAACTCCCGAATATGAGATTATCTAGAATGGTATCAACCCCTATTGAAGAATTACAGACTCGTGTTTGTCCCATATGATTATGTTGTTGCGTTGGATTTAGATATGCTGATCGAGATGTGGGAAAAGAAGCAGGGGCTATTTCAATTGAGGGATGCGGGAGGCGGCACTCCACTCCACTTGGCAGCGTACGACAATTATCTCGATGGAGTCAAATTCTTGATGGAGAAGTGCCCAACAAGCGCCCTGGAGCAAGACCACAAGGACGGCTATCTTCCTATCCATGTTGCTTGCATGATGAATCGCGTCGGCATCGTCGAGGAGCTACGCCAGCAATGGCCAGACCCTGCAGAGTTTCTAACTGGGCTGGGACAAAACATTCTGCATGTGTCCGCGAGATACGGAAGCACTCAAACTGTCAAGTACATACTGAAGAATCCCAAGTTCGGTCACCTCATAAATGCGAGAGATTTCGACGAGAATACACCTCTGCATCTGGCTGCGTTGCACTGCCAGCCTTCGGTCGTGATTCTCGCAGGAGACGGGAGAGTTCGTCGTGGGCTGGTCAATCAGAACAACATGACGGCTCTTGACATTGTAGATAAAGGAGAATCTTCTTTTTCTGGGAAGGTACAACCTTTTATGCTTTTCTCACAGGTATCCATTTATTGTACCAATAGGATAGAACCAAAATATAAATTAAAGCACGTTTGTTAATTTTCAAACATAAATAACTTTTTCTATTTCTATTGTTGAGAATAATTTTTGAACAAAAGAATGCGTTTGATAATAGTTAATGTGTCCTTTTGTTTGTTTCTTAAAAAGTTTTGAATTTTGAGTTTTTCTTAAAAAGTGTTATTTGATCAAGTGTTCAAAAGAAATAAGTTTTGACTTTTATTTTTTTGTTTCTTAAAAAGTGTTCTCAATAACAAGAAACAAGTTTTATTTCCATTTCTCACGTTTGTTCCAAATTTTTTCTTAGAACAGATTTTTTGTTCCCAGAAACAAAAGTATAAACAAATGCGTTTCTGTTCTTTTTTTATTCTCCAAAACAAAAGAACAAAAATTTTTGTTCTGGGGAACATAAATATTTTTTACCAAACATGCCCTTAGTAAGCCAAGTCACCTAAAGGCTACTCAATGACATTTATTTTCCTATTCTTTTATTTTTTTGGAACAAAAAAAAGAACAAATTCCGTATATGCATGTTAATTAGTTTTTCTATTATTCGGAGTAGATTAGTGATCAGAGAATAGGTTTGGATTAAGAATAAAAAGTAAAAAAAAATACTTTTTTGTCCCTAGGAACGAAAAGAAAAACGATGTCATTTTAACAAGCTCAATGTAATTTGAAGATTCGAACTGGACCCAAATTGAAAATGCGAATTAGGTTGGGGAACGTCCAAGCCTTTTTTTTTTTGCCCCTTTTTTGGTGGAATGGGATTGTTCTTCCATCCTTACAAATAAGCATAACAAAGTTGTCAATTCATTTAGAGTTGAAATATAAAGGAGTTGCTAGTTACATAATACATGTTACTGTAAATAAAATTGCCCAAGCCGACAAAGACATGTTCAGCTAAGGTTTAGACATTGGATTTGCTCTACTTTCTACTTTGCTAGAACTCAAAACTTTAGCCACATGAAGTTTTTGTTCAGGCTTCTTCAAAGCTACTTGACAAGTTGAGTTTACATTGAATCAACTATTGACATTCCATGGACAATTTGCTTTGTCCCTCTCTCTTGGCTCAAATGGATAGGGACTTTAAAATTTTCTCACTTTCCATCTCCAATAGATTGTGCATGTTTTCTATTTTCCATTCCTTTGTTTCCCAAGCGATTAGCTGAGGGCCCTTCAGATCTCTCTCCACCTCCTCACCTAGTTAAGAATGAAACTGAAAATTCCAGACATCATGCACCCACCTCTCAAAATGAAATTGGGAAGTGAATGTTGAAGATACCAGCGAAGTTGTATTCTTCAAAAGCTTTTAGTAGATTCATCAAGCTATTGAAGACACATGGACTTTACTAATTGGAATCAGTCAATGCTATTACGATTTGTCTTGTATTCATAGTAGTTAATTAAGCCTGTGCTTCATTAATTTCCAATGTCATTTGCCTAAAGGATTGATGAGTTTGTGCAAATAACCGCACTATAACTTAAGGATAGCCTCCATCCTTAGTTGTTTCATCCTTACCCATTCCACTAGGTAACATTTGCTCTTCTTCTTGTAGTTAAAAAAGACTAAAAGACTTATGCACCTATATATTGCAATTGTCCAAAAATTAACTGTGAATTTCCTCATATTGTAAGTTATAAACCGGTAGAACTCTTTGCCGTCATTTTTAGCCATCCATCTTTGATAACTCTTATATTGGAGTATTTTGATAAGTTAAGTCCTTACAAAAGTCCAATTTTATTCAAACATAAATTATTAAGTCTTCTCCAACATTTTGACAATTAAATGAAAAAAAGTTAGGAATAGAAATTTTTAGGATTGTATCAAACGCATTTCTGTTTTTTTTTTTCCTACCCACTCTGACAATAGAAATCTCATGTAGTTACTAAACACGTTCTTCTACTTAGAAAGTTGTCCATGAAAAAAAAGAGAAAAAAAATTTCTAAATAGACATTTTTTTCGGGAACATAAAGCATTATCAAACGTGTCATTAGTGTGCTCTCACCCACATCCCAAATTTAGTCGCCAAAATCATAATGTGTTTGGTCTCTGTTGTTATTTTTTGGACTGATTGCTTGCTTGCAGATGCTTACGCGGGCAGCTTTGACATCTGCCGGAGCAAAGAGAAGCAGAGAATTAGCTATCTGCGAGCCAAGAGGTCGCAGCCCATGGAAACTAAAACTGCGGACGGACCGGGAGGGAATTTGGAGCAAGGCAGATTCTAAAGCGGTCGTGTTGGCGTTCGTGGCCTCTGTCACTTTTACTTCAGCCTTTTCCGTTCCAGGAGGATATAGTGGTTCTGAAGGAGATGCTGGAATCCCCATATTGCTCCACAAAGCCATGTACGATATCTTTGTGATTTGCAACTCCATCGCCATGTGTAGCTCAATCGTGGCACTTAGGATCCTCCTCAAGTCCAAAGCTAATGATCCTCAGCTGGGGATGACGGCCATTTGGCTATCAAATATCCCATTCATGGTAACTCTTGTCGCAACTCCTTTGGCATTTGTGGCAGGCGTCTACGTAACCGTAAACAAACTCGCTTGGCTTTCTGTTTTGGTCTTGGTCGTGGGATCGCTGCCCTTCTTCACTTTTTTCTTGAGTGCCATAGTATCTATTACACCGGTTAATTGCAATCATCCTCTCATCTTTGGCTTCTTCAAGCAACTGCTTATTTTTCTTCTTTGGAAATTTGGGGGAGACTATCAAGATTGGGGAGCTGCGGAACGTGCAGCTACTACCGTCCGGGACACTTGGGACGATAAACCTACCGCCCCAACTTAAATAGATCATTTAGCGCATGGGTTTCGGAAAGATGGCGTCTGATCCAGCCTCGAATCTAGTAATCTCTCGCCGAGCATGCACCGATGTCTGTACTTTTAGCTTCTTCTCACTTACATTATATGCTGCCGCTGCTGCTGCTGCTTCGGATTGTCTAGCCTACCTGCTTGCGGTCAAATTTGGAGACATCTGCAATTTTAGTGATCCAGATTATTTTGTGATCATCTACTCAGTTATATTTATGAATAATAATGAAGTTTGGCATAATGGAGTTTTGTAATTGAGTCGCATCATCAAAAAGTTCCATTCCCTTGCTTTGTACTTGAGATTAGTTAGATGCATATGTTACATTAATTGGAATAAAAGAAGGTGATTGTCTCGTTCAATTTAATATGATGTCTCAAGAATATATATCAGCATTGGTCTATCTCGCTTATTGATCCGGACATAATAAAATAACAATGATGTATTGGTCAATATATCTAATAAAATAATCAATTAATGACTTTATCTGTTTTTCTCTTTTATATTATTGACGTATAATGCTCATATTTATAATAAAATAAGGGTTAAGACAAATGTGCAGGGCATTATCTACTCTTTTTATTTTCAAGCTATGGATATACCTATAAATTTATCGATGTCACCTATCATGTATGATCTTGTATACATATAGCATATATATATATATACAGATATTTACATGTAGGAATTAGGGGTTTTGTTCACTAATTGAGGATCATTAATTAACATATTTCTGTCTTGTGGGTGCTATTTCACTTTTAATGTGCTTTCTTGACTAAAAATTAGAGGTGATGATTGATGAGAACTCTTCATTACGTGTCGTGGTCCAGCTATAGGGATGACTATTATTCTTCATTACTAAATGGTTTCAGCGAGATTTCTCAAACTATTCTGAGGATATATCTTGAATTTTTTTTTTCTGTATTTGGCTTTTATACTCCTTTCATTCTGATGCTGCAGTAATTTCCTCAAATTCGAGGAACCAACGGCACTTTTTTGTTTTTGTTTTTGGCATCGTACTTAGTAAGTTAGTAGTTTACAGCTCCGTGTATCAAAGACCATCACTGAGAGCAGCTGATGCACGATCAGCATAAATTCTTTCTAGCAATTTTATGTTTACTCGATGTGGTTTCAACTCACATAACATCATAAAAACCAATAAAACAGTTAGAGAATCTATTAGAACACACTACAATCACTCCTATTACCGACTTCTATATTGCTACCGCTAATAGACTATTCGACTCTAAGAAATTAGTTCTTCTATGCTGGTTTAAAACTTGGGACGTATGGGGAATATAGATGACATGGTATAAACATTGACACTAAGAAATCCTTCATCGATTCCAATCATTCTTTTGAGTATCAGAATGTGAAAAGGAATAAGTAAACTAAAAGTCCTAAAATTGATTACAAAATGCAACTAAAATGCTAAAACTCTAAAAAAGTGCAATCAAATCCTAAAATTTATTACCAAATTACTATAATCAAGTTTTTCCATTTCCAACCAAAAAAAAAAACTATTCCACTCACTCCATCTAACTTGGCTAATGGAAAATACTAATTTACTTTTTTTACATTATTTTCCCCTTTTTATGTGACGTTAACTTACTAAAGTACGAAGCACAAGACTGAAACACTTCGTTCTGGTCCTAATCCAATTTTTCCGACCCAAGTTTTAACTCAATTTAGATAAAAAAAATTATTTAAAGAAAATAGGCCCTTCCTTGGGGGTACAATCGGGGAAGGACGAGTCTTCCACTCGGATAACGTAACCTCTGAATGTTTGGCCAAAGATGGGAACTGCCCAAAATGGGAATGTAACACTCTGGATTTCTACTGCAATGACAGATTCTTGCTCCGACTCTATAGCTTAAATGAGAGAAGTCACATTAAGCAGACTTGATCCGACTGTCATTAACTCATACCTGATTTATTCATGACTTGACTCATGAGGACAATAAAGATGAACGCCACCTTCATGGCCTTCCTTAATAGACAGAACCTTCATCCAGCGTGTCACAACATTCTTTCATAGACAGAACCTTTATTGGTTGCGTGCGAATGATGTCAATAATCATGACACAAGCACATTTTAACATGATATCATACAACAGTAATGCTAGAAATTGACCTTGCTAAATTTGATGCCGGTTTTTATATATTTATTTCTGCGGGGCCAAATTGGATAGACTCGCATACAGCATATCAGAGTCAAAGAACATTAGAACCCCCAACTCCAACAAAAAAGAAAGATAAAAATAAATAAATAAATAATAAATAAGAAGAAGAAGAAGAAGAAAGAGAGTTCGAGAATACCACAAAATGGTACCATGGAGTTGAGTTCAAACAGACTCGAGTCAATACCGGTGCATAATGCCCGCAAGCACCACAACCAGAACCAGCAATTCTTTTTCAAACAATGTTCTTTTGGGTTCACTCATGTAGTGAATGCTATATCTTCCATAATGCATCTTCAACCTTGGTGGAAATCTGATAGCATGGATCATTCAAGCCCATAAGACCGACTGGCTGTGAGTCCACTACTTTCAGCAGTGGTGATTTTATTTATGGACAAGATGAGGTCTAGACAAGCATATCAAGTCATGGCAGTATAAGCCCTACAACTCACCTAGCGTGTCTGACGTATGGGATATGAATTTACAAGAGAAGAGGACTTGGGGGGATTTGGGGAGCTTGGGGAAGAGAAGGAAAGTTATGATCCTTAAGCTGAAAGTTGCAAAGGGTGTCTCAGTTGTGCTGCTTCAGATTTAACCTGAAAAGATGGTTACATCAAGATCGAATAAGACATGCATGAAGCCCAGAATTTATAAAAAGATCAACGGGCAAATGATGCAGTGAGAACAGTCATATCTAAGTAATTGATGAAAGATAATACATACGCAGACAGATCCATTTCTCTTGCGGATCAGCAGATTCTGTAAGATATGGGAAGACCAAATTCAACTACTTTTGAAACCTCAGTAGATATAGTCTAACTAGGAATATTCGCAAATTATTCGCACATTATTCGGTTGTTGATTTTAAATGAAAAAGATAAACGAAAATTGATGAATGTGTGGTGTAAGTGCTAGCACAAGCTGTGACATCATAATAGCATGTATAGTCAATTTCGCAACTAGATTGATCCTTGGGTTTCTCGGTTTCGCTTCCATCCATATCGGACCATGGCCAGTTAGATGTGTAGAGAGGGCTTTCCAAAGTCGTGCAGGGTGGTCCGAGTTGCCGTTTTGGCTTAGTACATGCATCGAGGTCAAAATCGCATTCCCAAGCTTCGCGACGGTTGCATTTGCGTAATTGTGGTTTACCTGTGGTCAATCGGCATGTTTGTTGTCATTTGATTTCTCTAGAACAAAGATGGAGAAGACCAAAAAACATCGATAAAACTATAAAGTATAAAAAGTTAGTACTTCAATAATCAAGTGACATTGTAATGATAGTTTGCCATTTTAGTGGTATGTAGGTAGAATATATTTTAATTCACGTTTCAATTAAAAGATGAAGATAAAAAAAAGTGATAAAGTGAAATGGGATAAAAAAAACAAAGTGAAATTGCTTTTAGCGTAGAATTGTTTGCCAAGGCTAGGTTTGGTTCATGCTTGACTAACGTCTCATTGTTACACTTAGTTAGGAAATTTGCATTGTTTAGTTTAAGTAGTTGCGCGTCGAGTTTAGGACACCACAATACCGCTCATGGGAGTCCTTGTTTGGTTTCGTCCGACACGGGTCGGGTTCTTTATTTTCCGCACTTTGTCTACCTTAATTTATTTGTAGTTGCATGGTTAGGTTGTTATGTGGATGGTGGATGTAGTCTTGCAAATTCACGATGCGCAGTCGCCTTAATGGATGTGCTTAAGAATTAAAGAACAAGCAAGATTGCGTGATCAAACGTCTTCGAAACAAATGAGAAAAGGCATCGAATTTGGGCACTGAATAGATTTTAATGTAATGAAGTTCCCTTCTCTGGATATTTATTCGCCGGAACGAAATGAACTTTTGCATTTCGCCCGATTTGTAACTGGCATTCAATAGATTAGTGGCGCTTTCCAAAGAAGAAACTGAATTTGTGTAGTCGATTGAGTCCATGTTGTCTTACTGGTATGGTTTCGTAGAACCTGATCCAAGTGCTAGCGCCACCTCATGGGAGGAATTTTCCGTGCTCACTTGGTAATCCGTCCGCCGGCTTCGAGGCTACACGCACCTTAAGAATGTGCCTGCGCCCCTTTGGGAAGGGGTGGCGACGTGATTCCATTGAAAATGGAACCGATTCTCCCTGCATGTTTTTAAGGGAGTACGAAGACGACTTCGACGCTCGACGTCGCTCAGCTTTATATCTCGTAAGCACTTACACAGCCAGATCTTCGCTCCGACTGTGTCGCTTAAAAGAGAAAAATCACTGACAAATATCAACACGATATCGTTCACCTGATGGAAGAGCATGTAAAGTTGTGATTGCTACATTATGATGATGCACGTTGAACATGAAACTGCAATCCGTGAACTGTAATGTTATTCCTAATTGTGGACTTGTATTAATTGATATTGTAAAACCGATTAACGGGTTTGGTCTAATAAGGTCGGATATCAAGATTCTCAATTAAGTCTAATATGGGACTGGCTCGTGTGGGCCGAGTTCGGCCCGGCCCGTAATGAGAGGGCCCGGCTCAAAACTCTATAAATAGTGCTCAAAGTCCCTCCTCTAGCTCAGACGCACAAAAATTATCTCTGAACTGGCATAAGGCGTCCATTCGGTAAACGAACCGCGAGAGGTAGCCTTATTGAGCCAGTGATCCGGTGGGTCATAGAGGGGAAGACCGAGAGCTCGTGGATCGTCGACAACGGCCCCGAAACGACGATGGATTCCAAAACAAGTATGTAACTCAATTTTCCTTGGCTAAACAGTTCTATTGCTGAGCTACGTCGATCCTAGGGCGAGCCGTGGCCGTCTCGGTCCCGGCCAACAAGTGGTATCAGAGCCGCCGTAGCTCGGTTTTAGAATCTAAGGGTTCTCAGTCTTTTTTCACATTTTGTGACGGATGAAAGTTGATTTTTATTGGATGAATGTGTCGGGCTTACGATTCCGAGCGTTTCGAGTGGTCGCGGGCCACCGGAGGTGATCGGACG
Source organism: Melaleuca alternifolia (assembly GCA_019926035.1). Taxonomy (NCBI): domain Eukaryota; kingdom Viridiplantae; phylum Streptophyta; class Magnoliopsida; order Myrtales; family Myrtaceae; genus Melaleuca; species Melaleuca alternifolia. The sequence continues at coordinate 971,819 of JAGKPW010000011.1, read as the reverse complement.
GCGGCGCACGCGCCAGGGACGGCGTGGCCACGCGCGCCCCGCGTGCGCGGCAAGCCAGCCTTCAGCTGGGCTGACGTCAGCGCTAGCTGAGGGTGCGGCATTAATTGCCGCGCGCTGGGCGCAGCATTTAATGCTGTGCCCAGCTAGGCGCCCAGCTAGGCGCCTAGCCGCATGGCTGGCGCAGCATTAAATGCTGCTGCGCCAGCCCTCAGTTGGGCCCCGGATGACGTCATTATGACGTCATCCGGTCAAAGGAGGAGACCGGGTCAGATCGGGCGGTCGATCCGACTCGATCTGGTCGGCGACCCGACCGCCCGGCCCACGACCTGGTCAATTCGTTGACCGTCCGGACCGATTGACCGGTCCGACCGGGTCTGACCGGGCTGTCCAACCGGTCAGACCGGTCCAAGGACCTGCGCGCGAACCAAAACTTCTAAGAGCTCGTTTGAGCTCATCCGGACTTCGTTTTGAGCGCAGTTTGCGCCGTTGTGTCCGTATGAATGTCTATTTTCATGTGATGATTTTATTAAGCATGTTTGATACTTTTATAAATGTGAAAATGCATATAAAGCCCTATGTGGATGCATGTTTTAGTGTTTTGTGGCATTTTCTCAAGCATTTCTATATGGTTTCTTGAAATGCTTATATCAGATGGTTAGTAGACAATGTTTGTTAATTGCATGTATAAGGTTTAACATGTATCAATAAATTGAGCAATTTAATTAGCATGGCATATGATTTTAGTGACATAACCCATGTCATCAAGTCTAAAATCTATGTTCAAGGTGAATGTGAGTCTAAAGTATAATATCCCTAGTATGAGAGAGTTTCAAGAGTTTGATTAGGGAGTGACCGCCAAAGTGGCACACCTGGTTAGATTTGAGAAATATCAGTCTTGTACTGTTTAAGGATGTCTCCTGTTCTAATGTGTCGTCATACTTCCAAAGAAAGTGATTTCATATTTGTTCATGGAGGGTTGCATGCGCAGCATAAGGTTGAGTTTTGACTGGTCCTAGTGATTCAGACACCCAGAGGTGATGAATTTGCGAAGATTTAGAATATATTGTCATAATCGCTGACATGTGTAGAGTGTACAACTGCATGTCTTGTATTCTGCCCAAAGGTGTTTGCATGATGATATTTGTAGCTCTAAGAATGTGTACTTATATGGTTCCAAGTTACACATTACTCACATTGTGCTGATTATTTTTTTATTGCTTGTTATTCAGTCACCTTCTCTATAAACAGTAATTCCGTTACCATTGAGGTTCTTACGGGGTCAAATTTTAAGAAATGGAAAGAGGATTTCATGTTTGGGATGGAGCTGGCTGATGTTCATACTGCCCTTAGTGGGGATAGGCCAGCAGATCTGACTGCTGATAGTACTGAACCGCAGAAGGCATACTTCTTAGCCTGGGAGAAAAGCAATAGGATTTGTCTGTTGTCTATGAGGCGGACCATTCAGGAACATTTTAAAAGTGGCCTGTCTGCTGATTACACTGCTAAAGAGTTGATGGAGGCCTTAGAAGTTAGAAACCGTGTGTCGCCTAATGCTGAGATAGGAACATATTTGCAAGTACTTTACAATATGAAATATGATGGTTCTGGAGGGGTTAGGGATTATATCCTTAGGATGGTAGACCTACAGTCCAAACTCATAGTCCTAAATGTCACCATTCCTAACACCTGCTTAGTGCATCAGGCACTAAACACTCTCCCACCTGATTTTGGCATTATCAAAACCAACTACAACTCTCAAGATGAAACTTGGTCAGTTAATGACCTAATTGCTAGGGCTGTAGTTGAGGAAGAGAAACTGAGGAAGGAGAAAGGGCATCTAGCCCTGCTTACCTCTGTTTCTAGCCAGAAGAAGGGGAAAAAGTTTAAAGGTCGTACTCGTAAAGGAACTCAACCAACGACTAGTCATTCTGCCACCGGTCAGACCGAAAGTCTGGGTCCCAATAAATCATCATCTTCTAAGAATAGTGGACTCTGCTTCTTTTGCAAGAAGAAAGGTCACATAAAGAAGGACTGCAACAAATATAAAGCTTGGTTATCTAAGCGTGAGCAAACTGGTAACGATTCTTTGGCTTTGGTTTTTGAATCCAACCTATCTGAAGCCCCATCCAGTTCGTGGTGGCTTGATAGTGGTGCAACTAATCATGTTGCATTCACCATACAGGGATTCATAAACCAGAGGAAACCAAATCAGGATGAATCAAAGCTCACAGTTGGAAACAATAACCAAGTCGACGTCGTATTCGTGGGAGACGTCATTTTGAATCTAGACTCTAGTTTTAGATTGACATTAAGGAATACATTTTATGTACCTTCCTTCAGGCGGAACTTAGTTTCCGCATCATGTTTGGACAACTGTGGCTACTCTTTTGAATTAAAGAATAGTGTTATTACTATGTTTTTTAATTCAAATAAGGTTGGGTGCTGCAATATGTCCAATGGATTGTACAGATTATGTTTGACTCCTACGGATATATACGTCACTTATACAGCTGAAAAAGTTGTTTCCAAAAGACCTCTATCTAAGGAACAGTCTTACGCATTGTGGCATAAACGTTTGGGTCACATCTCTAAGGAAAGAGTGGACAGGTTGATAAAGGTTGGCATCCTACCTTCTCTTAAAAGTGACCTAGAGACTTGCGTAGACTGCTGTAGGGGTAAGATAACCAAAATAAAGAAGAAAACTGCAGTCTACAATAATGATCTATTAGAAGTGATTCATACAGATATTAGCGGACCCTATATAGCAACCGTGTGTAGAAATTTTTATTTCATCACATTTATCGATGACAAATCCCGATATGGTTATCTGTACTTGATTAAAGAAAAGTCTGAGTCTCTTGACAAGTTCAAGATTTTTCGGACTGAAGTCGAGAAATAGCTGGGAAAAGTCATAAAGGTTGTGAGATCAGACCGAGGTGGTGAGTATTATGGCAAGCATGGCGATGCTGGATAGCTTAAAGGGCCATTTGCCAAGTACTTAGAGGATTCTAGGATAGTAACTCAGTTTACTATGCTTGGAAGTCCTGAGTAGAATGGTGTGGCCGAAAGGCGCAATCGCACCCTAATGGAAATGGTGAGGAGTATGACCAGTAGGATCAATTTACTGGATTTCCTATGGGGTGAAGCTTTGAAAACAGCCCTCTACATATTGAACCGAGTTCCTACCAAAGCAGTTCCATTGACTCCTTTCGAGCTGTGGACTGAAAGAAAACCTAGCCTAAACCATCTGAAAGTCTAGGGTTGTCCTGCAGAAGTAAGGTTGTATAATCCAACATTAAGTAAGTTGGACCCTAGAACCACTCGGTGTTATTTTGTATCCTATCCAGATCATTCTAAAGGATATCGATTCTACAATCCCAGTGGAGGTACAAGAATTGTAGAATCGCAGACGGCAAAGTTTCTGGAACTTGACGTAGCCGAAAAAGGTAGTAGCTCACAGACTACTGAGGAAATCAGTCCGATAGGGATAGTTGTGTCGTTTTCTCTACCTGCACAGACAGTTATGGAGCCTCCTTTACCACAAGTTGAGCCTGTTGAGGTTCAGGATCTTGTTGCTGAAACAGTTCCTAATGAGGTTCCTCAAACCTCTCAGACTCAAGATGAAGCTGTGGTGGCCTCGCTCAGGAAATCTAGTAGGGAGAGACGATCAGCTATTCCACCGGACTATTTAGTCTATCTCGGAGAGCAAGATTACGATATCGGTTGTGATGTTGATCCAGTGACTTATGCGGATGCAGTCTCTTGTCGTCAATCAGAATTTTGGTTGGATGCGATGAAAGACGAGATGCAGTCTATGAAACATAATGGAGTATGGGAACTTGTTGGATTGCCTGAAAAATACAAGCCCATCGGCTGCAAATGGGTATATAAGACCAAAAGGGATTCCAAGGGAAAGATTGAGAAGTTTAAAGCCAGACTGGTAGCCAAGGGGTTTACTCAGAGAGAGGGAATAGACTATGAAGAAATATTTTCTCCAGTCTCTTCTAAGGACTCTTTCAGAGTGATTCTGGCATTAGTAGCTCATTTAGATATGGAGTTACACCAGATGGATGTCAAAACTGCCTTTCTTAATGGAAACCTTGATGAGGAGGTCTATATGGTACAACCCGAAGGTTTTGCAGCAGATGATTCAGGTGAGCTTGTATGTAGACTGAAAAAGTCTATTTATGGTCTTAAGCAGGCTTCCAGACAATGGTACCTGAAGTTTCATAGTATTGTCACTTCATTCGGATTTGTTGAGAACAGACTGGATCAGTGTATATACTGCAAAGTCAATGGGAGAAAATTTATTTTTCTCATACTTTATGTCGACGACATCCTGTTGGCGAGTAGTGATCTTGCATTATTACACGAGACCAAGCAGATGTTATCAAGTAATTTCGACATGAAAGACCTTGGTGAGGCATCTTTTGTCCTAGGCATTGAGATCCTTAGGGATCGTTCTAGCCGAGTACTGGGTCTGTCTCAGATGGCATATGTAGATCGTATTCTGGAAAGATTCGGTATGCAAAACTGCAAGCCAGGACTTGCTCCTGTATGTAAAGGTGACAAACTGAGTCAGTTACAGTGCCCTCATACAGTTGTTGAGAAAGCCCAAATGAAAAATGTACCTTATGCTAGTGCACTTGGAAGCATCATGTATGCTCAAGTTTGCACTAGACCAGACATTGCTTATGTAACTGGACTTCTAGGCAGGTATTAGTCAAATCCAGGACACGATCACTGAGTTGCTTCCAAGAAAGTTCTAAGGTACCTAAAGAGGACAAGAGATTATATGCTGATTTACAGACATGTTCAGGACCTGCAGCTAGTAGGTTATGCGGATTCAGACTGTGCTGGCTGTAAGGACGAATCGAAGTCGACATACGGATACATCTTCAAGTTGGCAGGAGGTGCAGTGTCATGGAAGAGTCAAAAGCATCAGAACATGACATCCTCTACCATGCAGTCAGAGATAGTAGGATGCTTAGGGATTTGGTCGTATTGGACTTTGTGGATGCACCCATACAGTTGTATTATGACAACGATTCTGCGGTGTCGTTTAGCAACAACAATAAAGGTCTTAAGGGGTGTAAACACATGGAGGTCAAGTATTTGACCATAAAAGAGATGGTTGAGAAGGGTGACGTTAAAGTAGAGCATATTTACACAGATGATATGGTTGCAGATCCACTAACTAAAGGCCTTAGCCCTTGTGTTTTTGAACGACATGTCATTAGCATGGGCTTAGGAGCATCATGGGATGCTGTTGTTTAGTGGGAGCTGTTTTTTAGTTTATGCTCTAATAAAGTTTACATCTGTGTTGTTACATTTTATAACATTTTGATATGTATCAATTTTGCATTCAATGAAGTATTTTTCTGGATGTGTTATTAAATATATATATATGGCAAAATCTCGAGGTATGTGTGAACCTTGAGTAAAGGCTAGGGGTCTTCAGTTATTAGCCTTAAAGATATGTCTTGTTACACAATAAAGACAAGTTAACTATAAAGTGAGACATATATACAGGTTCGTTGGAATAAAGTCATTCTCTTGTGGCACATAAGGATTTGTGACGCATAAGGAGAGAGAATGGTGACTAACAAAATAGATGATACATAAATTATTACTCTATATGAGGTGTTATCTATTTGCCACACTACCATATTGAGTCCATATCAGTAGAGTTAAGAACATTTGTGACCATGGAAGGCTCGGCGTTGTGTCAATGCAATTACCGCCATGATTCAGTGTTTGAGATTCTATGGGATCGGATTGACAATTGAGAATAAATCCCTAGACCAACATAAAGGTGCGCACATAAAGTACAGTTTCAATTAATACAGTCCAAGTGGGAGAATGTAATGTTATTCCTAATTGTGGACTTGTATTAATTGATATTGTAAAACCGATTAACGGGTTTTGGTCTAATAAAGTCGGATATCAAGATTCTCAATTAAGTCTAGTATGGAACTGGCTTGTGTGGGCCGAGTTCGGCCCGGCCCGTAATGAGAGGGCCCGGCTCAAAACTCTATAAATAGCGCTCAAAGTCCCTCCTCTAGCTTAGACGTACAAAAATTCTCTCTATACTCGCATAAGGCGTCCATTCGATAAACGGACCGCGAGAGGCAACCTCATTGAGCCAGTGATCCAGTGGGTCATAAAGGGGAAGACCGAGGGCCCGTGGATCGACTGAGAGCTCGTGGATCGTCGACAACGGCCCCGAAACGACGATGGATTCCAAAACAAGTATGTAACTCAATTTTCCTTGGCTGAACAGTTCTATTGCTGAGCTACGTCGATCCTAGGGCAAGCCGTGGCCATCTCGGTCGCGGCCAACATGAACGTCGTGTTTCATGTATGTGCAGGAAGAAGGCGGATGAACTTGAAATGGAAGCTGAATTTACCAAGAGCTATGGGAAGCTTCAAATGATCGGTCACTGCCACACCTCATCAGCAGCTTCACGAAAAAACCTTATTTACTGTATCCGCAGAAGCCTCCTGGCAAGACTGCATTGCCAACAAGGAGATTGAGGGAACCTCTCTCTCTCTCTCTCTCTCTCTCTCTCTCTCTGTGGCAATGGTCTCCAGGATACATCTAGAAAGAAGCTGGAACCCGTAATTGCCCTTTTTCTTTTGGCTTTTGAACAGTTCTGTTTTCTCCAGCTATTACTAATAATCTGCGATCCTTGGAGCATGCCTTACTCAACCTCCCGCTCTCTCCTTCTCTTTCCCCTTATGTCCATCATCTCGTTTATTATTCTTTGATAGACGAACGGAAAAGCTGAGATGCCTTGCTTTGCAGAAACGGATGCTGATATCAGTGGCAAGACAAAAAGACAAGCATTTTGTACCAAACGTGCCGTGACTATATTAAATAAGAGATTATTTCATCGTACCAAACATGCCATAACTAGATTAAGTAAGGAATTTTATAATGCCTCAAGTTTCACGTTGGAGCAAAGACAATTTGTGAAGTGCTCCTTAAATTGGGACCTACGTCAAAACGCATCGGACAATCTTGTTTAAAGATGCAAGCAAGAGAGAAAAATAGGAAATGGGTCCTCACAATACAAAGTGAAAAAATTTGAAAAGCTTACTCACATTGTATCTTTCCGATAAAAGTCAATACAATTACTTACTTTACCAAATTTTTTTTTTGAAAAGCTGATTCTTTTCTTGCTCGTACTTTCACATATTTTTAAAATTCTGAACACTCCAAAATTTTGTGCTATGAAAAGGTTGAGATGTAGATTCATATCTATCTTTTGTAATAGGAGATTTCTTGGTATTGAATTTGCCATAACTATATTAAGTAAGAGACTTATCCTTCTTACCGAACATGCCATAATTAGATTAAGTAAGTACTTTTATAATACTCTCAAGTCCCATGTTGGAGCAGAGAAAATTTGTAAAGTAGAACATAAGTCGAGGACCACGTCAAAATGCATCACCTTGGATAATCTTCCTCGGAGCTTGTGAGCTTGTCAACCTAATTTGAAAGATATTTGTTTTATCGAATGCAACTAAGAGAGAGACATATAAAATGAGTTTTTGACACTTTCTGAAGTCTAAACACTCAAAACTTTCGCTATCTACAACGGTTGAGACATCGTGGGTTGGGGAGGCTAAAATTGAAGCCAATCGGGTTGAACTCAGACGGGTGGCTATAAATATGCAACAGTTGAGTCCGAGGACACCAGGGCAATTCGTTCAAAAGTCACAGACATAGTCACCCACGGAAAGATGGACGTGATGCTATCAATTGATGAACAGGAGTTTTGGGAGCCAAGAAGGCGGAGATTGGAAGCCTTAACTGGGGCCGACTCGAGCCAGCGACACCCCGGTCCTGCACGACCCGACAAGATAATGGATCCTGCGCTCTTCTCGGCCGCGAAGGAAAGCAACGTCGACAAGTTCATCAAAGCCTTAGAGGAGCATTGTACCAGTGAAATGTCCTTGCCCATCGTTCTCGGGCTACGCAGCCCCTCCAAGAGTACCCTGCTTCATGCTACGGCAGGTATGTCGAAAAGGGCGTGACCATTTTTAAATTCTCGATCTTTCGCGCTTGAATTAATATGACTTGAATGGAATACAGAGAGCGATGATAATGTCCGAGCGGTCATCGATTTCATCCCTAAGCACTTGATCTCCTATCAAAACTCCAGAGGAGAGACGCCGCTTCACAGTGCGGCTTGAGCCGGGAAAACCGGTGCGGTGGACCTTCTGCTTCCCCGGGGGAACCCAAGATGCACTGACCAAAGCGGCAACTGCGCTCTGCACGAGGCCGTCAGGAATCGCCACTACGAGGTGATACCTCTGCTGGTGAGTGAAGATCCCAATCCACTGTATCGTCAGAATAACGAAAGCAAGTCTCCATGGTGCCTAGCGGTCGAAACAGGTGACTTGGAGGTTCTCAAGCTCTTGTTGGACGCGCCAGATGATGGCGAAGACCAGAGGAGATCAGAGACTGAAGGGGTCTTCGGCATGTCGCCCGTTCATGTCGCCATCATGTACAAGAATATGGGTAAACCCTACTATCGTGCTCTCGCTTTTTCTTTGATCTTCTTGGTCACTCTTTTGTCGTTTTCATTTTGGTTTTCTGTTGGGATTTTTGGAGCTCTGATATCACGTGGGATTGTGAAAGTGTGGTTCGGCTTTTGATGTGCAAGTGTATATGTGTGTGGGATATATTTGCATTGAATGAACCATTTACATTCCAGGGCCAAATTGCTTTGTCCCTTTCTCTCGCTCAAATGAATAGGGGCTTTAAAAAGTTTCTCACGTTCCATCTCCATTAGATTGTGCATGCTTTCTATTTTCCATTCCTTTGTTTCGCAAGCGACTAGCTAAGGGCCCTTCATATCTCTATCCACCTCCTCATCAAGTTAAGAATGAGATTGGAAATTCCAGACATCAATTACCCACCTTTCAAAATGAAATTGGGACCTAGAGAAGTTGTCTTCTTCAAAGACTTTTAGTAGATTCATCAAGCTGTTGAAGATTAATGCTAGATTTTACAACATATGTATGGACTTTACTAATTGGAATCAGTCAATGCTATTACTATTTGTCTTGTATTCATAGTAGTTGATTAAGCCCGTGCTTCATTAATTTCCGATGTCATTTGCTTGAAGGTTTGATGAGTTTGTGCAAATAAGCGCACTAACTTTAGGATAGCCTCCATCCTTAGTTGTTTCATCCTTACCCATTCCACTAGGTAACATTTGCTCTTCTTCTTGTAGTTAAAAAAGCTTAAAAGATTTATGCACCTATATATTGCAATTGTCCAAAAATTTACCATGAATTTCCTCATTTTGTGAGTTATAAACCAGTAGAACTCTTTGCCATCATTTCTAGCCATCCATCTTTGATTAACTATTATATTAGAGTATTTTAAAAAGTTAAGTCCTTACAAAAGTCTAATTTTATACAAACAAATTATTAAGTCTTCACTAACATTTCAACAATAAAATGAAAAAAAAAGTTAGCAATATAAATTTTTATATTAGAGTATTTCATTAAGTTAAGTCCTTACAAAAGTCTAATTTTATTCAAACAAATTATTAAATCTTCACTAACATTTCAACAATAAAATGAAAAAAAAAAGTTAGCAATATAAATTTTTATATTAGAGTATTTCATTAAGTTAAGTCCTTACAAAAGTCTAATTTTATTCAAACAAATTATTAAGTCTTCACTAACATTTCAACAATTAAATGAAAAAAATGTTAGCAATATAAATTTTTAGGATCGCATCAAACGCATTTCTGTTTTTTTTCCTATTCCGAGAATAGAAATTTCATGTAGTTACTAAACGTGTTCTTCTGCTTAGAAACTTGTCCATAGAACAAAAATAAAAAACTATTTCTAAATAGACATTATTTTCAGCAGCATAAATGTTATCAAATGTGAATTTAGTGTGCTCTCACCCACATCCCTAATTTAGTCCCCGAAAATCATAATGTGCTTGGATTATGTTGTTATTTTCTGACTCATTGCTTGCTTGTAGTCGCTTACGCGGGTAACTTTGACAACTGCCGGAGCAGAGAGAAGCAGGGAATTAATTATCTGCGAGCCAACCGGTCGGAGCCCATCGAAACGATTTAAACTGCCGGTAGACCGGGAGGGACTTTGGAGCAGAGCAGATACTAAAGCGGTCGTGATGGCGCTCGTGGCCTCTGTCGCTTTCACTTCAGCTTTTTCCGTTCCAGGAGGATATGATAGTGGTTCTAAAGAAGATGCTGGAATCCCCGCATTGCTCCACAAACCCATGTACGATGTCTTTGTGATCTGCAACTCCATCGCCATGTGTAGCTCGATCGCAGCACTCTAGTTCCTCCTCTGGTCCAAATCTTTTGATCCTCACGTGGCAATGAAGGCCTTGTTGGCTGCGACCGAGACGGCCACGGCTCACCCTAGGATCGACGTAGCTCAGCAATAGAACGATTCAGCCAATGAAAGTTGAGTTACATACTTGTTTTGGAATCCATCGTCGTTTCGGGGCCGTTGTCGACGATCCATGAGCTCTCGGTCGATCCACGAGCTCTCGGTCTTCCCCTCTATGACCCACCGGATCACTGGCTCAATGAGGCTGCCTCTCGCGGTCCGTTTACCGAATGGACGCCTTATGCGAGTTCAAAGAGAATTTTTGTGCGTCTGGGCTAGAGGAGTGACTTTGAGCGCTATTTATAGAGTTATGAGCCAGGCCCTCTCATTACGGACCGGGCCGAACTCGGCCCACACAAGCCAGTCCCATATTAGACTTAATTGAGAATCTTGATATCCGACTTTATTAGACCAAACCCGTTAATTGGTTTTACAATATCAATTAATACAAGTCCACAATTAGGAATAACATTACATTCTCCCACTTGGACTGTATTAATTGAAACTGTACTTTATGTGCGCACCTTTATGTTGGTCTAGGATTTATTTTCAATTGTCAATCCGATCCCATAGAGTCTCAAACACCGAATCATGGCGGTAACTGCATTGACGCAACGCCGAGCCTTCCATGGTCACAAATGCTCTTAACTCTACTGATATGGATTCAATATGGTTGTGTGGCAAATAGATAACACCTCACATAGAGTAATACTTTATGTGTCATCTATTTTGTTAGTCACAATTCTCTCTCCTTATGCGTCACAGAACCTTATGTGCCACAAGAGAATAACTTTATGGTTCCAACGAACCTGTATATATATATATATATATATATATATCTCACTTTATAGTTAACTTGTCTTTATGTGTAACAAGACATATCTTTAAGGCTAATAACTGAAGACCCCTAGCCTTTACTCAAGGTTCACACATACCTCGAGATTTTGCCATATATATGTATTCAATAATACATCCAGAAAAAAACTTCATTGAATGCAAAATTGATACATATCAAAATGTTACAAAGTGTAACAACACAGATGTAAACTTTATTAGAGCATAAACCGAAAAGCAACTCCCACTAAACAACAGCATCCCATGATGCTCCTAAGCCCATGCTAACGACATGCCGTTCAAAAACACAAGGACTAAGACCTTTTAGTTAGTGGATCTGCAACCATATCATCTGTGTAAATATGCTCTACTTTAACGTCACCCTTCTCAACCATCTCTTTTATGGTCAAATACTTGACCTCCATGTGTTTGCACCCCTTTAGACTTTTATTGTTGTTGCTAAACGATACCGCAGAATCGTTGTCACAATACAATTGAATAGGTGCATCCACAAAGTCAAATACAACCAAATCCCTAATGAGGTTTTGGAGCCAAACTGCTTGAGAAGCTGCCCAATAGCATCCTACTATCTCTGACTGCATGGTAGATGATGTCATGTTCTGATGCTTCTGACTCTTCCATGATACTGCACCTCCTGCTAACTTGAAGATGTATCCGTATGTCGACTTCGATTCGTCCTTACAGCCAGCAAAGTCTGAATCCGCATACCCTACTAGCTGCAGGTCCCGAACATGTCTGTAAATCAGCATATAATCTCTTGTCCTCTTTAGGTACCTTAGAACTTTCTTGGCAGCAACCCAGTGATCGTGTCCTGGATTTGACTGATATCTGCCTAGAAGTCCAGTTACATAAGCAATGTCTGGTCTAGTGCAAACTTGAGTATACATAATGCTTCCAAGTGCACTAGCATAAGGTACATTCTTCATTTGGGCTTTCTCAACAACTGTATGAGGGCACTGTAACTGACTCAGTTTGTCACCTTTACATACAGGAGCAAGTCCTGGCTTGCAGTCCTGCATACTGAATCTTTCTAGAATACAATCTACATATGCCCTCTGAGATAAGCCTAATACTCGGCTAGAACGATCTCTAAGGATCTCAATGCCTAGGAAAAAAGATGCCTCACCAAGGTCCTTCATGTCGAAATTACTTGATAACATCTGTTTTGTCTCGTGTAGTAATGCAAGATCACTACTCGCCAACAGGATGTCGTCGACATAAAGTATGAGAAAAATAAATTTTCTCCTACTGACCTTGCAGTATATACACTGATCCAGTCTATTCTCAACAAATCCGAATGAAGTGACAATACTATGAAACTTCAGGTACCATTGTCTGGAAGCCTGCTTAAGACCATAAATAGACTTTTTCAATCTACATACAAGCTCACCTGAATCACTTGCTGCAAAACCTTCGGGTTGTACCATATAGACCTCCTCATCAAGGTTTCCATTAAGAAAGGCAGTTTTGACATCCATCTGGTGTAACTCCATATCTAAATGAGCTACTAATGCTAGGATCACTCTGAAAGAGTCCTTAGAAGAGACTGGAGAAAATGTTTCTTCATAGTCTATTCCCTCTCTCTGAGTGAATCCCTTGGCTACCAGTCTGGCTTTAAACTTCTCAATTTTTCCTTTCGAATCCCTTTTGGTCTTATATACCCATTTGTAGCCGATGGGCTTGTATCTTTCAGGCAATCCAACAAGTTCCCATACTCCATTATGTTTCATAGACTGCATCTCGTCTTTCATCGCATCCAACCAAAATTCTGATTGACGACAAGAGACTGCATCCGCATAAGTCACTGGATCAACATCACAGCCGATATCGTAATCTTGCTCTCCGAGATAGACTAAATAGTCCGGTGGAATAGCTGATCGTCTCTCCCTACTAGATTTCCTGAGTGGGGCCACCACAGCTTCATCTTGAGTCTGAGAGGTTTGAGGAACTTCATCAGGAACTGTTTCAGTAACAGGATCCTGAACCTCAACAGGCTCAACTTGTGGTAAAGGAGGCTCCATAACTGTCTGTGCAGGTAGAGAAAACGACACAACTGTCCCTATCGGATTGATTTCCTCAGTAGTCTGTGAGCTACTACCTTCTTCGGCTACGTCAAGTTCCAGAAACTTTGCCGTATGCGATTCTACAATTCTTGTACCTCCACTAGGATTGTAGAATCGATATCCTTTAGAATGATCTGGATAGGATACAAAATAACACCGAGTGGTTCTAGGGTCCAACTTGCTCAATGTTGGATTGTACAACCTTACTTCTGCAGGATAACCTCAGACTTTCAGATGGTTTAGGTTAGGTTTTCTTTCAGTCCACAGCTCGAAAGGAGTCAATGGAACTGCTTTGGTAGGAACTCGGTTCAATATGTAGAGGGCTGTTTTCAAAGCTTCACCCCATAGGAAATCCGGTAAATTGGTCCTACTGGTCATACTCCTCACCATTTCCATTAGGGTGCGATTGCGCCTTTCGGCTACACTATTCTGTTCAGGACTTCCAGGCATAGTAAACTTAGCTACTATCCCAGAATCCTCTAAGTACTTGGCAAATGGCCCTTTAAGCTATCCAGCATCGCCATGCTTGCCATAATACTCACCACCTCGGTCTGATCTCACAACCTTTATGACTTTTCCCAACTGTTTCTCGACTTCAGTCCGAAAAATCTTGAACTTGTCAAGAGACTCAGACTTTTCTTTAATCAAGTACAGATAACCATATCGGGATTTGTCATCTATAAATGTGATGAAATAAAAATTTCTACACACGGTTGCTGTATAGGGTCCGCTAATATCTGTATGAATCACTTCTAATAGATCATTACTGTGGACTGCAGTTTTCTTCTTTATTTTGGTCATCTTACCCCTACAGCAGTCTACGCAAGTCTCTAGGTCATTTTTAAGAGAAGGTAGGATGCCAACCTTTATCAGCCTGTCTACTCTTTCCTTAGAGATGTGACCCAAACGTTTAATGCCATAATGTGTAAGACTGTTCCTTAGATAGAGGTCTTTTGGAAACAACCTTTTCAGTTGTATAAGCGACGTATATATCCGTAGGAGTCAAACATAATCTGTACAATCCATTGGACACATTGCAGCACCCAACCTTATTTGAATTAAAAAACATAGTAATAACACTATTCTTTAATTCAAAAGAGTAGCCACACTTGTCCAAACATGATGCGGAAACTAAGTTCCGCCTAAAGGAAGGTACATAAAATGTATTCTTTAATGTCAATCTAAAACCAGAGTCTAGATTCAAAATGACGTCTCCCACGAATATGACGTCGACTTAGTTATTGTTTCCAACTGTGAGCTTCGATTCATCCTGATTTGGCTTCCTCCGGTTTATGAATCCCTGTATGGTGAACGCAACATGATTAGTTGCACCACTATCGAGCCACCACGAACTGGATGGGGCTTCAGATAGGTTGGATTCAAAAACCAAAGCCAAAGAATCGTTACCAGTTTGCTCACGCTTAGACAACCAAGTTTTATATTTGTTGCAATCCTTCTTTATGTGACCTTTCTTCTTGCAAAAGAAGCAGAGTCCGCTATTCTTAGAAGATGATTATTTATTGGGACCTAGACTTTCGGTCTGATCGGTGGCAGAATGACTAGTCGTTGGTTGAGTTCCTTTATGAGTACGACCTTTAAACTTTTTCCCCTTCTTCTGGCTAGAACCAGAGGTAAGCAGGGCCAGATGCCCTTTCTCCTTCCTCAGTTTCTCTTCCTCAGCTACAGCCCTAGCAATTAGGTCATTAACTGACCAGGTTTCATATTGAGAGTTGTAGTTGGTTTTGATCATGCCAAAATCAGGTGGGAGAGTGTTTAGTGCCTGATGCACTATGCAGGTATCAGGAATGGTGACATTTAGGACTGTGAGTTTGACTGTAGGTCTACCATCCTAAGGATATAATCCCTAACCCCTCCAGAACCATCATATTTCATATTGTAAAGTACTTGCAAATATGTCCCTATCTCAGCATTAGGCGACACACGGTTTCTAGCTTCCAAGGCTTCCATCAACTCTTTAGCAGTGTAATCAGCAGACAGGCCACTTTTCAAATGTTCCTGAATGGTTCGCCTCATAGACAACAGACAAATCCTATTGCTTTTCTCCCAGGCTAAGAAGTATGCCTTCTGCGGTTCAGTACTATCAGCAGTCAGATCTGCTGGCCTATCCCCACTAAGGGCAGTATGAACATCAGCCAGCTCCATCCCAAACATGAAATCCTCTTTCCATTTCTTAAAATTTGACCCCGTAAGAACCTCAATGGTAACGGAATTACCATTTACAGAGAAGGTGACTGAATAACAAGCAATGAAAATAATCAGCATAATGTGAGTAATGTGTAACTTGGAACCGTATAAGTACACATTCTTAGAGCTACAAACATCATCATGCAAACACCTTTGGGCAGAATACAAGACATGCAGTTGTACACTCTACACATGTCAGCGATCATGAGAATATATTCCAAATCTTCGCAAATTCATCACCTCTGGGTGTCTGAATCACTAGGACCAGTCAAAACTCAACCTTATGCTGCGCATGCAACCCTCCATGAACAAATATGAAATCACCTTCTTTGGAAGTATGACAACATATTAGAACAGGAGACATCCTTAAACAGTACAAGACTGATATTTCTCAAATCTAACCAGGTGTGCCACTTTGGCGGTCACTCCCTAATCAAACTCTTCAAACTCTCTCATACCAGGGATATTAAACTTTAGACTCACATTCATCTTATACATGGATTTTAGACTTGATGACAGGGGCAATGTCATTAAAATCACATGTCATGCCAATTACATTGCTCAATTTATTGATACATGTTGAACCTTATACATGCAATTAACAAATTAATGTCTACTAATCATATGTGATAATACACATGTGAGCTAATATATAAGCATTTCAAGAAACTATATAGAAATACTCGAGAAAATGCAACAAAACACTGAAACATGCATCCACATAGGGCTTTATACGCATTTTCACATCTATAAAAGCATCAAACATGCAAAATAAATTCATCACATGAAAATAGACATTCATACGGACACAACGGCGCAAACCACGCTCAAAACGGAGTTCGGATGAGCCCAAACGAGCTCCCGGAAGTTTAGGTTCGTATGCAGGTCCTTGAACCAGTCCAAGGACCGATCTGACCGCCCGGTTTGACCCGGTCGGACCGGTCAACGATCCGGTCAACGGACCGGATGGATCAACGGGTCGATCCGGTCAACGGGTCGGGTTGACCGGGTTGACGGGTTGCGGGTCAACGAACCGGGTCGGGCGGGTCGCAGCCGGGTCGGACGGTCGGCTGACCGAGTCGGGTTCGGTCAGCCGACCGCTGGCCGGGTGACGTCATGCTGACGTCACCCACGTGCACGCTAGCTGAGGGCTGGCGTGCACGGCAAAGCGCCAGCTGGGCGCAGCATTAAATGCGCGCCCTCAGCTGGCGCTGACGTCAGCCCAGCTGAGGGCTGGTTAATTGCGCACGGGCGCGCATGGCCAGCGCCGGTGGCGCGTGGCCACGCCATCCTCGGTGCGTGCGGCGCGCCGCCACTCGTCTTGCTCGGAATCACGAGCCCGTCTCGTACGTGCAATAAAAAATAACTTTCATCCGTCACAAATTGTGGAAAAAGACTGAGAACCCTTAGATTCTAAAACCGAGCTACGGCGGCTCTGATACCACTTGTTGGCCGAGACCGAGACGGCCACGGCTCGCCCTAGGATCGACGTAGCTCAGCAATAGAACGATTCAGCCAATGAAAGTTGAGTTACATACTTGTTTTGGAATCCATCGTCGTTTCGGGGCCGTTGTCGACAATCCATGAGCTCTCGGTCGATCCACGAGCTCTCGGTCTTCCCCTCTATGACCCACCGGATCACTGGCTCAATGAGGCTGCCTCTTGCGGTCCGTTTACCGAATGGACGCCTTATGCGAGTTCAGAGAGAATTTTTGTGCGTCTGGGCTAGAGGAGGGACTTTGAGCGCTATTTATAGTGTTATGAGCCGGGCCCTCTCATTACTGGCCGGGCTGAACTCGGCCCACACAAGCTAGTCCCATATTAGACTTAATTGAGAATCTTGATATCCGACTTTATTAGACCAAACCCGTTAATTGGTTTTACAATATCAATTAATACAAGTCCACAATTAGGAATAACATTACAGGCCTTTCAGCTATCAGATCTCGCATTCCAGGTAACTTTTGTCGCAATGCCTTTGGCATTTGGGGCAGGCGTCTACGTGACCGTAAACAAACTCGCTTGGCTTTCTGTTTTGGTCTTGGTAGGGGGATCGCTGATCCTATTCCCTATCTTGAGCGTCATAACGTTGGTAAATATACGGACTAAGAGGAATTATCCTCTCTTCTGGCACTTCTGGCAGACATAGCTTCTTATTTGGTTTTATGTAGCGAGGGAGTGAGGGGGGCTGCGGATCGTGCAGCTACACTAGTCTGGGGCCCTCGTCACGATAACCTACCGCCCCTACTTGAACAGAGGATTTAGCGCACGGGTTTGGCTTCTGATCATGCCTCGAATCTGAAAGCGCTAGTGCAACACCTAGAAGGGGGTTGAATAGGTGTTGTTCAAAAATTAATGCGGAATTAAAAACTATGTAATATGAAAGAACAGAGTGCAAAGAGTAAGAGAATGGGAAACTCGGTTATAGTGGTTCGGCTTTAGTTAAGCCTACGTCCACTCTCGATCTAACAGCCAATAGGCTGGAATTCACTAAGTGATTCAAGAATGAGTACAATGCGATGAACAGCTTTCAAACTAAATATCTCTCTCTTGAATATCAAAGTGAACTGTAGTGTAATGATGATCTTGAAATGGGAATTTTTCTCGTGCTTCTCTGCATCTTTCATCAATAGAAGAAATCCTTTAAATAAGCTTCTCTGACTTTGTCGACCGTTGACACTTGCCAAAAACTCTCTCAATCAAGCCGTTGGAGAGAATTATATCAGGAAATCTCTAAATGATTTTGAAAGCAGGAAGAGAGGGTGCCGAGCCTGATTGCCCATACAATCAGTCTCATTACCTTCCAAGTAAGAACCATCTATCAATATGTAGTTCTTCGGCTGATCGAGACTTTCCAAAATAATGATTGTTTCTATATTGAATTTGACCGTTTGTCTTCCTTGCCATAGATAATGATCCTCGAGATGTGGCAATCTTCATTTGATATGGTCCAGAAGCTAAGTGTTGAAAGCAGAAGAACAACCGTCTATTCGGGATAGACGATCCATTGTCTATCGTTCTCCAGACGATACATCGTCTACCGAAAGAGACGATATGTTGTCTATCGAGCAGTTAAAAGATACATCGTCTATCTTCAGCGCTGGACTTAGAAGTGTTTTGTCAGCTTTAAAACTTAAGAAGGAAATTCTCCAACAATCTCCCCCTTTTTGAAGATGACAAAACATCCTGCAGTTTTTGAAATAAGACAAAATAACCAAAGATCTGTAGGATCGAGGATCAACATATGTTAGGAAACAAGGAGAGGAAACTCCCCCTTGATTATAACACCCTTCATTCAAAAGAAGTAGAGAAGTAGAGATTCCTGCACACATATGTTAAACAAAAACAAAGAAAAGAATCCTGCAGCACATATGTTAAACAGAATCCATAGAATCCAACACGGTAATTAAAGACTAATTAAAGACTGAAAAACTGCACTTCCTGCACTCTCCCCCTTTTTGTCATCGAACAAAACTAATGATTCGGAAAGCGAACAAGTTTAAAAGACTCCAAGTGTAACACAGACTGCTCAAGACGATGAAGATCCTGTTGGAGATCGCTCTGAATTTCCAGGAGATCACCGTGACTGGCCACATTAGAGAGATGATGAGTAATGGACTGTTTGAAATCAGAGAAGTCCTGAAGAAATGTGTTGTGGCTTTGTTGAAGAGAAGTGAGTGTCTGGAGAATGGTAGAAAGTACACTAGAATCAGTGGTGCTAGTGGCACCCGGTGGAAATAAAGACTCAGTAGGAAGAGGATGAGTGGTAGACGGAGAGGGAATCGAAGGAGGAGGAGTTGGAATGACTGGAGGTGACTCCGAGATGGGAGCAGGAATGGTAGGAGCAACAAAGGTTGGTGAAGACGGTGGAGGAACATCTCCCCCTGCATCTGTGCTAGTAGGTAATACACGAGGTGGAGGAACCGTCTCAGCAACCTGTGGAGTCACAATCTCTGTATCTTGTTGGGCAACATGACCTGCGGAAGATGCACCATCATGATCAGTCGAACTGAGGGACACCTGACCCCGAGGAATGTCCGTATTGACCTCCCCTTCTGCCTCTTCTTCCGGGACATAGTCATCAACCTCTTTATCCAAACTATCCTCTTCAGCCAAGATAGGAGATTTATGTTCAGGACTGCTAGGCTCATCATGAAGAATAACTTTTCCCTTCTTGGGAGGTGGCACATCTAAAGGAGCCTTGCCCTTGCATTTGGCGGTAGAGGAAGAACCTGCCTTAGACGCAGGAGAAACAGATAAACCAACTAGCAACTCAGCCATTCTCATTTTTGCTATCATTGTTTTGCCAATTACTGTGATTGGCATGGACTTTTTGCAGAGATGTGAAGGCATGGGAATGTTGAAGTGCTGGAATATCTTGGAGATGAGACCCGCATAGGGCAATTGCCCTGTTCCCTTCTAAGCAGCCCTGTACATTTGATAGATAATAATGAAAGGAAGATTGATGAACTTAGAATGTAACATCCCAAACATAATCTGTAGTTCGGTTCTGGAGATAGCTGTGCGAGAAGCCGCCTTTGGTCGAAGACAATTGATTAAAATCTTGTGGAGAATAATACTCAGGGGTTTCATTGTAGAATAGGAAATGTCCTTTTCTCCAGAGTCCTCCTTAGATAAAAATGCAGTAGCCTCCCTTTCAGAAACTTGGATTGGAAAGAAACGTGGCTTTTGCAAACCAATTATAGCAGCCAAGTCATCCACATCAACAACAACATTCTGATCCTTGACCGAAAAAATAACGGAGTGTCAGTTGGGAAACGACAAGTTGGAGTAGAAATAAGCAATTAATTCAGGAAAAGCAAGGGCAGTCTCAGAACAAAATTTCTCCAACTTTAAAATTCTGAAAGTTAATCGAAGGTTGATGTGAATAGAATCTAGAAAATCAAAGTCCACAGTGCGAGGATTCATCACCCCGCGAGCCAACAGACGATTGTACATTCCCTTGTGTTCCTTGGAGCGAAATAGCTTCTTGGGGTCTTCGGGCAAATCAGCAGCAATGCCCTTAACAGGTTTGAAGGAAATGTACAGTTTTTCATCCTCGTCCCACGAATCAAACTGTTCAGGATGACTTATATTTGGGTCCAACAGAAAATTTTTTCGAGCCTCATCTACTGAACTGGGTGGAGCAATGCCTAGGGATTCAACATGCTTGAGAAACTGATGTTCATTTGGAAATCCAGCACCCTTGAGATAGGTGGTCAAAAGTACCATGGGAGTTCCAGTGTTCTTTAATTCCACATAGGCATTGTAAATAGCTCTAGTGCTCCTAGCCTGAAGAGGCGGAGTTGAAAGTACCTGAGTCGTATCAATCTTAACCGGAAGGGTAGGAAGCACAGACGTTGCAGGAGAAGGAACCTCGTCCTCGGTGAGGTCATAATGCGTTGGTCCACTTGCCGAACCAAACTCTCTCTGAGCAATACGAGACGACTTTCGAGGAGGAGTCATCACAGAAAGGTAGAGAGCGAAAGGAAAGTGAAGAAAGATGAAAACTTGGTGAAGAAATTGATTGCCGGAGGAGAACAGAGGAGAGCAAGTCGCTGTAGGGTTTTTTACGAGAGGAAACTGCTCGAAGAGGAATGGAGAGAGACGGTTTCCAAAAAGAAGATTTGAAGAGACACTAAAAAAGGCAGTTTAGCAATGCATAAAAATCGGAAACCTTACCAATTTAAAAACAAGCAAATAAGTAAATAAATACCTGGAAGGCGGGAAAGCAATTCTTGAAGAGATTTACTTGCCAAAAGTGTCGAAGAGTCAATATATCACAGAGATAGAATATTCAGAGCACTTCGAAGAGTTTCGAAGGAACATCTATCCAGTGGCTTGGTGAAAATATCTGCTAATTGATTCTGGGAATCAATAAAACTGATTCGAACATCCTTCTTATGAACATGATCGCGGATGAAATGATGCCGAATTTCAATATGTTTCGCCCTCGAGTGCATAATTGGATTTTTGGTAAGATCAATTGCGCTGGTACTATCACATCGTATTTCCATACAGTACTTCCGAATGCCAAAATCTTGTAATTACTGCCTAAGCCAAAGAATTTGAGAGCAGCAACTTCCAAGTGCGACGTATTCAGATTCGGCAGTGGACAAGGAGACTGTGTGCTGCTTCCGTGAGAGCCAAGAAATTAAACAATTTCCAAGAAATTGACAGGTCCCCGATGTGCTTTTTCGATTAACTTTGCAACCTGCATGATCAGCATCTGAATATCCTAGTAGAATGAAGTTGCCATCTTTGGGATACCAAAGTCCAAACTTAAGTGTGCTGGAGATATATCTTAATATACGTTTAACTGCTGATAAGTGTGATTCTTTAGGGCTAGATTGGAACCTGGCACACATGCACACACTATATAAGATATCAGGACGAGATGCTGTGAGATAAAGGAGAGAACCAATCATGCTACGATAAAGCTTCTGATCAACTGCTTTTCCTCCTTCGTCAATTTCCAATTTAGTAGTAGTTGCCATGGGAGTGTCCGTCTTCTTGCAATTGTCCAGACCAAACTTCTTAACAATGTCTCGGGCATACTTCTCTTGATGAACGAACGTTCCTTCATTTAGTTGCTTTACTTGAAGGCCAAGAAAGAAGGTGAGTTCACCCATCATGCTCATTTCGAATTCATTCTGCATAGTACTAGAAAAATTCTTGCAAAGTGCCTCATTAGACGATCCAAAAATAATATCATCTACGTAGATTTGAACTAATAAGAAATCGTTACCTTCTTTTTTGATAAACAGTGTAGTATCAACCTTACCTTTGTCAAAACCATGCTGTTGAAGAAAGGTACTTAATCGTTCATACCACGCTCGAGGAGCTTGCTTTAGACCATATAAGGCTTTCTTAAGCTTGTATACGTGATCAGGATATTTTGGATCTTCAAAGCCAGGAGGTTGTTCGACATACACTTCTTCTTGGATAAATCCATTCAAGAAGGCACTCTTGACGTCCATTTGGAATAACCTGAAATTGTTAGCACATGCAAAAGCAAGTAATAAACGTATGGCTTCTAACCTGGCAACGGGTGCATAGGTTTCATCATAGTCTATTCCTTCCTCTTGTGTGTAGCCTTTGGCTACTAGTCGAGCTTTGTTCCTGATCACCTCCCCTTCTTCATTCATCTTGTTTCTAAACACCCACTTAGTGCCAATTATGGTCTTTCCTTTTTGTTTAGGAACCAGATCCCAGACATCATTGATAGCAAACTGCCGAAGTTCATCTTGCATAGCTTCTATCCAGCTATCGTCTGTTAGTGCTTCGTCTACCTTCTTGGGTTCAATTTCTGAAATTAAGGCAATAGCACTTGATTCCTCATGGTCTTCGGGGATTGAGAAACGTTTTGATCTAGTGCGAATACCCTCTTCAAGGTCTCCAATGATTAAATTGGTTGGATGGCTTGGCTTGTGTTTCCAATTTCTTTGAACTCGAGGGCTACTTTCATTAGAAAAATCTGGTTGATCAAGTTGAGTAGACGGAACAGCTTCTGATGCTGTAGAATGTAGAAGGTCTGAGTCGATAGACGGAATATCTTCTGGAGTGATAGACTGTGTATCTTCTGTAGTGGTAGAATGTGTAACTGTTCCAACATTCTGAGTCGGGATAGATGAAACTTTCACACTTTCATCAAATTTGACATTGATTGATTCTTCGACTCTCTAAGATTTCTTGTTGAAGATTCTATAGGCCTTGCTTGACGTCGAGTATCCAAGAAAAAATCCTTCATCTGATCTTTCCTCAAATTTTCCAACATTATCATACTTATTTTTGAGGATAAAGCACTTGCAACCGAACACATGAAAGTAAGAAACTATTGGTTTCTTTCCTTTGTAAAGTTCATACGGTGTCTTTTGAAGTATTTTCCTTAGAATAACTCTGTTGATAATGTAACTAGCAGTTGAAATAGCTTCAGCCCAGAAGCAAGGAGAGATATTACCTTCTATTAGCATTGTTCTTGCCATTTCTTGAAGAGACCTATTCTTCCTTTCCACTATTCCATTTTGTTGTGGAGTATAGGGAGAGGAGAATATATGTTGAATGCCAAACTGGTCACAGAATTCTGAGAAATCCTTGTTTTCAAATTCCTTTCCATGATCCGAATGTATCTTGGATATAAAATATCCTTTCTCATTTTGAACAAGTTTAGCAAACTTATAAAAACATTGAAATGTATCTGACTTGTTTGAAAGGAAATGGACCCAGGTAAATCGAGAGTAGTCATCCACAATTACTAGGCAGTAAGATTTACCTCCCAAGCTTTGAGTCCTTGTTGGACCAAATAAATCCATATGTAAAAGTTGTAAAGCACGATCAGTGGAGATAGAGTCGATAGATTGAAATGAGCTTCTTACTTGTTTACCCAAGATACAAGGTGTATAAGGATCTGTTCTCTTGAAATATACTTTTGGAAGTCCACGAACAAGTTTTTTGGAGGAAATCTTGGCAAGTTGTTTGAAGTTTGTGTGTCCCAACCTTCTATGCCAAAGATTGACTTCTTCCTGAGTAGAAAAGAGACACTATGAAGTGTTCATATTTAAAAGGTAGATGTTACCATGTCGTATCCCAGTGAAAGACTGTAGGTTGTCTTTGCTTGTTCCAGAACATCTATCTTCTTGAAACTGAATTCTGTAACCCGTATCACAGAGTTGACTAATACTCAACAGATTATATTTGAGTCCTTTCACCAAGGAAACATTGTTGATGATCAGATTTCCAATAACAACAGTCCCAAGGCCTATGATTTTTCCTTTTCCATCACCTCCAAAGGAAACTTTTCCACCGTCTATGCTGACAATGTTGTTGAAGCAAAGTGGATCTCCAGTCATGTGTCTCGAACAGCCACTGTCTAAATACCATTTATTCTTGTTCGAGACCTGTGAACAAAAATATGCCTTACATTTTCTTTGGTACCCAAATCATTTTGGGTCCTGAAGAGTTAGCACAGAAAGCAACTTTTGCGTGACTAGTATAATTATGATACTTGTAAATATCTTTCAACTCAAGAGATTCTGAACTTAGTTTGGAGTGACTCTTATCAACGGGTTTGACAAAGGTTTTCTCAAAATGATTTTTGTAGGCCCTTTTTGGAAGTCTGTTTTTCAATCTTTCTTTAACTTTAGGAAAGTCAACCAAAGGTTTAGTTTCCAAAGTCATTCCAAGACCTGCCTTATTAAAATATGATCTTTGGATGGAAAGAATCTTTTCAAGTTTTTGAGAACCGATAGAAAACTTTTGAGAAACATTTGTAATGTCGGTTTTCAAACAAAGATTTTCCTTTTCGAGATTTTCTGATTTTTCTTTCAAAGTAAATAAAGCTTTTTCAGAATTCTCTGCCTTTTCTCTCCAGTAAGCTTCCTGTTGATTGAGTCTAATATTCTCCTTTTTCAGCTCAGAGATTCTCTTGAGAGAAGATTCAAGATTCAAGCAAAGATCATCAATATATTTGGAAACTTTCGAAGGAATACTTACTTGAGTATTTTGTTCTGAATCAGAGTCTGAATCTTGGCTTGAATCAGAATCTGAATCAGAATTTGCCATAAAACACAGTTGAGCTTCCTCATCACTGTCTTCACATTCAGTATCACTCCAAGCTTCTGCTTTTAAAGCTTTCTTGTACTTCTCGCTTCTTCCCTTCTTTTCTTTTAATTGAGGACAGTTTGGCTTAATGTGTCCCTTCTTGTGACAGTTGAAGCAAACAAGTTCGTCAGAAGATTCATTGTCATCATTTTTCTTCTGAGAGCTCGAACTTCTGAACTTCCTCCCCTTTTTGTTTAGCTTTTTAAATCTCTTGATGAAAAGGGCCATTTTTTCATCATCTAAGTAGTCGTCTGACCCTGCATCATCATAATCAGCGTTAGTCTTTAGAGCGATTGATTTCTTACCTTTTGTATCCTCACTTTCATCGGTCCTTTCAGCCTCATAGGATTGTAGTGTGCCAACGAGTTCATCCACAGAAAGAGGTTGAATTCTTTGAGTTTCTCTTATGGATGTTTTGATGTAGTCCCATTCTTTGGGTAAGGCACGCAGTAGTTTGTTAATCTTCATAGGCTCGGAAATTGGTTGTCCTTGATATGCTAAGCCATTGACTAGTTCTGTAAAGCGGCTGAACATGTCAGGAACGGATTCTCCAGTTTTCATCTTAAAAGCTTCATACTGTCCAAGCAGTATGTTGATTCTTGTCTCTTTGACACGATCAGTCCCTTCATAGGTGATGTTCAGTCTGTCCCAAACTTCCTTGGCTGTATCACAAGAAGAAATGCGATTATATTCAATAGGTGATAAAGCACAATAAAGAGAATAGATGGCCTTTGCATCAAGGGCTTGTCTCTTTGATAATTCTGTTTGAGACATTTCTCTAATTTCAGAGTCATCTTCATTCTTGGGGGTGATCCCTCTATTAACCACATCCCATTCTAGAGGATCCTTTGATCGAAGAAAGGCTTTCATCTTGTTTTTCCATATGTTGTAATCCTTTCCATCGAAGTAGGGAGGCCTGGTGTGACTCTGTCCTTCCATCAGCAGGGGAGCAACTGCACTAGCCATAGATCTTTTAGCTCAGAAGTAAATACACTTCAATAAACAAGCTACGAGGCTCTGATACCAATTGAAAGCGCTAGTGCAACACCTAGAAGGGGGTTGAATAGGTGTTGTTCAAAAATTAATGCGGAATTAAAAACTATGTAATATGAAAGAACAGAGTGCAAAGAGTAAGAGAATGGGAAACTCGGTTATAGTGGTTCGGCTTTAGTTAAGCCTACGTCCACTCTCGATCTAACAGCCAATAGGCTGGAATTCACTAAGTGATTCAAGAATGAGTACAATGCGATGAACAGCTTTTCAAACTAAATATCTCTCTCTTGAATATCAAAGTGAACTGTAGTGTAATGATGATCTTGAACTGGGAATTTTTCTCGTGCTTCTCTGCTCTTTCATCAATAGAAGAAATCCTTTAAATAAGCTTCTCTGACTTTGTCGACCGTTGACACTTGCCAAAAACTCTCTCAATCAAGCTGTTGGAGAGAATTATATCAGGAAATCTCTAAATGATTTTGAAACAGGAAGAGAGGGTGCCGAGCCTGATTGCCCATACAATCAGTCTCATTACCTTCCAAGTAAGAACCATCTATCAATATGTAGTTCTTCGGCTGATCGAGACTTTCCAAAATAATGATTGTTTCTATATTGAATTTGACCGTTCGTCTTCCTTGCCATAGATAATGATCCTCGAGATGTGGCAATCTTCATTTGATATGGTCCAGAAGCTAAGTGTTGAAAGCAGAAGAACAACCGTCTATTGGGATAGACGATCCAATGTCTATCGTTCTCCAGACGATACATCGTCTACCGAAAGAGACGATATGTTGTCTATCGAGCAGTTAGAAGATACATCGTCTATCTTCAGCGCTGGACTTAGAAGTGTTTTGTCAGCTTTAAAACTTAAGAAGGAAATTCTCCAACAGAATCTTTTAATCTCTCGTTAAGTATGCACCAATGTCCGCACTTTTAGCTCCTTAGGGCGCGTTTGGTAACCATTCTCATTCTCATTTTCTCGTCCTTGGACTAGTTTGGGACGAGAAACCTGTTTGGCAAATTTTCATTCCCATTCTGTTCCCGGGATGAAAAAATGGCTGGAGATGGGTTTGGGACGATTTTGGTTCTCAATTTATGGGATAAGAATGTACAGTACCAATTAATGAGCTAATTTTTTTATATTTCACTTTTATTTCTTGCCGCCACCGCCGTTCGCCATTTGCCACCGCCACCGCCATCAGTCATTGGCCATTGTCGTCGCCATCGGCCGTTGGTCACCGGCCACCGTCGCCGTTGACTGCCGATCACAGGCCACCATCGCTGCCCGCCGCTGGTCATTGCCATCGACCACTGATCACCAGCCACCGTCGCCGCAGCTACCGGCCACTGGTCGCCACCTGCCACCGGTCATCGCCATCAGTTGCCAATCTTCCATCGCCGACCATTGTCGCCGGTCATCGCCATCGGCCGCCAATTGCCGGTCATCAGCCCCGGTCGCCACCTCCGCCACTGGTCGCCGTTGGTTGTCGGTCGTCAACCGTCGGTCATCGCCATCGTAGGTCACCAGCCATCACATTTTTTATATTTTTCTAGTATTGGGACAAAAAATTTTGTGTAATTACCAAACACGTTTCTCTTTCCAAAAACTTATCCAAAACCATTTCTCAAAAAAGCTAATTCTAAAAAAAAATGTTTTTGGGACGAGAATGGTTACCAAATGCATCCTTACTTACATAATATGCTGCTGCTGCTTCGATTTGTCTGGCCTACCTGCTTGCGGTCAAAGTCAGTGACATCTGCAATTTTAGTGATCCAAAATATTTTTTGATCAGCTACTCAATTATATTTATGAATAATAGTGAAGTTTGGCATAATGGAGTTTTGTCACTGAGTCGCATCATCAAAAGTTCAATTCCCTTGCACTGTACTTGAGACTGGTTAGACGCATATGTATACATTAATTCGAATGAAAGAAAATGAATTGTCTCATTCAATTTAATATGATGTTTCGAGAGAATATATCAGCATTAGTTTATCTCGCTTATTAATTTGGACTCGTAATAAAACAACAATGATGTATTGGTCAATATATCTAATAAACTCATCAATTAATGGCTTTATCCGTTTTTATCTTCTATATTATTGACGTGTGATGCTCATATCTATAATAAAATAAGGCTCAAGAGAAATGTGCAGGGCATTATCTACTCTCTCTCTCTTTTCAAGCTATCAATTTACCTACAAATTTATTGATGTGCACCTATCATGTATAATCCCTTATACCTAGACCATCTATGTTTATATATATTTTACATATAGGAAATGGATTTTTGTTCACTAAATGAGGATCATTAATTAACTTATCTCCTAGCTGTCTTATGGGTGTTATTTTCACTTTTAATGTGATTTGTGGACTAGAGATCGAGAGGTGAAATGAATGATGAGAACTCATCATTACGTGTTGTGGTCCAGTTACAAGGACGACTATTATTCTACATTACTAAATGGTTTCAGTGAGATTTCTCAAACTATCTTGAGGATATATCTTGAATTTTTTCTTTCTGTATTTGGCTTTTATACTCCTTTCATTCTGATGCTGTAGTAAGTTCCTCAAATTCGAGGAACAGACAGCATTTTTTTTTCCTTGCATCGTACTTGATAGTTTACAGCTCCGTGTATTGAAGACCATCACTGAGAGCAGCTGATGCACGATCAGCACAAATACTTTCTAGCAATTTTATGTTTACTCGATGTAGTTTCAGGTCATATAACATGATAGAAACCAATAAGACTATTAGAGAATCTATAAGAACACACAATAATCACTTCTATTACCGCCCTCTATATTGCCACGGCTAACAAACCATTCGACTCTAAAAAATTAGTTCTTCTATGTTAATTTAGAAGTTGGAGCGTAAAAGGAAAACTAGATGACGCGGTATAAATATTGACACTAAGAAATCCTTCATCAATTGCTTCTTTGTTTTGAGTATCAAAAGTGCGAAAGGAATAAGTAAACTAAAAGTCCTAAAATTGATTACAAAAATGCAATTGAAATGTTAAAACTTTAAAAAAGCTCAATCAAATGCTAAAATTTATCAAATTACTATAATCAAGTCTTTCCGCTTCCGATTAAAAAAATAAATAAATTATACCACTCACTCCATCTAACTTGGTTAACTAAAAACACTTATTCACTTTTTTTTTAACATTGTTTCCTCCCTTTTATGTGACGTTAACTTACTAAAGTACGAAGCACAAGAGTGAAACACTTGGTATGGTCCTAATCCCAATTTTTTAGCCCAAGTTAAAACTCAAATTAGATATAAAAATATTCATTTAAAAAAGAATGGCCCTTCCTTGGGGGTATAATGGGGGAAATAGCGAGTCTTCCACTCAAATAGCGTAAGCTCTTAATATCTGCCGAATATTGGAATTACCCAAAATGGGAATGTAACACTTGAATTCCTCCAGCGGTGACAGATTCTTGCTCCAACTGTAATGCTTAAATGAGAGAAGTCACATTACAGGTGCGCATTATAGAAAATTTCTAGAAAAAATGCGTTTAATAAAAATAAATAATTTATATTCTAAAAATAGGAATCTGTTTGATAATGAAATTTTTTATATTTGTGTCTCAGTTTTATTTCAAAATAGACATTTTATTTTAGAGTTTGCAAGATGTACATTTTATAAATTTCAAATGCTTATTATTTAGTGCAAAAAATTGACAATTGCATCACATTTTCTATTGTTGAGTAACTCCAAATTCACTTTAGATACATTAATCTCCTCATTGGAAGTGGTAATTGCATCAAAGGAATAAATTTCTACCTAAAATACACCCACTAAGAAAAATAAAAACTCTTTCAGTCAAATCCTCTATCGTCTAATAAGTGGTGATAGACAAATGACAAGCCTTTCATGCATAAGATAAAGACCCAAGCAATGTTATTAAGAAATCCTCAAATACGAAATAATGAAAATACACTATAAAAGTTGAGATGTAGAGATGCAAGATTATTATAAGGTTGCATCAATTGTGTGTATGGTGTGCAATTCAATAAAAAAATAATTTCTATATTTCTCATTCTGGAACAAAAACCACAAATTTATGTTTCTGATTTATTAACCAAACTTATTTCTGTAACACAAATTTATTCCAAAAATAGAAAAAATAAAATTTTCTATCAAATAGATTTATGTTCCAGAATGAGTTCTGGAACAGCTCATTCTGGAGTAGAAATTATGGCGAATCATGCACAGCCTAAGCAGACTCGACCTGACTGTCATTAACTCGTACCTGATTTATTCAATGACTTGACTCATGAGGACAGTAAAGATGAACGCCTTCACGACCTTCCTTAATAGACAGAACCTTCATTGGGTGCGTGCAAATGATGTCAATAATCATGACACAAGCATATTTTAATATGATATCTTACAAAATTAACGCTAGAAATTGACCTTTCTGAATTTGATGCCGTTTTTCTTTTTAATTTCTGCGGGGCCAAATTGGATAGACTCGCATATATCAAGTCATGGCGGTATAAGCCCTATAGCTCACCTAGCGTGTCTGACGTATGGGATATGAAGGACTTGGGGGGATTTGGGGAGCTTGGGGAAGAGAAGGAAAGTTATGATCCTTAAGCTGTAAGTTGAAAAAGGTTTCTCAGTTGTGTTGCTTCAGATTAACCCTGCAAAGATGGTTACACCAAGATCGAATAAGACATGAAGCCCAGAAGTTCTGATAAGATCAATGGGCAAATGATGCAGGGAGAACAGTCATATCTAAGTAATTTATGAAAGATAATACATACGCAGACAAATCCATTTCTCTTGCGGATCAGCAGATTCTGCAAGATATGGGAAAACCAAATCCAACTACTTTTGAAACCTCAGAATATCAAAAGCACACGCTGTCCACTAAATTTCATGACATTCATAAACATACCAAAGAAATAAGGACATGATTCTTGCCACCAAACGAACATGTACCCCATTCAGAGATTCAGCGCATTACAGGCAACTGCATTGAAACTCGAAAGATAAGAAAAGGAAAAAAGAAGACAAAAAGTGCTCAAGATCATACCAATCAAAGGTAAGCACACTTTACAAATGCAGCGCTCCTAGTGCTCCAAAATATTTAATTTTTCTTGGCAGGTGCATCTGCTGAATCACCTCAGGTGAGAGACGTGACCCACGCACAAACTTGCACCAAGAGAGATCTCACTCAATTAGCTTCCAGGAAAATATCTCTCCTTCCACCGTAGAAACACCAATTAATAACCTCGCATGAAAATTTCTCAAAGTGTCATTACGCTTTCAAAGTGTAAGATTCAGTCAACGTGACTCATCTAAAGAAACACAGTTTAATAATCTAGATACTGTTCTTCTCTTTCACAGAGTCTTGAGACAAGATGTTTTCACAAAGATAGTCGAGAGAGAAATTCTGCCCCTTGGCATATCTAGCTAAGCTCAACCACAGCAAAAGCCAATCATACTGACCTAACCTAGTTACCATCAGAGTAGCAGAATACAGCATAAATCCTATGACTCGAAACAATAAATAAAGGATGAATTTGGCGATATTCAACATCCTGCTTGACGCTTGTTGGACTCACCGCTCAAGTCAAGTAAATTAAACAGCACCGGGCAATTCCCAACGCTTGTGACCAAGGGGATTGCAGCCCAGACTTTCTGGTGCTCCTCCTTAGAAGCCCTGATAATGCAAAGCTTCGTGATGGGATTCACATACTTGACTGCACGAAGGATCACACGGTCGACGACGGATGAATCACAGGACTTGACAGCCCAAATAACAAACAATTGACCTCCAAACACATTCTAGTCCCTGGATAGGCATGGGATCCATAAAGAACGATGAGTACCTTGAAAGGATCCGAGAGACGAAGCCAGACCGCACTCCCCGAAGTTCACCAGAATGCTGTCTCTTATCGCTCGGGATACATTGAATTGAGTGAGTATGATGGGGTCATCAACCCCAAGCTCCCGATTCGGATCCAAGAAAACCTCCATCATCATGTAACGGTTCTTGAATCCCACCATGGTCTCTGCCCACCGAGACGACCACCTGCGTCGTTTCAGAACCCTAGCGACGCATAACACATGAGAACGATCGAGGTGTGAAAGGAAAGGGCGAAAGGTAGCTCTCGGGGGCCATTAGGGGTATGAATGGTAACGTTCCAATTTCTCCGAATTTCTGTTCTTTTATTTCCCGGAACAAAAAAGGAATAGAAATCCGTTTGGTAATGCCAACTTGTTTTTTTATTCCCGGGAATAGAAAGTTGTTCCCGGGAATAGAAACAAGAAGCCAAAAAAATTGTTTCTTGCTCCCGGGAATAATTTTAGAAATAAGCTACTTTTTTCTTTTTTTCTTTTTATCTCTTTTATCTATTGGCCCCCGGCCGCCGCCGCCAGTCCCCGGTCGCCACCCGCCGACCCCGGTCACCGGTCCCTGTCGCCGGTCCCGGTCGCTAGCCCCGGCCCTCGGTCCTAGCCGCTGGTCGCCATCGCCGGCCTCGAATGCCAGTCGCTGGCCTTGGTCATTAAAAGAATAAAAAAATTATGAATCGTACCAAACGCATTTCTACTCCAAAAGTAAAAATTTTGTGTAATTACCAAACGTCTTATTTTACTTAGAAATTGTTCCGGAGAATAGAAATAGGAAAGAAATGTTTCTTAAAAAAAAACTCTTCCCCGGAAGAGAAGTATACCATGCGCACCCTAGGCGTTCCACGGTTCTATGGGCCATTGGGCCTCTACAGAGAATCCCATCTGGGTAAAGTGATTGTGGGCCTGATGGGCCTGGCTTTCCCTAGCGAGCTCGAAGGCCCACCGTACATTTCTGTGTTGCTCAGTTGGCCTAGTTGACCGAGCGCGCTTCTTTATCCGCCCATGACGTAGAGGGCGACACGTGGAGAGCGAGGATAGGAGCCAGATTGTTTAAGGCTCCGTTCGTTTCACGAAAAATATTCTTCCAAAAAATATTTTTCAGAAATTGTGGTGTTCGGGGAGCGGAAAATAACTTACCAAGGAAAATATTTTCTAATCAAGGATATCCTTCTAAAAAACAAGGAAAATGTTTTCCTCTCACAAAAAAAGAAAAATATTTTCCAGCCATTAAGATGTGCTCATAACAACCTCATTCTCTCTCTTTTCTCTCTTATTTTTCTCTCTCCTCTCTTCTCTCTTTCCCTTCCCCCAGCCGAACTCTCTCTATCTCTCTCCATTCTCCTCACATTTCTCTCTCTTCCCCTTTCTTTTCCCTCCCCAATATTTTATCTACCGAATAGTAAAAAATATTTTCCAGCTCATTTTTAAGTTTCAAGCGAACAACGAAAAATATTGTTATTTTTCGGGAAAATGACTTCTGAAAAAATATTTTTCGAATATGTTGTATTTTCCGCAAAACGAACGGAGCCTAAAAGTCCACCCCACCACCTCCCTTCATTTTCTCCCAATCAGAAAGTAAATAAAAAAAATAAAAAGTTGACAAAAACCTTTAAAAAAAACGTTGGAATTAAAGAGGGGAGAGGAGAGAGAAAGAACCTTTAGACACGTGACAGTGAACGCTGATTAATATCTCCGCTTTATAATATTATCCACTTTCTTTTCCTTTTCTTTTCTTTATGGGGGCAATTTTAATTTTAATTTCTATCTGATCTGACAAATTTGCCCTTCATTTCGCACGAATTTCACTTGCATTTCATTTCTATCCACTTCTCCCCTAGTCCTATGTGGTACGTCTCTCTCTCTCTCTCTCTCTCTCTCTCTCTCTCTCCCACACACACACTTATGTAGCACCGACACAGACACGCGACAAAACACGACACGAACGCTGACAGGTAATTTTTCAAAAAGTAGAAAATTTCGACACATTCTGACCCGTTATATAGAGCCTACAATTAATCTATTATATATTTTTTAATATCACTTATCGTTTTAATTTGACAAATTCAACTACATTTTATTGTAACAATCAATAAAATGACCAAAATCCCCCTTTCCTCGAACTAACTCTAGGGTTTGTAAAAAAATCTCAAATCGCATTATAAAAAAATCCAATATGTTGAATTGAAAAAGAAAACGGAATAACACAACTTGCTAACCTGAGATGAGCAAAAAGATGAAATCTTGAGAGCAAAAGGTGAAGCAACACCAACGAGAAACTCATGGTGAAAGAAGAGAACGAGAGGTGTCAGGTACGTGCAACTGAGAAGAGTCCAGAAGTATTGAAAATTTGTTATAACTTTTATTATTATTATCATCATATATTTATATTTAGATCTCATAAGTATTGAAATTTTGTAAATATAACCTCATACGTATCGGAGTCACTTGTCGAAATTTTCGACTCATATGTCGAAGACAGTTGATCGCGTGTCGAATTTTTCAACACCCGTTGATTGGATATTGAAGCGTGTTGGAGAGTGTCGGACACGACACGAATAGTCTCGGAAAGTATCGGTGCTTTTAGACTCTCACTTTCTTCGTCAACGTCACGAGAAGAAAGAGAGGGACGAGCCCCGCGGGCCCTCCCCCTTCCTCTATAATTATTCTGCTCAGTCCGACCTCTGGTCTTTGCTATCAGGGTAGAGAGAGAAGGAGGTTAGAGAGAGCAATAGAGAGAGTGTGGAGAGGGGGAGAGGAAGGCGTTGGTGCGGTTGGTTCCGAGGAGAAGCCGAAGCATTCCGTGGCTTGACGAGCTGGTGAGTGGCTTTTTCTTCTTGGTTCGATCAGCTTTCTTCATGCGATTTCTGGTTTCTTTTTTCTTTCCTGGTCATGGTGATGTGGGTTCGGCTGTAGAATTTGTTGGGTCTGGTCTTGTTGGCGAGAAGAAATATCTATTTTTTGTAACGGGATATTTTTTCGTATCGAAATCGCCATAACTATATTAAGTAAGAGACTTATGCTTCTTATTGAATATACCATAATCAGATTAAATAATTAATTTTATAATACTTCAAGTCCCATGTTGGAGCATAGAGAACTTGTAAAGTGTCCATAAATCGGGACCCACATCGAAACACAAAGGACAATCTTTCTTAAAGCTTGTTAGCGTGATTAAGGGATATCTTTTCATCAAATGCAAGCAAGAGAGAAAAATTAGGAATGGGACTCCACAAAGACAACGTGAAAAAAATTAAAAAAACTGATTCTTATCCTACTTGTACTTTCACATATTTTTAACTCTGAACACTCCAAAAT
Organism: Melaleuca alternifolia; assembly: GCA_019926035.1. Lineage (NCBI taxonomy): Eukaryota > Viridiplantae > Streptophyta > Magnoliopsida > Myrtales > Myrtaceae > Melaleuca > Melaleuca alternifolia. The sequence goes on along the minus strand of JAGKPW010000011.1, from coordinate 936,519 downwards.
TTTGTGCTATGCAAAGGTTGATATGTACATTCACATCTTTTTTTTTTTGTAATACGACGAATTCGCTATAACTATATTAAGTAAGAGACTTATCCTTCTTACTGAATATGGCATAATTAGATTAAGTAAGTAATTTTATAATACTTCAAGTCCCATGTTGGAGCAGAGAAAATTTGTCAAGTAGAACATAAGTCGAGGTCCACGTCAAAATGCATCACCTTGGATAATCTTCCCCAGAGCTTGTCAACCTAATTTGGAAGATATTTTTTCATCGAATGCAACTAAGAGAGAAATAAAAAATGAGTTTTTGACACTTTTTCAAGTCTAAACACTCAAAACTTTTGCTATATTGCAATGGTTGAGACATCGTGGGTTGGGGAGGCTAAAATTGAAGCTAATCGGGTTGAACTCAGACGGGTGGCTATAAATATGCAACAGTGGAGTCCGAGGACACCAGGGCAATTCGTTCAAAAGTCACAGACATAGTCACCCACGGAGAGATGGACGTGACGCTGTCAATTGATGACTGGGAGCCAAGGAGGCAGAGATTGGAAGCACTAACTGCGGCCGACCCGAGCCAGCGGCACCCCAGTACTGCACAACCTGACAAGAAATTGGATAACGCGCTATTCTCGGCCGCGAAGAAAAGTGACGTGGACAAGTTCATCGAAGCCCTGGAGGATCATTGCGTTAGGGAAGGAGTGTCCTTGCCCATCGTTCTCGGGCTACGCACCCCGTCCAAGAGTAGTACCCTGCTTCACGCTGCGGCAGGTATGTCGAAAAGGGCGTGAACATTCATTTTTAAATTCTCGATCTTTCGCGCTTGAATTAATATGACATGAATGGATTACAGAGAGCGATGATAATGTCCGAGCGGTCATCGATTTCGTCCCTACGCACTTGATCTCCTGTCAAAACTCCAGAGGTGAGACGCCGCTTCACATTGCAGCTAGAGCCGGGAAAACCGGTGCGGTGGAGCTTTTGCTTCGCTGGGGGAACCCAAGATACGCTGACCGAAACGGCAACTCCGCTCTGCACGAGGCTGTGAGGAATGGCCACTACAAGGTGATACGTCGGCTGGTGAGTGAAGACCCCAATCTGCTGTATCGTCAGAATAACGAAAGCAAGTCTCCATGGTGCCTAGCGGTCGAAACAGGGGACTTGGAGGTTCTCAAGCTCTTGTTGGACGCGCCAGATGATGGCGAAGACCAGAGGAGATCAGAGACTGAAGGAATCTTCGGCATGTCGCCCGTTCATGTCGCCATCATGTACAAGAATATGGGTAAACCCTACCATCGTGCTCTTGCTTGTTTTTTTGGTCTTCTTGGTCACTCTTTCGTCGTTTTCATTTTGGTTTTCTGTTGGGTTTTTTAGAGCTCTGATATCACGGGGGATTGTGAAAGTGTGGTTCGGCTTTTGATGTGCAAGTGTATATGTGTGTGGGATACGTTAGGTAGAGGAGGACAAGGGGACGAGAGGGTAGTTGGGAAAAATAACACAAATGATTTCTAAGATTTAACTAGATATGCAATGCGGTCTATAAACTTTTGATTTATTTGATATGGCCCTTGAATATTATATATTTCAATTTATTCAATGTGATCCCTATATGTTTAGATTGATCCTTCAACTATATGAAAATATTAAATGTGGTCTTTAAATATTATACATTTCAAAAATTAGTTTAAACATGCACTTAAAATTTAGGAATTACATTGTATATTAGATTAATATTGATGGACAATATTGAGCAAGTTTAAAGTTCACAGACCGTATTACACATTGGAGCAAAGTTTATGTATCATTTGTATCATTATATCGAAAAATTGTATGTACCTTTCCCTTGTTGGTGGAAAAATCAAGTTCCACAAGCAAAGTCTAGTTTAATGGCAAGGGGCACGACTGTGAGTCAACTCCCGAATATGGGATCATCTAGAATGCGATCAACCCCTATTGAAGAATTACAAACTCGTGTTCATCCCATATGATTATGTCGTTTCGTTGGATTTAGAAATGCTGACCAAGATGTGGGAAAAGAAGCCGTGGCTATTTCAATTGATGGATGCGGGAGGCGGCACTCCACTCCACTTGGCAGCGTACAGAAATTATCTGGATGGAGTCAAGTTCTTGATGGAGAAGTGCCCAACAAGCGCCCTGGAGCAAGACCGCAAGGACGGCTATCTTCCTATCCATGTTGCTTCCATGATGGATCGCGTCGGCATCGTCAAGGAGCTACTTCGGCAATGGCCAGACCCTGCAGAGTTTCTAACTAGGTCGGGACAAAACATTCTGCACGTGTCGGCGATGCATAGAAGCCCTCAAACTGTCAGGTACATACTGAGGAATCCCAATTTCGGTCACCTCATAAATGCGAGAAATTTCGACGGGAATACGCCTCTGCATCTGGCTGCGTTGCACCGCCGGCCTTCGGTCGTGATCCTTGCAGGAGACAAGAGAGTTAATCATGAGCTGGTCAATAAGAACAACATGACGGCTCTCGACGTGGCGTTGCAGGAACGACCTTTTATGCTTTTCTCCCAGGTAATAGTTTGTTGTACCAATCAAGGATAGAGCTAAAACATAAATTAATAAGCCTAGTTACCTAAAGCCTGCTCAATGAATTTTTTTTCTATTCTTTTATTCATCGAAGAAAAAGAAAACAGCAAATAAGTGACCAGAGAATAAATTTGGAAGAAATATAAAAAGCAAAAAAAATACCTTTTTGTTCCTAGGAACGAAAAGAAAAACAAAATCATTTTAACAAGCTCAATGTAATTTGGAGATTCGAACGAGTTCCAAATTGAAAATGCGGATTGGGAAAAATCCAAAGCCTTTTTTTTCCTTTTTTTTTTTGGTTGGGTGGGACAGTACTTCCCCCTTACAAAAAAGCATAATAAAGTTGTCATATCATTTAGACTTGAAACATAAAGGAGTTGCTAGTTATATAATATATGTTATTATTAATAAAATTTGCTCATGAGTCGACAAAGACATCTCCAGCTAATGTTTAGGCATTACATTTGCTCTACTTTTTTTTTTTTATGACCGAGGTGTTCGGGCTAATTTGCGCGTACCTCAATTATTCCTTGGGGGAACATTTGCTCTACTTTCTACTTTGCTAGAACTCAAAACTTTAGTCGCATCAAGTTTTTGTTTAGGCTTCTTCAAAGCAACTTGACAAGTAGAGTTTGCAGTGAATGAACCATCTACATTCCATGGCCAAATCGCTTTGTCCCTCTCTCGGCTCGAATGAATAGATACTTTAAAGATTTTCTCACTTTCTATCTCCAATAGATTGTGCATGCTTTCTATTTTCCATTACTTTGTTTCCCAAGCGATTAGCTGAGGGCCCTTCATATCTCTATCCACCTCCTCATCAAGTTAAGAATGAATTGGAAATTTTAGACATGATGTAGCCACCTTTCAAAAGGAAATGGGGATGTAAATGTTGAAGATACCAGAGAATTTGTCTTCTTCAAAAACTTTTAGTTGATTCATCAAGTTATTGAAGACACATGCTAGAGTTTTATGACATATGTATGGACTTTACTGATTGGAATCAGTCGATGCTATTTCTATTTTGTCTTGTATTCATAGTAGTTGACTAAGCCCGTGCTTCATTAATTTTCCGATGTCATTTGCTTGAAGGTTTGATGAGTTCGTACAAATAAACGCACTAACTTTAGGATAGCCTCCATCCTTAGTTGTTTCATGCTTACCCATTCCACTAGGTAACATTTGCTCTTCTTGTAGTTAAAAAAGCTTAAAAGATTTATGCACCTATATATTGCAATGTCTGAAAATGTACTGTGAATTTCCTCATTTTATGAGTTATAAACCAGTAGAACTCTTTGCCGTCATTTCTAGCTATCCATTTTTGATTAACTGTTATATTAGAGTATTTTGATAAGTTAAGTCCTTACAAAAGTCCAATTTTATTCGAAGATAAATTATCAAGTCTTCACTAACATTTCGACAATTAAATGAAAAAAAAAGTTAGGAATACATTTTTTTAGGATAGCATCAAATGCATTTCTGTTTTTTTTTTCTACTCTGAGAATAGAAATTTCATGTAGTTACTAAACAAGTTTTTCTGCTTAGAAACTCGTATATGCAATAAAAACAAAAAAAAAAATCTAAATAGACATTATTTTCGGGAACATAAATGTTATCAAACGTGTATTTAGTGTGCTCTCACCCACATCCCTAATTTAGTTGCCGAAATTATAATGTGTTTGGTTTCTGTTGTTATTGTTTGACTCATTGCTTGCTTGCAGAGGATTACGTGGTTAGCTTTGGTATCTGCTGGAGCAAAGGGAAGCAGAGAATTAATTATCTGCGAGCCAACCGGTCGGAGCCCACGGAAACGATATAAAATGCCAGTAGACCGGGAGGGAATTCGGAGCAATGCAGATACTAAAGCGGTCGTGTTGGCGCTCGTGGCGTCTGTCACATTCACTTCAGCTTTTTCCGTTCCAGGAGGATATAATAGTGGTTCTGAAGGAGATGCTGGAATCCCCGTATTGCTCCACAAAGCCATGTACCATGTCTTTGTGATCTGCAACTCCATCGCCATGTGTAGCTCAATCACGGCACTCTGGATCCTCCTCTGGTCCAAAGTTTTTGATCCTCACGTGGGGAGGGTGGCCATTATTTTATCAAATCTCCCACTCGGGGTAACTTTTGTCGCAACGCCTTTGGCATTTGTGGCAGGCGTCTACGTAACCGTAAACAAACTCGCTTGGCTTTCTATTTTGGTCTTAGTCGTCGTATCGTTGGCCCTCTTCACTATAATCTCGAATATCATGATGTTGTTTACAACAGTTAATCTTCCTCTCTTCCGTAACTACGTCAAGGGACAGCATATTCTTTTTCTTTGGATATTTGGGGGAGACTTTGAAGATAGCAGGGCTGCGGAACGTGCAGCTACTACCGTCGGGGACACTCGGGACGATAAACCAACCGCCCCATCTTAAATAGATCATTTAGCGCATGGATTTCGGAAAGATGGCGCATGATCCCGCCTCGGATCTTTGAATCTCTCGCTAAGTATGCACCGATGTCCGTACTTTTAGCTCCTTCTCAGTTATATTAGATGCTGCTTGCTTCGATTTGTCTAGCCTACCTGCTTGCGTTATCAAAGTCAGTGACATCTGCAATTTTAGTGATCCAAGATATTTTCTGTTCAGCTACTCAATTATATTCATGAATAATAGTGAAGTTTGGCATTATGGAGTTTTGTAATTGAGTTCGCATCATCAAAAGTTCCATTCCCTTGCATTGTACTTGATATTAGTTAGACGCATATGTTTACATAATCAGAATAAAAGAAAATGAATTGTCTCATTCAGTTTAGTAAAACGTTACAAGAGTATATATATCAGCATTGATTTATCTCGCTTATTATTTTGGACGTAATAAACTAATAATGATGTACTGGTCAATCTATCTAAACTCATCAATTAATGACTTTATATGCTTTTCTCTTCTATATTATTGACGTATGATGCTCATATTTATAATAAAATAAGGATTAACAGAAACGGCAAAGCATTATCTACTCTCTCGTTTTTCTCAAGCTATCAATTTACCTATGAACTTATTGATGTCCACCTATCATGTATGATCTCGCATACATATACCATATATATTTAAATATAGATAGATATTTATATATTAGGAACTAGGGTTTTGTTCACTAAATGAGGATCATTAATTAATTAATTTCCTAATTGTCTTATGGGTGCTATTTTCACTTTTAATGTGCTTTGTGGACTAAAAATTGACAGGTGAGACGAGCGATGGGATCTCTTCATTCTGTGTCATGGACCTTGTGGTCCAGTTATAAGGATGACTATATTTGTATATAATTATAAGGAGTTGGAGTCGTCTATGAGTAAATAATAGAGAAAGAAAAAGCGTAAGGTTTTATGTTTCGGATAAAAAAAATCCTATCTAACCTTATCCCACCCTTCCTCTCAGATTTCTTTATCCGATTTATATCCTTCTATATCCAACCTTATCATATCTTAGATAGTTACCAAACATGAGATATAATAAAATATATCATATCCTTATTTTTATCCGGTCGACCAAACACAACCTAAATGGTTTCGATAATATTTCTCGAACTATTTGGAGAATATATCTTGATTTCTTTTTCTGTACTTGGCTTTTATACTCCATTCCATTCCGATGCTCTAGTAATTTCCTCAAATTCGAGTAACCAACAACATTTTCTTTTTTTGCGTCGTACTTAGTAGTTTACAGCTACGTGTATCAAAGACCATCACTGAGAGCAGCTGATGCACGATCAGTACAAGTTCTTTCTAGTAATTTCATGTTTACTAGTTGTGGTTTCAAGTCATATAACATCATAAAAACCAATAAAACAATTAGACAATCCATCAGAGAACAGTATAATCACTTCTATTACCGACTTCTATATTACAATGGCTAACAGACTATTCAACTCTAAGAAATTAGTTCTTCTATGCTAGCTTAGAAGTTGAAACATAAAAGGAAAAATAGATGACATGGTATAAACATTGACACTCAGAAATCCTTCACTGATCCCAACCATCGATTGCTTCTTTCTTTTGAGTATCAAAACGCGGAAGGAATGAGTAAACTAAAAGTCCTAAAAATTGATTAAAAAATGCAATTGAAATGTTGAAACTTTTAAAAAGTGCAATCAAATCCTAAAACTTACCAAATTACTATAATCAAGTCTTTCCATTTGTGACAAAAAAAAAACATATTCCACTCCCTCCATCTAACTTGATTAACGGAAAATACTAGTTTACCTTTCTTACGTTATTTTCTCCCGCTTATGTGTCGTTAACTTACTAATGTACGAAGCACTAGACTGAAACACTTCGTTTTGGTCCTAATCCCAAAGTTTAAGCCCAAGTTTTAACTCAAATTAGATAAAAAGTTTCATTTTAAAAAAATAGGCCCTTCCTTGGGGGTGTAATCAGGGAAAGACGAGTCTTCCACTCAGATAACGTAAGCTGTAAACGTCTGCCGAAGCTGGGAATTGCCCAAAATGAGAATGTAACACTTGGATTCCTACTGCTATGACAGATTCTTGCTCCAATTGTACTGCTTACACGAGAGAAGTCACATTAAACAGACTCTACTCGACTGTCATTAACTCGTACCTGATTTATTCAATGACTTGACTCATGAGGACAATAAAGATGGGCGCCACCTTCATGGCCTTCCTTAATAGTCATAAACTTTATCCAGCGCATCACAACATTCCTTCATAGACAGAACCTTTATTGGTTGTGTGCGAATGATGTCAATAACCATGACACAAGCACATTTTAACATAATATCATACAAAAATAATGCTAGAAATTGACCTTGCTAAACTTATGCCGGTTTTTATTTATTTATTCTGTGGGGCCAAATTGGATAGACTCGCATACGGCATATCGGAGTCAAAGAACATGAGAACCCCCAACCCCAACAAAAAAGAAAGATTCAAATAAATAAATAGATAATTATAATAATAAGAAGAAAGAGACAGTTCGAGAATACCACAAAATGGTACCATGGAGTTGAGGTCAAATAGACTCTAACTCAATTCTGGTGCATAATGCCCGCAAGCACCATAACCAGAACCGGCAATTCTTTTTCAAACAATGTTCTTTTGGGTTCAATCATGTAGTGAATGCTTTATCTTCCATAATGAATCTTGAACCTTGGTGGAAATCTGATCGCACGGATCATTCAAGCCCATAAGATCGACTGGCTGTGAGTCCACTACTTTCAGCAATGGTGATTTTATCCATGGACAAGATGAGGTCTAGACATGCATATCAAGTCATGGCAGTATAAGCCCTACAGCTCCGCTAGCGTGTCTGACGTATGGGATATGAACTTACAAGAGAAGAGGACTTGGGGGGATTTGGGGAGCTTGGGGAAGAGAAGGAAAGTTATGATCCTTAAGCTGAAAGTTAAAAAGGGTCTCTCAATTGTGCTGCTTCAGATTTACCCTACAAAGATGGTTACATCAAGATCGAATAAGACATGTATGAAGCCCAGAAATTACAAAAAGATCAACGGGCAAATGATGCAGTGAGAACAGTCATATCTAAGTAATTGATGAACGATAATACATACGCAGACAGATCCATTTCTCTTGCGGATCAGCAGATTCTGTAAGATATGGGAAAACCAAATTCAATAACTTATGAAACCTCAGTAGATATAGTCTAACTAGGAATATTCGCAAATTATTCGTACATTATTCGGTTGTTGATTTTAAAAGAAAAAGATAAACGAAAATTGATGAATGTGTGGTGTAAGTGCTAGCACAAGCTGTGACATCATAATAGCATGTGTCGCGACCTATTTTTCCGCCCTTTGGGAGGGAAGAAACATAGGTTTAGAGGTATTTGCTCTCGACTCCTCAATCTCGAGCTCAGACTCTCCCAAGTCCATACCTCGCGTGACGTTAAGGCGTTTTCAAAATTTAAAGTTATTTAACAACCTAAGATATTTCTAGGAGTCGCCACTAGCCTATTGGGGTCGGCTAGAAACCGATCATAACGCGGGAGTGTTGTCTTGATCTTTACGTCACCAGAGATTTTAAGATTCAGGTACTTATTTACGCTAACAAATCTATTAACGCCCTTTCGGTACCTAACTAGTTTGTTGTTAATCTAAAATGATCATGCAATCTTGTTTTTCTTTTAAAGTCCTAAAGGTCATTCTAATTCACTAAATGCTCATACAATGGTTTTTATAATTTTCATGCAATTCTAAACTAAGGCTAACTTAATCTAGAAAATAAATTAACACGCAATCTAAAAAAACGGTGCGAGAAGTAAACAAATCTACATAGTATAATACAAGATTATGAATAAACAAGCAAGTAATTTAAATGCACCTACCTAAAGACTAGAAAGAGTAAAACCCGCAACTCGTCGGGTATTTAGAAATACATGGCCATGTTATAAAGCCTCGAGACATAATCCCTCGGAAGCTAGTTGCTTAATACTAATTGAGGACTTAAATCTAGCAAGTTGTTTCAAATGGGATTTACACTAGACTATATGTTGATCATTCATTAATAAAAGTAATGCTAAATCTAAATAGATTTTCGTTAGACTAAGCCTACGTGATTCCGATCATTCACCTAAGCTAGTATAATTTTAATGCGTATAAAATAAATCTTACAAAGAGCACAACCGGAATGGACATCGATTTATCACCACCTACACCAAGCGTGTCAAAGCTACTATTCATTCACCATGTTATGGCTTGATAAGTTTAAGTTTTGATAATCTAATGTTTAGGATAATAAATGCGATGTACAAATCACGCCATAGCGAGCCTAATTATACATCTAAGTAGGAAGCCAAGTCGGACATGCGTAGGCTAATGAATGAGAACGCCCGATGGTCTAAATGCTCCTTTTTCTTTGAATCTCTCTTTCTCTCTCCTTTTTATTATAAAAAATGTTAATTTATTAAATAAAAGAACCAATTCTAAGGTTGGCTTTTAGGAAAATCGGCACTTCTGATTAATACTCCAATTGACCATTTGAAATAATTTTTTAAAATTTATTATTACCCTTTTATTTTAAAAATATTTATGTTTTATTTATTACCTTTTTTATTTTCATTAAAGTCTTATAGCATATTATAACATTTGATAAAGACGTTCGAGTTGACTGAGCCAGATCGCATAGCTTAATGAAAAAAAGGACTCTTTTTCTATTATTAAAGCGTTTTAGTAGGTATATTATCTTTATATAAACATTATCTCTCTTTTTTTAAATAAATAAATAAATAAAAGAACAAAAGAAACGAAAGGGGAAAAGAGGGAACGGGCCAAGCCCTGAACCAGACCGATTCGGGCCCAGTGCCGACCCATCCGCCCCATCTCTTTCTTTTTGAAAAAAACTCGAACCGGGCCCGGGAAAAAATGGACTGGGCCCGCCCGTTTGTTTCCTCCCTTTTTCTCAAGCGGCCTACGCTTAGCCTGACGGTCTCGGCCCAAACTGCAGGCCCCAACAACTCCGGCCCTGTCTGGCGTGAACTCGGAATCAGGCCCATGTCGAATCCCTGAATCCGAAATCGCAGGGAACCTCCGTCTATAGGGAAGCTTCGTTCGCAGGGGGTCTTCGTCCGCCGGAGATGGTGACCGCTCGTTGATCGTCAACGCCTCTCGACGTCTCTGGTTGTCGATCAATCGGCGTTTGAGAAACGAGACGAATGGTGTCGCGAGCCCCTCGTGAGTGAGAGACCAAGACAAAGGCAACAAGCAAAAGCAGAGAAAGAAAATGCACGACCTCCTTAAACATACACGGCTTCAAGCAGGTATTTCGTCGAATAAATAGCGCGCGCAAGAAAACAGAGATTCAAGGTGCAAGATTAAGGCTAAAAGTCGAACAGGGAAATCACTGAGGAACTAGAAGGGCGAGCTCGACGTGAGTGAGCTGCGCCAACAAGCTGAAACTCATGCAAGATGACAACAACAACAACAACAAAAAGGAAAAGGCGTCATTGCAAGATCGGAACGACGAACGCAAAAAGGCGAGGGATGGGTTTCCCTTTCCGATTCAGGATGACGATGAACGACGTGATCGAATGAACTCGACCTAAACCAAAACTCGCGCGGACGGACGAACCATCGAGGGAAAGCAAGGAACGCTCGGCAAAGGAAAAGACTTATCTCAAACTTTAAACAGACTTCAAAGGCACTCTACGCAGTTCACGGGTACCGTGGATCGCGGGGTGCACTCGAGTGAAACTCGAGCCAAACCTCCGTTGATCCGTGGTGATCCCCGACCACGGTCCTCAAGTGGGTTCAACAGAGTGATTGACCTACCGGAATGTTGAAGGAGCGGTAGTCTGGAGCCGCGGACAAGGCGCCAGAGTCACGATCGCTGGCGAGGGAGGTTTTTTTTCAATGGCTTCCCAGGCGTCTCTTCCTCTTTTTCCCAACCTCCCCCTTCTCTATTTTTATCTCTCCCTTCGAAACCTAATCCCTTCCCCTTCATCATTTCCCCTGCGTTCCTTCTCTGCTCCGCCGCGCCCTTGTCCCTTCGCGTGTGTCAGTCCATGCTCCTCTTCCCAAGAAATCGCAGGTGCAGGCCATCTTCTGCTCTTCCATCACATCGCCAGCAAGTGGGAGGAGGGAAGGAGAAACGTGTGGACGTGGGCTTGGGAAGAAGAAAAGTCACGCGGGCTTGGGAGGGGCCGGGCCAAGTCAGGCTCAGGAAAGTCAGGTCCGGCTCGAGCTCCTCTCATTTTCATTCTCATTTTCTTTTCTTTTTTTTATTATATGATCCACTAATTAATTGAAAAAATTACTCATCTATTCCTTTAGAAAGGCAAAAATTAGGCGTCAACAGCTGCCCCTCTTTGAAGGGGAGCTTGAAGAGGTTTCATTCAAAGATAATAGACGCCTAAGTTTTGCCAACAAAAGCCGGTGACACAGATTTTGGGTCAAATTTCGACTCATTTATATCTCTTTTATTTCTCTTTTTGCAAAGAAATGACCCCAAGTTTTCTTGACATGACGGGAAGAGGATAGTAAGTTCTCTTTATTAAGGAAGAAATCCTCACATATATCATCGCGTAGGAACAAGTTTCAACTCATCAGAGGAAAACTCACTGTGGTAAGGGCAGTTCTTGAAGGCTTTGAGTCTTACCGTGGTAGAAACGAGTCTCGATTGATTTGAGAAGTCTTACCACGGGCAACGAAATCTTACCGCATCAATGATAGAATTCCGGGCTGCAAAAGCTCGCCGTGTCAAAGAAAGGACTCACAAGAAGGGTTCATTAAACACGTCAAATGAGGAATCCTCAGCTAGAAAGGAAATCGCCCCGTGTAACAACGATTTTAACTGATTTGAAAGAGTCTCACCGTGGTAGCAACGGGTTTGACGAGTTCAGATGGTCTCACCGTGGTAGCAACGGGTTTCAACTTTGAGAAGGTGTCTCACCGTGTAAAAACGGGTTTCGACTTTGAAGAAAGGTCTCACCGTGGTAGCAACGGGTTTCGACTTTGAAGGTGTCTCACCGTGCAAAAACGGGTTTCGACTTTGAAGAAAGGTCTCACCGTGGTAGCAACGGGTTTTGACTTTAAAGGTGTCTCACTGTATAAAAACGGGTTTCGACTTGATGAAAGATCTCACCATGTAAAAACGGGTTTCGACTTTGAAGGAAGGTCTCACCGTGGTAGTAACAGGTTTTGACGAATTTGAGTCTCACCGTGGTAGAAACGGGTTTCGACTGATTTAGAGGGTCTCACCATGGTAGCAACGGGTTTCGACGATTCTGAGTCTCACCATGGTAGCAACGGGTTTCGACTAATTTGGAGGGGTCTCACCGTGGTAGAAACGGGTTTTGACGATTCCTAAAGGGGACAAATCATAAACACCTGGCACAAGGCGAGTGTCTACTTCAAACCCAACTGTTTGAATAGAATGCACCAGGAGCGCTTGAAACTAGCAGACCTTACTTTCACATGAACTTCTTTCTGTTCTTTTTTTCTTCTTTTTCTTTGAGGAAACACTTTGGCTTAACCAAGCATTGTCCATCACGGGCAAGATTACGAGTACCTGACATCATTAGACGCTGCCAAAGATTCTAAAAGATGATGCACTAAAAAATCTGACCTAATCAGGCATTATTATTGAAGATTAAAAGGATACATCGAAAGCATTTCGCCTTGCAATGCAAAATCTAAGGCTGCAATAAGCGAGTTAGATGAATTTTTCCTTTAAAAGTTATTATAAAGAATTTAAATGACACTAAAATAATTGTCAATTAATCCGTGGCCACTGCCATCAGTTTTCTCAAAATTCCTTTGGAGGAGATTTTCAAACAAAGTGATTTCGATTCAATTGAAGGAGCATGTCAAGGATGCCAAATTGGAGTACCATAATTAGAAAGGTCTTCTCACAACCTCTCGAAATGGCTTTTTATCCTATCCATTGTTGTAAGCAATCATTCTCAATTATTAATAACCTCTCACATAACCTATGTCAAAGACCTTTGGAAATGTTAGCGATGAATACACTTTGATCAATCAAAAAGGCATTTCTAAAGATTGTAATGTGGGTAAGGTCAAGGGTTTACACAAGAAACAGCCAACTCAAGGCCAAGAAAGAATATTCAATTACATCTCAAACGGGTTCACAAGTCAAGAACCTTGAAGATAAGATAAAAATTGATTACCTCCACTCCTTTAAGCAGTAGCTTATTTTGCGAAATCTTCACATCCACTCGAAAACATCCCAATCAGAAAAGACTTCGGGAAAAAGGTTGTAATGTCGGTTCAAGGTAAGGCTTGAAGGGCTTGCATGTATTTTCAGAGAGGCTTAAAAGGAAGTTGATGATTACCAATGCATCATTACCATCTCAATTAATTCCCCTTTTTTTGCTTTGCTTTTTTTTTTTTTACTATTGACTTCAACTTGTCTCGAGAGTCCATTGGCTGATCATTTTTGAGATATAAGAGCTTTGCTCTCTTTCTTTCTTTCTTTCTTCTTTTTGGCATTTGCATGAAAGCAATTTTTTTGTCCTTTCTTTTGTAAGCATTTTTGCTTTGGACACAATTTTCACGGACATTGGCCTTGCTTTTACCAGGCACACTGCTTTTTCATGCCCCCTAATTTTGCTCTTCTTTGAGTTCTTAGGACTCTCGAGACATTTTTCAAGCATTATTATTCTTTTTGGTAAATCATGTACCCTGCCCCAGTGTAGGGAGGTAATCACCACTTGGGTTCTGAAAAGAAGTCTTATGGCTCAAATTGGCTAAGCAACGGATATGAGTGTTTGGATAGAGAAATAAATGCTCTCCTTCATTTTAGGATGCTTCGAGCTTCCATGAGAATCCACCTGAAACTACCACAAAAAGATTAATGCAAGTGGACGAAATAAAATCTTTCTAAATCTTTTTCATCAAGTGATCCTCCTTCTTCCTTTTTCAACCATATCCTCCTAAATTTGCCTCGATGTGGGGTTGTTCTTGATAGGGGTATTGAAAGAATTCTCCTCTATTTTTAGCTCAAGGTGGCTAGCCAAATGTGTGCAGTGTATAGGATAGAGAAATAAATGCCTTTCGTCATTTTGATTCATGTATTGACCGCGAATAAATCCATCATCATAAGACAAGGTTTTTCTCTCTTTTTTCTCTCAACCCTCAAAGTGTATCGGATGCGTATTTGGAAGAGGCTTGCCTTTCGTCGTCCTAAGAACTCCAATCCAGCATAATTAATGCCCATTTATATATTCAAAGCCACTTATCAAGTCGTCCTCCATTGAGATTTTGATGCAAGACGCACGTACCAAAATATTGATTGACAATTAATGAATATCATTCGCTATCTTATTTTTTTCTTCATTTTTTTATAAAATGGATGACTTTAATTCGTCCTACATTCTCCTTTTACCACAAGCTTGAGGAGACAAAAAAAATCAATTAAGCGCTTCAAAGTAAATTTACTCATGCTCTTATAAAAAGAGTCTTAAAGAAAGGGATACTCACCTGCCTCCTCGATGGCTATCGAGCGGCCCTGCGATGTAAGAAATATATTGTGTTAGTGAATGATTTTAGCGGCGGCGGGGGATCGGAAACGACACGGTGTTACCCTTGAGCTTGACGTAAAAACGGCAACGCTTCTCCCACGTAGGGAAAACGACAATGATTTGCTCAGAGGGTTCATTGCCCTGACCTTGCTTCTTGCAAGCTAAATATAAACCAGTGGCATGCTCAATATGAAAATGCATGAATGTTATGTATGCGTGCTTGGAATCTAAATGCTCTGAATTTTGGAAGAAATGGCTCCAAGGCCCATTTTCATTCAAGGGAAAAAATTCTTAACAGCATCTGCATTTACAGGTTTCGACAGTTCGTGGCCATCCATTTCTGCCAAAATTAAAGCATTTCCCGGGAAAACCTTCCTAACTACATAGGGTCCCTCATAGTTTGGCGCAAACTTTCCTCGAGGGTCTGGCAAGACGGATGAAGTCTTCTTTAAGACTAGATCATTGACCTTGAATAGTCTGGGACGAACCTTTCGTTGAAAAGATTTTGCTACTCGCTTCTGATAACACTGGCCATGGCATATGGCTTGTAGCCTCCTTTCATCAATCATGTTTAATTGCTCATGCCTCTGTCGAGCCCATTTAGCCTCAGGAAGATCCGCATGTGAGAGGATCCTTAACGAAGGTACTTCTAGTTCAACAGGCGAAACTGCTTCCATGCCGTAGATTAGTGAGAAAGGCGTGGCCCCTGTCGAAGTACGGATTGACGTGCGGTATGCCATCAATGCATACGGGAGCCTTTCATGCCAGTCCCAATAGTTCTCTGCCGTCTTTGATAGGATTTTCTTTAAGTTCTTGTTTGCCGCCTCCACTGCTCCGTTCATTTGTGGTCGATAAGGAGATGAATTCAAGTGACGCACCTTGAACCTGCCAAGTAGGTCTTCCACGATCTTATTGTTTAGGTTCGTACCATTATCTATGATGATGGCCTCAGGGATCCCGTAACGGGCGAGTATATCTCGCCGGATAAATCTGGATACCACCTTTGCAGTGACATTAGCATAAGAGCTGGCTTCGATCTACTTTGTGAAATAGTCAATTACCACCAAGATGAAACGATGGCCATTAGACGCCTTTGGATTGATTGGCCCAATGATGTCAATCCCCCACATAGAGAACGGCCAAGCTTCGGCCATCTGATGGAGCTCGTTTGGCGGAGCATTAATCCTATTTGCATAGATTTGGCATTGGTAACAAGAACGTGCGTGTCGCACACAATCAGTCTCCATGGTAAGCCAAAAATAACCAAGCCTAATGACTTTCTTGGCTAATAGACATCCATTCATGTGAGGACCGCATTCCCCCTCATGCATTTCCTTCATCAGGAGGTTGGCCTCCTTAGCGCTAACGCACCTCAACAAAATTGAGTCAACTGTCCTCTTGTAAAGCACATCGCCATTAACAAAGAATTTATTTGCTAGTTTCACCAAATATTTTCGGTCGTACGACTCGCTCCCAGGCGAGAATTCCCTCTTTCGGAGGTAATTCAGAATGTCGTGATACCACGGCTTGCCATCGGGTTCTTCCTCTACAGTCATGCAGTAAGTCGGGCCATCCAGGATCTCAATTCTCAAAGGCCTTATGTCTAAGCCGCTAGTTACATGTAACATTGATGCCAACGTGGCTAAGGCATCGGCGAACTGATTTTGCGATCTGGGCAAGTAGGGGAATGATATCTCTTCGAATTCTTTCACTAGCTTCTCAAGGAATTTATGGTAAGGGATTAACTTTGAATACCTAGTACGCCATTCACCTTCGGTTTGTAGGATGATTAAAGCCGAGTCGCCGTAAACTTGCAGCCTCCAAATTTTCATGTCTATGGCGTTTGGAGCCCAAGGATGCAAGCTTCATATTCTGCGATGTTGTTAGTGCAAGGAAACACCAATTTGGCAGAAACGAGGTAGTGTTGATCCTTTGGGGAGATAAGCACGGCCCCGGTGCCGGACCCGGACAAGTTGACGGCACCGTCGAAATACATAGTCCATTTGTCGTCCTCTATCGAGAAGACTTGCTCCTCGATGTCACCACTTTCATCGGAGTTTTGTACCTCTTGGGGTGCTTCAACTAGCATATCAGCTATGGCCCTTCCTTTAACAGATTTCTGGGTAAGGCTTTGCACGTCGAATTCAGAGATCAAAACTTGCCATTTAGCGAGTCTCCCTACCAACGCTGGCTTCTCTATTAGGTATCTGACGGGATCATTTTCTGTTACGAGCAAAATCTGGTGGTGAAGCGTGTATTGGCGTAATCTACGCAGTAACCAAATCAAAGCTGCGCATGTCTTCTCCACTTCTGAATACTTCACTTCCGGGGCGGCAAACTTTTTGCTAAGGTAGTATATTGCATGTTCCTTGCCGTCATCGGGACTCTTCTGAGCCAGCATGCCCCTAAGTGACTCACCGTGAATTGTCAAGTACAGGACCAAAGGAAAACCCGGGATAGGGGGAACTAGCACCGGCGAGTGGGTAAGATATTGTTTTATCTGCTCAAAAGCCTCTCGACACTCATCTCCCTACTCGATCCTTGCCTCCTTCTTCAGGAGCTTGAAAAATGGTTTGGCCGTTTCGGACAGGTTGGATATAAACCTTGCCACGTAATTCAATCTTCCTGGTAAACCCCATACTTCTTTAACTGTGGCGGGAGGTTTCAATTCACAAATGGCTTTAACCTTCGACGGGTCGATCTCGATCCCTTTGTTGCTCACTACAAATCCTAGAAGCTTGTCGGACTTCGCACCGAACACACATTTGGCAGGATTAAGACGAAGTTTGAATTCTCGAAGGCGATTGAACAATTTCCTCAAAATTGCTACGTGGTCTTCGCCTGGTCTTGACTTTGCTATCATGTCATCCACGTACACCTCAATTTCTTTGTGCATCATGTCATGGAATAGCACAACCATGGCCCTTTGATACGTTGCCCGAGCATTCTTCAAACCGAACGGCATCACCTTGTAACAGAACGTTCCCCACGGGGTTATGAACGAAGTCTTGCTCTTGTCTTCCTCTTTCATTCGGATCTGGTTGTACCCTGAGAATCCATCCATAAATGAGAAAAGATCAAACCTTGTTGTACTATCGACTAAGACGTCGATGTGGGGAAGCGGGAAGTCGTCTTTCGGGCTAGCTCAGTTTAGGTCACGGTAGTCCACGCATACCCTGACTCGCCCATCCTTTTTCATCACTGGGACGATGTTTGCAATCCAATCGGGATAAGGTGAGACTTCAACGAAGCCTACATCTAACAACTTCATGACTTCTTCTTCAATTTTCTTGGACAATTCAGGCCTCGTCCTTCTAAGCTTTTGCTTCCGTGGTGGGATAGTCGGATCTGTAGGCAAGGCATGCTCTACGATATTCGGATCGAGCCCCAGCATGTCGGCATAAGTCCATGCGAAAACGTCTTGATATTCTTTCAACAGGTTGACCATTACTTCCATTTCAGGCCCAAGCAAACTGGCACCCACTTTTACCTCTTTCACATTTTCGAAGTCGCCGAGGTTTATGATAATAGGTGTCTATGTTGTCAAAGGCTTTGCTTCTTCATGGATACTCCACTCGTGTTCGACCTCTATTCGATCGTGTTCTTCACTGTCGGAATCTGAGGGATCTTCTTCGAGAGGCTCAAAGTCGCGCACAATCTTATTGAGGGTATGCACAAAGTCATGCCTAAGACGCAATGTAATCAATTAGCATGAAATGATGATGAGTGATGCTTGAGTTTTTTTTTTCACGTTTGGCATTTAATAAAATAATTTCAATCCTCTAGATTTTTGCAAAAGGGAAAGAACGCGTGGAAGCCCAGCCCTCGGGGAGTATGCTTGTTCGTCATGGGACTAGTTTGAGGTACTTCCACAAGTCTTTAAAATATGCAAATATTCTTATAAGATAACAACATCAAACTGCAAGCACTATTACATCCAAACTCTTACTCAAAACAACATGAGTCTCAGAAATCCCCTCACCACACTAGTTTGGCTAGTGTCTATTCTTCCAAAAAACAAAAAGTGGAAACCGCAGAAGGGAAGGAACGATCCTACTCTAAGGAATCCGTCGCATCTCCAGATGAACCAGCTTCATCCATTGATGTGGCACAGATGAACCCCTCATTAAATAGGTTGGCTACCCCGTCAACAGCTTCGTCTTCGTCTTGTAGTAAGTGATTGGCTTTGACGAAGAATTCCTTCAGTAGTGCAGGGAAAAGGTCTTGACATCCTGTTGCTTCTTTGTGGCTAAGCTCGCCCCCACCTCGGCCTCTCCGATTTTCTCGTCCGACCCTTCGACCTCCACGGGCACCTCGTCCTACACGCCCCTAACGATTTCCTCGACCTGCGTGACTTCGTAAAGGGCCTCGGCGTCCGTGACCCCCACGCGCTTCACGGCTAACATCGCTGAGGAGGTCCTCTTGATCCTTATTGTAACCCAAACCTGCCTTCTTGTAGTTCTTCCCAACCTTAATGGGATTTCGTATGCCTTGTCTATGTAAGCCCAAACCTTCACCAGGAATGTGACCATATGCAAGCAAAACTCTCCCAGACATTAGGGATGGTCCGGGTACTCTGGGGGGCTGAATGGTAGACCCAACGGGAACATGGATCATGGAGACAAGCTCGAAAGTGTGGTAACTTGATTCTTCTTTGGAGTCCAGCTCGATGTACGGAATTGCGGTGTCTTGGTAGATTTTGAAATCCGCCTCACCATGCACCGTTACGAGCCTGCCATCAACAACAAATCTCACCTTTTGGTGTAAGCTCGACGGGACGGCACTGCACTGTGGATCCAGGGCCTTCCCAACATAAAGTTAAAGGCACTTGGTATATCCAACACTTGAAATACAACAGCAAATGACGCAGGGCCAATGAGGAGTTCTAGCTCAATCTCTCCCACTACCTCTTTTCTCATCCCATCAAAAGCACGCACTGTCGTCATTGCCGTTCGGAGCTTTTCTACTGCTACCCCTAATCGATGCAAGGTGGCCAAGGGGCAGATATTCAAAGCAGACCCGTTGTCAATCAATACTCTCGCTACAATTTTACCACGACACTTGGTTGAGATGTGCAGAGCTTTGGTGTGGCAGCGACCTTCTGTCGGGAAATCCTTGTCTGAAAAAGAAATTTGATCCTTTAGGAGAATGGATCCTACGAACTCTTCCAACTGGCTCTCTTCTATTGATTCCGGCACGTGTACTTCGTTCAAAACTTTCAAAAGCGCGTCTTTATGCTTTCCTGAGGATTTGAACAAATCCAGCAGCGAAATCTGAGCCGGCATTCTCCGCAGCTGGTCAACCACGTTGTATTCGCTTGTTTTAACAATCACCAAAAATTGTTCAGCTTCCTCGTCAGTCACGGCTTTTTTCTCCACTGCACCCGCAGGTGCGTAGCAACATCCCGACCTTGTGACGGCGTCCACCTCATTGGTCCCATAGTCCCACGGGGCGGCCTTGGTGTCAAACTCCGACATGATTGGCAAAATTATCAGCTCATGCTCACCCAGGGGAGGTAATTCAATCACCATCGGTGCGACGCGCCCTTCTTGGATACTCATCGACAAGAAACTCCTAACAATTTCCTTCGGTGCGTCTGACTCGGCGTCTTCCTTTTCGAACTCCTTTTCATAGTCCTCCTCTTCTAGGTCAATCACCACTGGAGTCATCATGGCAACCAACTTGCCCCTACTCATACGGTGGATCAAGGGCAGATTCAAGGGTCGGATTCATTGATTGAGTGGACCTCGGGACACCCCTTTCGATCGCTCTGCATATGCATTTGATTTTTTCTTCCTTCGTGGGACACACAACCCCTTCGCAATGCCCCATAGCTTCCATCAACTCATGCAATTTGATGACATTCGCCGAGAAGACTGGCGTTTTATGGTTGGGCTCTCGCGACACCAAGTTGACGTTCCCGAGGTGATGAGGCAGGGGGTTTTTCTACACATTGGGAGTGGTCTCTTTAAAAGATAAGAGGCCTTTGTTGATTAAATTTTGAACCTTTATTTTGAGCGCAAAGCAATTATCGGTGTGGTGTCCTCTCTCGCCCATGTGGTAATCGCATGCCTGGGTCATGTCAAAACCGGAGAACTTTGGGGGATTGTCCCTAAGGACCTCCTTCGCCACCATCCTTCTTTCGAGGAGCATCGGTAGTAATTTGGACAAGGGCTTCGGCAATTGGGAAAATTGTTTTTGAGGAATCCTCCTAACCTGATTATAACTCGGAGGCACATCCCCCCGTATGATGACCGGTCTTTGGGTATGTGCTGGAAATGAGCCTGGTGGATGGGGGTTTTGGATGAAGGCTACATCGTTGATAGGCTCTTTGTCTTTCCTTTGCGTGAATCTTCTGCTGCTTCCTTCTGGCGGTCTTTCATCCTGCATCGCCCACTCCACTCTTTCACCGATCTCCACCAGGTGAGTGAACGAAAGACAACCTGACACATAGAGCCTAAAAGATTGCTCTCGGGGGAGTGCCTTTAAGAACAACTCCATGGTTTCTCTCTCATCAAGCGAAGGCTTCACTTGTGCTGCCACACCCTTCCACCTTTGGGCAAAGGCCCTGAAAGGTTCGCCCCTCCTTTTTTCAATCCGAACTAAACCATCCCTGGTAGGGGCAATCTCAGAATTGAACTTGTATTGTTGGAAGAAATCGTTCGCTAGATCCTCCCAGTCGGAAAATTTCTCAGCATCCAGTCCGATAAACCAAGTCAGCGCCAGACCTTCCAAGCTATCTTGGAACGTGTTAATAAGGAGCGGGACATTATTTGAATAACGAGCCATCTTTCTTGCATAGTACTTCAGATGACTCATGGGGCATCCCGTGCCATCATACTTTTTCACAAAATCGGGTTCTTTGAAGGTTTCGGAGACATTTATCTTGGCGAAGGGCGACACGCCCCCGATCCCTTGCATGTGATATCCTTGAAGCGCGCAAAGTCATTCTTTGATTTTGGACAGCCTCTTAGCACTCTCATCATCTTTAGATGCCTTGCTCTCCTCCGGTAGCGAGGGCTCAATCTGCACAACGATTGGCGTGATCACGGGAGTTTCCTCGGTTCTCTCCCGCTCGTCATGCCGAGGTGGTGGTGCTTCAGTAGTGGCATGTGTGGTAGCAGTTGTCTGTTCTACCAGCTTATTGAGTATTTGAGCTAATTGATCTTCCACTCCCTTGAGCCGCGCTTCTGAGTCTTGCTGCTCCATTCTTGCTTTCGACCGGATGCGTATCGGGGATCTTCTCTTGGCCGTGTTGGCAGCTAGAAGAAGAAAAGAACGAACGACCAAAAAGGAAAGGAAAGAAAAGAAAAGAAAAGAAAAGAGTGAGTAAAGCGTAGCAAAGAAACAAAAAGATTAGAGCCCCTTTTATTTTATCTTTTCTCGTAATGAAATAGAGATAAGAATTTTTTTTGTGCAAGTCTGATTTCACATAACGAGATTCTTATCAGAGTTTCATATCGAGACCTCATAAAATAAAAGGGTGATGTGTCGGCTTGATTCAAATGCCCGCTGACTACTCGACTTAAGCGCCCATTGCCAAAAGATGATGAGATTTTTATTACATCAAGATCCTCAAAAGGATAATGTTCTTACATTTGACTAAAAGAAAGCACGAGGAGAAACCCTACACATCATAATAAAATAAAAGAAAGGGACTACAACAAAAGGTTCATACAAAGAAAGTAAACTCTAGCGAACCGTGCTCGAAGCTCCATTCTGGGCCGACCTCCTTGATGCGCGCGAGCGGAGTCGCTTGTTTTCTTGAGTGAGGTGCTCCACTTTAGCTAACGCTTCATCCCTTTCCCTTAAGGCGTTCTGAACTTGAACCTCCCTCCGAGTTGGGTTAGGAGAAAAGTAAGGGAGAACCACCTTGAGCTCGGGCTCTGGTTGGCGAAGCACATACTCCTTGGTTGTGTGGTGTTCTCTTATTTCTCCTTCCAGCTCTAAAACCCAATCTACGTCTCTTGGTGGACAGTGGTATAGCACATCTTCCATCTTATTGACTTCCTCTTCCATCTTTTGGACTTGGTCTCCTCGGATGAACTGCGAGCGGAAGTCGAAACGATATAAACCCGATTTTAGAGGAGGAGGGATTTCTTGAAGCATGCGATACTGGCGAGCTACCCTTAATGGGTAGTACGACGTAAACCCCGTAAGCCCCATCAAGGGGATAGAGTCGTCGTCGCCACTAGTAAGGCGTGCTTTAGGGAATCTCATCCAAGCGGCCTGCCATAAAACCTGACTATGAGTGAGATTTTTGAGAAAATCCATCCATGAGTGGAAAGACTAAAAGTGGATGAATTTTTCTATGTCTAGATACTTTGAAAGAGGGTGCATGCATTTGTCAACTTCGAGAATAAACATACTACCGCCGAATTCTTTTAGATGAGAAAGGAGCCAGACCTGTATAAGACCTATTGAACCCCTAAAAACATTGGAGGAACCACCTTTGAAACGGGAGAGGGAGACAAATGTCTCGGCCAAAATCATATTGATAAATCCCTTTGAGTGACAAACCTGATGGACAACACAAGCTACCTGGGGGCCCAACGTTTTTCTAGTGTGAGGAAAAATGACAAAATCAAAGAAAGCTAAGAGGAAAACCTTGGCGTCTTGAAGGTCCGGCCCAGCGGGTAAATTGGCTAGCTTTTGTTCCAAATAAGAAAGGGGAAGAGCATTGGCATTACCCCGTAGAATACCCCTAATTTCGGACTTTCCTACTTTTAAAAACTCACTCAAGTTTGAAAGGGGATTTGCTCCTATTGGCGGCTTGACCCAACCAAAAGATGGCGACCTTCCTACGATGACATCAAACTCTTCCAAAGTCGGGGTTAGCTCGTTTCGACCAAATACAAATGTGGAGGTTGTCGGGTTCCAAAAATGTGCTAGCGCTTTGATTATGGCCACTTGAGGCTCCACGTGTAAGAGAGAAATGAGGTATCCAATCTTCCTCTCCACATAAGCTTGCTTACTGCTGGCGAGACTATCCCACATGTTAAGAAGGGCCTTCCTTGGAGTATGGACGATTCGGATCTCGGGAGTACCCATCAAACCTAAACATATACGGGCATTTGAATCAAACCGCAACGCATCATTTATTGAATATTTAAAAGTTTAAGAAATTGGAAATAATAATGAAAGAGCAAATGTTAATGCTTACAAACCGAGGAAGGAAAACGCGACATCGGTTATTTAGATTTCACAAGCACAAACGCATGAAGACTTGTGGGGATGACATCTAAAGGTATGCTATCTATAGGCTCACGGCTCCCATCCCTATTAGCTTTAAGAGGTTTCCCCATCCACACTTTCGTCAGACGGTTCCTTCCATCACTAATAAGAACGAGCGGGACCAAAAGGGGATTACCACGGGTCGTTCCCCATGCGGATTCCTCCTTTTGATACCTCCTAAGTGTTTTCCTAACGCAGTTTGGGTTTTGGCCGCATGTTGTGCGTGCGATACGTAGTGATGCGAGTATGTTCATGCGCTCGTATTTGAAATCAATCATCACTTCTATAAAAACTCCATATGCAATTCATACATCCAAACACCACCTACAAAACAAATGGTTGACACTCACGCCACCCCTTATAACTCCCAACCTGCGAGAAGATCTAACACAATATTAGTGGACTAACCTCATTTTCCACGTGACTTTGACATGCAGATGATCTACAAATAAAAAACATTAGATAACAACCAACGAGTTATTATGGCCTAAGTCCACTATGGTTTAAAACTACCATAAGGTCCCCAGTGGAGTCGCCAAGCTATCGCGACCTATTTTTCAGCCCTTTGGGAGGGAAGAAACATAGGTTTAGAGGTATTTGCTCTCGACTCCTCAATCTCTAACCTATTGGGGTCGGCTAGAAACCGATCATAACGCGGGAGTGTCGTCTTGATCTTTACGTCACCAGAGATTTTAAGATTTGGGGACTTATTTACGCTAACAAATCTATTAACGCCCTTTCGGTACCTAACTAGTTTGTTGTTAATCTAAAATGATCATGCAATCTTGTTTTTCTTTTAAAGTCCTAAAGGTCATTCTAATTCACTAAATGCTCATACAATGGTTTTTATAATTTTCATGCAATTCTAAACTAAGGCTAACTTAATCTAGAAAATAAATTAACACGCAATCTAAAAAAACAGTGCGAGAAGTAAACAAATCTACATAGTATAATACAAGATTGTGAATAAACAAGCAAGTAATTTAAATGCACCTACCTAAAGACTAGAAAGAGTAAAACCCGCAACTCGTCGGGTATTTAGAAATACATGGCCATGTTATAAAGTCTCGAGACATAATCCCTCGGAAGTTAGTTGCTTAATACTAATTGAGGACTTAAATCTAGCAAGTTGTTTCAAATGGGATTTACACTAGACTATATGTTGATCATTCATTAATAAAAGTAATGCTAAATCTAAATAGATTTTCGTTAGACTAAGCCTACGTGATTCCGATCATTCACCTAAGCTAGTATAATTTTAATGCGTATAAAATAAATCTTACAAAGAGCACAACCGGAATGGACATCGATTTATCACCACCTACACCAAGCGTGTCAAAGCTACTATTCATTCACTATGTTATGGCTTGACAAGTTAGTTTCGATAATCTAATGTTTAGGATAATAAATGCGATGTACAAATCATGTCATAGCGAGCCTAATTATACATCTAAGTAGGAAGCCAAGTCGAACATGCGTAGGCTAAGGAATGAGAACGCCCGATGGTCTAAATGCTCCTTTTTCTTTGAATCTCTCTTTCTCTCTCCTTTTTATTATAAAAAATGTTAATTTATTAAATAAAAGAACCAATTCTAAGGTTGGCTTTTAGGAAAATCGGCACTTCTGATTAATACTCCAATTGACCATTTGAAATAATTTTTTAAAATTTATTATTACCCTTTTATTTTAAAAATATTTATGTTTTATTTATTACCTTTTTTATTTTCATTAAAGTCTTATAGCATATTATAACATTTGATAAAGACATTCGAGTTGACTGAGCCGGATCGCATAGCTTAATGAAAAAAAGGACTCTTTTTCTATTATTAAAGCGTTTTAGTAGGTATATTATCTTTATATAAACATTATCTCTCTCTTTTTTAAATAAAAATAAATAAATAAATAAAAGAACAAAAGAAACGAAAGGGGAAAAGAGGGAATGGGCCAAGCCCTGAACCGGAACGATTCGGGCCCAGTGCCGACCCATCCGCCCCCTCTCTTTCTTTTTGAAAAAAACTCGGACCGGGCCCGGGAAAAAATGGACTGGGCCTGCCCGTTTGTTTCCTCCCTTTTTCTCAAGCGGCCTACGCTTAGCCTGACGGTCTCGGCCCAAGCTGCAGGCCCCAACAACTCCGGCCCTGTCTGGCGTGAACTCGGAATCAGGCCCATGTCGAATCCCTGAATCCGAAATCGCAGGGAACCTCCGTCTGCAGGGAAGCTTTGTTCACAGGGGGTCTTCGTCTGCCGGAGATGGTGACCGCTCGTTGATCGTCAACGCCTCTCGATGTCTCTGGTTGTCGATCAATCGGCGTTTGAGAGGCGAGATGAATGGTGTCGCGAGCCCCTCGTGAGCGAGAGACCAAGACAAACGCAGCAAGCAAAAGCAGAGAAAGAAAATGCATGACGGCTTCAAGCAGGTATTTCGTCGAATAAATAGTGCGTGCAAGAAAACAGAGATTCAAGGTGCAAGATTAAGGCTAAAAGTCGAACAGGGAAATCACTGAGGAACTAGAAGGGCGAGCTCGACGTGAGTGAGCCGCGCCAACAAGCTGAAACTCATGCAAGATGACAACAACAACAAAAAGGAAAAGGCGTCATTGCAAGATCGGAACGACGAACGCAAAAAGGCGAGGGATGGGTTTCCCTTTCTGATTCAGGATGACGATGAACGGCATGATCGAATGAACTCAACCTAAACCAAAACTCGCGCGGACGGACGAACCATCGAGGGAAAGCAAGGAACACTCGGCAAAGGAAAAGACTTATCTCAAACTTTAAACAGACTTCAAAGGCACCCTATGCAATTCACGGGTACCGTGGATCGCGGGGTGCACTCGAGTGAAACTCGAGCCAAACCTCCGTTGATCCGTGGTGATCCCCGACCACGGTCCTCGGGTGGGTTCGACAGAGTGATTGACCTACCGGAATGTTGAAAGCGCGGTAGTCTGGAGCCGCGGACGAGGCGCCAGAGTCACGATCGTCGGCGAGGGAGGTTTTTTTTCAATGGCTTCCCAAGCGTCTCTTCCTCTTTTTCCCAACCTCCCCCTTCTCTATTTTTATCTCTCCCTTCAAAACCTAATCCCTTCCCCTTCATCATTTCCCCTGCGTTCTTTCTCTGCTCCGCCGCGCCCTTGTCCCTTCGCATGTGTCAGTCCATGCTCCTCTTCCCAAGAAATTGCAGGTGCAGGCCATCTTCTGCTCTTCCATCACATCGCCAACAAGTGGGAGGAGGGAAGGAGAAACGTGTGGACGCGGGCTTGGGAAGGAGAAAAGTCACGCGGGCTTGGGAGGGGCTGGGCCAAGTCAGGCCCGGGAAAGAAAAAAGTCGCGCGGGCAAAGCCGGCGCGATAGACCAAATGGGCCGGGCCAAGTCAGGTTCGGCTCGAGCTCCTCTCATTTTCATTCTCTTTTTCTTTTCTTTTTTTTTTATTATATGATCCACTAATTAATTGAAAAAATTACTCATCTATTCCCTTAGAAAGGCAAAAATTAGGCGTCAACAGCATGTATAGTCAATTTCGCAACTAGATTGATCCTTGGGTTTCTCGGTTTCGCTTCCATCCATATCGGACCATGGCCAGTTCGATGTGTAGAGAGGGCTTCCCAAAGTCGCGCAGGGCTGTCCGAGTTGCCGTTTTGGCTTAGTACGTGAGTCGAGGTCAAAATCGCATTCCCAAGCTTTGCGACAGTTGCATTTGCATAATTGTGGTTTAGCTATGGTTAATCAGCATGTTTGTTGTCATTTGATTTCTCTAGAATAAAGATGGAGAAGACCCAAAAACATCGATAAAACTATGAAGTATAAAAAGTTAGTACTTCAATAATGAAGTGACATTGTAATGATAGTTTGCCATTTTAGTGGTATGTAGGTAGAATATATTTTAATTCACGTTTCAATAAAAAGATGAAGATTAAAAAAAGTGATAAAGTGAAATGGGATAATAAAAAAACAAAGTGAAATTGCTTTTAGCATAGAATTGTTTGCCAAGGCTAGGTTTGGTTTATGCTTGACTAACGTCTCATCCTTATCATTTAGTTAGGAAATTTGCATTGTTTAGTTTAAGTAGTTGCGCGTTTAGTTTAGGACACCACACTACCACTCATGGGAGTCCTGTCCCGAGGAGTAATGACAGGGCCTTGTTTGGTTTCGTCCGACACAGGTCGGGTTCTTTATTTTCCGCACTTTGTCTACCTTAATTTATTTGGAGTTGCATGGTTAGGTTGTTATGTGGATGGTGGATGTAGTCTTGCAAATTCACGATGCGCGGTCGCCTTAATGGATGTGCTTAAGAATTAAAAAACAAGCAAGATCGCATGATCAAACGTCTTTGAAAAAATGAGAAAAGGCATCGAATTTGGACACTGAACAGATTTTAATGTAATGAAGTCCCCTTCTCTGGATATTTATTCGTAGGAACGAAATGACCTTTAGTGTTTCGTCCGACTTCTAACTAGCATTCAATAGATTAGTGGCGCCTTCCAAAGAAGAAACTAAATTTTCGTAGTCAACTGAGTCCATATTGTCTTACTGGTAGGGTTTTGTAGAACCCGATCCAAGTGCTAGCGCCACCTCATGGGAGGAATTTTCCGTGCTCACTTGGTAATCCGTCCGCCGGCCTCGAGGCTACACGCACCTAAAGAATGTGCCTGCGCCCCTTTCGGAAGGGGGTGGCGACGTGATTCAATTGAAAATGGAATCCGATTCTCCCTGTTTGTTTTTAAGGGAGTACGAAGACGACTTCGACGCTCGACCTCTCAGCTTTGTAGCTCGTAAGCACAGTTACAAAGCCAGATCTTCGCTCCGATTGTGTCGCTTAAAAGAGAAAAATCACTGACGAATATCAAATGCGATATCATTCACCTGACGGAAGAGCATGTAAAGTTGTGATTGCTACATTATGATGATGTACGTCGAACATGAAACTGCAATCCGTGAACGTCGTGTTTCATGTATGCGCAGGAAGAGGGCGGATGAATTTGAAATAGAAGCTGAATTTACCAAGAGCTATGGGAAGCTTCAAATGATCGGTCACTGCCGCACCTCATCAGCAGCTTCACGAAAACACCTTCTTTACTGTATCCGCAGAAGCCTCCTGGCAAGATTGCCTTGCCAACTAGGAGATTTAGGGAACCTCTCTCTCTCTCTCTCTCTCTCTCTCTCTCTCTCTCTCTCTCTCTCTCTCTCTCTCTCTCTCTGTGGCAATGGTCTCCAATATACATCTAGAGAGAAGCTGGGACCCGTACTGCCCTTTTTCTTTTGGCGTTTGAATAGTTCTGTTTTCTCCAGCCATTACTTATAATCTGCGATCCTTGGAGCATGCCTTACTCAACCTCCCGCTCTCTCCGTCTCTTTCCCCTTATGTCCATGATCACGTTTATTATTCTTTGATAGACGAACGGAAAAGCTGAGATGCCTTGCTTTGCAGAAACGGATGATGATATTAGTGGCAAGACAAGAAGACAAGCATTTTGTACCAAACGTGCTGTGACTAATTAAATAAGAGATTATTCCATCGTACCAAATATGCCATAACTAGATTAAGTAAGGAATTTTATAATGCCTCAAGTTTCACGTTGGAGCAGAGACAATTTGTGAAGTGCTCCTTAAATCAGGACCTACATCAAAATGCATCGGACAATCTTTCTTAAAGCTTGTCAACCTGATTCAGAGGATATCTTTTCATCAGATGCAAGCAAGAGAGAAAAATAGGAAATGGCTCCTCACAAATACAAAGCGAAAAAATTGAAAAACAGACTCACCTTGTATTTTTCTGGTAAAAGTCAATACAATTACTTACCTTACAATTTTTTTTTTTGAAATGCCGATTCTTTTCTTACTCGTACTTTCACATATTTTTAAAATTCTGAACACTCCAAAATTTTGTGCTATGCAAAGGTTGAGATGTAGATTCATATCTATTTTTTTGTAATAGGACATTTCTTGGTATTGAATTTGCCATAACTATATTAAGTAAGAGACTTATCCTTCTTACCGAACATGCCATAATTAGATTAAGTAAGTAATTTTATAATACTCTCAAGTCCCATGTTGGAGCAGAGAAAATTTGTAAAGCAGAACATAAGTCGAGGACCACGTCAAAATGCATCACCTTGGATAATCTTCCTCAGAGCTTATCAACCTAATTTGAAAGATATTTGTTTTATCAAATGCAACTAAGAGAGAGAAAAAGAAAATGAGATTTAGACACTTTTTGAAGTCTAAACACTCAAAACTTTCGCTATATACAACGGTTGAGACATCGTGGGTTGGGGAGGCTAAAATTGAAGCCAATCGGGTTGAACTCAGGCGGGTGGCTATAAATATGCAACATTTGAGTCCGAGAACACCAGGGCAATTCGTTCAAAAGTCACAGACATATTCACCCTCGGAAAGATGGACGTGACGCTGTCTATTGATGACTGGGAGCCAAGGAGGCAGAGATTGGAAGCACTAACTAGGGCCGGCCCGAGCCAGGGACACCCCGGTCCTGCACAACCTGACAAGAAAATGGATCACGCGCTATTCTCGGCCGCGAAGAAAAGCGACGTCGACAAGTTCATCGAAGCCCTGGAGGATCATTGCGCTAGGGAAGGAGTGTCCTTGCCCATCATTCTCGGGCTACGCACCCCCTCCAAGAGTACTCTGCTTCACGCTGCGGCAGGTATGTCGAAAAGTGCGTGACCATTCATTTCTAAATTCCCAATCTTTCACGCTTGAATTAATATGACATGAATGGAATACAGAGAGCGATGATAATGTCCGAGCAATCATCAATTTCGTCCCTAAGCACTTGATCTCCTGTCAAAACTCCAGAGGAGAGACGCCGCTTCACGTTGCGGCTAGTGCCGGGAAAATCGGTGCGGTGAAGCTTCTGCTTCCCCGGGGGAACCCAAGATGCACTGACCGAAGCGGCAACTCCGCTCTGCATGAGGCTGTGAGGAAGAAGGACCACTACAACTACGAGGTGATACGTCGGCTGGTGAGTGATGACCCCAATCCGTTGTATCGTCAGAATAACGAAAGCAAGTCTCCATGGTGCCTAGCGGTCGAAACAGATGACTTGGAGGTTCTCAAGCCCTTGTTAAACGCGCCAGATGATGGCGAAGACCAAAGGAGATTAGAGACTGAAGGGGTCTTCGGCATGTCACCCGTTCATCTCGCCATCATGTACAAGAATAAGAGTAAACCCTACTATCGTGCTCTCGCTTATTCTTTGATCTTCTTGGTCACTCTTTCGTCGTTTTCATTTTGGTTTCCCATTGGGTATTTTGGAGATCTGATATCACGTGGGATTGTGAAAGTGTGGTTCGGCTTTTGATGTGCAAGTGTATATGCGTGGGATATATTAGGTAGAGAAGGACAAGGGGACAAGAGGATAGTTGGGAAAAGTAATACAAATGATCTCTACTATTTGACTAAATATATAATACGGTCCATAAACTTTTAATTTGTTTGATGTGGTTTATGAATTTTTGCCAAATATACAATGCGATTCCCGAACTTTCAATTTATTTAGTGTGATCATGAAATTTCTATACATGTTCAGACTGATCCCTCAATTATATGAAAATATTAAATGTGGTCCCTGAATATTATATACTTCAAAGATTAATTTAAACATATACTAAAATTTTAGAAACTACATCGTATATTGGACTAAAACTCATGGATAATATTGAACAAGTCTAAAATTCATGGACCGTATTACACATCTGGACCAAATTTATGAATCATTTGTATCATTATATCGATAAATTGTATGTACATTTCCCTTGTTGGTGGAAAAATCAAGTTCCACAAGTAAAGTCTAGTTTAATGGTAAGGGGCACGATTGCGAGTCAACTCCCAAATATGGGATCATCTAGAACGTGATCAACTCCTATTGAAGAATTATAAACTCGTGTTCATCCCATACGATTATGTTGTTGCGTTGGATTTAGAAATGCTGACCAAGATGTGGGAAAAGAAGCCGTGGCAATTTCAATTGAGGGATGCGGGCGGCGGCACTCCACTCCACTTGGCATCGTACAGCAATTATCTCGATGGAGTCAAGTTCTTGATGGAGAAGTGCCCAACAAGCACCCTGGAGCAAGACGGCAAGGACGGCTATCTTCCTATCCATGTTGCTTGCATGATGGATCTCGTCGGCATCGTCAAGGAGCTCCTCCAGCAATGGCCAGACCCTGCGGAGTTTCTAACTAGGCTGGGACAAAACATTCTGCACGTGTCAGCGATGTACGGAAGCACGCAAACTGTCAGGTACTTACTGGAAAATCGCAAGATCGGTCCCCTTATAAAAGCGAGAGATTTCGACGGGAATACACCTCTGCATCTGGCTGCGTTGCACCGCCAGCCTTCGGTCGTGATTCTTGCAGGAGACAAGAGAGTTTGTCATGGGCTGGTCAATAAGAACAACATGACGGCCCTCGACGTGGTAGAGCAGGACAATAAAGAAACAAATCTTTTTTTGGGGAAGGTACGACCTTTTACGCTTTTCTCACAGGTAATCATTTATTGTACCAATTAGGGATAGAGCTAAAACATACATTAGTAAGCCTGGTCACCTAAAGCCTGCTCAATGACATTTTATTTTTTTCCTCTATTCTTTTATTTTTCGGAACCAAAAAAAAAAACAAATTCCATTTGTGCATGTTAATTAGTTTTTTCTATTATTCGTAGTAGATTAGTGGTCGAAAAATATATTTGAAATAAAAATCAAAAGTAAAAAAATACTTTTTTGTCCCTAGGAACGAAAAGAAGAACAAGGTCATTTTAACAAGCTCAACGTAATTTGAAGATTTGAACTGGACCCAAATTGAAAATGCAGATCAGGTCGGGGAAGGTCCAAGCCTCTTTTTTTTTTCCTTTTTTTGGTGGGGTGAGATTGTTCTTCCCTCCTTACTAATAAGCATAATAAAGTTGTCACATCATTTAGAATGGAAACATAAAGGAGTTGCTAGTTACATAATACATGTTACTAGAAATAAAATTTGCTCACGAGTCGACAAAGACATGTTCAGCTAAGGTTTAGACATTGAATTTCCTCTACTTTCTAGTTTGCTAGAACTCAAAACTTTAGCCACATAAAGTTTTTGTTCAAGCTTCTTCAAAGCTACTTGACAAGTAGAGTTTGCACTGAACCATCTAATTCCATGGCCAAATCGCTTTGTTCCTCTCTTGGCTCGAATGACTAGGGACTTTAATTTTTTTTTCTCAATTTCCATCTCCAACAGATTGTGCATGCTTTCTATTTTCCATTCTTTTGTTTCCCAAACGATTAGTTGAGGGCCCTTCATATCTCTATCCACCTCCTCATCAAGTTAAGAAAGAAAAAATACCCACCTTTCAAAATGAAATTGGGACATAAATGTTGAAGATACCAGAGAAGTTGTCTTCTTCAAAAACTTTTAATAGATTCATCAAGCTATTGAAGACACATGCTAGAGTTTACAACATATGTATGGACTTTACTAATATCAGTCAATGCTGTTACTATCTGTCTTGTATTCATAGTAGTTGATTAAGCTTGTGCTTCATTAATTTCTGATGTCATTTGCTTGAAGGTTTGATGAGTTTGTGCAAGTAAGCGCACTAAATTTAGGTAGCCTCCATCTTAGTTGTTTCATCCTTACCCATTCCACTAGGTAACATTTGCTCTTCTTCCTGTAGTTAAAAAAGCTTAAAAGATTTATGCACCCATATATTGCAATGTCCAAAAATTTACTGTGAATTTCGTCGTATTGTGAGTTATAAACCAGTAGAACCCTTTGCTGTTAATTCTAGCCATCCATCTTTGATTAACTATTATATTAGAGTATTTTGATAAGTTAAGTCCTTACAAAAGTCCAATTTTATTCAAACATAAATTATTAAGTCTTCTCCAACATTTTGACAATTAAATGAAAAAAAGTTAGGAATAGAAATTTTTAGGATCGCATCAAACGTATTTTTGTCTTTTTTTTTTCTACTCTGAGAATTAAAATTTTATGTAGTTACTAAACGCGTTCTTCTGCTTAGAAACTCGTCGATGGTATATAAACAGAAAAAATGTTTCCAAATAGACATTATTTTTGGGAACATAAATGTTATCAAGCGTGTATTTAGTGTGCTCTCACCAACATCCCTAATTTAGTCGCCGAAATCATAATGTGTTTGGTTTCTGTTGTTATTTTTTGACTCATTGCTTGCTTGCAGGGGCTTACGTGGATAGCTTTGAGATCTTTCGGAGCACAGAGAAGCAGAGAATTAACTATCTGCGAGCCAACCGGTCGGAGCCGACGGAAACGAGGTAGACTGTGGAGAGACCGGGAGGGACATTGGCACCAAGCAGATTCTTGTGCGGTCGTGTTGGTGCTGGTGGCCTCTGTCACTTTCACTTCAGCTTTTTCCGTTCCAGGAGGATATAGTGGTTCCGAAGGAGATGCTGGAATGCCCGTATTGCTCCACAATGCCATGTACGATGTCTTTGTGATTTGCAACTCCATCGCCCTGTGTAGCTCGATCGCGGCACTCTTGATCCTCATCTGGTCCAAAGTTTATGATCCTCACGTGGGGAGGATGGCCATGCGGCTATCAATTCTCCCGTTCGTGGTAACTCTTGTCGCAACGCCTTTGGCATTTGTGGCGGGCGTCTACGTGACCGTAAACAAACTCGCTTGGCTTTCTATTTTGGTCTTGGTCATGGTATTGCTGCCCCTCTTCACTATTATCTTGGGTGCCGTAATTCTTGTTATAACGGCTGATTCCAGTAATCGTCTCATCCGTGGCTTCTTCAACCAACTGCTTATTCATCTTCTTTGGTTATTTGGGGGAGACTATGAAGATAGCGGGGCTGCGGGACGTGCAGCTACTACCGCCCCAACTTAAATAGATCGTTTAGCGCATGGGTTTCGGAAAGATGGCGTCTGATCCCTCCTCGAATATTTTAATCTCTCGCTATGTATGCACCGATGTCCGTACTTTTAGCTCCTTCTCAGTTACATTATATGCTGCTGCTGCGATTTGTCTAGCCTACCTGCTTGCGGTCAAAGTTAGTGACATCTGCAATTTTAGTGATCCAAAATATTTTCCGTTCAGCTACTCAATTATATTTATGAATAATAGTGAAGTTTGGCATAATGGAGTTTTCTAATCGAGTTGCATCATCAAAAAGTTCCTTTCCCTTGCACTGTACTCGACATTAGTTAGATGCACATGTTTACATTAATTGGAATAAAAGAAAATGAATCGTCTCGCTCAATTTAATATAATGTTTCAAGAGTATATATCATCATCGGTCTGTCTTACTTATTAATTTGGACGTAATAATGATGTACTGGTCAATATATCTAATAAACTCATCAATTAATGACTTCATCCGTTTTTCTCTTCTATATTATTGATGTATGATGCTCATATTTATAATAAAATAAGGGTTAAGAGAAATGTGCATAATATTATCTACCCTCTTTTTCTTTTCAAGCTATCAATTTATAAACTTATCGATGTACACCTATCATGTATGATCTCGTATACATATACCATATATATTTAAATATGTATGTACATATAGGAAATAGGGTTTTGTTCACTAGATGAGGATCAACAATTAATTAATTTCCTAAATGTCTTATGGGTGCTAGATTCACTTTTAATGTGCTTTGTGGACTAAAAATTGAGAGGTGAGATGAGTGATGAGAACTCTTCATTTCGTGTCGTGGTCCATTTATAAGGATGACTATTATTCTGCATTACTAAATGGTTTCAGCGAGATTTCTCAAACTATTTTGAGGATATATCTTGAATCTCTTTTTTCTGTATTTGGCTTTTATACTCCTTTTCCATTCTGCTGATGTAGTAATTTCCTCAAATTTGAGGAGCCAACAGCATTTTTTTTTTTTTTTGCATCGTACTTAGTAGTTTACAGCTCCGTGTATTAGAGACCATCACTGAGAGCAGCTGATGCACGATCAGCCCGAATTCTTTATAGCAATTTTATGTTTACTCGATGTGGTTTCAAGTCACATAACATCATAAAAACCAATAAGACAATTAGAGAATGTTGAGGTTGATGTCTTGTGTTCTGTTATATGATAGAGTTTCCTATTCTAGGCGGTTGATGTCTATTATGAGGAAGTTATAGGAGGAAGTTTCCTATGTTCTGTTATGAGGAAGTTTCCTATTATGAAGATTGTGAGTATACATAGGAAGTTTCCTATTTTAGGCTATGTGGTCAATTTTAGCTATTTTAGGCCACGTAGGATTTCGATGTGTGTGTGTAGAGCAAAACTAAGTCTCTGGGATGAGTTATATCAAAGAGGGCAAGGGGAGCGAATGTACACTATTTCTTCATTATTAGTGAAACATATCTTATCCCCCGTGGACGTAAGTAGGCAAAAAATTTCCCTTGTCGAACCACGTAAAATTATTGCGTTGTGCGATTTTCATTACTTTCTCGCATCCGTTGATAGGATCGAATTCATATATTCAACAGAAAATCTATTAGAACACACTATAATCACTTCTATTACTGACTTCTATATTGCTACAGCTAATAGACTACTCGACTCTAAGAAATTAGTTCTTCTATGCTAGTTTAGAAGCTGGAACGTAAGGGGAATATAGATGACATGGTATAAACATTGACACTAAAAAATCCTTCATCGATCACTTCATTCTTTTGAGTATCAGAATGTGAAAAGGAATAAGTAAACTAAAAACCCTAAAAATTGATTACAAAAATGCAATTGAAATGCTAAAACTCACAAAAAGTGTAATCAAATCCTAAAATTTACCAAATTACTATGATCAAGTCTTTCCTTTTCCAACCAAAAAAAGTTATTCCACTCACTCTATCTAACTTGGTTAATGGAAAATACTAATTTACTTTTTTCTACATTATTTTTTCCTTTTCATGTGACGTTAACTTACTAAAGTACGAAGCACGAGACTGAAACATTTCGTTTTGGCCCTAATCCAAATTTTCCAACCCAAGTTTTGACTCAATTTAGATTTAAAAAATTATTTAAAGAAAAAAGGCCCTTCCTTGGGGGTGTAATCGGGGAAGGGCAAGTCATCCACTCGGATAATGTAAGCTCGGAACGTCTGCCGAAGATGGGGAATTGCCCAAAATGGGAATGTAACGCTCGGATTCCGCTTGCGATGACAAATTCTTGCTCCAACTGTATTGCTTAAACGAGAGAAGTCACATTTAGCAGACTCCACCAGACTATCATTAACTCATACATGATTCATTCAATGACTTGACTCACGAGGACAATAAAGATGAACGCCACCTTCATGGCTTCCTTAATAGACAGAACCTTTGTCCAGCGCGACACAACATTCCTTCATAGACAGAACCTTTATTGGTTGCGTGCGAATGATGTCAATAATCATGACACAAGCACATTTCAATATGATATCGTACAAAATTAATACTAGAAATTGACCTTGCTGAATTGGATGCCGGTTTTTTTTTATTATGTCTGCGGGGCCAAATTGGATAGACTTGCATACGGCATATCAGAGTCAAAGAACATGAGAACCCCCAACTCCAACAAAAAAGAAAGATAAAAATAAATAAATAAAAAGAAGAAGAAGAAAGAGACAGTTCGAGAATACCACAAAATGGTACCGTGGAGTTGAGGTCAAACAGACTCAAGTCAATACCGGTGCATAATGCCCGCAAGCACCATAACCAGAACCAGCAACTCTTTTTCAAACAATGTTCTTTAGGTTTCACTCATGTAGTGAATGCTTTATCTTCCATAATGCACCTTGAACCTTGGTGGAAATCTGATCGCATGGATCATTCAAGCGCATGCAATCAACTGGCTGTGAGTCCACTACTTTTAGCAATGGTGATTTTATCCATGGACAAGATGAGGTCTAGACATGCATATCAAGTCATGGCACTATAAAGCCCTACAGCTCTTTTAGCGTGTCTGACGTTTGGGATATGAACTTACAAGAGAAGAGGACTTGGGGAGCTTGGGGAAGAGAAGGAAAGTAATGATCCTTAAGCTGAAAGTTGAAAAGGGTATCTCAGTTAAGCTGCTTCAAATTAACCCTGCAAAGATGATTACATCAAGATCAAATGAGACATGAAGCCCAGAAGTTATAATAAGATCAATGGCCAAATGATGCAGTGAGAACAGTCATATCTAAGTAATTTATAGAAGATAATACATAAGCAGACAGATCTATTTCTCTTGCGGATCAGCAAATTCTGTAAGATATGGGAAAACCAAATTGAACTACTTTTGAAACCTCAGTAGATATAGTCTAACTAGGAATAACAAAAGAACATGCCGTCCAGTAAATTTCATGACATTCATAAACATACCAAAGAAATAAGGACATGATTCTTGCCACCAAACGAGCATGTACCCATTCAGCGATTCAGCTCATCACAGGCTACTGCATTGAAACTTGAAAGATAAGAAAAGTAAAAAAGAAAACAAAAAGTGCTCAAGATCATACCATCAGAGGTGCGTACACTGTACAAATGCAGCGCTCCTAGTGCTCCAAATTTTTTATTTTTTCCTGGCAGTTGTGCATCTGCTGAATCACCTCAGGTGAGAGACGAGACCCACACACAAGCTTGTACTGCTCAAATTTCAACTCATCACACTTCAAGGCAGCCTTTTTACAGGCCTTGACACTTCCTGGCACCAATAGAGATCCCACTCAATTAGCTTCCAGGAACAGATCTCTCTTTGCACCATAGAAACGCCAATTTATAACTCACACGAAATTTTCGCAATAATGGCACTAGAAATCCAGTGTCATTATGCTTTCAAAGTCTAAGATACAGTCAGCGCGGCTCATCTAAAGAAACAGGGATTAATAATCTAGATACAATTGTTCTCTTGCCAAGGAGTCTTGAGACAAGCTCAACCACAGCAAAGCCAATCATACTGACCTAACTTAGTTACCATCACTAGTAGCAGAATACAGCATAAATTCTATACGAATCGATAAGTAAAGGATGAATTTTGCGATATTCAACATCCTGCTTGACGCTTGTTGGACTCACCGCTCAAGTCAAGTAAATTAAACAGCACCGGGCAATTGCCAACGCTGGTGACCAAGGTGATTGCAGCCCAGACTTTCTGGTGCTCATCCCTAGAAGCCCTGACGATGCAAAGCTTCGTGATGGGATTCACATACTTGACTGCACGAAGGATCACACGGTTGACGATGGATGGATCACAGGATAGGCATGGCATCCATAAAGAACGATGAGTACCTTGAAATGATCCGATAGACGAAGCCAGACCGCACTCCCCGAAGTTAACCAGAATGCTGTCTCTTATCGCTCGGGACACATTGAATTGCGTTATTATGATAGGGTCATCGACCGCAAGCTCGCGATTCGGATCCAAGAAAACCTCCATCACCATGTAACGGTTCTTGAATCCCACCATGGTCTCCGCCCACCGAGATACCACCTGCGCCGTTTCAGAACCCTAGCGACGCAGAACACATAAGAACGATCGAGGTATGAAGGAAAGGGCTAAAGGTAGCTCCCGGGTGGGCCATTAGGCGTTCCATGGTTCTATGGGCCATTGGGCCTCTACAAAGAATCCCATTTGGGTAAAGCAATTTTGGTCCTGATGGGCCTGGATTTCGCCAGCGAGCTCGAAGGCCCACCACCGTACATCTCGGTGCTGCTTAGTTAGCCCAGTTGACCGATCGCACTTCTTTCTCCGTCCATGACGCGGAGGCCGACACGTGGAGGGCGGAGATAGGAGCCAGATCGTTCAAAAGTCCACCCCACCGCCTCCCTTCATTTTCTCCCAATCAGAAAGTAAAACAAAAATAAAAATAAAAAGGTGACAAAAACTTTAGAAAAAGAAAAAACGTTGGAATTAAAAGGGGGGAGGAGAGAGAAAGAACCGTTAGACACGTGACAGTGAACGCTGATTAATATCTCCGCTTTATAATATTATCCACTTTCTTTTCCTTTTCTTTTTTTAATGGGGGGAATTTTAATTTTAATTTCTATATCTGACAAATTTGCCCTTCATTTCGCACGAATTTCACTCGCATTGCATTTCATTTCTATCTACTTCTCTCCTACTCTTCTGTGGGACGTCTCCCCCCTCCCTCTCTCTCTCTCTCACTTCTTCGTCAACGTCACGAGAAGAAAGAGAGGGACGAGCCCCGCGGGGCCCTCCCCCCTCCTCTATAAATGTTCTGCTCACTCCGACCTCTGGGCTTTGCTTTCAGGGTAGAGAGAGAAGGAGGTTAGAAATATAGCAATAGAGAGAGAGTGTGGAGAGGGGGAGAGGAAGGCGTTGGTGCTGTTGGTTCCGAGGAGAAGCAGAAGCATTTCGTGGCTTGACGAGCTGGTGAGTGGCTTTTTCTTCTTGGTTCGATCAGCTTTCTTCATGCGATTTCTGGGTTTTTCTTTTTTCTTTCCTGGTCATGGTGATGTGGGTTCGGCTGTAGAATTTGTTGGGTCTGGTCTTGTTGGCCTGAAGAGGGTCTTCATTTCTGTCGTGTATATTGTCCGTGCGATGCTTTTTGGGCGTCGTTGGCCGTGGGATGATTCTGTTATGCCAGTTGCATGGTCGTATGGCGTAGATCTGGTAGAGAAATAGCTGGAGTTCCTAATTATGGGTTGGTGATAGAGGAGGAGGATTAAAATGCTTTGTGAGACCGGGTCTGCGAGAATTAGCCATTTGAATTGGTGCGCTGCGATTGTGGGCTGAGGAGAACTGACCCATCTGCTTTTTACCCCCTCTGAGTTTCCGTGGAGAAGTTAAGATTTGGGTTGAACCTTGTGTGTTCAGCCAACAGGGACGCTCTCTCTCTCTCTCTCTCTCTCTCTCTCTCTCTCTCTCTCTCTCAGTGGTCTTCATTATAAATATAGAGATCAGCTGGGACCTGTGTTTGCCTTTTTTGGCCTTTAAATATTTCTGTTTTCTCCGGCTATTGCTTATAATCTGCGACCCTTTGAGCTTGCCCTGCTTATTCTCCCAGACTCTCTCTTTTCCATTACTTTCATCTCTTTGATAGATGAACAAAGCACTGAGATACCTTGAGGTTGTGGAAGGCGATGATGATGCAAGTGGTGAAAGATAAAATGATAATAGAAATGAAGAATTTGACAGCTTTCTACGCCATTTACCCTAGTTTGATCATTTTTTCGTGATTTATTGGGCTCCTGCAGAACATTCCCGGGGAAGGTGTTAGCGTTTGGGATTTATTCTTGGAGTTAAGAATTTTCTAGTCGAAGGAAGCAATGGAGGTATGTGGCAAATCCATCGTAGCAGGGGCTGGAAATATTATTTATCTGTCAACTATTTTAGGCCGAGATGGGCCTATTCCAGTCCACAAATGCGATCGGAAATGTCAAAACGAACATGTGTGTGGAAACATGTACCTTTGTAAACTGACAGGACTGACACACATATGTGACAAGAATTGTAACCAGAGGATTTTGTATGATAACCATAGTTCTCTTTGCCTAGCAAGCGGCAAGATTTTCCCTCTTTCACCAACTGAGGAACAGGCTGTGAGAGGCGTCCGTAGGAAGCTTGATGCTGAAAGTTCTTCCTCCGAAAGCTGTGCTTTTAAGCGCAGGCGTGATGCACAGCTTCATCCTTCTCCATTTGAGAGATCATTTTCTGCTGTCAGTCCTATCTGCAGCCAAGTTGGAGATGGGATGGACATGAGCTAGATTATCAAAAAATTGTCTTTATGCTATGTTGCTTCTGGAACATTTTCTCCTTTCTTTGAACTTATGTTGAAGAACTTAATGCGGATATTTAAAAAATGGCAGGCTTGATATATCCTGCCTTTTGTAGGAGGACCTTATTCCTATTGTCTTTTAATGCAATCCTGCCTAACTATTTCTAGATAACTTCTCTTTCTCTAGATGCCAATACTGTGGTTGAACTCTGTCACTCATTGTACTACAGTTTCTGAACTGTAACTATCACATGGTGCTTC
Source organism: Melaleuca alternifolia (assembly GCA_019926035.1). Classification (NCBI taxonomy): domain Eukaryota; kingdom Viridiplantae; phylum Streptophyta; class Magnoliopsida; order Myrtales; family Myrtaceae; genus Melaleuca; species Melaleuca alternifolia. The sequence goes on along the minus strand of JAGKPW010000011.1, from coordinate 894,783 downwards.
TGGTCAATGCGGCGATCATTGCAGCATCTTTAATAGTTATTTATTCTTTCCTTCACTCCCTTCTCAAATTTCTAGATGGTCTTTCCCTTTCATTTCCAGATTGAGTGGGGACAGGGTGGAAGGTTATATGTAATGTAAAAGTTGTAGAAGATATTGTTAACTGATAGTTCTTAGCTCTTCTTTTAATTGTATCTGTTGTTTTTCAGATATGTGATGGTTATAATCCCTTGTTTTGTCAAATGTGACCAGTGTTGACCCATGCAGGGCTGCTTTTCCGAGTTTCCAGATCAAGGGCGGTATAGAATTGATGTATGGTTGATACTTGGCTTCATTTCTTAATGCATCTTATGTGTACACTATGAGTGTGGAAGGAGGGAGGGAGGGAGGGAGGGGAAGAGAGAGAGAGAGCAATGACTTGTCTCTTTAGTCCTTTTCTTTTAGTCAGATTTCATGTTTATCCTTGGCTATTTTTTCTTGGGTGTTGATGTTCTACATGGTAATTTTGCAGGGTTGAAGCATGTGCACTTTCAGGAGAGTTTTAACTTATCTGTTGAATATTAATGAATGATCTATTATCCTCTAAATTTTCTGAAGCTAACGATCTGGAGCTTTTAGTTTATGTGCATTCATTTCTCGTGTGTAGGTAATTGATTCCCCAGTAGCAGTCGTGCAGAGTTATCACCTAGGAAGCTGACGAGAACACTGCAGATCGTGGTCTCTTGATATCCAAATACCAGGTGGACTTAATGGAGATGAATCTCGGTGGCTTCAAAAGCTTTGAATCACGTGTAGCAACTGAGAAGTGCTGGGAATTGTTCTGGAGTTTGTCTTCTTCAGGGCAAAGAATTCCAAATGTATGAGAAGGGAAACTTCATGGTTCCTACCTGGCTCTTTTTGGACATCTCTGTTTGATTCTCTCTGGTGGACTATTGACAGTTTGATTAAGGTTGGTTCTCCATCTTTGGGCAGCCTGAGAAGTGTACATCCCAAGAAGGCTGGCAGAGAGTTAGGTTTCTTTCTGACAGCAACGCTACTGGAACTTATCTATCTGTATATGCACATAAAGAGTTACTTTTGTCTTCATTTGAGTTTGAGAATTGCCGAATCTTTGCGTGCTCCTTGCTCTGCTACTGGAACTTATCTATCTGTATATGCATGTAAAGAGTTGCTTTTGTCTTCATTTGAGTTTGAGAGTTGCCGAATCTTTGCGCGGGCTCCTTGCTCTGCTCAATTGTAGTTAATTTGCGACAGTTTGGTTTGTGCTGGGTATTGCTCAACCAAGCTTCTGCTGATTCTGGAAAATGAAATGTGAAAGTCAACCCATTGCAATTTGTTCTGTATTTCCCCCCTTGGCAAATCTTGTACCAGTTCTCTTTTCAATCTGTATTTGTTCTTAAAACTATCTGGTCTGATGTATACAGGCCCATGATGGGATTGCCCATGATGGGATTGCTTTCTGCAGTTTTTCTAGCCTTTCAATTTATGCAAAACAAGGAGGTGCTGTTAGAATCGTTACTACTTTGCCTTGTCTCTGATGCGATTGCTTTCTGCAGATTTTTACTCCTTTCAATTTTTTGCAAATACAAAGAGGGGCAGTTATATCATTACTTCTTTGTCTTGTCTCTGGTCTTTCTTCACGGTTCCTTGTTGAATTATGGAGTGACGATGAATTTGCACGTAGGCACTGTTACCCTGCAGCTGTTAAAAGACGTGGGTAGTACTTGTGATGGTGGGTATCACAAGCAACTGGGCAGTATTTGTGATGATGGTAGTATCACAGGCATTCTTGTTTAGAAAGATGGTTGAAACTGTCGCATTCTTGTGGTGGTTAGCGTTTTAATCATTAGGAATGACTAGATTTTATGGCATTGTTGTCTGGTCCGTGACATGAAGATGGTCGCTGTATTCCTGCAGCTAGGCTCATGCAGAAGTAGTTCTTTTTTTCTGAAAGTGCTAATCGAGTAGTCATTAGTTGAACAGCCCAGTGAGATGGGATTTTGTCGCCCCCGAATTTGTCAAATCTGCGGAACTCACTGGGATACTGCAACAATCATTTGTTATATGTTTAACCAATATCTGGGTTTACTACACAACACTCACGGTCATTTATAGTGCTCTAACATTCTGCCGATTTGATTGAGTGGTTAATTCTTTTTCGGGGGAAGGATGGAAGGTTGAAGTGGAGGACTACTAGAGCGGATGGGTAGCTTTAGCCGGAGAAAAAGATCCATTACATTATAAAAATAAATCTTTCGATCCAAGCATACGAACTTTTGTTCCGCTTTACGTGAAGGCAAAAGCCACTTCAGTGTGGAATGATGTTCTCTGCTGAGAGAGAACATGGAATCGCCCTTCTCTAAAATGAAATATTACTTACGGTAGCATCTAATCAAGCCATTTGATTCGTTACAAAGGGATTCGAAGATGATTCCAAAGGAGGGGGAGAGTGTTTCATGACAAAGATCCCATCCTATGCAAAAGCCAAAGAAAGGAATTGCTTCTTCGTAAGGCCTATCGGGCTAAAAGGAAAATGCTAACCCAAAAGGGTCATATTGCGGCTGAGAAATTCAACGAAGCAACGTAATCCTATGTACATAATTTTCTTCATACCTCCAAGAATCTTAGAGATTGCCATATGTAGGGGCATACTATAGCCTCATCCACCCATCTGTCAAACCCAACCTTTCAAGAAAATCTCTCGAAAGCTAATAACTTAGCAAGGACAATGCAAACAAAGTCATCCGACCGCTTGAAAGGCCTCTTACTTGTCTTCTTCTGTTTCCTCTTTTCTTGCTCCAACTCTAGCACATTCACCGTAACAAACAACTGCCCCCATACCATATGGCCCGGGACTCTCGCCGGATCAGGGACACCGCAACTTCCGACGACTGGGTTCAGGCTAGACTCTGGCCAAAGCATCCGCATCCCATCCGTTCCAGGATGGTCCGGGCGGATATGGGCGAGGACCGGCTGCACATTCGACGCATCGGGTGCAGGAACATGCCAAACCGGAGATTGCGGGGGAAGGTTGCAGTGCGCCGGTAGTGGCGCAGCCCCTCCAGCTTCGCTATTTGAGATCACCCTTGGTTTAGGCAACGACAAGGACTTCTACGACGTAAGCATTGTCGACGGCTATAATTTGCCCCTTGTTGCGGTGCCACAAGGGGTATATGGCTCATGTAATGCCACAGGTTGCGTTTCAGACATAAACATGGGTAAGTAAATCTATAACGGCGCGTCTCATTTGGCTTGAGCTAAGAGTCGTTGGTCTTAGAGTCCCGCGAATAAGAAGGAATCATAAGACCTTCAGTTGCTTTCCTCTGGAATGAGTGAGTCGAAAAACGAAAACTTGATTTGGCGTTATTAACAGGTTGTCCGAAGGAGCTTCAAGTAGTCGGCGGTGAGGGAGGAGACGGTGCAGTTGTTGCATGCAAGAGTGCATGCGAGGCATTTGGGCTAGATCAGTATTGCTGCAGCGGGGAGTTCGCTAACCCGACGACCTGTCGCCCCTCCTTCTATTCCACCATCTTCAAGAGAGCTTGCCCGAGGGCTTATAGCTACGCTTTTGATGACGGCACGAGTACCTTCACCTGCAAGGCTTATAACTATGCGATCATTTTCTGCCCCAATTCCAATGGGTATGGTTCTTCGTAAACCTTCCTTCGCTCATTCGAAATTTTCCTTTCAAAGTTTTTACTCAAGTTCTCCCTGACAACAGATCCGAGACGTGGATGCTGCAGGGCAGAGAGACCTGACGGCACATCGACACCCCGAGCAGTACAAAGCACTACAAATGGCAAGACTCTGGCGATGAGTTCCAGCTCTAGCATCTTCCTGCCATTTGCAATAGCGATTTACTTCCTAATCCTCGTTCTAATTAATCCAAATCTACCTGGTCAGAGTATAATGCAGCTGATCATAGCATACCTGTTGAGAACGTTTATAGTGCCTGAGCAGGTACAATACCCGAGACGGCGAACAAACCGTTTATACACCAAAGAGTAGGAAGATAAGTAATAAAGAACCATTTCGACAAGAAATTTGGGATTGCAGAATAATGTTTTTTACTGCGGGGAACTGTATAGCCTATTCTATAGGCAGAAAGGAAGGATCTTTATGGTCCATGATTATAATGTATATTGCCATAACCCTCGTGCCAGTTCTTCGCTATTACAGCTATTAGAACACAGGAGTTTAGACATGCTATGTAAAGCTTCTTGTGGAGTATTTGGCATGTATATTACAAAAACAAAAGTTCCTCTTATCATTCCGAATTTGTCATTCAGTTGAAATCCATGGGGCTTGCCTAGTCAAGTTAATGGAAGTAAGAAATCTAAATCGACTGGATTGACATTTAAAAAAGAATCAGAGAAACTAAAACATGGTACAAAGGCTCTCGCTGTTCTGCAATGCGGCCTGTTTTACATGATTCGACGCTTCTTAATTTCTGTCACTCTGTTAAACTACGTGTCCAAGATTTTCAGCTGTTAAATAATCTTATTTAGCTCTATGTCGGTTTCATTTCTTGGCCGTGGCTTTCTTGGAGACTTGACTCTTCTTCCGAGCTTTCTTGGCAGACTGTGGCTTGTTCCCCATCGTTTTTCCTTTCTTCCTAGGCAAACCCTATAACCAGACTTATTTTCAGAAACACAGATAATAACAAATCTTTAAAGAAAATTCAGTTTGAATACAGAAAATTCATACTGATGATTTCTCAGATTTCCTTTTGGTCTTCCCAATGGTCTCTCCTTCTGCTACATCTTTTTGATCAATTTGATGGGCAGTGACTTTTGATATCTTATCAGGCTCCTCATCCGAATCAAATGAAAAACCATCAAGCGTTCCTATTCAAGTTACAGAACACATGTTGATTAGATGTTTAGTGAACATCGCACAGAGAAGAAAGCATTTTGCAGCGTAACATGGAGAAACCTGACCTTCAACCATGGTTTCAGCTTCGCTGATGTTGGACTGTGCATTCAGCTGAATAAAGTCATTCATAATTGCTTCTATCTGTTGAAAAAGCAGTCTCAGCAAGGTATATCTTTTGTTGCACTGTAAGCCATCATGCAACATCTATAACATACAATACGTGACAAGAAGCATACACTATGAATGAGACGGAAGAAGTTTCTACTGGAGAAAGAGATTTCACGAGGCAAAGAACCTGATTGCTAAGGGGAAAGATAAACAAGAAATGCAACCTAAGGAAGTTCAAAATGTTAGACACACTGAATTAAAGACCAAGCATACCTTTGCCTCTGACTGACCAAAGCTAACCTAAAAGAAGAAAACATAAAAAGATGTCACATTATAGCAATAAGAAGGAAATTGTGGCCAGCTTTTCACGTTAGTGTAACATGTGTTGGTGTGTCCATGTGTGTGTGTGTGGAGAGAGAGAGAGAGAGAGAGATTTAAAGACTTACAACACAAAATGTCCTGCAAGGAACTATGGTTGTTTTGTATATGGTTCCTGACATAAACCCATCATCTTTACGTCAAAATATACCATTAAGATGCTCAAGACATAAACAGTTGTGGTACAGAACCACTAAAAAAAGGACAAATCCCAAGACAGACATGAATGCAACTAGACAGAATGCTTGGCCAGGAAACCAGCAGAAGGATAAATCTATAATTACTGGGGCAACACGACTATTCAAACTATAGCTACCTTAGCACGCAACTGAGTCAGTAACAGCGAAAACTTCTCATGACTAGTCAATATAATAGCCAGGAATGCCCAGCAACTATACAGATGCACTAGATGGGTCATTCAGACATGTAGAAACAGCAGAACTAGGGTCATGTTGTCAGTATTTACCTTTCAAATCTAAGAACATGTCATGATTTCCAGATGGAGTATCTGAAATGACTACTCGACCCACCGAGCCCATATCACCGCTTAAATCTATGGAATCCCCTTCACATTCAACGAGTGCCTGCACTGGCCAAAAAAGGTTTTTTCTCAATTTAATTTGTTCTATTTTCTGTAATCTGTATTCTAATATAATAAAACAATCCCAAGTGAGGTCAAAGGAAAGAATGGACCTCAGGTAATTCTTGGCCAAAAACGAAGGCAGAGGATACAAATACATCACTGTGCTAAATTATGCAGAAGGTTTGAGAAGTGGGAGGTGACTTGAACTCAAAGTTTGCTGATATTACTTATCAAAGAGCAAGAAACTAAACCATAGAAAAAAGGACCAGAAGTGGGTAGAAGACTCTTCTCATCCCATCCCTCCATGAAAATATCTCTGCATCCTAGATTTCTAACAAATCCAAACTGAGAGATGTTCTTGAAGTGAATTTTACACTTCTCTGCATTGTTTTGGTCCAGGACTACCGTCCAATATATATTCCCAGACTGAAAGATGAGGAAAAGTTGATAAACATAAAATTTTGTCCTCCACCTTGCAGCGTTGAACCTTGTCTGAAAGCACCAAAGGCAATCTTGAAGAGGCCACCTGAAAAAAAAAAAAAAAAAAAAAAAAAAAAAAAAAAAAACTAGCAAGTCAATGGATTGAGCTAAGACTAGACAGAAAATCAACTTGAGTTTTCGGAAGCCTTCTCACATGCAGTTCTCTAGGCTTCTCAGATGTTTCTTCCTCTGCAACTTCAATATCATTTCCATCACCTGCACATACTTTAAATATGTATATATTTTCCAACACTTACACATGCAAATCTAGAACAGAAAGAGGGAAGATTCACAATGCCACCTAAAGCTTTTCATAGATCCCTTCCATGTTTATAAAGTTCTATTTTATATGTTACCTGTTTTATTCTCCATATCCAGTGGATCCTCCAGCTTCAGCTGTTTCCTCAAACCTTTTCCTTTTAAAGCCTTTCTTGATGGAGACTTTTCATTAGCATCAATAAGAGATGCATCTTCTCCCGGTTCTTCCTCTTGGAAACTAGATGCTTTTAGCTCAAGAAGTTCTTCATGATTTGCAATGGCTTCTTTTTTAACACGACTAGCAGGAGATGACTCCGAATCTGACGACAATGTCCAAATTGAATGATTCGGTGCCTACTTAACCAAAAGGTGAGCTTATAAGCAACACGAAAATGGTTTAAGCGAGAATTTGCTAGAAAAGACTAACTCACTTCAACCAAATAGTAGAGCCACAAATTTGGAATGGTTCTATGCAAACACCTAAGTAAACACGATGGGGCCAAGTTAACTGAATCTGCTGAGGACTTTACTTCCGTCAAGTTTCTTTAACCAAAAAAGAAAAAAAACCAAAAAAATAAAATAGAAACCTCGAAGTACTGGTAGTGTACTTACCATGTTGGCAGAAGTATCACTTACATTGTTATTTGTTGTAAGCATAATGAGTTGAATATAAATTTTCTTACTTCCCTTTCAAGAGTATATTGAGTTCCATCTCTGATGTGCTAACAGTAAATGGCACAGAAATCATAAATTCCATCAGGGAGCTCCCAGAACAGAATTCTGTATTATTAGTTGTCAGAGATACGATTCTCAACATTCCAGTCTCTACTATTTCTCATTTAACTTGAAAAAATTTCGGCTGAAAAAGATGTCCTCATCTCCTGACAATCCCTTTTAATTTGAGCTAAGATCAGAGCAAGTATCACAGAAGATTTCTATGTGAATGCTTCTTACCTCCTTTTTAGCTGATACCTTATTCGTAACCTTGCCAAGTCTCTGATCTCCTGCATCACGAAAAAGAAGTCGCCAGCCATAAAGATACAAGTACCGTTGATAAAATTTAGATTTCTTTTTAAGAGACAAAATTGGTTTTAAACTCCAACTAGAACCACAAATTAGTGGATTGCTATCCATATTCAAATAATTTCCATAAACAGCCTGTGAATAATCATGTCTTATGCTCTGCATTACCTCCACTTTTCTTCCGATAATGTGATTTCTTAGCATCCTCTACTCCAAGTCTTTGTTTAGGAGACTCCTCACTTAGAATCTCCTCAGCCGAATGTGCACCAATCTCTTTAATGGCTAAATCTTGAGATTTGCTCTTACTTGAGACTTCAAGAAACTTACGTAAAGGCAGTTTATCACTATCAACATTATCCTCTGTTTTAGGACTGTTATTTTGAGAATAATCAGAATCAGAGGACAACGATACAGTTGAATTTGTAGGTGCCTGTGAAGCAAAGAACATTCTAATTGTAAGCATACAGTTTAGACAAGAGCAAAAACAATGTAATGATTCCATTGTAAAAGTCACATGCAAGGAAAAATGATTCCTTAACACTCTTAATCTCTTAACTAACATAAGGTGAATACAATATTTGATCAACATGAAAATTTGAGCTAACATGACAGAACTATAAAATTCTGACGAAAATTATATTGGATTTATTCCTACAAGGCATCTTGAAAGCACAGAGCCAGTCAGGTGAATCCTCACTTGAGCTGCTCGCTTTGACTTAAAGAAAAAGGAAAAGTGATTCCTTAACACTCTTGATCTCTTGACCAACATAAGGTGAATACAACATTTGACCAACATGAAAATTTAAGCTAACATGACAGAACTATAAAATTCTCACAAAAATTATATTAAATTCATTCCTATAAGGCACCTTAAAGGCACGGAGCCAGTCGGGTGAATCCTCCCTTGAGCTGCTCATCTGGACATTGAGCTCCTGGAAACTGATGCTAGGCTCTCTAATCGAACAATAAACCTAATTCAACATTTTATGAGAAGAAAAATTCATTCCCCTCCCAAAAAATTTCAATACAGCAAAAGGAAACTTACCAATCCTGAAAATGAGCAGCACGCACGGGCACATAAGCACAAGAAACACACATGTCTACACTCGCATTTTTTCCCGCGGCGGGGAGGAGGGGGGGGGTAGGATCTTGGAAACATCAAACCAAAATTGCTAACACAACTTAATTGCAAAAGATCAATGAGGCTACGTCGCACAAAAGATCAATACAGCCTATATTGAAAACGCAACGAGCATCCCCTACTCTTCAAAGTATGCACATGGAAACCATAATTCAAAAATGCACCCGAAATGTAATGAAACACGCCCGCACACACTCACTCTGGATCAACAGATGCCCCCAATCCAGACTTCAGAAAATGAAGTACGCGCCCTGCAATTTCGCCAAATCTCGGAAGGCGTTTGCTCGATTAACCGTCTTGGTCGACAATGAACCGATTCAACCACACAAAATCAGCTCAAAACTAGCCCTCAGAGAACGAGAAGACGTGTCCACAAGCTCCTATCAAGTGCCGAGAGAGAAGAACAAGCTCGACTTGAAAAGAAAAAAAATCCATCAGAAGTGCACTCCAAAAGCCCTAAGTAACCCCCATTACATCAGCTGGAAATTTCACTCACCGAGAGCAATTCAAGGAAGCCGACGGGAACAGAGAAGCGAGTCCGACGAGGAAGACGGAGTCGAAGTGCGGGAGAGAGGAGCGAGCGGCGGGTCAAAATGGGAGCGGACCAGAGTGGAGCTTCCGCCGAGGGGAAGAAAGGCGGGAGTTTGGGGGAGGAGGAGATGGAATCGGGTTTTTTGGTTTGGGCTTGTTTGGTTGGGGGAACTATCGTGTCCCGCCGTTACACCGGTTATAATCCTCTCCACCAAACCAAACACGCTCCTAACAACAAAGGGAGGTAATAGAGAAAAGCAAACAAAGGGAACTCTTTGTTTGTACCTTTTGAAACTTTTTTTTCTTTTATGCCGTGGAACTACCTCATAGCCGATAGTGCTCAGCGTAAATCACGGGCAACACTAGTGCAGGGACCCACCTCCCACGACATCCCACTTAAGTCGTGCCTGTGGAATGAGCTGGGATTCGAACCCTGTCCAGTGTAAGAAGCTCAAACCAACTCGCCCACGACGGGGTGGGTCTTAAAACTTTTTCTTCTATTCCCTCAAAATTCAAAATACTATATTTTAGAAAATTTTGATATAAGAATTACATGAAGGATATAAAAATTTCAGGTGCCTCGAGAGAATGATTTTTGTAGAAAAAATTAAGCGAAGGAAAATTTCATAAATCAACAAATTTATCCATACAAGCACTTTAGAAAAACACGCACGCATAAATAAACCAATGAAAATATTTTAGAATTGGTCACTTTTGTTGTCTATAAGCCTTGTTAAATTTAGTCTATGTATGCAATGGCGCTTCCACGCCAGCGTATAAGCAAAGTTGTCTATCCTAAAAAGATAGCCAAATGAGTAATTTTTGTTTTAAGATGTTACGTGAATCGTCATGAAAGTACTTAAAAATAATAATTAATTACGACCCAACTTTGCTAATAGTCTATGCATAATTTGATTACGACCCAACAACCCACCCATACTAGGCTAATGGGACCTTTGATCTCGACAAGGCTAGCCACCTCTCGCCAAACATGAGAGAGCCGCGACGAGGAGATTGACCCTCATCATCCTTGCTTCACTTCTAGGGTGAGGATTCGACGATCATCAACGGGGCCTTATTAAGCCAACAAAAGCCTAGCCGTTATTTATTGATCGTTTCTTACTTCACTTCATTATATGAGATTTAGTGAGTATCGATATTTATCGCCATATCGGTTTTTCATACGTATTCTACTCAAAAGATTTATAATCTATTCAGAGACTACGTCTTTTTCGGATTGAACGGAAATAATACGAGATAGATCGTGCATTTGAAAAATTTTATTTAGATGTTTAACACAGCATTAACCAAAAAAAAAGCCAAAATAAATAATTCCTCGAAATATATTTCTTATGAAATATTTCCTCACACGCACGCGTACCGAGCGGGTACGAACGCCGGCGGAAATTACAAAAATGCACCGAGCTTCTTCTTCTTGCTGCCTCGCCTATCCACAATTGAACAACCCCCACTAAAACCCCTGCAGCCCTCCTCCTCCTCCTCCTCTGCCTTCCTCCGCCCACACCGGCCGCCAGAAAATAGCCCTCCTCCGTCGCCGGACTTCGAGAGATGGAGCAAGGCAAGCACGGGGTCGTCGTCTCCAAGCTCCTGCCCCCCAACAACCCCATCGAGCAGCTCCAGTCTCGCTTCAAGGAGATCGAGGCCGGCTTCAAGGACTGGCTCTCCAAGCAATCTCTCCCCGTCGAGGCCGCCGTCGTCACTGCCACCAGCTCCGCCCAGGGCGCCGCCATCGGCGCCATCATGGGCACCCTCACCAACGACGTCTCCAACTCCCTCGGCCCTCCTCCTGGGGCCAACCTCAACCCCCAAGCCATGGCCTCGCTCAAGCAAGCTCAGGTCAGTTAGGTTTTCAATTTTCCTCCCGATTTCTTGTCCGTTCTCTTATTAGGTCAGGTCAAGTCCTTAAGCCGTGTTTTCGTATTGATGTGCAGCTCTGGGAAGTCTGAGTTGTAGCTTGTGGTGTGATTGAATTTTAGATTTTTGCTTAAAAGCCTCATGTTTGTAATATCGATGATATAATGAGTTCTGTGGTGATTGATTACACTAGTGAGAAAGAGAGCGGTTATACTTGCTGTATTTCATGCTGGAGAAAGTGCTGTCTATACTGAACTAAGTTACAAAATCAAGAATGATAATGCGATTTTCGCCCTTCATCAAATGTTGACTGCTACAAGTTCTGTTATCAGTTTCAATGTCGCTGGTGAGTGAAGTGTCTATTGAGTCGGTTGAACTCTTTGGTTGCTTCATTTCATCCAGAAAGAGCGAATGTTCAGGTACTCTAGATATTGAGAATCTATGGAGTGAGTTGTTCAAATACTTAAGATATCAATGTCAACTGCTCTAAAATTGAGCAAGTTGCTCTATTTCGGCCAGAAGGACAGAGGATAGTGGAATATAACAAATTGGTTTTCTTTTCTGCAGGCTCTATCTGGGGGTCCCTTGATACAAGCTCGCAATTTTGCTGTCATGACGGGTGTCAATGCTGGCATTTCCTGTGTCATGAAGAGGTTGAGAGGGAAGGAAGATGTCCAGTCCAGGTGATTTTTGTTGATGATTTGCCTCCTCTCCTATCATTTCTATCCCCGATACAAAATACATATAAATTATATATATATATATATAATTAATTGCTAAAAGACAATTGGGGAACCTAGAGTGGTGAATTATGTAAGGCGGAGACACTGATTTGGCCTGCAAGCCTATTTGATGAAGTGTTACCAAGCTTCACGTTGATTCAACTTCATAACTATGCCTTTTGAACTTGTGAACAATCAACGCGAGCTCAGATAGTGAGGAGATGGAAGTTGAATCCGAGTAGCTCACCTAGTTTGCATTTATATTATGGATATTTTTTTAATACCTTTGCAAACATTGTATCTTCTTATTGCAAGACAGGAAAATTGTGATGAGCACATTTAATTCCACTTTTTTATGTTGTAATTGGAGCTGTTCAAACTCTAGTGAGGTTGGATTTATGGTGTTTAATAGTAATGGGAGTCAAAACTCGTGATAGTATCAAATTGGTGCCTAACTAAAGAATCTACGCATGCTGTAGGAAAAATCAATAATTTCTTTGGGATGTCTTCTCACACATACAGGCACGGTCCTTGTCTCCAAGTTAGCTAGTTCTAATGGTTAGATATGGATTTTTTATCCAGGTACTTAGCTACTTAAAAATTTCTTCTCAATAATTTAGTGTAGTATGAAGTATTTGAAGAGCACAGCTGCAACTTAAGGTACTTTTTGTTTCTGTTTAAATGATTTGTGCTTATCATGGGACTTGATGAAGTGACTGACCCCCAATAGCTGGTTTTATGTTGCCTTAAGAGATTTGAAATTTTATTCAGAATCATAGCTTTTGTCTTTCTTTGGACATTATTGACCATATATAGCTGGATTTTGTGTGTTTGTGATTTTCTCTTTGCTTTTACTCAAACTTTTATATTGTCACTGCAGTATGGTGGCAGCTTTTGGTTCTGGAGCCATGTTCTCTTTGGTCAGTGGCATGGGTGGCCCAAATCAGGCGGCAAATGCAGCTACGTCGGGGCTTTTCTTTGCACTTGTTCAGGGTGGACTTTTCAAGGTGAGGATCCAATGTCTAGAACCTGCAGTTCTGAATAGTATAGCAGCATCATCACTCTATGTATGGTTTATGACAACATTGCATCTTTTCAAGCTACAAGTTAGTCAATATGGATATCCTGTGGATGTCCTTTTGTATGGATGTGTCAGCCTATGTATTATTTGGAAATAGCCTCCTGAGAATTTGAGTTTTGCCGCTTGATGACGATCAATGAGTCATTTGAACAGATTTAATAACATTTAGAGGTGCGAGTTAAACGGACCAATTTTGTGGCTTGTGCAGCTAGGGCAGAAATTCTCTCAGCCTCCTGTTGAAGATGTCTACTACTCTCGAACAAGAAGCATGTTGACGAACCTTGGTCTTCAGAATTATGAGAAGAACTTTAAGAAAGGCCTTCTAACAGATACAACATTGCCTCTACTCACTGATAGGCAAGTTGTTTCTTGTTTTCACTTATTTCTTTGCTGCATCAAGGATCATATTGCGATGCATATTTGTGTTGAATGCTTTTGTTTTGATGTGGGATGTATTTGGCATTTTATCCAGTGCTCTAAGAGATGTGAACATTCCTCCGGGACCAAGGCTTCTCATTCTCGATCACATTCAGAGGTCTGAATCAACCTAAATGCATAGTATGACTGACTATTTTATATATCAACTGATTGATTTGGTTGTATTTTGTGGTACAGAGATCCTGAGCTGAAAGGTGCAAGGAAGCTGTAGATCACATTGCCACCAAACTTGTTGGCATTCTGAAAGATTCTAAAGTAAGAGGGCCTCAAGTCATTTATATTTTGCACCGTCAACTTTCTTCAGGGATGTCTTATAACGAAGTTGTTGAGCGCTATTAACTTTGATGGAACCTTCATCTAGGTGACTAGAACGGGGTCTAGTACTTCTGGCATACTATGCTTTCATTTTTTTTTTTTAATGTTTTAGTTAGAAAGTACTCCAGTGAAAGTATAAACGAGGTGAACATTAAGAAAGGGAAGCCCATGCTGGCATCGGAGGCTTCTTGATAGAAAGCTGTATCTCATTAGAGGTCAAAGAATGAAGGCTTCTAGGTAGAAAGCTGTATCTCAGTATAAGTCGAAGAATGATGCCTAGGCCTACTTCTCTTGAGATTACTTTTTCCTTTATAGAGTCGTTAGACGTCGGGGCATCAGGCACTTGCCTTCTATCTAATCGCAAGCTTCTGTGGCGGAGGCTTAAGATTTCCATTTTGTTGTTTACGCTGCAAATGGCTGGAGGATCGTTTCTCTTCAGGTCTCTTTCGAGTGAACTCTTTTCTTGTTTTGGCGATCATATTGTTTGGCGAGCTCGTTTCTACCTAATCTGTACGACTAAGGTTGAAAGTAGTCGTATAGACTGTCTGTTTCCATAGGCTCAGAAACCTCTTTAATATGGAGTTGTCTTTCATTTATTATCCAACATGTGATGGTTTTGCCCACTGTAATGCCAAGACCACGTTTTACCGTTTGCTTTGCGAAGTTAACCGTGAAAGGTTGTAGTTTTGCGCAAGCTGACGGGGAAAAGAAAATTCCAGTCATTTTTGTCAATAATCGATGTCGAAATGTTTTTACTTTTTTTCTTCAGAGGCATTGAAATGGTATTCTAAGAGAGACGCGTTTCCTTAGAGCTTTGGGAAATTCATTTGTGCCTATCGAAAATTCTAACGGTGATGCTTTGGTAATGTCATGATTTTTTGTAGCATAAAGAAATCACATCATATTGAAAATGCCAATATTTACAAGATGCTGAATTAAGAAAATTCACGATCCCGAAGTTTCACTTGATCAAAGTGTCATACTATAATTCAAGGACTGTATCATGTGATTTCGATGCCCGATTAGACCTTATGCTGCTTTGATGTGGTTTTCAAGGGCTTTAAGCCACATTCCAGTTTTCCTCAAAATAAAAGTTAATAATCTGAATTATCAGAATTACGGAAAAATCTAGGTCATACTAAAATGTTTGTTTGTTTTTTGAAAAATTTGTAGTGAAATCAGAGCGAAATCCTCACACTTTTAACATTAAAAATTAAACCCAAAAATCCAAGAGTCAAGCGTTAAAGTCAAAGCAAGTACCTAATCCCTTTCCCTCTAGAAGACGATGTCATAAGTGCAGAACTGCGCTCCTCGTACAACGCTGCGCTAAAGCAGCCAACGAGGATATTTGGATGTGATGCATGGATGGGAAATTTCAACGTCCGAACCAAATGAGAAATTGAGAATCCAACGTCCTTGCTGCCTTACACTTTTGTAACGGAAGGCCAAAATATGAAACGAGGTGACGCATTTGAAAGTTTCGAGGGAGGTCTCTTTCTCATCCCTTGCTGTTCTTTTGGTTTTCTACTTTGGGCTGCCATCTGCTCACCAAAGAATAATCAGAGTTGATCCACTGAACCGATCAATTCCAATATCACGTCCATATGCACTGTGAGATGTTTGGTTTGAACCATAATTATTCAACACTCTATGCGGTCAACCGTGTAAAGATTCAAGATCGACAAACTTGTAATGTTGTCCGACAAAGTGAGGCCTAGAATTCATTTGCTCAAAGTCCCGGAAGTGATATCAGCACCGTGAACTCTCGTTTATGGAAGGAATAGTAGCTCCTACTGTTAGGCATTGGCCATCCAAGTTACGCTATTAATTGACTCATCTTTCTTTGCAAAACTTAACTCTAATGTATGCAAGACGATAGGATGTCAACCTTTGTCGAGGACAATGGGCTACCCAATGAATGGTGATTCTCACCATCCACTTTTCCAACGGATCCAAATCCTCTTAACATAAAATCAGAGGCTGGATCTTAACTTTATATAACAGCCGTCCGATTGAGATCAGACAGCTGGGATTTTATGAAAAAAATTCAAATTGTATTTTTTTTCCCATTGGACAGCTAGGAAGGATAATGGCACCCCCTAACATATGTCAGAAATCCATTTCCTTTTTGAACAGGGGACTTGGACCGTCGGCATCAATTATCTTTCTCTATCTTTATGATTTGGAATTTCCTGCCGTCCCAAACGAAGAGTTCCAATCTTTCTTGCCTTCTGCATCGGATTGTGAAAGGCCCATCGCCATCCTGATGAGGCAACTGCCATTAACAAAATGCGGATTGCTTTGATTTCGTTGGTATGGGCCATTAATACGTGTTACATCCGTCTATAATGAATCATTTTGCCATTGATGATTACCTCATGAGCAACAGTTCATCTCCTAGGTGTTTGGCCAGAAAGAGGCTTACCTCTCAGTATTCTCTTTGCCTTTTATTTTTTTCTTAAAGTTGAATGTATTCCGTATATAAAAGATAGGTGTTATGTTTGGCTAACTTACATTTCTCATATTAACCGATCAGATCAGAAACGAAACAGAGCGAAAATTGGGGATTCACAAGAAATCACTTTAATTCGACGTTAAAGGTCAGCCGTGTCAAGCAAGAATCAAATCTGGCTCTTCGCACTTTACTCTTAGCTGTTCAGATATCTTCTATACACTATAGTCGAATAATAATAGAGACAACAAAATGGGAATACCAGCTCTCCTAAAAGAAGAAGCCATTCCCATCGCACTGCACTTTTGCAAGAGGAGGACATCTTCCTCTACTTTCGTCTCACTCTTTCTCCTCCCTTTTTTAGCCCGGGACCAAATGTTATCCTCTAATTCAGATGAAGGACCAACTTGGGTGTCGTTTTCCATGGAAAAGAGGGTGCGTGGGGAGGCCACGAGTCTCCACACGTTTCTCCGTCGCGGTTTTATGGTAAAAGCGTGCGTCATGAGGAAACGATTATTCTTTTCTGGGGTATTGAATTATTGATCATTGGACCCCCCCACCAAAAACAAAAGAAAGAATTGGTGTGCGACGTAGCGATGTTGCGTGCCTGCTTTTATGTTACCCGCTCATGGAAATATAGAGCCTGGTTTCGTGTGGATCACACCAGTAAATCTTGGAGCTCATAGGATCACCTTTCTTTGGAGAGGGAGAGGAAGGAGACGCTCTCCCAATAGATCCGACGCCGTCGCCATCGTCGATCATGAGAGGTCGACTTGAATTACGCTAAACCAATCTGATCAATAGGGGATTAAAGTCGGGGAAGAGAGAGAGCTCTCATGATCTCCGGCTTGGATCCGACCCATGCCGACCGAGTTCCGGGCGAGAAGTCGCTAAGGAAGTTGCTGCGACAAAGTAGTTTGTTTTACATGATTTACCGCGAGAAGTTGTTTCTTTTATGTCCTAATGAACGGTCGAGAAAGAAAGTGATTTCTTACGCTCGAGTTATTCTCGGGCAAAGACACAAGTATGCAGGACTACAAAGCTCACCCAAAGTAAAAAAAACAACGTAAACAAAAGGAACCGACAAGATCTTTCGACAAATCTTCACAAAAGGAACCGACAAGAAGATGAAGATGGAGGCGAGGGAAATCCCATCAAACTACACAGACGCTAAGATCTCCTCCTCCTCCTTCTCTTCTGCCTTGTCTGATGATCCCGAACCTGGCCATATTTACTGACTTCATACGACGGAAAAGCTGGAAGCCCACTTCGACAACCTTGGATTGAAAATAAAGGGACGAAAGACGTATATGTTCACGGTGTTTATGTTTTCCTCAAGCGCAGGCTTGATCTTTGTTGATGGGGAGAGAGACGGAGGCGGCCTGGATGAGCTGTTGGGCCTGCGACAGCTGCTCCATCAGCCGCACCACCCGCGCGCGGTACTCCCGGGCATGCACGACGGCCTCGGCCTCCAGCTCCCCGAGCTGCGAGCAGAGCCGCTCCTCCGCCTCCTCCGCCACCCTCAGCCGCTCCGCCGTCCTCCGCAGCTCGTCCCGAGCCCTCTCCTCCCTCTCCCGGCTCTCCCTCAGCTCCCTCTCCAGCTCCTCGTTCCTCCTCATCAGCCCCTTCTCCGGCTCGGCCCTTCTCTGCGCTGCGGCCACGGCTGGAGCCATAGGCGACCCAAGATTCTGGGGGACACAACGCGAGTGAGTGTGCTCGAGAGAGAGAGAGAGACGTGGGGGTTGGGTGCAGCAAGAAGGCTGCGAGCACGGCGGTTTATATAAAAGATAAAAAGTCTTGGAATGTCCGGCGTGGGTGTGCATGTCCAGGTTCGATGAATCTAACGGCGTTGCATTGTTCTTGATTTCCCTTTTTTTCTTCTTTGAGCAGGTTTTGGTGATTAAACTGAATAAAATTAATTAAACATTTTTCAGATCTGGATTTGGCAGGTTGCGTGAGAATGTCTCTGAGTGGCCCATTGGATCGACAATTGGACCCGATGGATGCACCACGGAGGTGGTAGCTCGGGGCGTTTTATGTTGCTACGCTTTGAAATTTCCAGGCTCACTCCATTCATCCAGTCATGTCATCCATGACGAAATCAAGATGAGATGGAAGACGGAAAATGATTGCTTGCAGTAGTGCAGTATTACTACTACTGTAGGTGATCCAAATCCATGGAAGACGGGCCCGGGAAGAGGATGGAGAGGTCAATGAAATGGATCCCTTGCCTTTATGGCCGATGTGGCTTTTCCTCTCATTTCATTTGTCCATCTAAATTAGACGATTGAAAAAAAAACTTTTTCTAATTTTTTTTAATGAGAACCGTCTAATCTAAATCGAACAATCCCCTATATTAGGAAATCCTCTGACGTGGATCATCGTTGTCCAAGAGACTAGCCTCTCAACATGATGCCACGAGTCAATGGCGTTGGGTTCATATCATTTTTGACTCGCGCGGGTGTTGTTTGGCATCACTTGAATTTTGAGCGGGCCCTGCCCTTATGTAAATGAAGTTCCACCTTAGCTTGTCAACTATTCGAGATCATTTGACAAGATTCCATAAAATATTACTTCCTTCTTTCAACAGAGATGAATAGAGGAACCTAATCTAGATCCCCATGATGCAAATCTGACTTTTTCGGCACTCAAAAGTGAATGTGCATGGGAACTTCTTAAGCACACCCATCGCAGTTAAACAACGTGTATCCTATCTTCCATAAGATCCATCGACACTGATAATCATGAATAATTCATCACGTCAGATTATTCCTTATAAATATCCCACTAATCTTTACGCACCGATTTGTGGATTTCTATGTGATTGCTAATGCTCGATTCCTTTCAACACTTTCATCATGATCTACCCAACCCGACTTTTCCAAAGTGACGACTTTCTGCTTTTGATTTATATTCCACTACTCCAAACATATTCCCGAAGGAATCGAAAAATAAAAGACATCGGCCGGACCCATTTACTGGCGAATCGAATGATGGGTGTCGGGGCTCTTAATGGTTATGGACTCGGACCTTGAAGTGGTTCAACCGACGTGCACGATGAATTAAAAACGTCGGCTTCTTTCCGCTGGGGTCACTTGCCATAAAGAGCCTCCTTCCTTAAGTTAGGTCCTTTCCATCTTCCGATTCTAAAACGGTCCTCTCTCTCCTGATTAAACCATGTGATGGCCCCTTCCGATTCCGGTTGCCCGAAAACATCCCTCCGATATGTTTTGCACCATCGGATTGGGGATGAAGTGATGCGAGGGTGTCGGATCAAATTGGATAGGATCGGATGGAATGCATGACCAATTGAATTGGTTATCGTGCAATTTTAGCGGTTGGTGAATTCTCCAGCACCAACACGTTGAATCTCTCTGTCTTTCTCTTTATTTTTTTTTCTTTCGTAGCAATTCAATATTTCAGGTCTTGTTATTTATATGGGAAATTGCTGTATGAAAATTGGAAAATGAAATTCTTAGTCGGGATAGGGGAACAATTACCCTTCCCAATTCGAAAAAAAAATGGCTATTATGATTAGTGATTTATTGGAAACTCACTTTTTCTCAATGAAAACTCAACAACCAAAGTGACAAAGTAAATTTCGATTAATAAAACTAAAGAATTTTGAGGTGGTAGGTAACTTATATATATATATATATATATATATATATATATATATATGATACTAGAGCAAGTTTGCTATATCTAAAGTTAGTAGGTGATTGATAAATTTTCCATAATTTAGAAAATATCAACGGCTTACAAGGTTTATATAATTGCCCCATGACTATAAATGAAGTATAGACAATAGATAGGATCTATTAAAAATTTTCTTAAACCTATTGTATTTGTATAAATTTAGTCATAAGTCTTTCAATTTAGTCAATTCAGTCTAAACCTTTTGATGATTTAATCATTTCAGCTAATTTTGATAAAAAAATTGTTGATATGAATGCCGGCTGTCCTTTTGATATGATTGGTATTGATGACGATAATTTTTGCAATTTTTTAAAATTTTTGGGTTCTTATTTTTTTTTAAAATTTTAACTTTTTTTTTCCATTATGTCGGCGAAGGTTACTAGCCATAAAGGCCTTGCTAGATCTTGGGGGAGGCCACCCATATCTAATGAGGGCCTTTGCGGCCACAAGTGGCGAGGATCAATGAAAGAAAATGAAATAAAAATGAAAAATGAAAAATGAAAAATAAAGAAAAGTAAGAATTAAAAAAATTTCTAGTAAAATTACAAAAGTAGTCCATATTAGTGACATTCTATCAAAATTGAACGACATGATTAAATTGACATATTGTCGAGAGATTTGAATCAAAATTGATCGAATTGAAAAATTTAGGATTGAATCAATAGAGATATATTAGACAGTGAAAAAGAGGAAGTGACCAGCCATGGATGGGTAGATCTAAGACAGGGTCTAGAATGAGAAACGTCGCGCTTGCGTGCTTCGTGCAATGGACGTACCTCCATCACATCTGTCTCCATCCCCCTCCATCACTCATTTCTCCACGTTGCTTCTCTCTCTCTCTCTCTCTCTCTCTCTCTCTCTCTCTCAGCTCGATTTGTTCTGTTGCAATCTATCTAGACATGAGGTAACACAGTGATCTCTCGTGATTAAGATATGCAAACCTTTGACTGAGCTATGATTGCTTGGGATTGATCCGGTTCAGTCGAGGCGGCTCGGATTAGTCTGATTCAGCAGCAGCATGTTCGCGACCCTATGAGTGGGTTAGCCGCTTGTTTGGCCATATGCTTTGGACCGAATCGAGTCCGGTCCCGTTCGTACGGACGGTCTAGTTAAAAGAACGTTTTGCACGAGTTAAAACGATGATTGAGGAGTTCCCCGCAAGCGAAGTCGTCTGATGGTTTCATGACTTGGTGGATTCTTCATTGCAATTCTGTAATTTGAGCCCTTTATCGTCCACTCCTACAAATTTGGAACTGCATCCTGCTGTTATGAGGGTGGTACTGCTCGGTCATCTTTGAAGTAACTTTCATGAATTAGCGGAAAAAACTTTGATGCGACGTTTGGATCGCATTTCGCATTAGCTCCGACGGTGCGAATGGAATCGACTGGCTCAATCGATTCTGTCTGGACGATGGTATTCTATTCTACTGCCTGATTCTCGATCCTTGCTTATCAAGAAAATTCCAGGAATAGACAGCAAATGTAACTCTCATTTACTATGGATGATAATTCTCAATGTGGCGCTCGACGGAATACATCCGGAGTCCATGTGCATCTTCTGGGTGTTATTCGACCATCTCTAGTTCTACTGCTTCTCCATCTTTCTTTAGTTCCATCCGCGGGAGATTCAACTCGACTCACATGATAGAGCTACAAATGCCTAGGTACCCGATCATTCTTTGACGCTCTGGAGCCTATACAGTCTGGAATACACTCCACTTGCTGATCTGATCAGGGTTGTATGGGGACCTATCTCCACGATCTCCCCCTTGTCCATGACTATGATGCTATCTGATTTCACTATGGTGGAGAGCCTATGTGCTACTGTAATTACGGTGGTCCGGGCCAGGAGGCCACCATTGGCAGATTCATTCACTGTTTCCAGACCACTCACGATGCTCCTTTCGGATTCAGCGTCAAGGGCGCTGGTTGCTTCGTCCAGCAGCAGCATTGCCGGCCTCTTCAGCAGTGTTCTTGAAATGGCTATTCTTTGCTTCTGTCCCCCGGAGAGTTGGCAGCCCTTCTCCCCGACTAGAGTGTCGTAGCCACCCGGCAAACCGCTTATGAATTCATGTATGTCGGCTTGCCTCGTCGCCTCTATTATTTCAGCTTCTGAAGCCCCGCTGTTTCCATAACAGATGTTTTCTCTGATGGAGGAACTAAATAGGATCGGCTCCTGTTGCACGTACCCTATTTGTGTCCTCAACCATCTGAGATTGTATTCTTTAATGTCCTTCCCATCAATGAGCACCTTTCCTCCCATGGGATCGTAGAACCTCAGCAGAAGGGCCAGAATAGAGGACTTTCCGGCTCCACTTGGCCCGACGAGAGCTACCTTCGTCCCGGCTTCAATTTTCAGCGTGAAGTTCTTCAGAACAGTAACTTCTGGTCGTAAGGGGTAGTTGAATATGACGTTCTGGAACTCGGCAGTTCCTTCGATCCTCCCAAGATGTGTATTTTCTGGTACATCTGGTTCAATTTCGGTTTTCCGGTCAAGGGTCTGGAATGCAGGAGTGAGTATGCTCATGGCCGATACTACGGTGGGGATAAGTGTCCACAACTCCGTAATAGAAGGTACCGTGAGAGAGAATATCTGGTAGGCTCTTACGCTATTTTTGAATTTGGCTTGACCTCTCTCGACCAAGATTGTGGCGTACCACAAGGCAACTGCATGTGCAATGTTCCATAAGCAAAGTGAGAATCCTTGGAGTATTCCATACTTGATACTGGTTCTCCTGCTCTCTTTCTTCAGGGCATCCGACACTAACGTGGCTTTCTTCAGAATTTCCTCTTCATAGCAAAAAGATGCTACAGTTCTTATGTTTGTTGCCGACTCAGACGTTAGGGAAACAACTTCGCGATGTGACTCCGCAGAGTCGCCGGAAAATCCTTTCGCTGACTTGGCTTG
This sequence comes from Melaleuca alternifolia, assembly GCA_019926035.1. Lineage (NCBI taxonomy): Eukaryota > Viridiplantae > Streptophyta > Magnoliopsida > Myrtales > Myrtaceae > Melaleuca > Melaleuca alternifolia. The sequence continues at coordinate 871,919 of JAGKPW010000011.1, read as the reverse complement.
AATGAGCCCACCAATGAAGTGGCAAGGCATGACAGCCCAAGCTACTAGACCCATTCTCCAGTTTACAATCATGCTAACTACCGTAGCGATCACTATAGAAGAAATGCATTGGACAATTACAGACATGCGGTCAGAAATGATCAATTTCACCATGGATGTATCATTGATGATTCGCGAAGTAACCAACCCAATGGTGTTATCGGGTTTCTCAAACCAAGTGAATTCATTGCGCAGTACACCTGCGGGAATTTAGAACAATCAATGTAAATTGTACTCTCTTTGATTCATGACTTGGGCAGTCTCAAATTTTAGGCTAGTAGTTTCTGCATTAAAATGTAAAGGACTCTGCTCTTGAAGGAAGGAAAATAGTGTAACGAGAAAGTGAGTGACAGCTACCTGAAAAGAGAGCTTTTCTAAAATTTGCCATGGCCTTCTCACCGACCACACCGAAGTAGTAATGCTGCAAGATATGAGTGAACAATGATAGCAACCCTATTGCGGAGAATGCAACTGAGTACCATCCAACCTTCCGCCTGGCTTCGTGATGCGATGAATCGTAATATGTCACGCCTATTGTTATGATGAAGTACCCAAAAACAGGTTTTGAGATTCCAGAGAAACCTGCTGCTATGGAGCCGATGGCTGTCTTGACGAGTTCCGTCCTCTTTAACCCAAACCAGATTCTATAGAAGCGGACTGCTTCTAACGTTTTCTTCTGCTCCTTTTCCTCAGGATATTCTCTGAGGCTTTCTTCTGACTCTGCACCCTTTTCACTTTTACCTCTAATTTGAGGTGAGCCATGGGGTTGGTCAATGGCAGAATCTTGCGAAGATATGCCAGTTCTGTCATTCAATCGATAACATGGGCCAGTGAGGAATTGTTTTTCTCAATATAACTGTCATACATAAACGGTAGGGAGTAACTATAAGGAGGCAACCAACCTTTCATCAGGAACAACATTGATGTTCTGCATGTTGAATAAGTTGCTGTAAAATTTACTGGTATCCAACAAAGTACGGTGTGTTCCAGTCTCTTTAACCTGTCCATCCTCTACAACGGCAATTTCATTTGCGTTAACAATGGTCGACAATCTGTGCGCAATCAAGATCACTGTTCTTCCTTGCATGGCCTTCTCTAATGCCTCTTGAACCAGCTTCTCTGATTCCGAATCAAGAGCACTTGTAGCCTCATCGAGTAGAAGTATAGGAGGATTCTTGAGAATGGCTCTGGCTATAGCAATTCTTTGTTTTTGTCCTCCTGATAGCTGGAAACCCCTTTGTCCCACCTAGACAATTTTAGCACCAGAATTTAACTCAATATCCTTCTTCTTCTTATTCTTTTTTCAATGAGAGCTTGAATTTTTTTTAAGAGAGACATCTTTTATTTACATCTGTCGTAGTAGGGGAATGCATTTTACCTCCGTCAAGTACTTATCTGGAAGTTGTGAAATGAAATTATGTGCATTTGCCATCATTGCTGCATTCTCTATTTGTTGGTCATCTGCATCCATATTTCCTACTTTAAGGTTGTCCTTAATAGTGCCAGCAAACAATGCTGGTTCTTGGGAAACTGCTCCAATATTCTGGCGTAGGCACATCAAATCAAGATCCTTGATGTTTTGGTTATCTATGAGAATGTCCCCTGAAAACATGCAATATTACCCAATCGTCAGCAACCTATGCAATATTAGCCAATCACCAGCAACCTTTGTTAAAAAAAAAAAAATGTATGAGCAATAGAAGCATGAAACCATGGGAATAATGCGGAGAGGAAAACAAATTTCAGCTCAAGAGCATATAGGATAAAAGTTTCAAACCTTTTGATGGATCATAGAATCTTGCAACCAGGGATATGATTGTGCTTTTCCCACAGCCACTGCTACCAACTAATGCCACCGTCTTTCCTGCAGCAATTGTCAGCGTAAAACCTTGAAGAATCACTTTATCTTCTCGGGATGGGTAAGCAAAGTGAATGTCCCTTATGTCAATGTTTCCCTCAATTTCCTTCAATACGACCCTCCCTGAAGCGTTGCTAATAATTGGTTTTCTCTGGATCACTTTGAAAACTTCATTTCCTGCTGCTTTTGCTTGGTTAAATACTTGCATGTCTGGTGCAGCATAAGTGATTGAACTGGAATGAAAAAGAAGCCACGGTCCATAATCAGAGCTCTATCTATTTGAAGATTCTTAGAGGCATATGATATCTTCTTATGAGGCTCAAAATGATATGCATCATACACGCATTCACACAAAATTTTAGAGAACCCAAGTAGGATGATGTTATATCCCATCTTATGTGCCAATTAACTAGCTTGATTATCATCATTGGATTGCTTCTCTGGTCACAGTAAGACAAAACAAACTCATCCAAAAACTCTACAAAAAAGGTAAATTTTCTTACATAGCTCCAAAGAGTATGCTCATGACTGCTGCTATGACGTCCCCTCCAGTAGATCTTCCAGCAGTAACCACAATTGCACCGATCCATATGATAAGTGCCCAAGAGCAGTTGGTCACAGCTTGAAACATTCCTAATCCAACTCCCTTTATAAGTGCTTCTCCTCTGCTCATAACAGACTGCTTGTCCATGCATTCTGAGAATGACTTGATTGCACGATCCTCTCCAACAAATGCAAAGACCGTCTTTATATTAGATATGGTCTGTAAGTTGTCAAACCTTAACCTGTTAGTTTTCAGATGATTCCCCTTTTCTTAGATTATTGATAGATAAAGGGGGAAGTTTTTTCACCTGTTCCACAACGCTAGTAGCTTCGGATAGGTGAATCATCTTTGCAGCTGAGATGGTATTCATTTTCTTGGTGTAGGTGGCTCCAATTAGTAGAATCAAGGGAACTACAAACAAGGCGGCCATGGAAACTTCCCAACTGCAAATGATGGCAATCACGACTCCAGAAAAGAAAGTGGCGAAGCACGAGACGAAGTGCCCCAGCTGCTAGCAAAGAGTTATGTTAGCATGATCGGAAAACTTTGGTGGGCAAAGCTCAAAAGCAGTCAATTTGAGGGAGATATTGCTACCTTCTCGCCTATAGCATCCTGTATTACACTCATGTGAGTACTTATTCCGGCAATGACTTTTCCACTCGATAATTCTGTATCAAAAGCTCCAATCTCCTGGCTGAGGACCGATCTCAGGAATGCTAATCTGATTCGTGCGGTTTGTCTTTCGCTCGAGTACATCCAGCATCCGATCTCTGCAGAAAATCAGAAGCCATGTGAATGCTATGTTCCCCGCATACTTTCTATACTTCTAGTTTTCTCTCTTGTTGTTAATCCATTGCTTCTCACTTATTCTGTTGCTAACAGGCCAATATGATAAATGAATATATGATACTTCCGATTTCATAAAACTTGATGCCACGTTTGAGTATGAAGGCACCATAATGTGCAGTGCCTCTCTTTCATTGGCCCTCTTATTATTAGAAAGTTTGCACTCGGAAAACGGACAGCTCAACCAGTGACTGCGGGTCTTGCCTGTCGTTTATATACACTGGATCTAAAGACACCCCTGTTTTTGAAACTCATAAGGAGGAAAAGGAAGGCGTGTTTTGATTAAATAAAATACCCATGGTCTAGCTTTCCCGGGATTGGGACAGGCTTTTCTTCTTAGTTATCTGCTCGGGCGAGGCACACCAAAAAAAGCCATTTCTAGTGGGTCTAGAAGACCCATCTTATCTTGTCCGTCTAATATCTGCTGATATCTAGGCAGAAGCTTCGATGTGGGTAGTGCAGTTTAGTGCAGTTTAAGCAATTCAACACGGAACATGCTTCTCTTTTTTAAAGATGAGTCAAAACCTTAAGGTGAACTTTTGCTGGCAAGCCCTCATGTTTCCCAGAATGAGTAGCCGTTTTGATCTGGAGAGGTTGTGGACGCTTGCAGAGACCATGCCGAGGTCTTAAACTACTGTGTTTTTTTTCTTTTCTTTGTCTTACTGATCGAGAGACTGACAGCTTCATCAAAGCCAAAAAAAAAAAAAAAGATATGAAGTAGGGCCGCGCTATTTCTATCCCCTATACAACTAAATCCACCCAATTTTCTCCAAAAAGATAAATTTGCCCCTCAATCATTTAATTTTTTTTCTTGGTTTTTATAATTTTATATAACATTTAGTTGCCATGGTTAATAATTTCACATGTTCTGTTTTAATTTATTATGGGCTCTGTGTTTTCTTTATCAATGTTAAATTGAACTTTCAGAAGAATTAAAAACTTACAAGAAACCCAATTCAAAAATTTTCAAAATAATATCATAGTTATATATTCTCCAACATGGAGTATTTGTATGTGAAATTTAATTATATAAAAAATTTCTCAATTTTTTTTTCTCATGCCAGTGAAATCTCATCATTTTGAATTGAAAAAATTAATATGAGTCTCATTATGCATAAAGTTTCACATAAAGGTTTTTTAGTGTATTCCTAGATACTTCTATGACGTCTCGCATGCTTTTTGTAAATATATCTTACCTTCACCAATAGTAAGGTAAAAAAGACATTACTTATGTGATAATTAGGAGACTTGATATATATTTTCTTGTAAATTCCTTTTTTTTTTTGCAAGAATTATTTTTATGGAAGTACAATGTAAAGATTAATTAAAAAAACAAATTTCCTTAATATTCACACAATACCTACAATAAAACAATGATTAATTAAAAACAAATTGCCTTAATATTCACAATACCTACAATAAAACAAAGACAAAAACATGAAATGCTTAATTATGACAATTAGATCCTATATAGAAATACAAATAAATAAATAAAAGAAGGAACGAGGGCCACCACTTTAAATTGCAATTGAATCGTGAAGGCAATCTTATCTTTTGAGAAATATAGATAAATTCAATCATATATAAGGTGAAAATAGCACTGTCCTACGAAATTCTCACATGAGATTTTCTGACATTCGATAATAGTGACTTTCAAATAATTATTAGGTGTGAAACAAGTGTGCATGTCGTAAATGTATCTCTTGGCATATGTCAAGGGTGACTTATGTCTCATCCTAACTGTCCGATCTCAATTGGACGGTTGGGAAAACAAACAAAAAAAAAATTTGAAAATTTATTTTGAATTATTTTTTATAAAATCTCAGGCATTCGATATTACGTCCCCCTAACTATATGTCAAACTATCCGGATCATGTCAACTACGAACTGCAACTCTGTGACTAACTAAAACATGTGCATCTCCATTATCTAAAAAACCAAAAGAAGCATACCTAGAATTCCGGCAGGGAAAGTTGCCAACGCCATGTACCACACGAATGGAATAACCTGAAGAAAGAAAGAAAAAACATGTATGAAAAGTTCCGATGGCATGGATTAATTAGGTGAATCATCGGTAATCAGTAAGTCAATACTTAAAGACGCGCTATGAATGAATATGGCCGCAAGTTGACAGGAAGCTGGGAATTCAAGTTCCGTGCCGTTATGCACCTTTTTCAGAGCTGTAACCATGGCGACTGGGTCATTGATATGACTCCCGAAAGCATTTAGCGCCTTGCCGAGCAACAGATATCCAATAGGTTGAGCCATCCCGTGGACAACGGATCCTATGGTCCCTAGAACCATTAAAGTCCAGTCGAGCGCGTCCGCATACGTCAAAAGCTCATGAAAGGGCAAGCCTGTTGGACCACTCTTCTTCTTCACTTCCTCCTGCACTTCTGTTTCCTTCCCTTCTACCTGCATGGCCTGTGCGGGCTGGGAAGATGTCTGCACCATTTTTCTTTTTCACGTGCAGAGAGTACCTTGTGATGTGCTGCAAGTGGACGCAGTCTCTTGAAGATTATGTATAATTTATGAAAACTATGCTGTGCGAGGAATATATGGAGCATATCCTTCGAGCTTTGGAAAAAATAATCGCGGGGAAGTGTTCTCCTTCTCAGCATTGCCGTTAATGTTTTGGAGCCTGCAGCGACAGACAAAACATGCAGAAGCAGACGTCGTCTGAGTAAGCAATGCTTAGTTTTATTCCCCTAGATTAATCGCATTGTGGTGTAAGAATACTTTGTATGCACCAAAAGTGATGATTTAGAAAGATCATCACCGAACCAACGGATGCCAAAAAGGTCAGTCCCTGGTCATCGAAATTCTTTGGGACGTAAATTTTCCTCCAAACATCGTAGTTGTCCAGTTAGCTAACATCTGAGAAGATGGCTAACTTGCTAGCTAGAGTCTGTCCGTCTTGCGATGTTCTAGATGCACGAGGGATGTGTTTTTTTCCTGTTGCTTGGGGATTCACCAACCTAGAAGTATCTTGGGATTAAGCTCTTCTTACAGCTTTTCACATTTACTGCAAGAGGACTCATTTTGCTCAGCATTTTTCACTTCTCTAACTCATTCCTCATCTAATTTTACAACTATCCTTTAACCTAGTCTGTGATTATTTGTTTTGCTGAGCCCTTTAGCTTAGTGATCCATGGAGTAGGAAACCCGTTTCCATTAGCCTTCTCTCTCTCTCTCTCAGCGAGGAAATATTTAACAATTCTCGCACCGCGATAGCGGCGACTGTAAGCCGAAATGAATTCAATCCTTGAGTTGATTTAAGCAAAGTTGGCACTTATATGCTCGTGCAGGAGGACCAGTTCCAATATGCTGTCTTTGCAGGAGTATGGAATTGGGTTCTTGGGATCAACCTTACGGTCCATACATGCACCCAAAAGAATGTGATACTCCTTCACTCAAATCTGAGGGGGATGTCATGATCGGAGGACGTCCCTGTCCGGCAGCCAAATTAATGACATTATAAGATAACAGTTTCTCTTGATCCATTCTGTGGCGGATGACGGTACTCTGATTTGACGCGTTAAGGAATAAAAAGGAATTTTTCTGTTTCAGCAAAATGCAAACAAATGCGACGTATGAAACAGCCAAGAGCTGGCCAATGAAATAGCTTATAAAAATTGATATTAGTTTTTCTATGATATGGCAAGAAAAATAAAAGAAGAAATAAAGCTGATGACACCAAAAGATAATCGACTTTTTGGTTCTGTCCTTGATAAGAATAGAGTTTGATCAGCAATGAACAGAATAATCGACAATTCGCTAAGAAAGTCAACAACAACATCAGTTATCGACGAGAGCCTTTATCAAGACTTAAAAAGTTGATTGACAATGGACAAGCGATATGATAACATAACTGCTGGGTAGTTGTGTTTTATTTCACCAATTTAGAGATTTTTAACTTGTTATGGATATTTATTCTAGATAATAAGAGTTACTAAATGACCTAACTTCTTATAATTGTCATTAGAAAGTTATCTGTTATTTAAAATTTCAAAATTGTAACCGTTGATTGTGCGATATACATAGCAATATCGTACTCTTTATAAAGCCCTCAATCAATGAAATAACTCAATTTATCTTTATCTATACTATTATGTAACTTAAATATCTTTCAAATTTCATACGGTAGTTGTAGTTTTGGATTTCTCGTTGTTGGTTAAATTTTGACACGTATTTTAGTTTTAGTTTTCAGAACTTTGTCGTCGATTAAATTCCGCCTTTATATTTCTCTATCATCTCATTTTGTCGTCGATTAACTTCCTGCAAAATTTTTTGTACTTTCTCATCAATTAAATTTTGATGACTTATATCATATCCTTATCATTTATTAAGAGGCCTATTCAAAAAATTGCCACAGAAGTCTCCTCTTAATAAAATTCGAAGAACGAATAGTTAAAGAAATTTCGTCGGCAATCCAACTTCGGCGAAACCAAAACCTTGTTTCCTATATATATATATATATATATATATATATGTATATTCCCCTATTGCATCATCACAGACACCAGCTCTCCCAGCATGGATGCATGAAGACATTTCCTGCTTCTCCGGAGAGGCCCTGCCATCAGCTAAGATAGCTGTCGTCGGCAATGGCGTTTGAGGTGATTCGTGCCGAATTTCGAACGGGACATCTGCGTCACGGATACTCGGTTCGTTACTCAATACTTTCGATTTCAATGTGCGTCTAGTTTCCATGAAAGACAGATCATACGAGAGGATAAGCTTGACAGTGACCCAATGTTTCCTCCCACGGATCCCCATCTCTGACCTTTGTAATCATCGATATCCATAAGTCCGGCGAAATGCCCAGGCGGAAGGAAAAAAGATGGAGCAGATAATGTATGTTTCTCCTAAAGACGATTTCGTGTCTTTGTCCACCGTCGACAGCGAAAGCGACCGCTTGCCTAATCATCACAGGAGGTCGGAGATCAGTTTCTTTGAGACGGGATTCGGGAACTTCGATGTTCACCATGCAGGTTTTTACCAGACGCGGTTCAACCCAGGCAGGACCTGTGCTGTGATTCCATAGCCCATTCTGCTCTTCGTTTGATTTTATTTCCTGGGTCGGAAGAATTAAGATCGGACATGAGAGTTTGTTGTTGCAGGCTCGGATCGAATTCGAGCTCCGGTGGATCGAAGACGCATGTATATTCCCTCATTTTGAAAGAACTGTTCTATATTTTCCCTCACGTTATGTGACCGTCCTTTGTGCCTGTTTTGGACTATAAATAGATAAATAACAAATGATCAGATATTATTTTCTTTTTCAGTCTTCTTAGCATTTTTTCTTTTCTTTTGGCCCTTGCTGGCTACTCTTTCGATTTGTTCATGATGAAAACTCTTTGGTTAGTCCAGTTCATAGCATACAGGCTAGGAAACTAATCCAGACCTCTCTCCCTAGTCTCGAACTCGACTCCCACAAATCTCTTTTAGCAAAAGAGGGAATTTTCTTTTATAGATGTCCGCATTTTATTGCCGGGGAGAAATCTAATCTACGGAATCGGTCCTATACGTAATCGGGACCATTGATTACAAGATAACAATTTTTTAGCGTCGTGTTATTATAAAATGATGGTAAGTTATGAACATTTAAGATAATCTAATGATTACAAGATTGCCGATGTCATAATTTTTTTTATTCCTTGTCGTTGCCGATGTTATTATTGATTAAAGAAAAGTACAACGTACAAGGATAATCATTCACTAATACGGTTTCTAAGTTTACAAACTGTGAAGGACTGCTATGATAATGGAGGCCTGTCACTAGGAACGGAGAAAAAAAACAGAGATTTACCAATGCATATCGTTTACTCTGGAACACTCAAATTTTAATAATCCTCGAATCATACTTAATCACATTTTCTTTTTGTCCGTCTTCAAGAAAATAGGTTCTTAGCGATTAAGGAAAAGTACGGCATATGAAGATAATTGCTCACTAATAGGGCCTATAAGTTTTCAATGAAATAACGTATACAGAGATATGTTTCAAGAAAATATGCGGCTTTGCGCATGGACCATCTAGGGACGTATGAAATGCCATAAATCGCGTTACCTCTAAACAAATAAAATTAAAATTAGAAAAGTTGGGCTTTATAATAAGAAAAAATAGACATGGGTAAAGCTACCAATCTGCTAAGAATTTTAACATCTTCAATAAGAGAAAATCATATACATATAATTTCAAACCAATTGCAACATGGCAGTCTTCGGCTAGAAGTAAAATCAAGTCGATCATGGGTTAAAATCTGCCGAGTGTCGACCGTACAAATCTATCCGTACACAAGACTCGATTAGTACTGTTCATGCTTTCGGCATTTTGCCTTCTCTTTCCCTAACCCATATCCTTTGGGCCGAGCCTGTCCCGGCCCAGGTTCACTGAGCTTGCTGCACAGCCCCGTGGGGGTGGGCCGGGCCGGGGTCGGTGTGGATTGAACTTTTGCCGTGCGTTGACTGGCCTTAACTTTTGGGCCGACCCCTCCCAGTCTTTTCCTTCTCTCACACGTCCCCCATTTGTACGGTCGCTGACCATCCAGATCAACTCACTTTCCACGCAATTAGTTTTGTAGTCGGAGATTTCTCATCCCTTCTCTCATCAAGAAACAGAGCCACTGAAATCATTCCCCCTCTCATCTTTATCATTCTTTCTCTTTGCATCTTTAACCCTAAACACTCGGATTTGCTTGATCAACTCGTTGTTTATACATGCCATTGCACGACCGATGCTCAAAGAAAAACCACTCGTTCTATTTCTGCTCCTCCTTCCTCTTCTGCGTTGGTCTGTTAGCGTCGCGGCCGAAAATAATCAGTGCGCCACCTCTTGCAGAGAGGTCACTAACATAAGTGGACCGTTTCGGCTGAAGGGTAACCCGAAGGGCTGCAAGGACCCTAAATTATTGGACTTTGGGCTCACCAACGATGCGAGAAAATTCTCACCAGGTTATCTGCCGGTGAGAATCTTCACCAATGATGCGACATGCAGCCTCTGCATTTTGATATTAAGCCTCACAACCGGAGCTGTAGGGTTCAGCTGGTGGTTAGAGCCAGTGGACTCTTCATTGTCCCCATCATAGAGGGTTCCGGGACATTTTTCTTGACATGAGTTTCACTCTTAAATTATTGGACTTTGGCTCGCGAAATTGTACTAAAGTGCTATAACACCATTTCTTTAATCACTGCAAGAGGAACCTTTGGATAAATGGCTCCAAAGCCAGTCTACAAGAATATCAAGGGTATATCTTCCGAAGCCGAAGTCCACACTATTGGGAATTGTTGATGGAAATTACCAGTAAAAAGAAGAATCTGGACGCAGACGAGGAACGTTCAAACCAAATTTACTTTCCTTCATGAGTTCACGACCAATTCAGTGAAGGATTGGAACTTACGGAGGATATAAGGTAGCGATCAGGATAAGAGAATGGTAAAGAAGATGACACTAGTTACCTTTTGGTGTATTCAATTGAATCCTAGCGATTGCCCTTCGATGCACAAAGTCTTGGCAATGGGGTATCATAAAAGGTTCAAGACTTTAGCATTTGTGTCAATTCATTCTTTAAATAGTTATAAACTTGTTAATTGCGCCAATTGAGAAATATTTTAATTTTTTTGTCAATTGAATCTATTCAGCTAATTTTAGCTGTAAATCGCTAACATAAACGTTAACTATTTTACATGGCACAATCAACGCTAACATGGATAAATTCCAAGCCCATCAAAAGTCATTGGCCAACCCTGGCTGGTCACAAGTAAGGTTTGGCTAACCCTTGTCAGTCATATCTAAGGGCTCTACAACTCTCGCTAGATCTATGCAAAGGTCAAGACATTGATTGCCAAAGACTTCACAACCCTCACATAGTGGCTAGAAAGGGTGGGCCTTCGATTGACACAAATGCAATTGGTTCTGAACTCAATTCCAACTAGAGATCACTATGTGATGCGCAAAGTCTTGAAAATGCTAGGAGTAGTAGATGATCTACAAATACCTCCCAAGCCACTCTTTTATCCACCAGAAATGTCAACAATGGATGATGGGACGTGGATTAACAAAAGCAATGAGTATACTAGTGCAGTACTTAAAAAAGGATCTCCTCTTAAGTATACTAGTACTAGTATTACACGAGCATAGATGCAACCGAGACCATTTGGTCCTGTGAAAATATGTGGCAAATACAAACGGCTGATATTGATGATGTTTTATGTGTAGCTCCCCTTTCATGGCCCTCGACAGATGGCATATGCTTATGACTACTATTATGATGGATCTTAGTTACGGCTGTGTCATATTAAATATTGATGTATTATGATGCCATTAATATAATTTGAACTTTCAAATCCAATAGGAAAATTAAACTAGTGATGACATTTAGTATAGCGTTACACATTTGGGTTTCGGAGGCTTTGCTTTAGTACCTAACTAGTGCACAAACCCCACTTCGCATGGCTTCACAACAACCCGGTGGAGAGGGAAGTGGGAAGAGAGCGCTGGGAGGGAAGAGGAAATAGAGGAAGATTGAAAATGGAGAGGGGTAAAGGCACAATTAAGAGTTGTTTCAAAAATAAAATAGGAGAAATTTCATCGTTCCTATTTGAAAGATCTGGATCGGTCCAATCCTCCCCCAAAATTGGGAATTAGATCGAAAATCATCGACTCCATTTTCATGGAACCAGGAATAGGATCACACATTCTCTAGGAATTGCCCAGAATCAGCTAGTCTGGTTTGGTCTAGGCGGTTATCAATCCGATCAGTTCATGTTGCTCACTCTTACTAAAAATATCTCACGATTTTAAGTAGGTCTAGGTCTTGGGGACTCGAGTCGACCTCCCCTCCTCGCGCACTAAGTAATAGTAAGAGGTGATGGACTCGACTGCTCCTTAAAATTTGGTGGTGAAGGAGTATATATTAAAAGGTTGCTAGGTAATTTAATGCCATATGATCTTAAAAATTTTAAGGATGTGAAATATTTCAGCCCCAACAACGGTCCTTGTTTCTAAATGAAAAATTCAGGATTTGAATGTTTCATCATTGAGTAATTCAATTCCACATTCATCAAACAACTAAACAAGGTAAAGGAAATATTCCAAATTTTAACCAAGACTAGTCAATCTCATCTATTATTATGCTTCGGGAGTCGTGGAGAAAAGTACCATCTTCAACAGTACAGATTCCATCGTCGTTCGTTTTTTATTAGCCTCGTTTGACGTCGTTACCTATAAGACTTGCTTTTTGACTAGGTCAACTATCGGTGGATCCGCAAAAAGGAAAAATAAAAAGAAGTCGACAAAAGAAAGAAAAAGGAAAAGCAGTGGAGAGGGATAGAGAGAGGAATAAAGTGGTCGAGAGCTCGCACGAGAAAGAAAGAAAAAGAGGAGAGGAAGGTTTTGACGCGTACTAGCCACAGATGGTGAGGACATGTCGGAAAGGTAGTCAATTATGGATCACAATGTCCGGTAAGTGTTCACACCTCATTTAGCTTTTGGATTATGGTTTAAACTTGAAGTTTTTGTGAAATTTGAGCTATGTATTTCTATATTTTGAGTTGTTCACTTATGAAAATTTCACGAAAATGGTGAGTTTATTTTATTGTAGAGCTTTAGAGTTTGAAGCTAGTTGATATGAAACAATGATTTTGTTGGAGCTAAATTTTAGGGTTTCATGTGCAAGTTTCATATTGCAAACCATTTGAATAATTACTATGAAAATACGATATTTCTTGATGCGTAGAGTTGTTTTAATAGAGTTTAAGTATTGTTTAGTTATTTTGCAGTCGAGGTAGTGTTTTACTTGGTTTGAACATCAATTCTTGTTCGATTGTTAGGATCACGAGATTGATGGCTCGGGGGTATGACATTATTAGTACACTGTGAGTATGAATTGAGCACAAAAGGGATTGCTCCGAATGACCCGGAAAAGATAGGACGCGCTTGCTGCTGAAAGCATCTTTTGGACTTTGACCCGTCAAAGTCGACGATGATGACACCTGTCTTCTCCTTACGAGCCTTTCCAAGGATGGCTCGCAACCCTTGATCCTTTTCCTTCTCCTTCCGATTCTCCGTTGCTCGTCCACGCCCGTTGACCGACTTTGACTTATCGGTTGACGAGCCCCGCACGTGCCCTCGTGGATCTTGCGGGATAGACCAACCCCATTAATCTAGGGCAACCAGCAAGATGGTTAAGCCTTGCTCAATTGTTTACGCTTAGCTTCCCGATCCAATTCAATTCGGTGACTGGACAACGACCCCTTTTTCCTTGAAGTTTCATTCGATTTAGTTTCTTTTTAATTGAGACCCTCTACGAGTACAAGTGCAATTAACATTACGGTATTGAAAAAGTTTGTGATTCTTCTCGCCATTCTTTCGCACGGGTACTATCAATGTGGGAATTCACCTGATGTGGCAATGTAGCCGACATAAGCCACTATTTTCGACTTATAAGTGACCTGCTACAGAAAGTACGAGTTAATCTATAAAAGTAGCCGCACGGTTTTCGATTTATTCTCAAGCAAGTGCCCGCAGTGAATTGACTACAAAAACCGCACAGTTTGGCTCGTCAACATTGGACGAGCATGTCTCTTCCTCTCTAACCCTTTGTTTGTCATAACTTCAGTGGTTGTTGGAAACCTATACAATTGTGGAAGCAACGATAGATTTAAGAGCTTCACATTTTCCATGACTATGATAGTCATGAACCGCCGAAGAACATTGATTCTCCCACATACCTGAATTATACATATTTCCAATCAGATACCAATTAACAAACTTATATTAGATAGCGGAGATGCTTTCATGTCATTTTTCTTCATTTTTACACATCAGACTTTGCCAAGTTGGTATAATCTTGACAGCGTATGAGCCCTGTCAACAGTAAGGCATCATTGTTAATTGAGCAATCAAATCACATACAAAAAAAAAAAGCACATGACATGGCAATTCAGTGACCATGAGTACTAAATTAATCCAATTTTGAGGATTTTGGGTACCTGAGTGGATAAAAAAAAGGTTTTCCAAAATGAGTGAACATTCAAGTACTTGCGATTTTGTTGCCAATTAATTTCTTTCTCTGAGTTCTTGTTTCGAGAATGCATTCCATCTTCCGGGAGTCCTCCATATGTTCGACTCGTTACTTAAATTTTCCATTAATAAGCTCCATTTTCTCATTTGGAAATTAGTCAATTTTTGCTAAACCGTAAAGTTGAGCCCCATCTTTTATTATGTTTTCCCAAAAGTACAAGTGCAACAAGCTCGATTAAGTTCGCCTTAGCAACGGATGAAAACATGAAATAGTTTTTGCATATTTGTTATTTGAATAAAATAGGTTATACATATATAATTGGATGGAAGTCTAGAACAATCGATGCAAACGCAAGAAAAATGCACGACTATAATAAAGTTCACTTTTCATATTTATAATTTTCTATTATGAAAGATCATATGGAATGTTTACACTTTCCAAATTTTCATTGATATTTTTTTTTATAGTTTATTTATCATCATCATTGTCATGATGTCTACCAAAGGGTACTTCTAATTTCATGTCCAGAAGATTCAAATGACCACACGAAAGATATGACACATGAATTCTCTTGTTATGCATCATTAACATAAATAAATATTAGTTTCCTTCTTATTAATAATTCTCTCCCGAAATAAATGTATAATTTATTTAGTGACACTAGAAGTTGAATAAAGAATCCTCCAATCATGACCTCATCGCATTTGTCTCTTGCACATCTTCAAGAAAATATAAGATCTTGACATGCGCAAGGGACATGATATTGTTATGGTACATAAGAAAATGCATGGATTGGGTTTCATCCAAAAATACAAACGAGTAAACATGTATGGAATTATCAATTTGATAAGGAATGTTTTGAGATCTTCACCATGTAAAGAAAATACTTTAAAGCCAAATGCGTCATGCGAGCCTTCGGCCACAAATAAAAGTTGAGTTGATTAAGTCCAATGCTAATATCTGCTAAAGATTAGATTTTGCTTTTTGTTCGTCTTTGTTGATTGACCTGTTTCAGCGACCATTCCTACCCTTCTCCGTGTTTGATGCGTCCCATTTTTCCTTCCTCTCATCGTTATTTCAAGGAAGAAACAGAGCGTCTTCCTCTCATTCTCCCCCTCAACACCTCGAAATCACTCGCTTCCTCCACACAAGTAGTTGTAGTCGGATATTTTTCCTCCTCTCATCTCTGTTTCAAGAAACGGAGCAAACCAGAAATATTCCTCTGATCTTTGTCTATCTTCCTTTCACATTTCTACACCAAACATTACATCTTCTCGACAAGTTCGTGCTCTCCTGCTGTTGCATAAGCTATGCACCAAGATCAACTCCTCGTTCTCCTCCTCCTCCTCCTCCTCCTCCGTCGGTCTTTTAGCATCACTGTCGAAAATAATCAGTGCACAGCCTCTTGCGGGGAGATCACAAACATAAGTTTCCCGTTTAGGCTGAGGGGCTACCCGGAGTCCTGCGGCCACAAAAATTATGAGCTAGGCTGCGTAAATAACCGCACCATTCTGCCTCTTAAGTCAGGCGAGTCGTTTGTACACTCCATCGACTATGCCAACTACACGATTAGGGTTGCTGATTTTCCGCTGCACAACTGCAAATGCTCATCTCGTGACCCTTTCTTCTACTACAGTTTTTACCCTTTCTGCCACCACATTTATTGCCTGCATTTAGGCCCGCCTAGTTATCAGTACCTGCCAGGCATATACCCACATTCGACGGTGACGATTGTGGGCTGCACAAAGGCCATCGATTCGCCGCTTTACATAGATGCTTCATCGTGCCTTGATGGGCTTCAATTGTCGAATATCTCTACTACGAGAACACGAGTGTACGCCATGGTCGATGCGAACGTTTCATCTGTGAAAACAGAGTGCACTATAGAGCGTATGGTCACCATGCGAAAGTTGGCTTATGGCAATGATTATCGTTCTTGTGTGCAAATTCACGAAGGAATGGTTAATGAGGTCGAGTTTTCATGGCTTCCAATAGCCTGTAAGGTGTATTGCCCCACTGGACGATGCTTCCATAGTTATTACGGGAAAGAAATTATATGCGAATCCGAGTAAGGTATGGACTTTTGACTTTGTTCAGTTTTCTTAATAATAATAATAATAATAATAATAATAATAATGAATATAGTTGTGAAGATATATTTGGTCGAAACCTCTGAAATTTCATGTACCCGTTACGATCAAGTTTTTTGGTATAATGCTAGCATTTTATTAGTATAATAACATAACGTTATTTATTCGTCTATTTATATATTCAATAAAAATATCGCCAACAAATCTTGGTTGTGTTCTAAATAAGCATCATGTCACATATTCAAACTCTTTTGCAGGGACACTAAGCCGTTGTCGCCGCTTTATTGTCGGGCTTATTGGCTGGTCCTATAATGTCTTGGATCGCGGGCATTTTTGGGCGCTGTTACATTATGGCTTGGGTAACATTACTACAATCTTCTCATTGTTCAATTAATTTAGTGTTCCTTAATGCAAACAATTGAACCCACCCACAAATTAATTTCGTTATCTATTCATTTTTTATCTATTTAGTTCGAAATGCCCCTATAAATTTAGTGGATTGAACCGGCGTGCTCATTGCTTGATTGTGGTCTAATTATGTGTCTCTTTAATTTTCTTCAGCTTTCACTTGTGAACACTTCAATCAGTATTGCTATATGGAGGCCTTACCCGACGTGATCTACTGGCCTTTTCATATCGGTAACATTACTATAATCTTCCCATTGTAAATTTGATTTAATGTTTCTTAACGCAATCGTTTAACACACCCACAAATCCGAAACATAACACAACCACAATTTTCTCGCGTTTTCCCCAAAATGCAGTGTTTTTGTGCATGGTCGTGAAATTCATCTTGGGAGCCCCATGTGTGATATTGTTACTAATATGTAAATGGAGGAGAAGACACTTAGCGATGGATCAGGACATTGAAGAATTTCTACAATCTAATAATAACTTCTTGCCAATAAGATACTCTTACTCAGACATCAAGAAAATCACGGGCAATCTTAAGGACAAACTAGGCGAGGGAGGGTACGGTTCCGTGTTCAAAGGAAGGCTTCGGAGCGGCCGTGATGTTGCGGTGAAGATCCTAAAGAAGGGTAAAGCGAATGGACAGGACTTCATTAGTGAAGTGGCTACCATCGGAAGAATTTATCATGTAAATGTGGTTGGATTCATTGGTTATTGCTTCGAGGGCTCTAAACAAGCTCTCGTGTATGATTTTTTGCACAATGGGTCTTTGGATAAGCATATATTCTCACAAAGAGAAGGGAATTCTCTTGATTGCAAGGAAGTGTGTGTGATTGCTCTCGGAGTAGCTAGGGGGATTGAATATCTTCATCGAGGATGTGAGGTGCAAATTCTACACTTTGATATTAAGCCCCACAACATCCTTCTGGACAAGGATCTCACCCCAAAAGTTTCGGACTTTGGGCTAGCAAGATTGTATCCCACGGACTACAATACAGTGGCTTTGACAGACGCGAGAGGAACCATTGGATATATGGCTCCGGAGCTGGTTTACAAGAACCTTGGAGGCATCTCTTACAAAGCCGACGTCTATAGTTTCGGCAAATTGTTGATGGAAATGGCTAGTCGGAGGAAGAATTCGGACATGGTTGGAGACTGTTCCAGTCAGACTTACTTTCCTTTATGGGTTCATGACCAACTTAGCGAAGGATTGGACATCCCTATGGAACAAGCTACCGAGGAGGAGATGAGAATAGTAAAGAAGATGATAGTAGTTGCTCTTTGGTGCATACAATGGACTCCTAGTGACCGCCCTTCGATGCGCAAAGTCTTGGAAATGTTGGAAAGAGAAGAAGAGGATCTACAAATGCCTCCAAAGCCATTCTTTTATCCCACAGAAGTGTCGACGAGGAATTATGGCACTTGTACTGACGAAGCCAATAATACTATATCCAATTCATCAGTTAGTGCAATGACTTATGAAGGTTCTCATCTTGAGAATATTAGTAATGACATTATACAAGCATAGGCACATCCGAACCATTTGATCTTGTGACATATGTGGCAAGTAGACGCTTGATCGTATATATGATTTTTTTTTTCCAAAAAGTTCCCTTTTTATGGCCATCTTCAGATTGTATATGATTAATGACTATTTATAAGGATCTTAATTAGGACCGTATCATGTTATATTATCATATTAATGATGTCATGTTTTATAATTTGGGCTTTCAAATCCGATAGAAAACCTAGCTACGAATTTTCGCATAGTTTGTAAGGAATAAGATTAGGTTTTGGAGTCCCTGCCTCAAAACCCAAGTAACACGCATCCTGTTCTGGGCTTGGCTTCACGACACTCCAATGGTCTTCATGGATGGTTTGCTTCATTGACTAGCAATTGTCGCTGCAAATAATGTTGAAAACTAACGTATAGATAGAGATGACCATATAGATAAGATTAGTTAAATTTTTGTTTCTTTTGCTAGGTTGCTCAGGATTGCTAACGTTACTTACTGATAAATGTGCACTTAAGAAGGGTGTAAGTTCTTTTTTTCCAAATTCATTGTCTAAGCTATCCAGTTAAGCGGATATTTTATTCGAGCATGACTTTTATGTCGTCCTTATTAAAATTAAGTTTGAGTATTTAAATTCATTTGAAACATAAATGTATGTTGTGCATATTCAGTTTTCAGGAACGTGTTAATTGTTTCCTACACTTTTTGTAATAATTCTTAAGCAGCATGTCGATCTCCATATTAAGTTGATTGTACTACACCGGGCAAACAAAGTGGAAATGAAGTTTTACGAATTTGTAAATTCAATTCAAGCTTGACTTTTTTTAGTGGTGAATGTACTTCTTAGCGCGAAGTCCAACAATCATATGAATCTTATGCAATACATTTGTATTTTTTTTGGTAAAGAAATACATTTGTATTTTTTTGTCAACATGCACAGATCAAAAGAGTAGAACGGTGAGTTGCATCTTTTTTTTTTTTTTTCATTTTCTCAATGTGTTTCTTTCTTTCTTTCTTTTTTGGCCAGATACAATTTCACTGTTTTTGCCTCCAAAATAGGGATACTGGTTCCGCAATTTGGGATACAGAGAGAAATAACGAAAGCTTTTGGGGACCAAATCCGAAATAATAGAAAGATCGCGTCCATGGATGCAAAAAATTGCCTCGTCATTGCTTCCTTGTAATGTCTTGCTTACCGAGGGAGGTGGATTCTAGAATTACACGCAGTAAACCGTCTAATTCAAAAATTAATCAACCGAAACAACAAAAAAATAAAAGCCCCAACTGAGGAATCGAATCGGTGGCGATGCGGTGCGGCATGTGCCTGGTGGGCATGCCGGTGGAGCTGCAGGCGCATCCCGCGAACCATCACGCCGCCACATGGTCCTCCGGCGAGGCTTGCCCAAGGCGAGCTTTCCCTCCACCTACTTGAATGCCACACTGAGCAGTTCAGCCTCTGGCTTCCTCAATGAGCGAAGCGGCGGCGAGAACCCGTACGTCCACGTCGCTCCGGCGTATGCCTCCGCGCTGTCTGATGGAAGTGAGTCAATCGAGACTTACTTACGCGTTTGAAGTTGCGCTGTGGTTGATGATTGGGCATTTGAGAAGGGTGCTGATGAGGCCAATGCAACGCTTTGCAGGTGTTTGCTTCCGGTGAGCAAGATTTGCGGCGTGTTGAACCGGTGTGCGAAAAGCAGAGGTGCTCGCAGACAATGCCTGGCAAGCTTTCTCTACATTTTGTCTCGCTGAACATGTCTGTATAATCAATCAGATAGAAACATGATGGACTTATTCATGGGTACGCATCTGATGATTGCTTGGTTGCGTATATCTCTTCTCTGTTTCTGCAATCTGCGTGAATGCTATCGAACTAATCATTCAGTCCTGTGGTTCTGGAAATTAGGTCAAACGATCTGCCATCGGCTTCTTTTGCAATTACCACCCAGGAACAAAGGTACTTGCTTTATAATCTGTGCATTATAATCCGCCAATTAGCCGTTGAGAGGATCAAATCCCGTGAATATTTTATCTACAGGAGCTTCAACTGTAACGTGCGGTGCTATCTTCGGTGCTTATGCTTTTGGCAATCTATGACAATTCCTATTTACAGCAAATTGCCAAATGCATAACGTGGCACTTCCATTGAGGACATGGGTCGGTTTTCCATCATTTTTTCAAGGGCATCAGGGCCCTTTGGGCTCTTTGCTTGACGGAACGTTGGACCAGATAAATGACCATCTCTTGGCCTAATTAAAGAAGAAAGAGTACGTAGCTTTGTCCTGTAGGAGCAAGCATTGCAGCAGTTGATAAGCTCATTGCGACCTTCAGCGTGGTATGTTGGTTGCGAGTTTGTTTTTCGAAGTCTTTGCTTAATAAACCCAACTAACATATGACCCGCGCTAGGCATGGCTTTTATGACTCTCCAGTAGTTGCTATGTGTATGTCTAATGGCAGCATGACTTCAGTTTGAACGCGGGAAGTGCGACACTCACCAACCCAATAGACGATGGAGATTTTTATTGACTTTTTTTATTCCACCATATATTAGTTAAGAAAATCAAATTAAAGAATAGTGGGAGACATCAAAAGACGAACTCTCCCTTAATAACAGTAATAGATGAGGACCAATCGAATTCTTATCTCTTTTACTAGGTTGCTAAGGTTATTTAGTGGTTAATGTGCACTTGAGAATGACGGGTTTTTCTCTTTCGAGATCAATTAATTGTTTGAGTTAGTGTTCCATCTCGCAGCTCATTACTTGAAATTGCCATCGCTAACATACTCCAATCTTTTCATTTATGAAATCAGTCGATTTCGCCGAATGATAACATTCAGCCTCGTCTTTTCTTATGTCTTCCCAACAGTCCGGGTGCAATTACCTTAATTAAAGTTCGTCCGAGGAGCCCCATCTGTGGTGATGCTGCTGATACGCAAATGGAGAAGGAGACGATTAGAGACAGACGAAAGCAATCAAGAGTTTTTTTGGAAATCTAACTACTCTTTAGGTATCAAAAGATCCACCAGCGGCCTCAAGGATAAATTGGGTGTGGGCGTGGTTCCGTGTATGAAGAAAAGCCAAGGAGCAGCTGCGAAGTGGCGGCAAAGATATTCAAGAAGGGAAAAGCAAATGGGAAGGACTTCTGTTAATTTATCTCTCGAATTTGAGTTGCGTACGAAACTCAATGTCTTTTTCGGATAATTTATCTTGGATATATATATATATATATATATATATATATATATATATATTATATCCGAGATTTGGCACAAGACATGCGGTAATCGGTTCCACTATTCAAGTTTGATCGCTTGACCAAGATCTCTTAATGTGGTCGTCTCTTGTTTACTCGTGGTCAACAAGATTTCCAGAGGGAGTGTTATCTTTGACCTTCTTAGGGCTGCTCATAATACGGGATAAAAAAAGGGAGTATTCGAC
Organism: Melaleuca alternifolia; assembly: GCA_019926035.1. Taxonomy (NCBI): domain Eukaryota; kingdom Viridiplantae; phylum Streptophyta; class Magnoliopsida; order Myrtales; family Myrtaceae; genus Melaleuca; species Melaleuca alternifolia. The sequence goes on along the minus strand of JAGKPW010000011.1, from coordinate 850,157 downwards.
CACCCAAGTGAAAACAGAGCTTCTGGTGGCTTGTGGATTTATTATGTCAATTTTGGTGGTGCACGTTGTTAAAGGAAATATGCTAAATTATTCAAGAGCCAACCAATCTCATCTATTATTATGAATTGGGAGTCATGGAGAAACATACCATCCTCGACAGTTCAGATTCCATCATCATTCTTTTTATTAGCAACGAAATTGCTTTTTGCATGGTCAACCATTGGTGGATCCGTTAAAAAAGGAAAAAGAAAAAGAAGTCGACAAAAGAAAGAAAAAGGGAAAGCAGTGCAGAGAGAGAGAGAGAGAGAGAGAGAGAGAGAGAGAGTGGCCGAGAGCTTGCACGTGAAAGAAAGGAAAAGAGGAAAGAAGGGAAGAAGAAGAAGAACTGCGAAAAGAGGAGAGGCTTTGACGCATACTCGCCACATTTGGCGAGGACATGTCCGAAAGCCTAGTCGATTATGTATCATAATGTTCGGTAATGTTCGGTAAGTGCTCACAGCTTGTTTAGCTTTTGGATTATGGCTTAAATTAGAAATTTTTGTGAAGTTTGAGCTACGTATTTCTATTTTGGAGTCGTTGAGTCATAAAATTTTCATGGAAATGGTGGATTATGTTATTGTAGAGCTTTTGGAGTTCGATGAGAGTTGACTTGAAGCAATGATTTATTGGGGCGAAATTTTAGGGTTTCATGTGCGAGTTATGCATTATAAACAGCTTGAATAATTGCTTTGGATATGATATTTCTAGATGCGTATAAATTGATTCATTAGCGTTTAAGCGTCATTTAGTTATTTTGAGGCCGAGATAGTATTTTACTTGATTTTGACATCAATTCTCATCTAATCATTACAATCGCAAGGTCGATAGTTCAAGTCATCATTGTTGTTCGATCTTAGGCTTTGCCACGTAAGTGATAGTATCTCTTCTTCAAGTTTGTAAATTTGTATTTTGAAAACGATATGGATTATGTATAGTATTAGTTTGGAAATAGCATGATTATTGCATAAAGAGCCCAATCAAGCATTTACTATTTCTTAGTTTATTCACAAATGTTTTAGAAAACGGGATGTACAAGATATTGTGAAGAAATATATGTGGATTGCGTGGCAAATTGATTCATGCATGGAGTTTCGAATGACATGAGAAATGCTTTCATAATAATACTTCTAATGGATGAGTTAGATTGTGAAAGATTATATTTTTGATTGGTCACAAAATTTTGTGATATTGATTCTAAATTGGCTTGTAAATAGTAAAAAATAATGTTGTGAGTTTGTGATTGTACTCAATTTTGTTATGAGCTATTAAGAATTTAAAAGACTTGTGGGTAATGTATACAAGTGAGGATACCTTTTTAAGTTGATCGCTGGCTTTATAGATGGAGATCACATAAAGGGAGGAATCTTGATAGCCTTGATGATTTGATATTGAACAATGAATTGGATAGAATGGACTACCGACGTGTGATGTGATGTGAGATTATCAAAAAAATAGATCATTGATGTGTGATTTGAGATTGTTCAATGTAATTAATAAGTAACATTATTTTTAATAGAGACTAATAAATTGACATGATTATTAATATTTGAATTGTGATGGTGGATTTAGATGAGTAACTCTGGATTGTATAAAGTTTTGATGTGACGCGACAATTTGTAATTTGTTTGATGATTTATATTACATCACGAGTTTTGGGTTATGGATTACAATATTGTGTACATAGTGGTTGCTCTTTCCCGCTCTTTTAAAGTATCTCGATTAGTAACGGCCAATAGAGCGAGAGAAACATCGATGGAAATTATTAGGAATTGGATTGTGGGTGATTCGAAGATGCATCATTCGGATGAGAGGACGGCGGTGTCACTCCCTTTTCTCCAAGTAAGATTCGGGGGTGTGACATTATTAGTGCACTGTGAGTGAGCTACGAATTGAGCACAAAAGGGATCACAACTCGTGTTTCCAGGACGGATCCCAACCCATGATCCTTTCCCTTCTTCGTCCGATTCTCCGTTGCTCCTCCACGCCTGTCGACCGACTCTGACTTATCGGTTGACGAGCCCCGCTCATGCCCTCGTGGATCTTGCGAGATGGAACCAACCGGTCCAACAAGATAGTTGGATCGCCTTCAAGAACCTTGCTCATTTGTTTACGCTCCCTATCGCTTCCCAATCCAATTCCATTCGGTGACTTGATAACGCTCCCTATTTCTTGTAATTTCATTTGATTTAGTTTCTTCTTGATTGAGAATCTCTACAAGCACAAGTGCAACTGACATTGCGATGCTGAAAAGGCTTGTGTTTCTTCTCGCTGTTCTTTCACATGGGTCTCATTGATGCCGGAATTCAACTCATGTGGCAATGTCACCGATCCTTTTCGACTAATAAGTGACCCATGAAGCTACAGCTAGCATAAGTGTGTGTCAGTCTATAAAATCAATCGCAAGGTTTTAGATTAATTCTCGAGCAAATGCCTACAATGAATCGACTAGAAAAACAGCATAGTCTGGCTCGTCAAATTGACTACACTTTTCCAATTTTCATTGGTATTTTCTTTATAGCTTATTTATCATCATCATCATCTATCTACCAAAGAGTACTCATTGTTTCATGTTGAGAATATTCAAATGACCCACATGAAAGATATTACACATAATAAATTGTCTCGTTATGCATGCTTAACAAAATAAATATTACTTTCCTTCTTATTCATAATTATCTGCTGAAATAAATAAATATGTTTTATTTAGTGGCACTTAAAGTTGAATAAAGAATCCTCCAATCATGACCTAGTGACATTTGTCTCTTGCACATCTCCAAAAAAATATATGATATTGACACCCACAATGGACATGACAGTGATCGTACGTAAGGGCTTGTGTAAGTCGGGTTACATATGAAAATGCAAAAGAATAAACATGTGCCAAATTTTTGATTTGACGAGGATTATTTAAGATCTTGGGGATGGAAAAAGAAAACATTCTCAAATTAAACGCATCACGCGAGTGGCCCACAACTAAAAGTCGAGTTGATCAGGTTTGCTTTTTGCTCCCCTTTGTTGACTGAACTGTGACTTTTCAGCGACCATTCCCACACTTCGCGTCTGACGCGTCCCGTTTATTCCTTTCTCTCGTCGCTATATCAAGAAAGAGACAGAGCATCTTCATCTTCATCTCAACACCGTAAAATCACTCGCCTCCTCCACTCAAGTAGCTGTCGTCGGAGATTTTTCCTCCTCTAATCTCTGCTCCAGGAAACGGAGCAAACCGGAAGTATTCCTCTGATCCTTGTCCATCTTCCTCAACACCAAGCATTAGATCTGCTCGACAAGTTCGTGCTTTCCTGCTATTCCATGAGCAATGCACCAAGATCAACTCCTCGTTCTTTTTCTTCTTCTCCTTCTTCTACATCGGTCTTTTAGCATCGATGTCAATAATAATGAGTGCACAGCCTCCTGCGGGAAGATCACGAATATAAGTCACCCGTTTAGGCTGAGCAGCTACCCGAAGTACTGCGGCAAAAAAAAAAATGAGCTATCCTGCAAAAAAAACCGCACCATTCTGACTCTTAAGTCAGGCGAGTGGTTTGTGAACTCCATCGACTATACCAACTACACGATTAGGGTTGCTGATGTTAAGCTGCAGGAGGGCAATTTATCGTCTCTTCCTCTCTACTCTTCCGTCGACGTCTACTCCAGTAGGAGTTATTGCCTGGACTTTCGCCTGCCTGGTCAACGTTGCCTGCAGTACGTACAATCAACACATGTCGTGGCGATCGTGCGCTGCACGAAGGCCATCTTTTCTCCGCTTTACGTCGATGCTTCGCCATGGCTTGATGGGCTTCAACTTTCGAATTTCTCTGGTACGAGAAAGCGAGTGTACGCCGTGTTCGATGCGAGGGTTTCATACCTGGAACCAGAGTGCACTATAGAGCGTATGGTGACGATACCAGAGATGTTTGATGGCAATGATTATCGATGCTTTGCGCAAATTCACGAAGCAATGGTTAAGGGGGCCGAGTTTTCATGGCTTCCAATAGCCTGTGAGGTGTTTTGCCCCAGTGGTTGGTGCCCCCTGACTGGCCACGTACCAATTATATGCGGAGCCAAGCAAGGTATGGACTTTTGAGTTTGTTCAGTTTTTTTTTTTTTTTTTCTAATAATAATAATAATAATAATAATAATAAATATAGTCGTGAAAATATATTTGGTCGAAACATGTGAAATTTCACATGCCCGTTAAGATCAACTTTTAAGTAAATGCTGTTGTGGCATTTTATTAACATTATTTTATTCGTCTATTAATTTATTCAATTCAAATATCACCAAAAACTCTTGGTTGGGGTCTAAATAAGCCTCATTCTAAATTTTCTCCAGCTTTCACTTGTCACATACGCAAACTCTTTTGCAGGAAAAATAAGTCGTTACCTCGACGATGTCGCCGTGTTAATAAGCTTGGTTGGCGAGCATTTTCATACGCAATTGGATTATGGCTTGGGTAACATTACTACAATCTTCTCGTTGTGCAATTAATTTAGTGTTCCTTAATGCTAACAATTGAACCCATCCGCAAATTAATTTCGTTATTTATTCATTTTTTTTATCTATTTAGTTCGAAATGACCCTATAAATTTAGTGGATTGAACCGGCGTGCTCATTGCTTGTTTGTGGTCTAATTATGTGTCTCTCTAATTTTCTTCAGCTTTCCCTTGTGAACACTTCAATCTCTATTGCAATAGGGAGCCCATACCCGGCGTGATGATCTTGCTTTTTTATATCGGTAACATTACTATAATCTTCCCATTGTAAATTTGATTTAATGTTTCTTGATGCAATCGTTTAACACACCCACAAATCCGAAACATAACATACCCACAATTTTCTCGCGTTTTCCGCCAAATGCAGTGTTTTTGTGCATGGTCGCGAAATTCATCTTGGGAGCCCCATGTGTGATATTGTTGTTAATATGTAAATGGAGGAGAAGACATTTAGCGATGGATCAGGACATTGAAGAATTTCTACAATCTAATAATAACTTCTTGCCAATAAGATACTCTTACTCAGACATCAAAAAAATCACGGGCAATCTTAAGGACAAACTAGGTGAGGGAGGGTACGGTTCCGTGTTCAAAGGAAGGCTTCGAAGCGGCCGTGATGTTGCAGTAAAGATCCTAAAGAAGGGTAAAGCGAATGGGCAGGACTTCATTAGTGAAGTGGCTACCATCGGAAGAATTTATCATGTAAATGTGGTTGGATTCATTGGTTATTGCTTCGAGGGCTCTAAACAAGCTCTCGTGTATGATTTTATGCAAAATGGGTCTTTGGATAAACACATATTCTCACGAGGAGAAGAGACTTTTCTTGATTGCAAGAAAGTGTATGCAATTGCTCTCGGAGTAGCTAGGGGGATTGAATATCTTCATCGAGGATGTGAGGTGCAAATTCTACACTTTGATATCAAGCCCCACAACATCCTTCTGGACAAAGATCTCACCCCAAAAGTTTCTGACTTTGGGCTAGCGAGATTGTATCCCACAAACTACAATACAGTGGCTTTGACAGACGCGAGAGGAACCATAGGATATATGGCTCCGGAGCTAGTTTACAAGAACCTTGGAGGCATCTCTTACAAAGCCGATGTCTATAGTTTCGGCAAATTGTTGATGGAAATGGCCAGTCGGAGGAAGAATTCGGACATGGTTGGAGATTGTTCTAGCCAGACTTACTTTCCTTTATGGATTCATGACCAACTTAGCATAGGATTGGACGTCCCAATGGAACTAGCTACCGAGGATGATAGGAGAATAGTAAAGAAAATGATTATAGTTGCACTTTGGTGCATACAATGGAGTCCTAGTGACCGCCCTTCAATGCGCAAAGTCTTGGAAATGTTGGAAAGAGAAGGACATGATCTACAAATGCCACCAAAGCCACTCTTTTACCCCACGGAAGTGTCGACAAGGGATTATGGTACTTGTACTGAGGAAGCCAATGATATATCCAGTTCATCAATTAGCACAATAACCTATGAAGATTCTCATCTTAGGAATATTAGTAATGGCATTATACAAGTATAGGCACATCCGAACCATTTGATCCCATGATATATGTGGCAAGTAGACACTTGATTGTATATATGTTGTTTATTTTTGGAAATATCCCCTTTTATGGCCATCTTCAGATAGTATATGTTTAACGGCTATTTACATGGATCTTAATTAGAATTGTATCATGGACACTTCGCTTCGTTGAATAGCAATTGTCGCTTAAATAATGTCGAAAACTGGCAGATGGGTAGAGATGACCAAATTTTAGGAGGGATGTTGATAAATAACTCCTTTGATTTAAAGAAGGGAGATTGCGAGACAGTTATTCAACTTTTAAACTTTTATTGACTTTTTTTTTCCATCGAAAATTAGTTAAAAACTATATTAAAGAATAGTGGGAGACAGCAAAGATGATCTCTCCCTTTATAACTGTTATAGATAAGATTAGTAGACTTTTGGTTTCTTTTACTAGGTTGCTCAAGATTGCCAACGTTATTTACTAATAAATGTGCACTTGGGAAGGATGTAAGGTCTTGTTTTGTTTTGTTTCAAATTCATTGTCGAAGCTATTAATTTAGATGGAAATTTTATCCGAGCAGGAGTTTTATGTTGTCCTTATGAAAATTAGGTTTGAGTATTTAAATTCATTTTAAACATAAATATTTGTTGTGCGTATTCAGTTTTAAGGATTGTGTTAATTGTTTCTAACACTTTTTATAATAATTCTTAACCTGCGTGTCACTCTCCATATTAAATTGATTGTACTACAAATAGAGGCAGGGCAGACAAAGTCCGACTTTGGGAATAGATGTGAAATTTTACAAAGTTTTAGATTTAATTTGTCATGTTTTAAGAATGACTTTTTTTTATTATCAGTGTTGAATGTATTTACTTCTTAACTCGAACTCCAATAATTATATGGATCTTATGTAAATATATTTGTATTTTTTTTATCAACATAAAAGAGTAGAATGGTGAGTTGCATCTTTTTCAATTTCTCTGTATCTTTTTTCTTTCTTTTTCTTTTTCTGGCCAATTACAATTTCTCTGTTTTTGGCCTCCAGAAATTGGGATGCTGATTCATTGATTTTGGGATACAGAGAGAAATAACGAAAGCTTTTGGGGACCAAATCCGAAATAATAGAAATATTGGGTCCATGGATGCAAAAAATCGCCTTGCCATTGCTTCCTTGTAATGTCTTGCTTTACCGAGGGAGGTCACTTCTAGAATCAAAAATTAAACCGTCTAATTCAAAAATTAATCAACTAAAACAACAAAAAAAGAAAAGACCCAACGGAGGAGTCGAATTGACGACGACGCGGTGCGGCACATGCCTGGTGTGGACGCCGGTGGAGCCGCCTGCGTTTCCCGGGAACCAGCACGCCGCCACGTGGACCTCCGGCGAGGCTAGCCCCGCGAGGTTTTCCTCCACCTACTTGAATGCCACACCGAGCAGTTCAGCCTCTGGCATCCTCAATGACCGAAGCGGCGGCGAGAACCCGTACGTCCACGTCGCTCCAGCGGATGCCTCCGCGCCGTCTGGTGGAAGTGAGTCTATGGAGGCGTATTTACGCGTTTGAAGTTGTGCTGTGGTTGATGATTAGGCATTTGAGAAGGGTGTTGATGAGGCCAACGCAACGCTTTGCTGGTGTTTGCCGGTCCGGTGAGCAAGATATGGGGCGCGTTGAGTCGGTGTGTGAAAAGCAGAGGTGCTCGCGGACAATGTCTGGCAAGCTTTCTCTACATTTTGTCTCGCTGAACATGTCTGTATAATCAATCAGACAGAAACATTATGGATTTATTCATGGGTACGCATCTGATGATTGCTTGGTTGCGTATATCTCCTCTGTTACTGCAATGTGCGTGAATGCTATCTAACTAAACATTCAGTCCAGTGGTTCTAAAAATCAGGTCGAACGGTCTGCCATCGTTTTCTTTTGCTACAACCACTCAGGAACGAAGATACTTGCTGTATAATCTGTGCATTGTAATCCGCCAATTGACCGTTGAGAGGATCAAATCCCATGATTATTTATATACAGGAGCTTCAACTGTAACGTGTGGTGCTATCTGCGGTGCTTATGCTTTTGGCAATCTATGACAATTCCCATTTACAGCAAATTGCCAAATGCATAACATGGCACTTCCATTGAGGACATGGGTCGGTTTTCCACATTTTTTCAAGGGCATCAAGGCCCTTTGGGCTCTTTGCTTGACGGAACGTTGGACCAGATAAATGACCATCTCTTGGCCGAAATTAAAGAAGAAAAAGTAGCTTTGTCCTGTAAGAGCAAGCACTGCAGCAGTTAATAAGCTCGTCACGACCTTCAGCGTGGTATATTGGTTGCGAGTTTGGTTTTCGAAGTCTTTGCTTAATAAACCCAACTAACGTATGACCCGCACTACGCGTGGCTTTTATGACACTCCAGTAGTCGCTATGTATATGTCTAATGGCAGCATGACTTCAGTTTGAATGCCGGAAGCGCGACAGTCACCTACCCAATAGATGGTGGAGATTTTTATTGACTTCTTTTATTCCACCAGAATTTAGTTGAAAATCAAATGAAAGAATAGTGGGAGACATCAAAAGACGAAGTCTCCCTTAATAACAGTAAATAGATGAGGATCAATCGAATTCTTATCTCTTTTACTAGGTTGCTAAGGTTATTTAGTGGTTAATGTGCACTTGAGAATGATGGATTTTTCTCTTTGGAGATCAATTAATTATTTTGAGATCGTGTTCCATCTCGCAGCTCGTTACTTGAAATTGCCATCGCTAACATACTTCAATCTTCTCATCAGTGAAATCAATCGATTTCACTGAATGATAACATTCAGCCTTGTCTTTTCTTATGTCTTCCTAACAGTCCAGGTGCAATTATCTTAATCAAACTTCGTCCAAGGAGCCCCACGTGTGGTGATGCTGTTGATACGCAAATGGAGAAGGAGACGATTTGAGATGGACGAAAACATTCAAGAGTTTTTGGGCAATCTAACAACTCTTTAGGTATCAAGAAGATCCACCAGCGGCCAGAAGGAGAAATTGGGCGAGGGCAGACATGGTTCCGTGTACAAAGAAAAGCCAAGGAGCGGCTGTGAAGTGGCAGTGAAGATATACAAGAAAGGAAAAGCAAACGGAAAGGACTTCTGTAAAATTATCTCTCGAATTTGAACTGCGTATGAAACTCAATGTCTTCTACGGATAATTTATCTTATATATATATATTTCGGCACAAGACATGCGGTGGTCGGTTCTACTATTCAAGTTCGATCAGTTGACCAAAATCTCTTAACGTGGTTGTCTCTTGTTGCTCGTGGTCAACCAGATTTCCAAAGGTAGTGTTATCTTTGACCTTCTTGGGGCTGCTCATAATATGATATCAAAAGAAGGGGATGCTCAAGCACCCAAGTGAAAACAGAGGTTCACGTGGCTTGTGGATTTATTATGTCAATTATGGACGTGCACGTTGTTAAAGGAAGTATGCCAAATTATAGTCAAGAGCCCACCAATCTCATCTATTATTATGAATTGGGAGTCATGGAGAATAATACCATCTTCGACAGTTCAGATTCCATCATCATTCTTTTTATTAGCAACGTTTCATGTTGTTACTTGTAAGAATTGCTTTTTGACTAGGTCCACTATCGGTGGATCCGTTAAAAAAGTAAAAAGAAAAAGAATTCGACAAAAGAAAGAAAAAGGGAGAGCAGAGGAGAGAGAGAGAAAGAGAGAAATAGGGTGACCGAGAGCTCGCACGGGAAAGAAGGGAAAAGAGGAAAGAAGGGAAGTAGAAGAATGGCGAAAAGAGAGGCTTTGACGCGTACTCGCCGCAGTTGGCGAGGACATCTCGGAAAGTCGGGTCGATTATATGTATCACAATGTTCCTTAATGTTCAGTAAGTGCTCGCAGCTCATTTAGCTTTTGGATTATGGCTTCAACTAGAAGTTTTTGTCAAATTTGAGCAACGTATTTCTATTTTTGAGTTGTTGAGTTATAGAAGAAATTTTTGGAATTGGTGGATTATGTTATTGAAGAGCTTTGGAGTTCTATGAGAGTTGATTGAAGTGTTGGAGCGAAATTTTAGGGTTTCACGTGCGAATTCCGCATTACGAACTGCTTGAATAATTGCTTTGGATATGATATTTTTTTTGTGTATGGATTGATTTATTAGTGATTAAGCGTCATTTAGTTTAAGTAATCATTTTTGTTTGACAGTAGACTTTGCCACGTAAGTGGTAGTATCTCTTCTTCAAGTTTGTAAATTTATATTTCAAAAATGATATGGATTAATGTATAGTATGAGTTTGGAAATAGCGTGATTATTGCATAAAGAGCCCAATCGAGCATTAACTATTTCATAGTTATTTACAAATGTTTTAGAAAACGGGATGTACAAGATATTGCGAAGAAAAATATATATGTATTGCATTGCAAACTTATTCATGCATGGAATTTCGAATCACATGAGAAATGCTTTGAGAAATGTACTTCCGATGGATGAGCTAGGTTGTGAAAGATTATATTTTTGATTTGTTGCAAAATTTTGTAATATTGATTCTGAATTGGCTTGTAAATTGTAAAAAATATTGTTGTGAGATTGTGATTGTACTAATTTTGTGATATGGATTGCAACCCATGGTTCTTTCCCTTCTTCTGTTAAATCTTGAATGATAAAAATAGAGATGTGGAGAAGAAGAGAGATGAGGTCGAAGCTTTTTTTTTTTTCAAAACATTGAAGCCTTTAAAATAGGCAAATACATAACTAAAGCACCACTAAAATAGAAACCATAACAGCCCATGATTTGCATAACTCAATTACTCCACTAACTCCTAAAAACAAGGGCAACTAAGAAACAACTACATTGAACGTGTATAAAAGAAAACAATTATTACTTCAACAATCCATTCCTTAAACTGATGTTTGCTAACATTCAGTTTAAAGTATTGACTATCTTCAACGTACAAACACCTAGTAGCCTTCTAAGCATCATGAACGGCTCCATCTTGAGGGCTTTGGTGAATATATTAGCAACCTGATCTTCACTTCTACAAAAGACTAGTTCAATTGTTCCATTATTGCTTAGATCTCTCAAGAAATAGAGCTTCACATCAATGTGCTTGCTTCTTCCATGTAGCACAGGATTCTTAGAGAGTTTGATTGCTGAGCTGTTGTCACAAAAAACTTAGTAGCTGTTGGTTGCTTGAATTGCAGTTCCTCAAGAATTCTTCCTAGCCAAATAACTTGACAAACACAAGCTGTAGTAACAACAAATTCAGCTCATGTACTTGATAAGCTGACAATTGGTTGCTTGTTGGATGACCATGAAATAGCACCTGTCCCAAGCATAAAAGCATAACCCAAAGCATTTCTCCTATCATCTTGATCTCTTGCATAATCACCATTAGAAAATCCCAGCAAATTGGCCTTTTCGCCCTTCTTCTAAAATAGCCCAAAGTCTCTAGTTCCTTGCAAGTAACAAAGGATTCTCTTCGCAACTAACAAATGTATTTATGTAGGATTCTCCATGTATCAACTGATTAAACTCACATAATACATTATATCCGGTCTTGTTGCAATTAGATACATCAAACTACCTGTTATGTAGGTTTCAGCAAATTGTTGATGGAAATGGCTAGTCGGAGAAAATATTCAGACATGGTTGGAGAGTGTTCCAGTCATACTTACTTTCCTTTATGGGTTCATGACCAACTTAACGAAGGATTGGACGCCTTAACAGAACAAGCTACTGAGGAGGATAGGAGAATAGTAAAGACGATGATAATAGTTGCTTTTTGGTGCATTTAATGGGCTCCTAGTGACCGCCCTTGGATGCGCAAAGTCTTGGAAATGTTGGAAAGAGAAGGAGATGATCTACAAATACCTCCAAAGCCACTCTTTTACCCCACATAAATGTTGACGAGTGATTATGGTACTTATACTAACGAAGCCAATAATACTATATCTAGTTCATCAATTAGCAAAATAACTTATGAAGATTCTCATCTTGAGAATATTAGTAATGGCGTTATACAAATATAGGCACATCCGGACCATTTGATCTCATGACATACGTGGCAAGTAGATGCTGGATCGTATACGTAATTTTTTTCCCGGAATTTTCCCTTTTATGGCCATCTTCAAATTGTATATGTTTAATGACTATCTACATGGATCTTAATTAGGATTGTATCATGTTATGTTATCATATCAATGACGTCATGTTTTATAATTTGGGCTTTCAAATCCGACAGAAAACTTAGTGATGACTTTTATCAGATTGGGTTTTGGAGGCTCTACTTCAAAAAATCCAAGCAGTACGCATCCTATGCTGGGCTTGGCTTCATGGCGCTCCAGTGGTCTTCATTGACGCTTCGCTTCATTTAACAATAGTTGTTGCTACAAGTAATGTTGAAAACTGGTGTATGGATAGAGATGACCAAATTTTACAAGAAATTTATGATAAATGATTCCTTTGATTAAAAAAAGGAGAGTGCAAGATAGTTGTTTAACTTTTAAAATTATATAGACTTTTTTTCCATCGAAAAATAGTTTAAAACTATATTAAGTGTCGCGACCTACCCGAACCTTCCCTGGCACTAAAGTAGGTTTAGAAGCATTTGTCTTAATTCGTCAATTTCAAGCTTGGACTCTCCCAAGTCCATACCTTGCGTGACATTTAGGTGTTTTCATTTTTTAAAGATGTTTAACATCCTAAAATATTTCTAGGAGTCACCACTAGCCTATTGGGCTTGGCTAGAAACCAAGTGAAAGTATGGGAAAAATGCTTCAATTCCTACACAACTAGAGATTTCTAGGGTACGGGGACTTGTTTACGCTAACATTTCTATTAACGCCCTTTCGGTACCTAACTAATTGATTGTTTAATCTAAAGTGATCATGCACTTTTACTCGTCTTTTAAATCCTAAAATGTCATCCATAGCTACTAAACATTCATGCAATTCATTTTTGTAAGGTCACTTTTATGTAATTCTAAACTAAGGTTGACTGAATCTAGAAAAAAAATCAACACGCAAATTATGGAAAGACGGTGCAAGAGATAAACAATCAAAATATTGAATGCAATTAACTAATGATGAGAAAAGTAAAACCCGCAACTCGTCGGGTATTTAAAAATACATGGCCTCGTTATAAGTCTCGAGACATGATCCCTCGGAAGCTTATTGTAAAGCAAACTAAAGTCTAATGAATTAATTCAGATCACTTTGATTACTCGTTAGATAAACTAATCCTAAATCTGAATTGATTTTATTAGACTAAGCCTATGTGCCTCTAATCATTCATTAGAATGCATAATTCTAGCGAACTAAGGATGAAACCTTACAAAAGTAAGACTGGAAGGGACATCGGTCTATCGCCATTTAAACTATGCATACCAAGATTGACATTATCGTTATCATATTAAAGCTCCACAAGCATAAGTTCAGATAATTTTACATTAGATTAATCAATTCAAAGCAAACATAGGATCATGCCAAACCTAATCATGCATCTAGATATCGATATAGAGAACCAAATTAAACTTGCAATTAGGCCAAGGAACCAAAGCACACGACGGTTAAATAATGTGGACTCTTTGATTTTTGATTTTTTTTTTATTAAAAATGGGGATGTTAATTGGTTAACAAAGACTAATTCTAAAGTTAAAAATTGATTTTGAGCAAAACTGGCTTTTCTGAACCAAATTTTAACTTTTGATTTTTTTTTTCGAATTTTTAATAATAAAAATATTTTATTATTTGCCTTTTCATTTATTTAAATATTTTTCCAGAAATTTATTTTGTTTTTTTTTTAATTTATTTTGAATTTTTAATACTAGGAAAAAGAAAATTATTTTAATTTATTTATTTCATTACATTTAAAAAAAAGGGCTTTGGACCAGGTTGGGGCAACCCGGTCTGACTCGCTGGCTTGAACCCTAATGATCCAGGCTAGGTCCACGAATTGGGCCAAACCTATGGCCCAATTCAATTCTTTTGAAAAAAGGGTTTTAAAATAGATTATCAAACCTGGCCCAAAACTGAAAAAGGCCCAAAACTGAAATAGATCCAAAAAACAAAACGAATTTTTAAAAAGAAACCAGCCCATATCTAAATAAGCCCAAAAGCTAAATTGAATTAATTCAAACCCCCCTTAGCCCACCGAATCAGACTCGAATTTCGTCGTTTTCCTCTTTTTTCTTTATTTCTTTTATTCTTTTTCCTGCACTTCATCTTCTTCCTCCCAGCATTGTGTTCCTTCTTCTTCTTCAACAAAACTCCATAGATAAAAGCACTTCTAAACATGAAAATCACCCATACCCAATCATACAAAGCAGACATTTTAAGATAAAAGATCAACTCACAATGGCGACCTCAAACTGCGGAAATCGTCGGTGTGACCTAGGGACAACACCACCTCCTTGGTTCGACACCGCACCTCCAATGGTGGCCCACGATTCCTCTAAGCCATGGCGTTTTTACTACGCTCTTTCATTTCTGCCTGATAGGAGGAGTACCAAGGAGGCTGGCTTGCTGGAGCTCGAGCTCATTGAGCTACTGCTCGCGGTCCATCTCGATAACGAGGGGTACGACGAGGACGAGGAAGGTGGTGTCAGCGATCTGAGCGGCCTTCCTTGTGCTCTTCAGGAGCTTCTTCGTCACGAACCCCACGTCGCTCGCCGCCTGCTTCTCCCGAGCAATGATCTGCGACCCCTCCATTTCTCTCTCTCCAGTCGCCTCTCCTTCATTTTTCGTTCAAGCCCCCTTTTCTCCTCCTTTTCTATAACCCCCCTGAAGTCTGTCCCTTCCCCTTTACGTTTTTCCCCCGTCCATCTTCTCTTTCCACCTTTCCTTCTTTTGTTTGACTTTTCTTCCCCTTTCTCCCTTTCATTTTTTTTCCTCCTTCCCAAGATTTTGTCATCTTCCCTGTTTTTCTCTCACTTTTGGCAGACTCCTCCCCTGCCTTACGTCTCTTCTTCACTTCTCATGTCTAGTCAAAGTCATATCTTTTTTTTTTCATTTTTTAATTTTAATTTTAGTTTTAATAATTCTTTTGATTTTATTTATAAATTAAAATTTATTTCGAATTAACTAAAGTTGACTTGCCGGATCGGTAAAATTTAAGTGTCAGAAGCTGCCCTTCTTTGAAGGGGAGCTCGAAGAAGTTTCATTAAAAAATAAGAGACGCCTAAATTTTGCCAACAAACAGCAATAAAACATTTTTTTCGTTACTTTTTCATCATTTTTTAAAGGTAGAAGAAATACTTACCTAATATCACGAGAAAATCTAATGAGATTTCTCTATCAAGGAGGGGATTTTTCATAAATATATAAGTGAATCTCCTGCTGCTACAGATTACTTTGAGGCTGTGAACCTGTAATTACTTGAAAAGACAATTGAAATCACCATATTCAAAGCCACAAGCCGCGATTCTCTCTGAAGGTGAATCTATGATGCTACTAACATATGATCTGCATTAGAATACCATATGACAATTGAAATCACCATATCCAAAGCCACAAGCCGCGACTCTCCCGAATGGTGAAGTTATGATGCTACGAACATATGATTTGCATTAGAATACCATATGGCAATTGAAATCACCATATCCAAAGCCACAAGCCGTGACTCTCCTGGATGGTGAAGCTCTAGTGCTACAGACTGTGATCTACTTTAGAATATCATATCATGTTCGCAAATCACCGTACTCAAAGCTACAAGCCACGTCCATGTGGAAGGTAAAGGTCCAGCTATGAACTTGTAATCTGCTTTGACATACCTAATATTGAAAGAGTCATCTGAGGCTACAAGCCGAGATCTCTTGGAGGGCAATGGTTCAAGGCTACAACCCGCGATTATGTGTCGATGAAATAAGACTTAAGGCTACAAAAGCTCGCAGTGTCAATAAAGTAAGACTTTGGGCAGCGAAAGCTCGCCGTGTTCAATGAAGAGACTCCGGGCTATAAAAGCTCGCCGTGTCAATGAAAGGGACTCTGAGCTGTAAAAGCTTGTCGTGTCAAAGAAATAAGACTTGGGCTATGAAAGTACATCCAATAAAAATCAAGGCTATTATAAACAATATCAAAGAATTATCACTAGTGAATGATCATTCATTGCATAAGCAAAATCAATTCATTTAATTATTTGGAGATATAATCAATCATCAAATTCCTGTAGGATTAACTCATAAGAAGAGTTCATTAAACACGTCAAATGAGGAATCATTAGTCAGAAAAAAATATCCTCGTGTAACAACGGTTTTGACTTATTTGAAGGGTCTTATCGTGGTAGCAATGGGTTTCGACGGATTTGAGTCTCACCGTGTAAAAAACAGGTTTCGATTGATTTGAAAGGTCTCACCGTAGTAGCAATGGGTTTCTACGGATTTGAGTTTCACCGTGGTAAAAACTGATTTTGACTAATTTGGAGGAGTCTCACTGTGGTAAAAACGGGTTTCGATTGATTTGAAAGGTCTCACCGTAGTAGCAATGGGTTTCTACGGATTTGAGTTTCACCGTGGTAAAAACTGATTTTGACTAATTTGGAGGAGTCTCACTGTGGTAAAAACGGGTTTCGACTGATTTGGAGGGTCTCATCGTGGTAAAAATGGGTTTTGAGTGATGTGAAAAGTCTCACCGTGTACAAACAGGTTTCGACTAATTTGAAGGGTCTCACCATGATAGCAATGGGTTTCGACTGATTTGAAGGGGTCTCACCATATAAAAACGGGTTTCGACTGAATTGAAAGGGGACGCATCAAAATTACTTAGCATAAGGCGAGCGTCATTTTCAAATGCAAAATTTTTTGAATAAAATGCACTATAAGAGCTTGAAATCACCAAGCATCACTTTCAAATCATTTCTTTTTTGTTTCATTTTGAGTACTTGAAGCACTTTGGCTTAACCAACCATTATTAATCAAAAGCAAGAATTTCAAAAGGAATGGACTATGAGTACTTGACATCATCAGACATTACCAAAAAATTCTAAAAGATGATGCACTGAAAATACTTGATATAATCAGACAATATTATCAAATCATAAAAAAGATATATTAGAAGCATTTAGCAATGCCTGACATTTCTATCAAATGCATGCAAAAATTATAAGACTGCGTAAGCAAGTTAAGTGAATTTTTTCAAAGTCAATATAAAGATTTTGAATGACATCTAAGTAATTATCAATTAATTTGTGGCCACCGCCATCAATTTCTCAAAATTCCTTTGGATGAGATTTTCAAACGAAGTGATCTTGATTTATTTGAAGGAGCATGTTAAGGATGCTGAATTGGAGTACCCTAATTAGAAAGGTCTTCTCACAATATCTCGAAATAGCTTTGCATCACATCCATTGATGTGGACAATCATTCTCAATTATTAATAACATCTCCCATAACCTATGTCAAAGGCTTTTGGAAATGTTCGTGGTGAATACACTTTGATCAATCAAAAAGGTCTTTATAAGGATCGTAGTGTGGGTAAGGTGATGGGCTTACATAAAAGATAGTCACTTTGAGGTTAAGAAAGAATATTAACATGATCTCCATCGGGTTTACAAATAAAAACCTTGAATATTAGATAAGAAATGATTGCTTCCACTCATTTAAGTAGTAGCTTCTTTTGTGAAATCTTCACATCGACTCAAGCATTTCAATCGGAAGAGACTTCGGGAAAGGATTGTAATGTTGGTGGCTTATGTATTTATCAGAGAGGTTCAAAATAAAGTTGGTGATCACCAATGCATCATTACCATCTCATTTAATTTTTTTTTGGTACTTGACTCTTGAATTCAACTTGTCTCGAGAGTCCATCGACTAGCCATTTTAAATGTCGGAGCCTTGCTCTTTCTTCTTTGGAATTCGCTTGATAGCATTTTTTTTTATGAGTATGCTATTTTTTAAGTATCATTTTTTTTTCAGAAGCATTTCGCTCTAGATATATTTGTACAGGCATTGGCCTTGCTTTTACTAGGCACGCTACTTTTTCATGACCCATAGTTTTTTTCTTTTGTATTCTCAAGACTCTCGAGGCATTCTTAAATATTATCATTTACCGACAAATCATGTGCCCTGCCCTAGTTTGGGCTTGGGCTCTGAAAAATGAATTTTAAGGCTCAAGTTGGCTAAGTAATGGATATAAGTGTTTGGATAGAGAATATGAATGCTCTTCTTCACTTTAGGATGCTTTGAGGTTCCATGAGAATCCACCTGAAGTTACCACAAAAAGATTGATACAAGTGGATGCAATAAGATATTTCTAAATCTTTTCACCAAGTAGTTATTCGACTATAACTTCCTAAACTTGCCCCGGTGTGGGGTGGTTCTTGACAGGGGTATTGAAAGAATTATCCTCTTATTTTTTTTTATAGCTTAAGGTGGTTAGCAAAGGGAAAAGAACCTAGTTGTGATTGATTCGTGCGTCTAGCAGGTGTTCCTAGTTGGAACTATCCAGTGCGAAGAAGAAGAAACTTTCTACAATGAGTAATTCTCCAGTTGTTCTCAATGCTCCCATTTCCCTTTCTCCATCGCCTTCAACCTCGTCCCTCTCTGAGTTCCGAATTTCCAATGTGTCCAAAATTGATTTCCTCTATGAAGTTACCCAGACAGAGGAAACCAAAATTTATAAAACTCATCTTCCTCTCATGAACCCTTATTCTGCATTCGCCAAACTATCCAACTCATTCTCTCCCATCTGTTCCATTAAACAACTCATCCATCATACCCCAACCCAGGTAAAAGAATATGTCTAGTCCTCAAAATTCGACCAGTACCCTATTCCTGCTACTGATCAAGAATATTTTGTTACTCTTCAGATACCTCCTGAATTTCCTCGCCAATGGACTCAACAGGGTTATATCCATATCCATTATGGTGTAGTTCATTTAGCCCTTACTTTTTCATGGCAGAAAAGGCCTTCCTGTAGTTGCACGTATGGCTCTTTTGGATACGCGGTTCTTAGAATACCAGCATGCTTGTATAAGGACAGTTCAAACTACCTTAAATGCTGGGACAGTCTTTGTAACCCTTTATCCAAATTTCAACGTTGCTCTTTCTGATCTTCAATTGCTTTCCTTTTTGAAAGTCCAACTCCAGCTCACAAGAGCACCTCAGACTTCTGACTTAGTTGCAGTCACACTTCATTACCAAATGGTCTACCGAGTTCAGAATCATGCCCTTGATCTAAACTTCCATGGCAATGAAGATGCTTTGTTTATCTCTCTTGAAAATGATCAAGCCTCTTGCATCCATGTTCCTCGTCGAATCTCAAAGGAAAAGTTAGCCAAACTTCTACCTGAAACTTGGATAACTAACTATGAGCAGCTTCACCAAAGCAACAAGCCTATTCATTCCACAGATTCCGAATTTTTTCGGAAAAAAGATGGCACGGTCCGGATAAAGTTCGCCAAGGGAAAAGAAGAAGCCCTTTCTCCTAGTTTCCCAACTCTTTTCATGATCGAACCTTGTGTTCCAGATCCAGTCCCTGAAGAATTTGATCCAAAGAAACTAGTTGAGTTTTTTAAATCAGATGAACATCCAGTCCACCATTATAAAGATCCTTCCGGTCATTGCTTTTGGGATTCATGATGTCAGTGTTCGTACTGCCTCAACTCTCATGATGAAGTTGATCCAACAACGAAGCCTCGTCGGAAGCAGCCTAAAAAGAAAGATCCTTTTTTCCAGAAGTATCTTGACAAAGACCCTCATATCGATCCACTTGGTGACGAAAATGGGTACCAGTTTCTGGCTTCTTACGCCTCTTCTTCATCCACACCCCAACCACACACAAAACCTCCACAGACACCTCCACCTTCCAAAAAACCTTCCAAACCTGTTGTTTCCTCTTTTTATAAGCTTATTCAAAAAAGGGTCAAAAAACATTCATACCTGTTGGTACTTCCTATTGCCTGTTCTGTTGAAGCCACAAAAGAACAATCTTTTACTCAGTCCCTTCATAGTATTTGCATGTTTAATCCAAGTCCTGAAGATTTTCCTCTTCTAGATACTAGAGGAAACATTCAACTCAAATTCCCTGAGCCACAATAATTTACAAATATAAACCGCAGATACCATCACATGCCCAAAATTGTCATACCTGTTGAAGTGGATGAGTATGGAAAACCGAAAAAAATTGCTGCAGCTGAAGCAGTTTTGAACTGGCAAACTGAAACTCTTTTGGCCCAAAATGAAGCTTTCAAGACTATCGATACTAAGATCGATGTGTCCGTCATGATCTTAAACTTTACCATGATGCCACTCAAAGGATGCTTCATGATTTCAAAAAAAAGTTTTCTGATCTTGAAGAAGGAAGACATCTATCTTCCTATCTGGAGGACCCACGGCCAAAAATGGAGAAGCTCAAGCGCCATATTGTTTTTCTCCAAGAAAGAAGTACTTCTGCTGTCTTTCCAAAGTCAAGCTTTCCCTTTGATTTCTCTACTCGAGAAGCCTATGAACCATCACAGCCACAAAACCTTTTTCCATCACCATTTTCTATGTCTTCTGAATCCGATCGATCTGATCCCATTAGACTTAGAAATATCATCCATGATATGGAAAAGCGCAGCAAAGAAAAGGGCAAAGCCAAATTAGGAACCTCTTCTGAAAATGGTAAGGACCATCCAACTCCTTCCTTATCCAAACAAATGATGATTTCAAATACTTTGGAGTCATTTCTAAAGATTTGACCACAGAAACTTCTGTTTCCTCTTTCTTCATCCCATCCGTTCCCCCTACTCCGGTAATAGCAGCCTTTGATTCTCCTTCAGATAGTGTTGAGTATGAAAAGGATTTCACTTTCAATGAATTTTCATCATCCTCTTCTTCCAGCCATTCTAGTTTTGCTCCTCTTCTCATTGTTGATCCTTCCGAGCCAATGCATGAAGAAACTCCTACATAACCTGAAGTTGTGTATCTTGATGATCCAACCCCTTCATCTTCTATCAACTCTGGATCAAAGTTTTTCACTCTTGATGACATTCCATATATCAAATGGCCTGATAGACTTCAAGAGTTTCATGCATGGCTGATTACTCAGAAGCTCACCAGGGATAGCAATTATGATATCCTCCTAGAATTTGTTTCCAAATTCACCGAAAGCCTTAAGAGCTGGTGGCAAACAATTCCTGAAGCAGATCAGGTCAAGTTCTTAGTGTCAACAAATTTTAAGGACAACATTTATGCCATTCATTTTTTCTTTTGCGGAAATCCTGCAGATATTCTAGAACTCCAGCGGCGAGAGTTTTTTGAAAGAAAATGTTGTTCTCTCCGACGAAAAGACCTGAATTGTCACTTCAAGGAAATGCTCAAGCTCCTTTATGCTTTAGGTAGATATTCAAACTTGAAGCAAGTCTTCTTGAACTCCATATCGAAAGAGCTTAACTAGTTGGTTGAGAAATATCTTCTTAACAAAAAGACCAAAATTATAGATGTTAGTATTGGCCAACTTCAGCAAGAAATCCATATGAGCCTTGATGACTTGTGTTCTAGAAAAAATGCCTTCCAAGAATTCCTTCGTGAAAGCCGTCACCTAGTTAAAGTCTGTTCCAAGAATTATTTGAAGATCAAGTAAGATTGTGACTGCAAGGATTGCTGATGGTCCAAAAAGAAGAAGCATATTAAGAAATATCGTCTTCATGATGATAAGCTCCAATTCCGTTGGTTCAATAAAAGGAGATTCTTTTGAAGAAGACGATACAAACAATCTCCTGGACAAAAGGAACAGAAAAAGTCTAAACGCTGCTTCATTTGCAACAAGAAGGGACATTTTGCCAAAAATTGTCCACAGGCGAAGCAGAACAATATCAACATCGTCCAGCAAGTTGAACAGCAAACTGGTGTTTCCCTCGAGGATGATGATCTTGAATCATTATTCTCTGTTGAAGAAAACCCTTAAGAAGAAACCCTTTGTCTCATCCCATACTATCCTTCATCTAGTGATAGTGAAGGTGAGCAAGACTTTTTCCATTTCGCTTCTCAAATTTTAGCTCAAGATCCATGTCATCTTCCCCCATATTTTCCCATCAAAATCTTATTGTCTAAATATTCTACACCAATTTCTGTGATAGCCATGATAGACACTGGAGCTCTTGCATCTCTCCTAGACCCAAAAATCCTTCCAGATGAATATTGGACACCTTATATTCGATATTTCACTTAAGCATCTAGAGACACATTTTCAGCAAATGTTCGTTCAAAAACCATTTCCATCCAGTTTTTTCCCCAGTGTTCTATCATCACGAAAATCCTTGGATGCTCTGCTCCAAATAAGGACCTTATTATAGGTTGGGATATTTTATCCCAACTTCCCAAACTCAAAATCATTAGCGACGAAGGTCTCAAGTTCAAAGATACCTTCCAAGAATTCACAAGCATTCAAAGGTTCTTTTCCATTCAAATGAGCATACTTGATCCCATCATGCAAAATCTTTTGAATTCTTGTGCGAGCAATCACTCCGAATTCCTCTAGAAATGCCAACACCCTCTGTGGCAAGATTCTCAGTTTTTTGTTCGCCTTCCATTCAAGAAAAATGAGGATATCAACCCGACAAAAAGATAGTCATTCGGGTATGAATCCTGATCATCTTGTTCTTGCCCAAAAGGAATGTCTTGAGCTTCTACAGCAATGACTCATTGAGCATTTTGACTCTCAGTGGGCTTGTGAAGCATTTTATATAAATAAGCGTGCGGAACAAACACGAGGAAAACTGCGTTTGGTAATTAATTACCAACCCCTCAACATCTTCCTCAAAGATGACAAATTTCCCCTGCCTTCTAAAAACATCCTCTTTTCTAGCCTGACCAAAGCTAAAATCTATTCCAAATTTGACCTCAAAGCAGGTTTTTGGCAACTTGGCATTCATCCTGATGACAGATCCAAAACTGGATTCTGTATTACAAATCAGCATTAGCAGTGGAAAGTTCTTCCTTTTGGACTCAAAACAGCCCCATCTTTTTCCAAAAAATCATGTGTCAAATTTTTAGCCCAATCATGGATAGTTTAAACAGAAGTAGTTGCAAAGCTTAAAGAGCTTATGCAAGACCTTCCTCCTCTGCAAATCCCTTCTGTGGGAAAGAGAATTCTTCAAACAGATGCTAGTGATGAATATTGGGTAGCAATCCTCTTTGAAGAGATTGATGATAAGCGACAAATCTGTGCTTACAAGAGTGGTAAGTTCTCTCCATCCAACTTCATTATCACTCCACTTTCAAAGAAATATTGGCTGTTAAGTATGGAATTAAGAAATTCGAGTTCCATCTTATTGGCTATGATTTCTTAGTTGAATTAGACATGACTTCTTTTTCTCAAATGATGAAATTTAAACAGAAGCAAGTCTCACACCCACAACTCCTAAGGTGGGTAGAATGGTTTTTGAGATACTCTTTCGAAACCAGACACATTGCGGGAAAGAAAAATGTCCTTGCAGATTTTCTTTCCAGACCCAAAACTCCCATAGAGATTAATATGTATGTGAATAAAAACCCTTTGTCAGATACATACAGGACCCAGAACATGCCTCAGAATTGGCCCGGTCTTGATTATCCTCCTGAAATTCAAGCTGCTATCCAAGAAAACCGGTTAGTAGAGAGACTTCAAGATTTTCTTTTGTCTTGTGAATACAACATGTTTGCCAACCATGGAGGTTTACTTTTGAAATCTACTGGACTCCATCCTCAATACTCATTCATTCATCTTTTCACTTGGAATCCAAATGATGATTTTCCAGAAGATTTAAAATGGTTATTTTGGTATTTGTTTAATTTTTATACCATAGCCATCCAATTTCCCACTGAACAAATCCTTCAAGCTCTTGTTCAGACTCTTCGGGCAGAGGATCACCATCGCCACAGGTTTAAACATTTGTTTTCACTTCTCACTTGGTTTTTACCTCTTGGTGCGTGGCGTGCACTCTTCCAAACTGAGAACCAAAATGTTTGTCAAGAACTTGAGAGACATACTGTCATCTTTTTTCATCGACCATGGACATTCATACTGCCCTCCAGAAATCATTCTAGATACCCATCACTTGTAGGTACAAGCTCATACAAGCCTTAGCAACACTCGCAAAAACATAGTGTGTACAAAACCCTTCGAAGGTGTATCTCATCAGCTCTCCAGTCATATAGGGAACTCTAGTGGATCCTTCGTCAAGCAAATCAGGTCATACCTCCAGAAGCATGGCCTTCACATTCAGACAATGTCTCATGGGATTTTATCTCTCCAAGAGAATCCATCAAGGAAGCTATGGCTATTTATCGACTTGAACATCCAGAATATTTTTCAGCCTTATCTTCCAATACTCAACAAGAGTATCCCCCATAATATTTCCAAGACTCTCAAGACCCATGGGCTGAATATGGTCCATTTTATGATCCTTTCAATGCCAGCTCCAAACGTGAACCCCACATTCTTGAATCAGAAATTGAAGCACTCATTCGAGATTTCAAAAGATAGAAAGATGGCCCAGTCTCTTTCTATGGCGAAACTTCAATGCAAGTGCGAGAAGATGATCTCTCGTTATCTTAGATCAATGCGGATTTGCAAGCCTATAGAAATTTTGACAATTGGCCCCAGTCGACAATTCCAGAAATGACAAATCCAGAAGCGACAAATTTCCCAAATGATGATCTACCGCGAGATACTCTAGAGTATCATTTTTTTTTGGCAATATGTTCTGAGCATGACCACCAAAGATCATGATACAACAGGTAGAACAAGAGACGAAGAAGACTTGACAGCCTCTGTAGATGATTCAGACGATAACACAGAAGAACCCATCAGTCGTCAGAATTATGACTAGTCTTTGGTCACGTTCACACTGCTTTTGTAATCTTTGGCCATGTTTACACTATCTAGAAGATTTGCTCGGCCGAAGAATTGTTTTTTCAGTTTGTCTTTTGTAATTTTGGAGTATTCACACTGCTTTTGGACTTAGAAGTCTTTGCTAGACTAGGCTCAGTAGCCCTAGCCTTTTAGACTACGAATAGTGTAATAATGGTCTCCTTGTCTGTCCGAATAGTCTTTATGTCTATAGGAGGTGTTCGAAAGTCAAAAGTCAAGTCTTTAATGTACGTGGGTTGTCGTGTGCTTTTGTTGTGTGCTTTTGCCTATATAAGGCATGTAATGTGGCTTGAAAAATAAGAGTTTCCGAAGAGAAGTTCCTCTCAGACAAAAGAAAAAACCCTCTCTCCTTTCTTCATCCATGTCTTTCTAAATTCTCTCCTTTCTTCTTCTAAGTCTAGTAAAAGCCTCTAGGAACGACAGCTTCTTTCAGTACTGAGCACAAGGTTATTTGATCCTGTATTATGCGCATTCCCTAAAAGGCGGTCCCTTGAGGCTATAGTATGGTGGCTCGCCGTGTGGGAAAGTATACAAGGGAAAGTATGCTCTGTGTATAGGGTAGAGAAAGAAATGCCTTTCGTCATTTAGATCCATGTATTGATCGCAAAAAATCCATTGTCCTAAGACAAGGTCTCACCTCTTTTTTATTTTTCTTTTTTTACTCAACCTTCAAAGTGTATCGGGGATGTATTTGGATGAGAATTGCCTTTCATCAACTTAAGAACTCCAAACCAACATAATCAACACTCATTTTTTGTTCAAAACGATTGTTCAAATCGTCATCCATTGGTATTTTGATGCAAGACCCATGTAACGATATATTGATTGATAGTCAAAGAATGCCATTCACATTTTTAAAGAAAGAGACTTTAATTCTCCTCATATATCTTTTTACCACAAACTTGAGAAGGCATAAAGCCGCTTTGTGTTTCAAACAATTTTTTTTTTAGCATTACTCTAATGAAAAGTGTTTTAAAGAAAAGGATACTCACCTGTCTCTTCAATGGCTATCGATCAACCTTGCGATGTAATAAAAACATTATGTCAGTGAAATATCTTAGACATGATGTTACCCTTGAGCTCGACACAAACACGCCGATGCTTCCTTCAAGTATGGCGAATATTGATGGTTTGCCCCGAACCTCATCGTTTCAAATTTTCTCTCTTTTCATCAAAATTTAGGAAGACACAAAGTTATTATGTGCTTCGAACAAATTTCATTTACTCTTATAAAAAGAGTTTTAGGGAAAGGAATACCTACATATACTTGGACGGCTAGGTGATCCTGTAAAATAATAAGAAAAACTATGTCAATGGATAGTCCTTAGTGAATAAAAATCAGAAACGATACGACATTATCATTTGGCTCGTTCTTCTGACATCATCATGTTCTTTATGGATTGTATTGCATTTTTTAAGCACAACACAACTCTCCGTTTGTTATTTGTGGTGAAAATGAAAGAAATTATTCACACACTCAATTGAGTTTCATTTAGGAGCGATATACAACATTTTTATGTCAAAGCACATGCTTCCTCAGCAGGAGTCGTTGAGATTTGCCCCAAAGATAAATCAAGATTTGTCAAACTAGATATTTTCTTGCACTTCGTTAATAAGGTCGACATTTTCCCTTATTTGCGAAATAAGAAGGGGGATACTTTATTTATATTCTCATTTAAAATTAATTAAGGAACGATACATCTTTGAATGTTAATTCCTGGAATTCTATTTGATCAGAACTCAATGTCACCTTTTTGTTCAAATGAATAATGCGGTGGGCCAAATATTCCCATACACGCTATATCTCAACACGATTGTATTGATTTTCTTTTTTTAAAAACAAAAAGCATCCCATATAATAGGGAAATACATGACATGTACATATTAAAATGACCAAATTTCGAAAGAGAATACAATTATTTTTCATTGGATTAGGCAACCTTGACCTTTCATGCCTGCAAGTCTTTTGTTAATTCATCCAATTGAATACTTCCCTTCTTATATTACTATATACTTAAGTCGAAAGCTCCTAACGCTTGATGATCAATGGCGTTGTCATTCCATGAGAAAGGGCTTCAGATTGACTCCTCCTATCAATGATTATATAGAAAAGTGAAACTCAATAGTTTCAAATTGAAATGTTCTAAATAGAATGATTACAGTCTTACTCTCTCAAAGCGGTTGCATGGATCATTATGTAAAAAAAATCCATATTAGTTTACGAAAAAGAAAATAATATCATCCACTCAATTATATCGTCTCTCATGTTGAAAAGGAGATAAAAGAGCCCATGTAAATGTCTTACATCATGAATTTAAACTAACACCCAAAGCTTCTTTATAAGAGAAGACAAAATTCAAAATGGAAAATAATGCATGACAATTAATCAATCTATACTCACGAAAAGGTTAATATTTTTTAGAAGAAATTATAGTCAATTTAAAATCATTTTTAAAGTCGAATTATAGTCAATATAAATATTTTGCGAGAATCAACACATAGCATTAGTGGAAAAATCTTTTTTGATAACATGACTTAAATTCAAAAGGGACTAATCTTTTTAAAATGATTCTATTTTTCTTTTTTCATTTCATTCATTCACCAGTTGGTTAAACTTGAAGGCCATGATAGGATGTATCCTATAAAAAAAATGCCCCCAACATATTAAAATAATTTTAGGAGTGAAATTAATTCGAAAGTCCCACTATGACATTACTTCTTAAACTAATGGATTTGTATCAATCAAGTAACGTGCATTCAAAAAAAGATAATGTAGCACAAGAAATATAAGGGAAATTCATGAAGTTATCCCAAAGAAAAATGTTTATGGAACCAACAAAATTGAGTGATGCCACCATTGACAAAGACACATCGCATGCAAATTGTGCGAGTTAGAGTCTAAAGGGTAGGAGTCTACAGGCTTAAGGCTCCCATTCCAATTAGATCCAAAGGATTTTTCCATCTACACTTTCATCGAACAGTTCCCTTCATCACAAATTAGAACGAACGAGACCAAAAAAAGATTACCACGGGTCGTTCCCCACGCAGCTTTCCTCCTTTTGATACCTCCTAAATGTTTTCCTAACGCAGTTTGGGTTTTGGCCGCAGGTTATGCGTGCGAAATGTAGTGATGCGAATGTGATCATCACTTCTATATAAATTTCAACATACATTACATACATCCGCACGCCACTTGCAAGACAAGGGCTATACAATCACTCCACCCCTTATAACTCCCAACCTATAAGAACATATAACACAAGGTTAATGGACTAACCTCATTTTCCATGTGACTTCGACACGCAAACGATCTACAAATAGACCATATTAGATAACAACCAACAAGTTCATCACGGCCTAAGTCCACTAGGTTATTAATCAAGTCTCCAGCGGAGTCGCCAAATTGTCGCGACCTACTCAAACCTTCCCTAGCACTAAAGTAGGTTCAGAAGCATTTGCTCTTAATTCGTCAAATTCAAGCTTGGACTCTCCCAAGTCCATACCTTGTGTGACATTTAGGTGTTTTCATTTTTTAAAGTTGTTTAACAACCTAAAGTATTTTTAGGAGTCGCCACTAGCCTATTGGGGTCGGCTAGAAATCAAGTGAAAGCATGAGAGAAATGCTTCACTTCTTACACAACCAGAGATTTATAGGGTACGAGGACTTGTTTACGCTAACATTTCTATTAATGCCCTTTCAGTACCTAACTAATTGGTTGTTTAATCTAAAGTGATCATGCACTTTTACTCGTCTTTTAAATCCTAAATGTCATCCATAGCTACTAAACATTCATGCAATTCATTTTTATAAGGTCATTTTTATGTAATTCTAAACTAAGGTTGACTATATTTAAAAGAAATCAACACGCAATTTATGGAAAAACGGTGTGAGAGATAAACAATCAAAATATGGAATGCAATTAACTAATGACGAGAAAAGTAAAACCCGCAACTTGTTATAAGTCTCGAGACATGATCCCTCGGAAGTTGATTGTAAAGCAAACTAAAGTCTAATGAATTAATTCAAATCACTTTGATTATTCGTTAGATAAACTAATCCTAATCCTAAATCTGAATTGATTTTATTAGACTAAACCTATGTGGCTCTAATCATTCATTTGAACCAGCATAATTCTAGTGAACTAAAGATGAAACCTTACAAAAGTAAGACCGGAAGGGACATCGGTCTATCGCCACTTAAACTATGCATACCAAGATTGACATTATCGTTATCATATTAAAGCTCCACAAGCATAAGTTTAGATAATCTTACATTAGATTATTCAATTCAAAGCAAACATAGGATCATGCCAAACCTAATCATGCATCTAAATATCGATATATAGAACCAAATTAAACTTGCAATTAGGCCAAGGAACCAAAGCACACGATGGTTTAAATAATGCGGACTCTTTGATTTTTTATTTTTTTATAAAAAATGGGGATGTTAATTGGTTAACGAAGGCTAATTCTAAAGTTAAAAATTGATTTTTGAGCAAAACTGGCTTTTCTGAACCAAATTTTAACTTTTGATTTTTTTTTTTCGAATTTTTTATTTTATTTTTTTGAATTTTTAATAATAAAAATATTTTATTATTTACCTTTTTATTTATTAAAATATTTTTTCAGAAATTTCTTTTGTTTTTAATTTTTTTTTTTGAATTTTTAATAATAGGAAAAAGAAAATTATCTTTATTTATTTATTTCATTACATTTATAAAAAAAGGGGCTTTGGATCGGGTCGGGGCAACCCGGTCCGACTCACTAGCCCAGACCCTTAGGGCTAGGTCCACGAATTAGGCCTAACCTATGGTCCAATTTAATTCTTTTGAAAAAAGGGTTTTAAAATAGATTATCAAACCTGGCCCAAAGCTGAAAAAAGTCGAAAACTGAAATAGGTCCAAAAAACAAACGAATTTTAAAAAAGAAACCAACCCATAACTAAATAAGCCCAAAAGCTAAATCGAATTAATTCAAACCCCCCTTACCCCACCGAATCAGACTTGAATTTCATCATTTTCCTCTTTTTTCTTTATTTCTTTTACTTCTTTTTCCTACACTTCATCTTCTTCCTCCCGGCACTGTATTCCTTCTTCTTCTTCAATAAAACTCCATAGATAAAAGCACCTCTAAACACGAAAATCACCCATACCCAATCATACAAAGCACGCATTTAAAGATAAAAGATCAACTCACAATGGCGGCCTCGAACCGCGAAAATCGTCGGCGGGACCAAGGGGCAACACCACCGCCTTGGCTCGACGCCGCACCTCCAATGGTGGCCCACGGCTCCTTTAAGCCATGGCGTTTTTACCACGCTCTTTCATTTCTGCCCGACAGGAGGAGTGCCGAGGAGGCTGGCTTGCTGGAGCTCAAGCTCATTGAGCTGTTGCTCGTGGTCCATCTCGATAACGAGGGGTACGACGAGGACGAGGAAGGTGGTGTCGGTGATCCGAGTAGCCTTCCTTGTGCTCTTCATGAGCTTCTTCGTCACGAACCCTGCGCTTGCTTCTCCTGAGCGATGATCTGCGACCCCTCCATCTCTCTCTCTTTGGTCATCTCTCCTTTTTTCGTTCAAGCCCCCCTTTCTCCTCCTTTTCTGAAACCCCCCCGAAATCCCTCCCCCTCTACGTTTTTCCACCCGGTCCATCTCCTCTTTCCACCTTTCCTTCTTTTGTTTGACTTTTCTTCCCCTTTCTCCCTTTCATTTTTTTCCTCCTTCCCAAGATTTTGTCATCTTCCCTGTTTTTCTCTCACTTTTGGCAGACTCCTCCCCTGCCTTACGTCTCCTCATCCCTTCTTATGTCTAGTCAAAGTCATATCTTTTTTTTTTTAACTTTAATTTTAGTTTTACTTTAATTAATAATTCTTTTGATTTTTATTTACAAAATTAAAATTAATTCTGAATTAATTAAAATTGACTTGCCGGACCAGTAAAATTTAGATGTCAACATTAAGGAATAATGAGAGACAACAAACATGATCTCTCCTCCCTTTTATAATTATAACAGATGAGATTAGTTAATTGTTTGTTTCTTTTACTAGGTTGCTCAAGATTGCTAATGAATGCCCACTTGAGAAAGATGTAAGTTATCGTTTTGTTTTGTTTCAAAATCATTGTTTAAGCTATTATGTTCAGAGGAAATTGTATCCGAGCAGGAGTTTTGCCTCATCCTTATTGAAATTAGGTTTGAGTATTTAAATTCACTTGATATAGATATATATATTTTTGTTCGTATTTAAATTTCAGGATCGTGTTTAGCATATTTATAATAATTTTTAAGCAGCATGTCACTCTTCATATTAAAGTGATTGTACTGCAAATAGCGACCGGGGCAAACAAAGTCCGACTTTGAGAATTGATGTGAGATTTTACAAATTATTAGATTTAATTTGGCAGGTATTAGGATTGACTTCTTCTTGTTTTTTTTTTTAATGTTGAATGTATTTACTTCTTCACTCGAAGTCCAATAATTATATGGATATTATGTAAGTACATTTGTATTTTTTTTTTATCAACGTGCAAAGATAAGAGATCAAGATGGTGAGTTGCATCTTTTTCAATTTCTGTGTGTTTTCTTTCTTTCTTTTTTGTTTTGGCCAGATACAATATCTCTGTTTTTGGCCTCCAGAGACCATCGGATCTTCCCAAGAAGGGCACAAAATCCACCGGAAGAAAAGGAGCACGGCCAAAACTCTCGTAGGAAAAAAAGAAGAAGAATACTCTCTTCGCCTCTCTTCTGTTTTCTTGATTTCGGCTTCTAATCATGGACTGGTTAGAAAAAAACCTTTCTCGGCTCCAATGCCCACCGATGCGGTCGAGGAGATAATCCTCCAGTGGAACTCCGTCGCCTCGGAGGACGCCCGGGAGAAGATGATCTTCCAGTCCGACCGGACGAGATCAACCGCTACCTCCTTGCCACTGACGAACTCCACCATTCCACGCCAGTCTGTCAGCCTGTCAGAGGGTGGCGGAGGAGGAGGCGGTGGCCACAAGCAAGGTGATAAGGTCAGCTCCGCCATCTAGATCGCGATGACGAGGCTGGAGGACGAGTCCCACAACATCCTCCCGACTCACTCGAGTCCACTCGAAGCTGACTCGCTCACGACCGAGTCGTCTTTTTCGGTCCACTCTTCGATCTCCTCCTCCAGCGGCACTGATGTCGACCTCTACGTCGACGACGACTCGACAAAAATCAGGCAGTGGATTCGCGCGGCTAAGGCTTTGCATCAGGGTTTTGTTTGCAAGGGAGAAGAAGCTTTGCGGAGAGATTTTCTATGACATTGTCGTTTCATTTTGCAGGGGCGGTCAGCAGAAGCAGAAGTGTAAAATGGCAGAGTCGATATGGGTCAAGCCGCCGATCGCATAATATAATATTTTATTTTATTAAAACAAAAGGATTTTTATTAATTAGCTTGATCACATGTCTTATTTAGCTTTGATTGCGAATGATTAGATGAATGATTAAGCTTAGTGCAATTTGATGCAATGAATGCTTGAATGTCAACATCGGCATATTTTGAGTTATAGCATGACGATGGCGACCGCGAATATAGCACGCGTGGAATTAATGGTGTTAGACTGAGGTTCGTTTCAGTTTTAAATTAGAATTATGCTAATTTAGACATATCCGAATCAATTCACATGTGCATCTACCTAGACTTAGCATTAGATGTATACTTAGGACACCTATGTGCCTTATTAGGATGGTACCATATTAACAAATTGATATAAGACGGCCGAGATGCTTCCATGTCATTTTTCTTCATCCTACACATTAGACTTTGTCAAGTTGGTATTGTTTTGATTGAGTATGAGCCCTGTCAACAAAATAATGCATCAGAATTAGTTGAGCAATCAAATCACATAAAAAAAAAGCACATGACATGGCAACTCAGTGACCAAAAGTACTAAATTAATCCGATTTTGAGGGTATTGGCTACTTGATTGAATTTAAAAAAAAAAGGTCTTGGAAAATCAGTGAAAATTCAAGTACTTGCCAATTAATTTCTTTCTCTGAGTTCTTGTTTCGAGAATGCATTCCATCTTCCAGGACTCATCCATATGTTTGACTCGTTACTTAAATTTGCCATTAATATACTCCATTTTCTCATTAGGAAATTAGTTAACTTTTGCTGAAGGGTAAAGGTGAGCCCCATCTACCAAAGAGTAATCCTCATTTCATGTTAAGAAGATTCAAATGACCACACGAAAGATATGGCGCATATTGCATTCTCTCGTTATGCATGATAAACATAAGTAAATATTAGTTTCCTTCTTATTCATAAATATCTTTTGAAATAAATGTATGACTTATTTAGTGATACTCAAAGTTAAATAAAGAATCCTCCAATCATTATCTAATCACATTTGTCTCTTGCACATCTTCGAGAAAATATATGATCTTGATAAGCGCAACAGACATGATATTGATCTGGTATGTAAGAGAACGCATGGATCAAGTCACATATGATAATACAAAAGAGTAAATATGTGTGAAATTATCAATTTGACAAAAAAAAAATTGAGATCTTCGGGATGGAAAGAGGCAATACTTTAAAGCCAAATTGCCACAAATAAAAGTCAGAGTTGATCAAGTCCAATGCTAAAATTTACTAAAGATTATATTTTTGTTCCCTTTTGTTGATTGAATTGTTGACTTTTCAGCGACCACTCCTATCCTTCCACGTGTCTGACCCGTCCCATTTTTTTTACTCTCATCGTTATTTCAAGGATGAAACAGAGCGTCTTCTTCTCATTCTCCACCTCAACACCTCAAAATCACTCGCTAGTTGTAGTCAGAGATTTTTCTTCCTCTCATCTCTATTTCAAGAAATGGAGCAAACCAGAAGTATACCTCTGATATTTGTCTGTATTCCTTTCACATTTCAACACCAAACATTAGATTTGCTCGACAAGTTCATGCTCTCCTGCTATTGCATAAGCTATGCACCAAGGTCAACTCCTCCTTTCTCTTCTTCTCCTTCTTCTATGTCGGTCTTTTAACATCGCTGTCGAAAATAATCAGTGCACAGCCTCTTGCGGGGAGATCACGAACATAAGTTAACTATTTAGGTTGAGGGGCTACCCGAAGCACTGCGGCCAAAAAAATTATGAGCTAGCTTGCATAAAAAACCGCACCGTTCTGGCTTCTAAGTCAGCCGAGTGGTTTGTAAACTCCATCGACTATACCAACTACAAGATTAGGGTTGCTGATGTTGGGCTGCAGAAGGGCAATTGCTCGTCTCTTCCTCTCTATTCTTTCTTTGAAGAGTACTTTCCTAGTTATTGAAGAAATCGATCGAACAGTGTGAAGAAATCAATCGAACAGTGTTTAAGAAGAAAGATATGATGATGAACTAACAGAGAAGAGATCGAACTCAAATGATACTCAGAAATACTTCGCTTCTATTGATGAACCTGAATGTACTCTGTATACAACTCACGTTCTACAAAAACTCTTCAATGAATGCTCTCATTTTCTCAGTATGCTTTCAATGAATGCTCTCATTTTCTCATTTTCTAATGCTCTCATTAGAAATACAGAAATGCAGTTACAAGCTATAACAGAAAGTGCAACTATGTTTAACAATATACTCTAGTCAACCAACTCTAGTTAATTAGCTTCGACTACACCTTGGAGCTTCGGCTGCATCTTGGATATAGACTTCGAGACACAGACTCCGGACTCTGTTCGCTCAACAAGATCATCTCCATCATCACTCTGTATCATCGCTGATTTAATAGGCTTGTGCATTGTCTTCAACATTGGTACATTATCATCAACATCCCCCTTCAAACTGGGTAGAGAGCCGAGACTGGAACGAAACATATAATGTGAGAGACGTGATAAGGGCTTGGTAAAAATGTCAGCTAATTGAAGAGAACTGGGAGTATAATAAACTCGAAGAGAACCAAGAGAAACCTTTTCTCTGACGAAGTGATAATCCAATTCAATATGTTTAGTACGAGCATGAAAGACTGGATTTAAGGTAAGAGCAAGAGCTGATTGGTTATCACAAAACAGCTCGGTAGGATAAGGAAGTGAAACACCAATATCACACAGAACAAAACCAATCCATGTCAATTCAGCAGTAGAAGAGGCTAAGGCTCTATATTCAGCCTCGGTAGATGATCGAGAGACAGTATGTTGTCTCTTAGCTGACCAGGAAATGATATTAGAACCAAGAAAGGTACAATAGCCAGTAGTGGACCGGCGAGTGCTAAGACAACCACCCCAATCAGCATCGGAGAATCCATACAGATGAAAGTGACTCTGAGAGTGAATAAGCAAGCCCAAAGAAAGAGTACCTTTCACATATTGCAAAACACGTTTGAGTAGTTGATAATCACCAGTAGTAGGAGCATGCATTTTCTAACAAAGAAGATTCGTAGCAAAGGCAATATCAGGCCTTGTGAGAGTGAGATACTGCAGGCCACCCACTAAATTGCGGAATTCAAAAGGATTGGACCAAAGAAAAACATCTTCAGGTAAGTGGTTTGACTTAAGAGGCAGAGGTGTAGTAACTGGTTTAGAATCTCGCATAGCTGCATGATCCAACAAATCAAGGGCATATTTGGACTGACAAAAAAATAACTTGTCAGGAGTATACTGAGCCTCAATACCCAAGAAATAGTGAAGATTACCTAAGTCCTTCATATGAAACTGTGAGCTAAGAGAACTGATCAGAGAATTGATCAAAGTAGAAGAGCTCCCAGTTAAAACAATATCATCAACATAAAGTAGGAGAAGTACTGTGTCAGACCCTGAATGCAAAATGAACAAAGATGGGTCGGTAGAGCTACAATAGAATCCGAGCTCCAACAAAAAATTACTAAACTTTTCAAACCATGCTCTAGGTGCCTGCCGTAGGCCATAAAGAGACTTATGAAGAAGGCAGACCTGATTATGATTCTTAATGAAGCCTGGAGGTTGTTCCATGTAGACAGTTTCACAAAGATTGCCATGTAAGAAAGCATTTTTGACATCCAATTGATGTATTGTCCAGTGTCGCATCATGGCCACAGACAAAACTATTCGAATAGTTGCTTGTTTGACCACTGGACTGAAAGTTTCCATGAAATCTATTCCTTCCTCCTGATGATAACCCTTAGCTACCAAGCGAGCTTTAAGTTTATCAAGAGAGCCAGTAGCAGTGAGCTTAGTTTTAAACACCCACTTGCACCCTATCACTTTCATTTGAGCAGAACGAGGAACTAAAGTCCATGTCTCATTTGCATACAGAGCAGCCATTTCCTCTTGCATAGCTTCATGTGCAAGAGCAGATTTAACAGATTTAGGCTCGGAAGGAACATGATATTCAGATAGATAGACATATTTAGGATTTGGTTTTACTATGCCTAATTGAAGTCGAGTTTTCATAGGATGGATAGAAGAAGAAGTAGAAGAAGTGGAAGGTATAGAAGTGATGGTAGGGGAAGTATTCAAAGGAGGAACAAAATCATGTAACAAAGAAGTATCTGAAGAAGAAGAAGAAGAAATATGTGAAGACTGACCTGTGGAATTATTGTTAGTATGTAAAAAACTCAAATGATCAAAGTGATATTGAGAAGCAGGAGGGCTGGAGTGTAGTTTGGAACCAGAAGATTCAAGAAAGGTAACTTCAGCTAACCATTTTTTTATATAAAACAGTAGGAGATGGATAGACATGACTTAGCTTGTGTGAGAAAGGAAATAAGTGCTCATCAAATCTGACATGTCTGCTTATATACACTTGGCCATCAGTAGGAGTAAGACATCTATATCCTTTGTGCTTTTCACTGTAACCAAGAAAGACACATGTGAGAGAACGAGAATCAAATTTGTGTTGCATGTATGGTCTTAAGCATGGATAACATGCACACCCAAAAACTTTAAGACTGGCATAGTTTGGCAATTTGTGATACAATTTGCTATAAGGACTGTCATGTTGTAACTTGGAAATAGGAAGTAGATTGATGATATAATTTGCAATAAGAAAGGCATCAACCCAATAAACCAAAGGTACACGAGCATGATACATCATTGACAAATCAAGCTCTACAAGATGCCTATGCTTCCTTTCAGACACTCCATTATGTTCTGGAGTATAAGGACAAGACATATAATGCTGTATACCACATTGTTGTAAATGATTTTGAACTTTCATTCCAGTAAATTCACCTCCTCCATCAGATTGGAAGATCTTGATCTTAAGATCAAACTGATTTTCCACATAGTGTTGAAATAGAATGAACACATTGTAGAAGTTTGATTTATTCTTCAATGGATAAAGCCAACTATAACGTGTGTAATCATCAACAAAGACAACATAGTATTTGAATCCTTGAAGATATCTTATAGGAGAAGGACCCCATATGTCACAATGAACTTTCTCTAATGGTTAACTTGTCTTAGTATCAGACAAAGTAAATGACAACTTTGAGCTTTTGGCAAGTTGACAACTCGTACACAATGATGGAGATGAAGTAGTTAAACTGATAAGATGTTGATCATGCAAAACCTTCAAAGTCCTTTTATTTGTATGAGCTAATCTTTGATGCCATATATCCTCACTCTCTGATCTGTGACTTTGAACAAGAAGTGTTGTTGGTGCTGGATGATCTATCTTGTAGAGTCCCTGACATTTCTTGCCAAGTTGTACCACAGAGTTGTTGCAATGGTCCTTAACATATAAACCAAAGTTGTCAAAAATAAAGGAACAAGGATAATCCTCTGTGAGTTTGGAAACTAATAACAAATTCTTTGTTATATCAGGTACAACAAGTACGTTGTTCAATGGTAAAATGCTATGTTCTGTAGAAAGGAAAGAATTGCCAGTATGTGTTATAGAAAGACATGAACCATCACCAATCATTACACTATCAAGCCCTTTATAAGTCTCAAGATTAGAAACAATACTGGAATGCGTTGTTATGTGAGCTGTGGCTCCTGTATCAGGATACCACTCACTGCCTTTAGAATCCTCCAGATGGATAGCTGCAAGTGCTTTTGGTATTTCCTCATTCTGAAAGGAATTATCAAACCTATACCAACAACGTAGAGCTTCATGTCCTGGCTTTTTACAGATTTGACACACAACTCTAACATTGCCTTGACTACTATAACCAACTCCTTTTCCATATCCACAACCTCTATTTGTACTTCTTCCTCTGCTTCCTTCAAACATTCTAGGAACACTCTTTTGACTAATAAGTGCATAGTCTAAGGAATTGTAACTAGCATTTACATCATCTTTCTGATCATGGTTAAATGATCTCTGTCCATAAAATGCAAGCTGAGGAGTAATCTGAGTTGAACTATAGTTTTGCAGCTGTGCTTCAAATCTCTCAAGTTGAGAGATAACCTCATCATAGTCTGGCTGAGGTTTTAAGCAATAAATGGTGGTTCTAAAATTCTCATAATCCAAACTTAAGCCTTCCAAAATCCCAAACACCTTTGTGATTTCATCCGCAGGCTTTCCTATAGCACTAAGTTGATCACATATATGCTTGAATTCCTTGAGATATTCAGATAAGCTTCTATCTCTTTTACGGCAAGACTGAAGCTTTTCTCGAAGTTCAAATTCCCTTGCCACTGATTTCTGACTGAATCTATTACATAGGGTTTGCCATATATCAAAGGAAGTATCTAAACCAATGATTAACCCTAAAATATGTTCGGAAATTGCACCACTTATCCAAGAACAAATCAATTGATCAGTTTTCAACCAATCTACATAATCTTTGTTCTGCACTTCGATTTCTCTACCATCAACTTCAATACAGACAATTTTTGATGGAGGTGAAATATCTCCATTAATAAAGCCATGTAACTCTTGACTCTTTAGAAATCGACATACTTGAGCTTGCCAAA
Organism: Melaleuca alternifolia; assembly: GCA_019926035.1. Classification (NCBI taxonomy): domain Eukaryota; kingdom Viridiplantae; phylum Streptophyta; class Magnoliopsida; order Myrtales; family Myrtaceae; genus Melaleuca; species Melaleuca alternifolia. The sequence continues at coordinate 811,420 of JAGKPW010000011.1, read as the reverse complement.
GAAGAAAATTGTCTTCTCCAAGCTTAATCGTGACAAAGTTTCCTATGTTTACATGTATAGGAAAAGAGAACTTTGACGAACCTCCTTCCATTGTTCTTGATGTGTAATTAGCGTAGTTCCCACAGCTGTGGCTCTGATACCATGAAGAAATCGATTGAACAGTGTGAAGAAATCGATCGAACAGTGTTTAAGAAGAAAGATATGATGATGAACTAACAGAGAAGAGATCGAACTCAAATGATACTCAGAAATACTTCGCTTCCATTGATGAACCTGAATGTACTATGTATACAACTCACGTTCTACAAAAACTCTTCCATGAATGCTCTCATTTTCTCAGTATGCTTTTTATACCTGCATTTCTATTATTAGAAATATAGAAATGCAGTTACAAGCTATAACAGAAAGTGTAACTATGTTTAACAATATACTCTAGTCAACCAACTCTAGTTAACTAGCTTCGACTACACCTTGGAGCTTCGGTTGCATCTTGGATATAGACTTCGAGACACATACTCAGGACTCTGTTCGCTCAACAAGATCATCTCCATCATCATTCTGTATCATCGCTGATTTAATAGGCTTGTGCATTGTCTTCAACATTGGTACATTATCATCAACAGTTATCTGTGGCTGCAATTCAAATACTCAGTAACGTGGACGACGATTGTGGGCTGCACAGGGCCATCAATTCCTCACTTTACATCGATGCTTTGTCGTGCCTTGATGGGCTTCAGTTTTCGACTTTCTCTACTACGAGAAGGTGAGCATACGCCATGGTCCATGCGAATGTTGCGTCCGTGGAAACTGAATGCACTATAGAGTATATGGCGCCGATACAAGGGACGGTTCATGGCAATGATTATCGTTCCTATGTGCAAATTCACGAATGAATGGTTGATGGGTTAGAGCTTTCTTGGCTTCCAATTGTCTGTAAGGTGCATTGCCACAATGATCAGTGCTCCCTGATTCAAGAGAAACAAATTATATGCGGATCGAAGCAAGGTATGGACTTTTGAGTTTGTTCAGTTTTCCTTAAAAAAATAAAAATAATGAATATTGTTGTGAAGATAAATTTGGTCGAAACCTGTGAAATTTCACATGCCCCTTTAGATCAAGTTTTTGGTAAATGCTGTTAGGGCATTTTATTAGTATAGTTTCGTAACGTTATAAATTCATTTGTTTATTTATTCAATTCAAATATCACCAATAAATCATGGTTGTGGTCTAAATAAGCGTCATTCTAAATTTTATCCAGCTTTCACTTGTCACATCCGCAAACTCTTTTGCAGGAAAAATAATCCTTTACCTCGACGACATCATCGGGTTTATTTATGGGCTCTATTATAACTCGGTTGGCGAGCATTTTCGGACGCCGTTGGATTATGGCTTCGGTAACATTACTACAATCTTCTTTACAAAAAAAAAACATTACTACAATCTTGGTGGATTGAACAGACGTTCTCATTGCTTGATTATGGTCTAATTAAGTCTCTCTTTAATTTTCTTCAGCTTTCATTTGTAAACGCTTCAATGGCTACTGCCAAAGGGTGCCCTACCTCGACCCGATGATCTGGCTTTTTGATATCGGTAACATTACTATGATCTTTTGATTGTAAATTTGATTTAATGTTTCTTAACGCAATCATTTAACACACCCACAAATCTGAAGCTTAACACACTCACAATTTTCTCGCCGTTTCCCCTAAAATGCAGTGTTTTGGTGCATGGTCGCGAAATTCATCTTGGGAGCCCCATGTGTGATGTTGTTGCTAATATGCAAATGGAGGAGAAGACACTTAGCAATGGATAAGAACATTGAAGAATTTCTGCAATCTAATAATAACTTCTTGCCAATAAGATACTCTTACTTGGATATCAAAAAAATTACAGGTACTCTTAAGGACAAACTAGGCGAGGGAGAGTATGGTTCCATGTTTAAAGGAAGGCTCTGGAGTGGCCATGATGTTGCGGTGAAGATCTTGAAGAAGGGGAAAGCGAATGGGCAGGACTTCATCAGTGAAGTGGCTACCATCGGAAGAATTTATCATGTTAATGTGGTTGGACTTATTGGTTATTGCTTTGAGGGCTCTAAACAAGCTCTTGTGTACTATCTTATGCCCAATGGGTCTTTGGATAAGCACATATTCTCACAAGGAGAAGGGAGTTCTCTTGATTGCAAGGAAGTGTATGCAATTTCTCTTGGAGTAGCTAGGGGGATTGAATATCTTCATCGAGGATGTGAGGTGCAAATTCTACACTTTGATATCAAGCCCCACAACATCCTTCTGGATAAGGATCTCACCCCAAAAGTTTCCGACTTTGGGCTTCCGAGATTGTATCTCATGGACTACAATATAGTGGACTTGACACCCGCGAGAGGCACCTTAGGATATATGGCTCCGGAGCTAGTTTACAAGAACCTTGGAGGCATCTCTTACAAAGCTGATGTCTATAGTTTTGGCAAATTGTTGATGGAAATGGCCAGTCGGAGGAAGAATTCGGACATGGTTGGAGAGTGTTCCAGTTAGACATACTTTCCTTTATGGATTCATGACCAAATTAGCGCAAAATTGGACGTCCCAATGGAATTGGCTACTGAGGAGGATAGAAGATTAGTAAAGAAGATGATTATAGTTGCACTTTGGTGTATACAATGGAATCCTTGTGACCGCCCTTCAATGCGTAAAGTTTTGGAAATGTTGGAAAGAGAAGGACATGATCTACAAATGCCTCAAAAGCCACTCTTTTATCCCACAGAAGTGTCGACGAGGGATTGTGGTACTTGTATTGACGAAGCCAATAATACTATAACTAGTTCATCAATTAGCACAATAACTTATGAAGATTCTCATCTTGAGAATACTAGTAATGGCATTGCACAAGTATAGGCACATCCGAACCATTTGATCTCATGACATGTGGCAAGTAGACGCTTGATCGTATTTATGATTTTGTTTTTGGAAAATTCCCCTTTATGGCCATCTTCAGATTGTATATGTTTAACGACTATTTATATGGATCTCAATTAGGACTGTATCATGTTATATTTTCATAGTAATGATGCCATGTTTTATAATTTGGGCTTTCGAATCACCTATTGACGACTTTTGGCATGTCCGTAAGGAATGAGATTGGGTTTTGGAGTCTCTGCTTCGAAACCCAAGTAGCACGCATCCTGTGTTGGGCCTGGCTTCATGGTGCTTCAGTGGTCTTCATGGACGCGTAGCTTCATTGAACAACAATTGTTGCTGCAAATACTGTTGAAAACCGGCGTATGGATAAAGATGACCCAATTTTAAGAGGGATGATGATAAAACGACTCCTTTGATTCAAAGAAGCGAGAAGTGCGAGACAGGTTTTTAACTTTTAAAGTTCTATCGAAATTTTTTTCCATCGACAATTAGTTAAAAACTATATTAAAGAATAGTGGGAGACAGCAAAGATGATCTCTCCCTTTATAACTGTAATAGATAAGATTAGTTGACTTTTTTTTTTTGGGGGTTGCTTAAGAATGCCAACCTTATCTACTAATAAATGTACACTTGAGAAGGATGTAAGGTCTTATTTTGTTTTTTTTCGAATTTATTGTTGGAGCTACTACGTTAGGCGTCCTTATGAAAATTAGGTTTGAGTATTTAAAATGTAAATGTTTGTTGTGCGTATTTAGTTTTAAAGATTGTGTTAATTATTTCTAACACTTTTTATAATAATTTTTAAGCAGCACGTCACTCTCCATATTAAATTGATTGTACTACAAATAGAGGCGAAGGCAAACAAAGTCCGACTTTGAGAGTAGATGTGAAATTTTACAAAATTTTAAATTTAATTTGGCAGGTTTTAAGATTGACTTTTTTTTTCAGTGTTGAATGTTTTTACTTCTTAACTCGAAGCCCAATAACTATATGGATCTTATGTAAATACACATGTATTTTTTTATCAACATGCAAAGATAAAAAGAGTATAACAGTGAATTGCATCCTTTTCTACTTCTCTGTTTGTTTTTTTTTCTTTTTCTATTTTGGCCAGATACAATTTCTATGTTTTTGGCCTCTAGAAATTGGGATACCGGTTCCTTAATTTGTGATACAGAGACAAATAACTAAAGCTTTTGGGGATCAAATCCGAAATAATAGAAAGATCGCGTCCATGGATGCAAAAAATTGCCTCGCCACTGCTGCCTTATGTGCAATAAGATAATGACTTTTTTATTGTTGATAATTTAATTTCCCCTCGAAATGGGTCTATGCTTGTGTAATGCTAGTAGTACTTTACTCAAAATGAGAATCTTCATATGTTACTGCACTAGTTGATGATGTGTATGTAGCATCTTTGCCCTTTGTCAATCCAAGTTCCATCATCCCTTGTCGACGTGTTTAGTAGATAAAATAGCGGTTTGGAATATTTTGTGTAGATAATCTCTTCTCCTTAAATTCTACATCTGGACAATGTTGAAGAGATTTTAACACATGATCAACTTGACGTTTATTTCTAGCCAAATCCTCGCATGACGCAATTATTTGAAATTATCTTTTTTTTATCCTCAAGATGTTAAATCACCCCGATTGAGTCTTAAATCTTCTGACAATTTATAAATTATGCCATAAAAATTTCAATTATATTAGCTAAATCATAAACTATCTAATGATTTGTCAATTTAGTTTTTCTAACTAATTTTGGCTCAAAATTGCTAACATGGAGGTCTAGTCAGCGTTGGCCATTTTACGTGTCATGGGTGATGCTGACGTAGATAATTTTTTTTTATTTTCGAAGTTTTCATTATTTTTTCTTTTTTCCTTATTTTATTTTCTTTATTCTTTTTTTTTCCAAACCTTGGGCCAATAAGGCGGCTAGCTAACCCTCACCTAAATCTAGTGAGAGTCGACGAGGGTGGGCAAGGGTGACACTCTCCTAAATGAGGCCGATACTTACTAGATTAGGCAATGGCGTCATGGCCCCCACCCAGACCACGCAAGAGTCATATGGCAACCTTCTTGGGCCAAGGTTGGTGAAAAAAGAAGAAGAAGAAGTAAAAGATGAAAAAAAAAATAACAAAAAAAAATTCTCAAAAATTATTCATGTCTGCTTCGGCCAAACCAAGTAGATGGTCGACACTAATTGTAATTCCATGTTAGCGATTCCCAAACAAATTGGCCGAAAGGACTAAATTAAAAATTGCCAAAATGTTTGGCTTAAAATTAATAGGTTGTAAAAAAGTTTATGACCAAATTGACATAATTAAAATGTTTAGGATTGAGTTGGCAAGTTGTCAAAACTTTTAGGACTAAATTCATAAATTATCAAAAGCTTTAGAGTTGTGAAATATGTTTAGGACCTTTTTAAATAATTTCCCCCCCTTTCGATACAATTTTCATCCCGCAACACAAGTGGCAAACACAAATGGGTTATATAGTGACGTTTCATGTGTAGCTTCCTTTCATGGCCATCATGAGATTATGTGTACTTTTGAATATGTTAATGGAAATTTCGATTGTATTGTCTTTAGAAATTTCTTTTAAAGTTGCCATAGACTGCAAAATGGAATTTTAGGATCCAGTAAATAATCTAGTGATAGCTTTTAGCATAGCCTTGCGAGAAATGATAATTTCAATTGGAATTTTAGGATCCAATAACGCTCTGGTGGTTACTATGCACGCTTCGCTTCATGGCACGCCAATTGTGGCCCCTAATAAAAATGACGGATTGAGAGAAACGATAATATTTAGGAGAGATGATACACAACTTCGATTTGAAGAAGGGAGGAGTCCAAGACGTTTATCTTCATGATAGATAGTGAACACTTTTATTGGCCTTTTGTTCCATCTTAAATTAGTCAAAAATTAAATCAGAAAATAGTAGGAGACATCAAAAAAATGATCTCTCCCTTAATGACGTTAATAGATTATATTAACAAAATTCTCACTTTTTTTGGGTTGCTAAAGTTGTCATGGCTTCAACCCTCGAGTCTCCTTCCCATCCCGTCTAGCAACCTTAGGCATGATGGCCTCGATTCCGAGCAATTGAGGCTCCCTGGCTGGCCTTGAGGCCCTGAATCTTGGCCTTAGGATTTTATGTGTTAGGAAACCGAGTTGACCTCCCCTCACGTAGTGAATGATGGAAAGAGGCGAAGGACTTAGGCTCTATTCATTTCTTGAAAAATAACTTACAAGAAAATATTTTTCGAATTTTTCGGCGTTCGTTTCACAAAAAACAAAATAGTCAAGGAAAATATTTTCCACTAGTGAAAAAAAACACCTTCAAAAGTAGAGAAAAATATTTTTCCCTTTTTTGTAAGTGGAAAACATTTTACATCTTCTTTGTTTATCTTTAAATATCGCGGTCTTTAACAGCGTATCTTGACCTCACCCAAAATTGATGAACCGATGGCCTCTAGAGGCGAGCTCGAGACTTGCCTTGGATTGATAAGTTTATGACCTCTGGTGACAAGTTAGAAGCTCATGGGATCCTGGCAAGACTTGTGACCGACAACATGTCAATGTACAACAAAACAAATGAAAATAATTTTAAAAAATATATATTTTATAATTTTCCTTAAGTTTCAAACAAACACCCGAAAATATTATCATTATCTAGAAAAATGATTTCCTGAAGAATATTTTTCAAACATATTATATTTTTCGTGAAACGAATGGAGCCTTAACGACTTTTCGACGCGCTTGGTGATTCGGAATTCGGTTAAAAGTTGTTAGGTAACTCCATAAAAAATACTTCAAAGAAAGGCTATCGGATGAAATATTCCAGCTCCAACAACACTCCTTTTTTTTTTTTTTACTAAAAGAAAAGCTGAGGACTAGAGCTTTCATCCTTCGGGTAATTATATTCCACAAGAAAAATCAATTAATCAAGGCCTAAAGGAAATCTCCCGAATCATAATGAAGGGAAAAAAATTGTTAAGAGAAGTCTTTTTCCAGGAAGGTTCGCAAACCCTTGGAGCTCTTACTCGATTCCGATTCGCTGTTGCTCATCGACGCACGACCATCGACTTCTTTGACTCGTCAATTGACTAGTCCTGCACTTTGTCTTCTTCTGTCTTGGGAGAATGGACCAACCCTTTTGTTTTGATTCCCTGTACGGGGCACCTGACCAAAAGCTATGTCGTCTTCTAAAACCTTGCTCATTCTTTAACATTAGGCTTTCCAATCCAATTCAATTCGCGACTTGATAATGACCTTTTCCTTGTAACTCCATTCGATTTAATTTCTTCCTAATTAAAGCCCTTGACAAGTGCACACGCAACAAACATTGCGATTCTAAAAAAAAAAGAGAGTCTATCCTTGTTCTTATTTTTATTTTATGTGGGTCCTATTGATACGAGAATTCACTTCATGTGATACCATCACAGACATGAGCTACTCATTTTGACTAAAAGGCAATCTGAAGAGCTCCAGGCATTGGACATACGATTGATGCTAAGTGGACCTCATGAGGGAATTAACAAGATCTCATCACGAGTAATCACACTTGACATAAGAGTATTCAAATATCAGTTGTTTTGACCACTTTAAGATTTCAATTTAGGATCATATGCCTCAGCTAATCCCCGAAGTCACCGGTTGGTAGCTGGGATCACTAGTTCAGTCGGGCCATCACATGCTCCAAGTCTCTACCAAGACCTCAGTCCTCGGTGTACAAAGTTTTGGCACCAGGGTCTCGATTTCGGGCATCGGTTCTAGGCCAAACTCGAGGTCTTGAGTCGAGGCCTTAGGATCTCGAGGCCCCTCCTCACACAATCAGGGATAGTAGTAGGTAATGGATTTACACTGTTCCATGACCTTGGTGGCAATGGAGTGTAATTGGGATGATGGTGGAACTCACAGCCACATTTTTTTTTCCAAAAGAAATCCTATTACGTGAAGCGTTTATCACCGGCGAAAGTCTTTCTTCTAAATGAAAAAGTAGATGAAGAAGCAGGGCGAAGACTTCTAGGGGAGCACTTCCCGTTGGAAATGATTTGCTGGAGCTCGAAAGGCCTGTGAGCTTTCCAGGATGCTTCACGACACGTGGATCCTTTTTAGCCTTTCTTTCGCTCTATATTTCTCGTATTACGCACGTCGATCGACTTTGACTTCTCAGTTGACAAGTCGCAACACTTGTCTTCTTCTACCATGTGAGATGGACCAACCCATTATTTTGACTCTAAATAGGGCCGTCTTCAAAAACTTTGTTCATTTCTTAATACTTACTTTCCGATTTGACTCGAGTCGTGACTTGATAATGCGCTTTTCCTTGTAATTTCACTTGGTTGAGTTTCCTCTTAATTGAAAACCTTTGCAAAGTGCATGCGACAAGCATTTTAGTGCTAAAAAAAATTGTCATTGTTCTTGTTATTCTTTTACATGAGTATTATTGATGCGGGAATTTACCTCATGCGGCAATGTTACCAACATAAATTACCCTTTTTCGATTAAAAGGCAATTCGAGGAGCTGTGACCACCGAAGATATATTTATTCAGTCAAGTATTGAACTCTTCAAAATTCTCTCAATGGAGTAATTCTGTTAAAAAAAATAAACGACTTAATGGCGTTAGCTGATATGGTCGAATTTTCCTTTAAATGGCCATTAGTTGTACCAAGAGGACACCAATGTGCCTTCTTAAGTTGACATCGTGTTAGCAAATTATATTTGACATCTGAGATGCTTCCACGTCATCTTTCTTCATCCCATTCGTTAGACGGCCGAGTGACATCGTGTTAGCAAATGGAACGACGATAGTGCCCCTGTTCTTATAGAGGTGGGGTGGGAAATATTATCAAAAAGTCTTACAGTTATTATAATTATGTCAATTCAGTTCTAAAACCTTTTTTCTTTTGCATCAATTAGATTCTGGATGTTTTACATTTGTACCAATTCAATCTATTTATTCAATTTTGGTCTGAAATCTCTAACATGAACCTTGGTGGTCTTACGCAGCGATGCCGGTGCTGATGTAAACGAATTTAAATAATAGTTTAAATACGTTTTCTTGCATTATTTATTTATTCTCCCTTTTATTCTTTTTTTTTTCACCTTCCCTTATTCGGTGCATAATGTCTCCCCTTGTGCTTGTCTCGTCCGTCGACCAGCTTTGACTTTTCAGCAGATCATTCCCACACGCTTTCCCTTCTTTCATCCGTCGCATTGTGGTCAGTACACCCCCAAATCACTCCCACACAATCTGTTTGTAGTCGGAGTTTTTTCTATGCCTCCTCTCATAATTGTTTCACGAAAGAAGCAGAGCCACTGGAAGTGTTCCTCCCGTCTTATCCTTCTTCCTCTCACATCTCAGCCCTAAAACACTAGATTCGCTTGACCCCATCGTGCTCTCTGCTTTTGCACAACCGATGCACAAGGATCAACTCCTCCTGCTTCTTCTTCTTTTTCTAGTTCAGTCTTTTAGCATCGCCATCGAGAATGATCGGTGCACCACCTCTTGCGGCAAGGTCACAAACATAAGCTACCCGTTTCGACTGAGGGGCAACCCAAAGAGCTGTGGCGACCACAGCTATGAGCTAGCCTGTGTGAATAACTACGCTGTCTTGGATTTGTACTCGATCCAGTATTATGTGCGGCACATTGACTATACCAACTTCACTATTAGGCTCGCTGATGTTGGGCTGCAAAAGGGCAATTGCTCATCTCTTCCTCGCCGCTCTTTGGGGTACCTCCGCTCCTAGCTCAAACCGCATTGGTATAGATTCATGCGATACGACTATGCGAGTCCACTGTTATTTAAGACCGTGGCGATCGTGGACTGCACGGAGGCTGTTGATTCTCACTCTAACACCAACGCTTCCTCATGCCTCGATTGGAACCAATTTTTGAATTTATCTAGCAGGAGAAGGTGAGTATATGCCATGGTCGATGCGAACATCTCGTATGTGGGAACTTCATGCACTATAAAGCTTCTGGCAATGATACCATGGTGGACTGACGGCAAAAATTTTCACTCATATGAGCAAATTCATGATCCGATGGTTTATGGGTTTGAGCTTTCCTGGCTTTCCACCGCTTGTGAGATTCATTGCAAACATTATTTCAAGTGCATCATCATCGAGAAGAACCAAATTCAGTGCAGTTCCAAGTAAGGTAAGGATTTTTGAGTTTGTTCATTTTCCTCTAAAAGAGTAGAATATTGTGAGTCAAAACTTGTGAAATGTCATTTAAACGTGAAATGTAGCTCAGTCATATGTACATCTTTTCAGTGCCTATTTGATTTGAACATGCCTAGGAGTATCAAGTAGTTAAGTGAATGTTGTTGTGGCATCTCATATGTATAGTAGTAAGTAAATTATTTAATCATTTGTTTATTTATCTAATTCGAATTCCGTCAATAGATCTTAATGGATAGAACCGCTATACTCATTCCTTGTTTATGGTCTAAATAAGCGTCTTTTAGATCTCTTCAGCTTCCACTTGTCACATTTTCTTAACTCTTTTGCATGAAAAATTATTGACGATTCCTTACCCCAAAAAAAAAATTTATTGACGATTACCTCTACTTTATTGGCATGTTTATGGGGATAATCTCGGTCTATGGCATCGGTAACATTGTAACAATTTTCTCATTGTGAAATCGATTTAATGTTTTTAAATGCAAACATTTTACCACACCCAAAAATTGGTTATCAGAATGATAACGCACTAATAATTTTCTTGCCTTTTCCCCAAAAATTACAGTGGCATTCATAGCTGTGAAGTTCATAGTGGGAGCCCCATGTGTGATGACATTGCTAATACGCTTGTGGAGGAGAAGACACTTAACAATGGACCAAGAGGTTGAAGAGTTTCTACAATTTAACAATAACTTCTTACCTAAGGGACTCTTACTCGGACATCAAGAAAATCACAGGTGGTCTTAAGGACAAGCTAGGCGAGGGAGGATTGCTTCTGTGTTCAAAGGAAAACTCAGGAGCAGTCGCAATGTGGTGGTGAAGATCCTAAAGAAAGGGAAAGTGAATGGGCAAGACTTCATCAGCGAAGTGGCTACCATCGGAAGAATTCATCATTTTAATGTGGTTGGACTCATCGGTTTTTGCTTTGAAGGCTCCAAACAAGCTCTCATCTACGATTTTATGCACAATGGGTCTTTGGATAAGCACATTTTCTCACGGGGAGAGGGGACATCTCTTGATTGCAAGAAAGTGTATGAGATTGCTCTCGGAGTGGTTAGAGGGATTGAGTATCTTCATCGAGGATGTGACACGCAAATTCTACACTTTGACATTAAGCCTCAAAACATCCTTCTCAACAAGGATTTCACCCCAAAAGTTTTCGATTTTGGGCTCGTGAGATTGTTTTCCCCTAACCAAAACACCGTGTCTCTAACTGCTGCTAGAGGAACCTTGGGGTATATGACTCCGGAGCGGGAAAAGCACCAAATTAGTCCTAAACTTATGGGGGTTGTGCCAAAAGAGTCCTCAACCTTTTTTTTGTTCCAAAGAAGTCCTAAACCTTTTCTTAGGTGGCCAAATAAGTCCTTCTGGCGAGTATTGATCGGAAAATGCTGATGTGGCGTGTCGGAGCTCGCCGGTGACGACGTGGCACATGACGTGGCATAAAAAAATAAAAATAAAATCCAAAAATTCAGAAAAATTAAAAAAAAAATTTGCTGTCGGGCCGCCCTGCCCTCGTCGGCCGCCGGCGAGGCTGGGGGAGGCTGCCGCCCCCCTCGCCCGTGGCCGGCGCCGGCCCTCGCGAGCCACGGGTGAGGGGGGCGGCCGGCGAGGGCGGGGCGGCCTGACAGCAATTTTTTTTTAATTTTTCTGAATTTTTGGATTTTATTTTTATTTTTTTATGCCACGTCATGTGCCACGTCGTCACCAGCGAGCCTCCGGCGAGCTCCGGCGCGCCACATCAGCATTTTCCGATCAATACTCGCCGGAAGGACTTATTTGGCCACCTAAGAAAAGGTTTAGGACTTCTTTGGAATAAAAAAAGGTTGAGGACTCTTTTGGCACAACCCCCATAGGTTTAGGACTAATTTGGTACTTTTCCTACTCCGGAGCTAACCTACAAGAGCATTGGGGGCATCTCTTACAAAGCCGACGTCTATAGTTTCGGCTAATTGTTGATGGAAATGGCTAGTGGGAGGAAGAATGTGGACACGGTCACAAAGCATTCTAGTCATATTTACTTTCTTTTATGGGTTCATGATCAACTTAGCAAGGGATCCGATGTTCCAATAGAAGAAGTAAATGAGGATGATGAGAGAATAATAAAAAAGATGATAATAGTCGCTCTTTGGTGCACACAATTGAGCCCTAGAGATCGTCCTTCGATGCGTAAAGTCTTGGAAATGCTCGAAGGAGAAACAAATTATCTACAAGTACCTCCTAAGCCACTCTTTTATCCAACCGAATTGTCAACAGGGGATGATGGAACTTGGACCGACCAGGACAATGATATTGCATCTCCTTCGTCAACTTGTGCAACAGCTTATGAAGCTTCTCATCTTGAGCATTCTAGTACTAGTATCACACACGTGAAGATAAATATTAATAGCATGTAGCCTAGATCTCATATGTGACAGATAGAAACGGATTGTATTAATGATGTGGGTGTCCTTTCATGGCCATCACCAGATTGTATTTGTTTATGACTATGCTTATGAATCTTTAACTGGATTTCAGCGTAATCGTACAAGGTGCGAACTTGGGTTTCGGATTCATTGTTCAAAAGCCCATCTAGCACACAGCTCGTTCTACGCATGGCTTGTGCGGCACCTTAGCGGCGGATGTACGAGTCTTTTCATGGCACACCAATTCTTGCTTACGCCTAAAGCTGAAAAATGACGAATGGAGGAGAGATGATGAGCAAAAACTTCGGTCTTTAAATTCTTGTTTCTTTTACGATGTTGCTATAGTTGTTTAATTGGGGAGGTTATCTGTCGATATGGGAAGAAGAGAGCATAGAATGGCGAGTTGCATCACTTACAGCTTCTTTGTTTTTGCCTCCAAAAAATTCTGAAATAGTAATAGAAAGATCCCTCGTAATTTGCAGTCCCGTTCAACACTCGCGTGTGGGCGGAAGGCGAAGACAAATTCGAAGAAGAAGCGGTGCAGTGCGGTGTGGGCGTGGCGGGGATGATGGTGGAGCTGCACAAGCATCCCAGAAACCAGCCACGCCACCATGTGGGCTGCCAGCGGCTCGCCCCGCGAGCTTACTCCAGCTCCTTAATTGCCACACCGAGTGGCTCGGCCTTTGGCTTCCTCAATCTTAAACAAAGCTACGGCGAGAACCAGTACGTTTTCTCGCCAAACATGTCTATATATATGGATAGAAAGATTCTGGGTTCATCCGAGAAGACGGATCTGACTGGCGATTGCTTGCTTGCATGTATTTCTTATCTGTTTCTGCAATCTATGTGAATGCTGTTGGAGAAATCATTCAGTCCGAGCAGTTTGGCCCTTTGTTCTTAATAATTTACTTCGTTAGTTCATCTTGGTGGCCTCACAACGTTGGCGTCTTGTTTGTTTTGGAAATCAGTTCAAACGATCAGCCATACTCTACTTGCTTTATAATCTGGGCATGTTAATCGGCTGATTAGCAGCTAGGTGAATCAAATCCCATGATTAATTATCTAGAGCTGTAACTTCAATGTGCAGTGCTATCTTCGATGCTTATTCTTTTGGCAATTTATTTTGATTCCTATCCATATGGAATTTGCCCAAATGTTTGCTTTCCATCATTATCTAAGGGTTTCAGGACCCATTGAGCTCTTTGCATGACTAGATGTTGGTCTAGAAAGGTGATCATCTTTTGGCCGAACATCTCGTCCCCTGTAAAGAAGGAAAGTTAGCTTTGTCCTGTAAGGGCAAGCGCTGCAGCAGTCGATAAGCTTGGCCTTGGCTTCTTGTCCGTTCTTTCATTGATTTGGGAGAGACGGAGCCCGTAGCTCCTTTAATTCAGGTGATGTTAGTAACTCTCTACTCTTGCCTGACCTCGACTAACTGGTGATCCTGCTATGTTTGTGTTGAAACAGTTTGAACTAGATCTAGCATGACAGACGCAGCGATGGCTCGACTTGCTCGGGGAACGAAAGTGCTTACGGAGAGAGGGGGTAGGGAGGCATAAGGTACTTCGACATGGGTTTGAGATTCTGTCGGGAGAGAAGCTCCTGAAGGCATATGCTTGCTATATATCCCCTCTTCCACGGGGCCTGTCATTGGGACACTATCTGTCAAACGAAAGACTAGCCTCCAGTGGTGTTGGTGATAACCCCCTTTGCCATTACTTTCCCTCAGGGCAGCAACAGAGGATGCATTACAGGGTAAGCTTTTTCAATCTTCTTGCTCTTGCATTGACTCTAGGATTACCGTTTCAAATCGTTAAGCCCTGAGCTTTAGTCATAATCATAACAAGTTTTTGACTTATTAAAAATTCATCGTAAAGGGATTGAATATCTTAACCGGGGATATGAGATACAAATTCTACACTTTGATTTCAAGTGTTAGAAAAGCCTTATCGACAAAAGTTTTTTTTTCCTATAGTATCGGACTTTGGGCTTACAAAGTTGTTGGGAAAATGATCGATCGATCCGGGAAGAACAATGGAATCGGACTTTAGGGCTTGATAATACTTTCTTTGAGGATATGTACCTCACAACCTTGCTAATAATTATTGGCAAAAGTTTTATAAGATACAATCAGGTAGCAATTCTAATACTTCTTCATAAACTCTCAAGGAGAAGCGATGGAAACAGTGACTGCATTTTTCTTGAGAAAGAGACGGAAAAAAAAGTTAACGGAGTTTTTAAAGAATTGTACATAGACAACCTTTCAATGGTTAAGAAGTTATGTTAAAAATACAAAATTTCTTACCAAAGTTAAATCCGAATAGACACAACTTTCCAATTCCAAATGTTGTAACAACGCTGCAGAAAATAAAAATTCGAAATTAAATAATAAAAAAATAACCACAACTATTGCAAATAATCAAGTTGTTTCAATTGTACACAACAGTTATTTTATAATAATAAATTGGAGTTTTAATAAGTAAAGAATAATAATTGTTGGTTAGTATCAAATCTAGTTCACATGCGTACTCACATTCTTTCAATGGGGAACAAGGCACCTCTAACCACTAACAATCTCCCACTTTCTTTGTAAAATGAAGTTGTAGAAAAAAAATACTATCGAAATGTTCATGAGATTAATATAAATACATTTAAGTCTCTTTCAAGTTAAACCTTTATTTCATGCAAGCATCTCAAAATTACATAAAAATTTCAAATAGTTATGCTTTGAACTTGCCACTTGGGTAATAGAATTGAATATACTGCATATATTGTCACGCCCCGATTTTCCGAGTGCGCGACAATTCTCGATTTTCTTTTTCTCTTTGGCCATAAAATAACGACGTCCCAGGCAAGTCGCTGGCCTTCAAGTCTCCAGCGGAAGTGCGAATCTTAGCCCTGTCAACTCCCACAGAACTCGCCTCCAAAATCAATCTCCAATCATATACCTAAAAAATGATTACCACGACGGGTTGAGATATAAATATCTCAATGAGCCAACCTCCTAACCCAAAACTAGGTCTGTCAATTGCCCTAGGGTCCCTAATCGCATCTCACATCTTCTCAGTCGCCTAGAATCTAATCCTTCCTCACCTTTCATAGCACTTGCTCACCCAAATAATTTCTCTTTTGAGCTCATCCTATCCATGAGTCTATTAGACCCTAGTCGCCATTAGACACTAAGCCTAATCATCTCACATCTTGCCTTGTTCTTTCATCAAACTTATCCGCTCTCGTAATCCCTCTCTCTCTCTCTCTCTCTCTCTCTCTCTATATATATATATATATATCTAGGAATCTACTAGTCCCCAATCATCACGTAGCACTAAGCCCAACCAAGACCTACTATCATAATTAAATAAATTGCACAAATCAATCAATAATTAAATAAAATACGCAATCAATTAATAATTAAATAAATTGCACCATAGATCAATAATTAAATAAATTGCGCAATCAATAATTCGAGGCCATCCACGACCGGTCTAAAACCCTAACTAGCCTTCCTATCTTATATCCACACCACCGTACAACCTCCACTAATGGTCAATCCATCGGTATCCAATTGAACTTTCTTTGACGTCCAATTTATATCTCGGGTCCAATGGCCTTACATTCAATCCATCTCGAACCCAATTGGCCTCGTACTCACTAAATCGCATCATGCTTCCTTGGCTTCCGACACCCGGCCATATTAGACCAATTTCATCCACTCACATCATAATCCACATAATTTGCCCTAATAATTCTACTAAGACAATAAACATCCCTAATTAAGTTTTAGGAGGTCTACTCACATTTAATTCACGTGATTCCAACAATTGTTGGGGACGCGGTTCCCAAAGTTTTGGTCACGCTTGGGCTTGATGCGGACCTCCAATCTCCGATTCGGTTGCACGGTTGGATGGCCCAACCTCAGGGGAGTCCAACAACGGCTTCAACGATTTTCCGACAACGGTCCGGCGAGACTCCGGTGAAGCTCTGACAAAGATTTCGACGACTCCTCTTGACTCCGGGAGGTGAGCCAAGCTCGTTGGTGACAAAGACGGGCGATGAAACGGCTCCGACTACACGAATCACCCACAAAAACCAAAATCGGCCTTAAATGGGCAGAAATAGGCCACTCGCGCGTCTCCAAGTTTAAATCCAGAAACATAACCAAATGACTTCGGAAAATTCCCAAATTTTAATATGTTATAAATGACACTTAAATGGAAATTTTTCATCGTACACCTTGACCTAAATCCTTCTGTAAAGAGAGCAGTAAATTTCCCAAATTTCTACAAGAACTCTGCCAGTTTTCAGAAATCATGTCTTTCAAAACTAACTTGTTTCGAGATACAAAACTTGTCCGTTTGAGCTGAAATTTGAATATGTTATACTAGAATATGTAAGAAACAACTTTCATGAAGGAACTATTTTTCAATTCGGACTCTAAGAGTTGATAAAAATTCATTGAACACCAACAGGTCACAAATTACAGCAAAAACAGGGGTTCTGTTTTGCTTGAAACGAAGCTGGAATAATATTATTCTAAATACATAAAATCTTGAGTAAAATATATGTTCTAACTGAATATGTATAAAACATTTTTCAAGAAGGAATCGACCTCCAAATCTCATCCAATTTCGATCCACAAAATTGGCAAACAGCAAGGGTCCAATGAACAGATTCTAGAGAAATCCACTAATCTAAGCTAAACCACTTTCACTTGAGTCAATCCAACTTAAATCAATTATAATCAAGCTAATCAACACCAATCTAACCCCCAAGTGTAATCAACCCCTAAGAAAGGATTAGGAAGTTAACTCACCGGATTAGAGAATAAATCGGTTCACGGCGACGGCTGTGCAAAGACGAGCAAAACCCGAGCCTACGCTGACACCAAAAGAAGCTCGGAAGAGGCTCAGCTAAGGTGAAACTTGCACAGCAAGTAGGGAGGGCGTGAGCAGCAGAAAAAGGAGGAGAAGAAAATGAATGCAGAAGAAGAAGGAGGAGGAAGATGCATTGCTCTCTGCTGGTAGGGGGACAAGAAGCCTTAAAAGTCAACCAAAAATATCCCAAGCACTTGAGAGGAAGCCCCAAAAGTCCAAGGTCCTCCAATGGTTGATTTCTTCTCATTTCTTCACCAAATAAAGCCTTTTTGGAGCCCAATTAAATCCCTTGATCAGCCCCTACGAATTTCCACCATTTATTAACTCAATTGCTCAATTTGGTAACCCAAAGATCTAATTAAAGAGACCCATCCGAATTTCTAAGAATTCTCCTTTTTGTCCAATTTGAATTTTTCTGCAAAATTCCCGGCTCGATGAAATTCTCTCAAAAGATGAGACGAGATCCTAAAAATAACTTGTGACACGCTCGAACGTTTGGTTCCCGAATCCGAGTTCAATTTCATGGTTAAAATCAACCGAACGCGATTCTAGTACAATCCAACTTACCGGGTAGCTTTTAGGGATTTTATCGTGCGATTACATCCCTTAACGGCTTCACCCAATAGGTTAGCTAACTCGTGAGTGATCGGCTCCGAGAAAAGGACCATAGGCTCGTCGGTGAAAAGCCCATTTTATTTTATCGAGACAGGATCGAAAATTCAGGATGTTACATATATACTAACCTCTTGTATCAAGGAGAAGTTCATAATTTATACAGCACTATCATGGCGTTGTACTTGTAACCATTTCATTAGCTCTCTAGAAAGCAATAATAACTTTTGTAAAACTTACATGTGTTTCTGTTAATAACAAACACATTAGTTATATATGTTGACTTTATTAATAGTTTATTTCAACCTATAAAATGTAATAGATGATAATGACTTCTCATGTCTGGGCTCATGTCGATATCAAAAAATCATTTTCAGTAACTTGTTTTTGCTCATTATGCCTTATGACTAGTGATATTCTAATGTTATGCCGAGTTACCATTACTGGCAGTTTTAATCAAAGGGCCTAGACGAGCCCTGGTTCACTTTGAGCGGCGGCCGGGCCCAGGTCGACTGAAGTTTGGATCCGTCGCAGTGCATGAATTAATCTCTGCGCTCGCACCGTACATCAACCAGCTTTTGAATTTTAAGGCGACCATTCTCACACTTCTCTTCAAATCACTCACCTCCTCTTCCCAATGAGTTTCGTCAAAGATTTTCTTTTCTCTCGTCGTTACTTCTAGAAAGAAACAGAGCAAGTAAAATTATTCCCTCTCATACTTTATCTTTCCTTCTTTTGCATCTCAACACAAAAAACACTCGACATGCTTGCATAATTCGTGTTAATTGACTACAATGCAATATATTTACTACTTTTCTAAGATTTTTCCTAAAAATGAGGAATTTTGATTTATTTGTTCAATTTTCTCAACAGAAAAATAGTTATGAGGATATATCTGGCCGGAACTTTAGAAATTTCACCTAAGTGTGAAATTGAGCTCCAACCATCTCTATATACTTTCAAGCGCATGTAATTTATAAAAATGCCTGTTAAGATTACGTACTTAGGTAAATCTTGTTATGGTATTTTATATCTACGCTAATAACTACGTTTATTATTTATTTACTTTTGAATTCTGCCAACAAATCTTAGTGGATTGAACCGATCTAATAACTTATTTCACTCGTCAAGTACACAAACTCTCTTGCAGCAATCGACGATTACCTCTTAAAGATCGTCCGAGGACTATGCAATTGGTCTCGCTCTACGGCATCCTTAACGTTACAACAATCTTCTCGTTGTGGAATTAATTTAGTGTTTCAAAACATCTAACATACCCACAAATTAGTCATACATATAGCAAAAAAAAAAACATTTTTTATGCATTAGTTTTATACAGAATGCTTGATTATGGTCTAGCGATAATCATTTATATCCATAAGTCCGGCGAAAGGCCCGGGCGGAGGGGAAAAGAAGGAGTAGATAATGTATATTTCTCCTAAAGATGATTTCGTGTCTTTGTCCACCGTCAAGAGCAAAAGCGACCGCTTGCCTAATCATCACAGGAGGTCGGGGATTAGTTTCTTTGAGACGGGATTTGGGAACTTCGATGTTCACCATGCAAGCTTTTACCAATCGCGGT
Organism: Melaleuca alternifolia; assembly: GCA_019926035.1. Classification (NCBI taxonomy): domain Eukaryota; kingdom Viridiplantae; phylum Streptophyta; class Magnoliopsida; order Myrtales; family Myrtaceae; genus Melaleuca; species Melaleuca alternifolia. The sequence goes on along the minus strand of JAGKPW010000011.1, from coordinate 791,837 downwards.
TCGTCCCCGGCAGGACCTGAGCTGTGAATCCATAGCCCATTCTGCACTTCGTTTGATTTTCTTTCCTGGGTCGGAAGAATTGCGATCGGACATGAGAGTTTGTTGTTGCTGGCTCGGATCGAATTTGAGCTCCGGTGGATCAAAGGCTCATGTATTTTCCCTCACTTTGAAAGAATTTTGTCTAAAGAAATGCTTATGTGACTGTTCTTTGTGCTTGTTTTGGACTACAAAAAGATAAATAACGAATTCTTAGAAATTATTTTCTTTTGCGGTCTTCTTAACTTTTTTTTTTCACCCTTGCTGGCTACTCTTTCCATTTGTTCATGATGAAAACTCTTTGGTTGGTCCAGTTTATATCATACTGGCTAGAAAACTAATCCTGACCTCTCCCAACTGCCACAATCTCTTTTAGCAAAAAAAAATGAACTTTTTTATTATTATAAATGTTTGCATTTTATTGCTGGGAGAAATCTAATTTAGGGAATTGATCCTATACATTATAGGAACCATTGATCAAAAGATAACAATTTTTGACCGTCATGCTATTCTAAGAAGATGGTAAGTTATGAACATTTAAGATAAATCCAATGACTACACCAATGTTATAATTTTTTTCCTTGCCGTTGCCGATGTTATTATTGATAAAAGAAAGGTATAACATATAAGGAGAATCATTCACTGATGCGGCTTCTAAGTTTACAAATTGTGAAGGAATGCTACGATAATGGAGATATGTCACTAGGATTGGAGAAAAAAGAAAGATTTACCAATGCATATCGTTTATTCTAGGACACTCAAATTTCAATAATGATTCCTCAAATCATACTTAATCACATTTGCTTTGTGCATGTCTTCAAGAAAATGCAACTAAGGAAAAGTACGGCATATGAAGACAATTGCTCACTTATAGGGCCTATAAGTTTTCAAAGCTCTGAAAGGACATCATGTATGACATCACGTATACATAGATACATTTCAAGAAAATATGCGACTTTGCGCATGGATCATCTAGAGACGTTTGAAAAGCTATAAATCAAATCACATCACATCTAAAAATAGAATTTTAAAATTAGAAAAGTTGGGCTTTTAGTAAGAAAAATAGACATGGGTAAAGTTACTAGTCTACTAGGAACTTTTAACATCTTCAATAAGAGAAAATTATACACATATATTTTCAAGCCAAACCACACCATGGTAGTCTTCGGCTAGAGGTAAAATCAAGTCGATCATGGGTAAAAATTTGTTGAGTGTCGACCGTACACATCCTTCCGTTCACAAGATTCAATCAATATTGTTCACACGTTCGGCATTTTGCCTTCTCTTTCCCCAACCCATAACCACTGGGCCGGGCCAGGACTGGCCCAGGTTCACTGTAAGCTTGCTGCACAGCCTTGTGGGGGTGGGCCGGGCTGGGATCGGTGTGGATTGAACTTATGCTGTGCGTTGACCGGCCTTGACTTTTCGGGCGAGCCCTCCCAATCTTTTCCTTCCGTCGCACGTCCCCCATTTTTGTGGTCGATTAACGCTCCAAATCAACTCACTTTCCACGCAATTAGTTTTGTAGTCGGAGATTTCTCATCCCTTCTCGCAATTGGAATTTGGCTCGCGAAATTGTAGCTATAACACCATTTCTCTAATCATTGCAGGAGGAACCTTTGGATAAATGTCTCAAAAGCTAGTCTACAAGAATATCAAGGGTACCTCTTATGAAGCCGATGTCCATACTGTCGGGAATTGTTGATGGAAATGGCCAGTAAAAAGAAGAATCTGGACGCAATATTGAGTATACTAGTACTAGTATTACACAAGCATAGATGCATATCGTGACCATTTGGTCCCGTGAAAATATGTGACAAATATAAATGGCTGATATCGATGATGTTTTATTTGTAGCTCCCCGCTTTCATGGCCCTTGACAAATGGTCTATGCTTATGACTACTATTATGGATCTCAATTACAACTGTGCCATATTTAGCATTGACTTATTATGACGCCATTAGTATCATTTGAACTTTCAGATTTAATAGAAAAACTAGTGATGACATTTAGTATAGTGTTACAAGGAGCAAATTTCGGTGGCTTTGCTTTAGTACCCAACTAGTACACAAACCACACTTCGCATGGCTTCATAACAACCCGGTGGAGAGGGAAGTGGGAAGAGAGCACCGAGAGGGAAGAGGAAACAAATGAAGATCGAAAATGGAGAGGGGGTAAGGGCACAATTAAGAGTTGTTTCAGAAATAAAATAAGAAAAATTTCATCAGTCCTATTCGGAAGATCTGGGTCGGTCTGATCCTCCCCCAGAACTAGGAATCAGATCTAAAATCGTTGGTTCCATTTTCATGGAACTAGGAATAGGATCAACTCATTCTCTAAGAGTTTCCAAAATCAGTTGGTCCAATCCTGTCTAGGTTGTTCTCAATTTGATCGGTCTATGTTGCTCACCCTTACTAAAAATATTTCGGGGTTTTGAGTCAAGACCTTGTGATTATAGGTCTCGGTCTCAGGGACTCGAGTCGACACCCCCCCTCGCGTACTAAGTAATAGTAAGAGGTGGTGGACTCGAGTAAGTACCCCTTAGACTTTGGTGGTGAAGGAGCAAATATTATAGGTTGCTAGGCGATTCAATATCATATGATCTTAAAAAATTTCAATGATGTGAAATCTTTCTGCCCCAACAACGATTCTTGTTTCTAAATGAAAAATTCCGGATTTGAATGTTCCATCATTGAGTAATTCAATCCCACATGCATCAAACAACTAAACAAGGTAAAGGAAGTATCTCGAATTACAACCAAGAGCTGTCAATCTCATCTATTATTATGATTTGGGAGTCATGGAGGAAAATACCATCTTCGACAGTACATATTCCATCATCCTTCTTTTTATGAGCAACGTTTTGACGTCGTTACTTGTAAGATTTGCTTTTTTACTAGGTCAACTTGCGGTGGATCCGTTAAAAAAGGAAAAAAAAGAAAGAAGTCGACAAAAGAAAGAAAAAGAGAAAGTAGTGGAGAGAGAGAGGGAGAGAGAGAAGAGAGAGTGGCCGAGAGCTCGCTCGGGAAAGAAAGGAAAAAAGAAAAGGAGGGAAGAAGAACGGCGTCAAGAGGAGAGAGGTTGTGACGCGTACTCGCCACGGTTGACAAGGACACGTTGGAAAGTCTAGTCAATTACGTATCATAATGTTGGTAAATGCTCGCACCTCATTTAGTTTTTGGATTATGGCTTAAACTTGAATTTTTGTGAAATTTAAGTTATGTATTTCTATTTTTGAGTTGTTGAGTTATGGAATTTCATGGAAATGGTGAATTATGTCATTATAGAGCTTTGGAGTTCCATGCGAGTTGATTTGAAGCAACGACTTTATTGGAGCAAAATTTTAGAGTTTCATGTGAATGTTTCATATTGCGAACCACTTAAATAATTGCTTTGGATATGATATTTCTTGATGCGTACGAGTTGTTTTAATAGAGTTTAAGCATCGCTTAGTCATTTTGCAGTCGATGCAGGGTTTTATTTGGTTTGGACATCAATTCTTGTTTGATTGTTAAGATCGCGAACGGTTTGGGTGCATGACATTATTAGTGCCCTGTGAGCTATGAACTTGGCACAAAAGGGATTGCTCCGAATGACCCGGAAAAAGATGGATGCGCTTGTTGCTCGAAGCATCTTTTGTGACTTTGACCCGTCAAAGTCGACGATGATGAGACTTGTCTTCTCCTTACGAGCCTTTCCAAGGATGGCTCACAAGTCACAACCCATGATCCTTTCCCTCCCTTCTCCGACCTTCCGATTCTCTGTTGCTCGTCCACGCCTTTTGACCGACTTTGACTTACCGGTTGACGAGCCCCAGCATCGACCACCATCTAGATCACCTGCCCAGACTTCAGGGTGGGCAGGTGATCTGAGCCCTTCATTAAATTTTCCCAAGGGAAAGCCCCCCTCCACCATTGATTTCCTCTTGACCATAAAATATCTTGTTAGAGGAGAGGCAACCGACAAGATGGTTGGATCGTCTTCAAAAGCCCTACTGATATTTTTATGTTACCTTCCCTATCCAATTCAATTCGGTGACTTGATACGCCCCATTTTCCTTGTAGTTTTATTTGATTTAGTTTCTTCTTAATTGAGACTGTCTACGAGTAAACATATAACTGACATCGTGATACAGAAAAAGCTTGTACTTCTTCGCACCATTCTTCCGTTCGGGTATTATTGATGCAGTTATTCACCTCGTGTGGCAATGTCACCAGCTTAAGTTACCCTTTTCGACTAATAAGTGACTTGAGGAAAAAGTGCATGACATGGCAATTCAGCCCAAAATGGGTTTTGAAAAATGAGTGAAAATTCAGGTATTAGGGATTTCATTACCAATTAATCTCTTTCTGAATTCTTGTCTCGAGGATGCATTTCACCTTCTGGGACTCAATCCATATTGTCAACTCGTCATTAAAATCTTGCATTAATATACTCCATTTTCTCATTAGGCAATTAGTTAGTTTTTGCTAAAGGGTAAGGTTGATCCCCATCTTTTATTATGTTTTCCCAAAAGTACGGGTGCAACAAGCTTAATTAAGTTCGTCTTAGCAATGGTTGAAAACATACAACGGTTTTTGCGTATTTGTTATTTGAATAAAGTGGGTTATAGGATTTTCACAAACATATATAATGGGATGAAAGTTTAGAATAATCGACGCAAACGCAAGAAAAAATGCACAGTTATTATAAAGTGCGACGTATTTCTCCACTCTATGATGAAAGATCATGTCTAATGTTTACACTTTTCAAATTTTATTTGATCGTTTCTCCATAGTTTATTTGTTGTTATCATGATCACCATCATCATTATGATCTGTCTATCTAAGATCTTTGTTGACTGAACAGTGACTTTTCAGCGACCATTCCTACCCTTCTCCGCGTCTAACGCGTTCCATTTTCCCCTTTCTCTCATCATTATTTGAAGGAAGAAACAGAGCGTCTTCATCTCTCTCATTCTACCCCCCTCAACACCACAAGATCACTCCCTTCCTCCACGCAAGTAGTTGTAGTCGGAGATTTTTCCTCCTCTCATCTCTGTTTCAAGAAACGGAGCAAACCAGAAGCATTCCTCTGATCTTTGTCTATCTTCCTTTCACATTTCTACACAACACATTAGATTTGCTCTACAAGTTCGTGCTCTCCTGCTATTGCATAAGCAATGCACCAAAATCAACTCCTCGTTCTTTTTCTCCTCCTCCTTCTGTGTCGGTCTTTTGGCATCGCTGTCAAAAATAATCAGTGCACAGCCTCTTGTGGGGAGATCACAAACATAAGCTACCCTTTTAAGCTAAGGGGCTATCCGGAGTACTGCGGCCACAAAAATTATGAGCTAGCCTGCATAGAGAACCGCACCTGCCTCTTAAGTCAGGGGAGTGGTTTGTACACTCCATCAACTATACCAACTACACGATTAGGATTGTTGATGCTGGGCTGCAGAATGGCAATTGCTCATCTTTTCAATCTCTACTCTTTGTTAGACGACTCCTCTCTTAGTTATCCCTACCAGCCATACAAATACGCAACATCAGAGGTGACGATTGTGGGCTGCACAAAGGCTATTGATTCTCCGCTTTACATCGATGCTTCGTCGTGCCTTGGTGGGCTTCAATTTTCAAATGTCTCTACTACGAGAAGGCAAGCGTACGCTGTGGTCGAGATGAATGCTTCGTCCATGGGAACAGGATGCACTATAGGACGCATGACGGCGATACCATGGCCGCGTGATGGCAAGGATTATCGTTCCTATGCGCAAATTCACGAAGAAATGGTTGATGGGTTTGAGCTTTCATGGCTTTCAATGGCCTGTAAGGCGCATTGCCACAGTGGTCGGTGCTTCCTGAGTTATAACGGACAAATTATATGCAAATCCGAGCAAGGTATGGACTATTGAGTTTGTTCGGTTTTCTTAAAAAAATGATAAAAAATATATGTGAAGATATATTTGGTCGAAACCTGAAATTTTACATGCCTGTTGAGATCAAGTCTTTGGTAAATGCTGTTGTGGAACTTTATTAGTATAATAACATAAAGTTATTTGTTCGTCTGTTTATTTATTCAATTAAAAAAACATCAACAAATCTTGATTGTGGTCTGAATAAGCGTCATTCTAAATTTTCTTCAGCTTTTACTTATTACATACATAGACTCTTTCGCAGGAAAAATCAGACATTACCTCGAGGTTATTGGTTGGTTTTTCGAGAACTCACCCTATTACTTCTGCGGTCGCTGGAGTTTTCTAACGCCGTTGGAGTGTGGCTTGGGTAACATTACTACAATCTTCTCGTCGTGCGATTTATTTAGTGTTCTTAAATTCAAACAATCGATCCCACCCACAAATTAATTTCGCCTAATTAATCTTCTCATTTGGCTTGATCATGGTCGGATTATGTGTCTCTTTAATTTTCTTCAGCTTTCACTTGTGGACACTTCGATCTCTATTGCGGAAGGGATGCCGACCTCAGAAGGATGCTCTTTCTCTTTGATATCGGTAGCATTACTGTAATCTTCTCATTGTGAAATTGATTTAATGTTTCTTAACGTAATCATTTAGCATACTCACAAAATGGCTCACAATTTTCTCACGTTTTCACCAAAATGAAGTGTTTTGGTGCATGGTCTTGAAGTTCATCCTGGGAGCCCCATGGGTGATGTTGTTGTTAATATACAAATGGAGGGGAAGACACTTAGTGATGGATTCAAACATTGAAGAATTTCTGCAATCTAATAATAACTTCTTGCCAATAAGATACTCTTACTCAGACATCAAGAAAATTACGGGCAATCTTAAGGACAAACTAGGCGAGGGAGGGTATGGTTCCGTGTTCAAAGGAAGGCTCCGGAGTGGCCGTGAAGATTCTGAAGAAGGGGAAAGCGAATGGGCAAGACTTCATCAGTGAGGTGGCTACCATTGGAAGAATTTATCATGTTAATGTGGTTGGACTCATTGGTTATTGCTTCGAGGGCTCTAAACAGGCTCTTGTGTACAATTTTATGCCTAATGGGTCTTTGGATAAGCACATATTCTCACGTGGAGAAGGGACTTCTCTTGATTGCAAGGAAGTGTATGCGATTGCTCTCGGAGTAGCTAGGGGGATTGAATATCTTCATCAAGGATGTGAGGTGCAAATTCTGCACTTTGATATCAAGCCCCACAATATCCTTCTGGACAAGGATTTCATACCAAAAGTTTCGGACTTTGGCCTTGCAAGATTGTATCCCACGAACTACAATACAGTGGCTTTGACAGATGCAAGAGGAACCTTAGGATATATGGCTCCGGAGCTGGCTTACAAGTACCTTGGAGGCATCTCTTACAAAGCTGATGTCTATAGTTTCGGCAAATTATTGATGGAAATGGCCAATCGGAGGAAGAACTCAGACATGGTTACAGGGTGTTCTAGCGATACTTACTTTCCTTTATGGATCCAAGACCAACTTAGCGAAGGATTGGACGTCCCGATGAAACATGCTACCGATGAATATAGTAGAATAGTAAAGAAGATGATAATAGTTGCACTTTGGTGCATACAATGGACTCCTAGTGACCGCCCTTCGATGCGCAAAGTCTTGGAAATGTTGGAAAGAGAAGGAGATTATCTACAAATGCCTCCAAAGCCACTCTTTTGTCTCACGGAAGTGTCGACGACGGATTATGGTACTTGTACTGGCGAAGCCAATAATACAATATCCAGTTCATCAATTAGCGCAATAACTTATGAAGATTCTCATCTCGAGAATATTAGCAATGGCACTATACAAGTATAGGTAGATCCAACCATTTGATCCCATGACAAATGTGGCAAGTAGACGCTTGATCGTACTTATGATATTCTTTTTTTTTTCCTTCAGAAAGTTCCCCTTTTATGGCCATCTTAAGATTGTATATGTTTAACGACTATTTATATGGATCTTAATTAGGACTATATCATGTTATATTATCATATTAATATATCGTGTTTTATAATTTGGCTTTCCAATCCAATAGAAAACCCACTGACGACTTTTAGCATAGTTCGTAAGGAATAATATTGGGTTGTGGAGTCCCTCCTTCAAAATCCTAGCAGCACGCATCCTGTGCTGGGCTTGGCTTCACGGCGCTCCAGTGGGCTTAATGGACGCTTTGCTTCACTGGACAGCAATTGTCGCAGCAGATAATGTCGAAAACTGGCATATGGATAGAGATGACCATACAGATAAGATTAGTTAAATTTTTGTTTCTTTTGCTAGGTTGCTCAAGATTGCTAACGTCATTTACTAATAAATGTGCACTTGAGAAGGGTCTAAGTTCTTGTTTTGTTTTGTTTTGCTCCAAATTCGTTGTCTAAGCTGTTACGTTGGGCAGAAATTTTCCGAGCAAGACTTTTATGTCGTCCTTTCTAAAATTAACTTTGAGTATTTAAATTCATTTGAGATATAAATGTTTGCTGTGCGTATTCAGTTTTCAGGATCATGTTAACTGTTTCCAACGCTTTTTATAATAATTTTAAGCAGTATGTCACTCTCCATATTAAATGGATTGTACTACTGATAGAGGCAGGGGCAAACAAAGTACGACTTTGAGAATAGATGTGAAATTTTACAAATTTGCGAATTCACTCTGGCAGGTTTCTAAGCTTGACTTTTTTTCAGTGGTGAATGTACTTCTTAGCTCGACGTCTAACAATTATATGGATCTTATGTAAATACATTTTTTTTTGTAAACATTGAGAGACAAAGAGTAGAATGGTGATATTCCTTACCAAAAAAAAAAAAAAGAGTAGAATGGTGAGTTGCATCTTTTTCAATTTCTCTTTGTGTTTTTTCTTTCTTTTTGGCCAAATACAATTTCTCTGTTTATGCCCTCTAGAAATTGGGATACTGGTTCCTCGATTTGGGATACAGAGAGAAATAACGAAAGCTTTTGGGGACCAAATCCGAAATAGTAGAAATATCGCGTCCATGGATGCAAAAAATCATCTCGCCATTGCTTCCTTATAATCTCTTGCTTTACTGAGGGAGGTCACTTCTAGAATCAAACACAGTAAACCGTCTAATTCAAAAAGTAATCAACAAAAACAACAAATAAGGGAAAAGCCTAACGGAGGAGTCGAATCAGCAGCAACGCTGTGCAGCATGTGCCTGGTGGGCATGCCGGTGGAGCCATGGGCGCATCCTGTGACCAGCACGCCGATACGTGGACCTCCGGTGAGGCTTGCCCAAAGCGAGCTTTCCCTCCACCTACTTGAATGCCACACCGATTTAGTTTGTGGATGGCAAAGGCTATGAAGCACGGACACGTTGCCCATGCTTCCGTGTTGTGTCTGACACATGTAGGAGCGTGTCAGACATGCGGTCAACGCCTGTCAAATTTTTCGACAAGTGGTCAACTTTTACCCGACACGTTTGGACACACGCGTTCAGAAGACAATGGAGGGTGGAAGAGATAGCGAGGGAGCAAAGATGAGACCGCAAGCAACGGTGAGCCCGCGACGGCGAGAGACGCCTAGAGAAAGAGCATAAACTAAGGTGAGGGTCGCCACTGTGATGCTGCGATGGATCCAACAAGGCTACACCTGTGAGAGAGAAAAGGGTCAAAGGTGAGAGGAAGAGGAGAAGAAGGCGGTCGTGCGACGTGTGGCAAGGAAGGAGAAGGATCGAGAGGAGGAGAAGAGGAAGGGTCGTGCGGTAGGTGGCAAGGATAAGGAGGTAAAGCTAGGGTTTTGATAGGAAACATAAATAAATAAATAAATTAGGGGGAGGGGAAGTGACAGGGACAACCTATCTGTCAATGGTGAGGATGGAAAGAAAAATAAATTTTGGGTGGGCGGAAATGGACGATGGTAGGGAGGGAAATAAAAATATATTGGGGGGAGGAGAGCAGTAGACACCAGTGGAAATAAATAAATAAAATTAAAAAATAATTACAAAAAAAATAATGAATTTGAATTAAATTAATTAATATAAAAATTATATATACAAAGTGTCCTAACATGTCAAAATTCTCTATTTTTAAGAAATGATGTGTCGACATGTCGTGTCGCATGTCGATGCTAATTAGGCTATGGGCAAGGGCTATGAGCATTAATGAGGGCCCCTGCGCTAGATCTAGCCTCACTAAGCTATGATTTCTCATCAATGACTAGTGATCAACCATTAGCAAAAATAAAGGAAAAGTAAAAAAAAAAACAGAAAAACTATCTTAAAAAATTTGAACTTTGTTTACCTCAGTATAGGATATGTCAAGTAAGATGCTCGACACCTTTATCAGCGTATTCCAGGAAAAATGATAGGATAGGCTGCCTTAATAAAACCTTGCTCATATGTTAATATTTACTTTCCCATTTGATTCAAGTCGTGACTTCATAATGCCCTTTTCCTTGTAATCTCACTTGGTTTAATTTCCTCTTGGTTGAAACCCTTTGCAAAGTGCATGCAACAAGCATTCCGATGCTCTAAAAAAAGTTGTCCTTGTTTTTGTTATTCTTTTACACGGAAACTGTCGAGAGAGGAATTTACCTCATGCAACAATCTTACCAAAATGAAATACCAATTTTCGACTAAAAAGCAATCCGAGGAGCTGCAACCACCGAAAATATATCATTCAATCAAGTATTTAACTCTTCAGATTTCGCTAGATGCAGTAACTATGTTTAAAAAAAAAAGAAGTTAATGCCATTAGCTCATAAGGTCACTTTTTTCTTTAAATGGCCGTTAGTTGTACCAAGAGGACCCCAATGTGCCTTATTAAGTTGACATCACGTTAGCAAATTACCATTGACAGTCGAGATTCTTCCACATCATCTTTCTTCATCCCACACATTAGATGGCTAAGCGGCTCTCTGTATATTTCGATAGCACGTTGATAATGGTTAATTTTGAGTTTATGCCCTTCGAATGGAAGGACAATAGTGCCCCAGTCTTATAGAGGTGGGGTGGAAATAATTATAAAAAAGTCTTATAATTATTGTAATTATATCAATTCAATTTTAAAATCTTTTTTTTTACGTCAATTATTATATTTGTGCCAATTCAATTAATCTAGCTAATTTTGATCAGAAATTTCTAAAGTAAACCCGGGTCATCTTATGCAGCGGTTCTCGTGCATTATTTATTTATTTATTTTCCCTTTTTTTTCTTTTTCTTTTTTCACCTTCCCTTATTCGGTGCATAAAGTCTCCCCTTGTGCTTGCCTCGTACGTCGACTAGCTTTGACTTTTCAACAGACCATTCCCACACGCATTCCCTTTTTTCATCCGTCCCATTGGAGTCAGTACACCCCCAAATCACTCAATTGCCCACAATCTGTTTGTAGTCAGATTTTTTTTTCCTCCTCTCATCATTGTTTCACGAAAGAAACAGAGCCACTGGAAGTGTTCCTATCGTCTTTATCCTTCTTCCTTTCGCATCTCAGCCCTAAAACACTAGATTCGCTTGACCCCTTCGTGCTCTCTGCTATTGCATAACCGATGCACAAGGATCAACTCCTCTTGCTTCTTCTTCTTTTTCTAGTTCGGTCTTTTAGCATCACTGGCGAGAATGATCTGTGCACCACCTCTTGCAGCGAGATCACGAATATAAGCTCCCCATTTCGACTGAGGGGCGACCCCAAGAGCTGCAGCCACCATAGCTTGGAGCTATCCTGTGTGAATAACCGCGTTGTCTTCGATTTGTACTCGAGCCAGTATTATGTGCGGCACATTGACTATGCCAACTTCACTATTAGACTCGCCGATGTCGGGCTGCGAAAGGGCAATTGCTCATTTCTTCCTTGTCGCTCTTTGAGGTACTTCTGCTCCTGGCCCGAAACGCAATGGTATAGTTCCAAGCCATATGACTATGTGCATCCAAAGTTATCCAAGACCGTGGTGATTGTAGACGGCACAGAGGCTATCGATTCTCGCTTTAACACCGACGCTTCCTCATGCCTCAATGGGAGAATTTTTGAATTTCTCTAGCAGGAGGAGGCGAGTATATGCCATGGTCGATGCGAACGTCTCGTATGTGGGAACTTCATGCACTATAGAGCTTCTGGCAATGATACCATCGTGGGCTGATGGCAAAAATCTTCGCTCATATGAACAAATTCATGATCTAATGGTTTATGGGTTTGAGCTTTCCTGGTTTTCCGCCGCTTGTGAGATTCATTGCAAACATTATTTCAACTGCGACATCAGCGAGAAGAACCAAATTCAGTGCAGTTCCAAGGAAGGTAAGGACTTTTGAGTTAGTTCATTTTCCTTAAAAAGAGCAGAATATTGTGAGTAAACACTTGTGAAACGTCGTGTAAACGCGAAATGCAGCTATATGTACATCTTTTTTGTGCCTATTTGATTTGCACATGCCTACGAAGATCAAGTACTTCAGTAAATGTCGTTGTGGCATCTCATATTTATACTAAGTAAATGCTACTTAATTATTCGTTCATTTATCTAATTCGAATTCTGCCAATTGATCTTAATGGATTGAACCGCCTATACTCATTCCTTGATTATGATCTAAGTAATTATCTTTTAGATCTCTTCAGCTTCCACTTGTCACATTTTCTTAACTCTTTTGCAGGCGACGGTTACCCCATATATATTGACATTTTTATGACGATCTTGCTCTATGTCATTGGTAACATTGTTACAATTTTCTCATCATGAAATTGATTTAATGTTTCTAAATGAAAACAATTTACCACACCCAAAGATTGGTTATCAGAATGATAACGCACTCATAGTTTTCTTGCCTTTTCCCCAAAAATTACAGTGCCGTTCATAGCTGTGAAGTTCATATTGGGAACCCCATGTATGATGATGTTGCTAATATGCATGTGGAGGAGAAGACACTTAGCAATGGACCAAGAGGTTGAAGAGTTCTTACGATCTAAGAACAATTTCTTACCAATAAGGTACTCTTACTCGGACATCAAGAAAATCACAGGTGGTCTTAAGGACAAGCTAGGCGAGGGAGGATATGCTTTTGTGTTCAAAGGAAGACTCAGGAGTGGTCGTGATGTTGCGGTGAAGATCTTGAAGAAGGGGAAAGCGAATGGGCAAGACTTCATCAACGAAGTGGCTACCATTGGAAGAATTCATCATTTTAATGTGGTTGGACTCATTGGTTTTTGCTTCGAAGGCTCCAAACAAGCTCTTATCTACGATTTTATGCACAATGGGTCTTTGGATAAGCACATTTTCTCATGGGGAGAGGAAACATCTCTTGATTGCAAGAAAATGCATGAGATTGCTCTTGCAGTGGCTAGAGGGATCGAGTATCTTCATCGAGGATGCGATATGCAAATTCTACACTTCGACATTAAGCCTCACAACATCCTTCTCGATAAGGATTTCACCCCAAAAGTTTCTGACTTTGGGCTTGCAAGATTGTTTTCCCCTAACCAAAACACCGTGTCTCTAACTGCTGCTAGAGGAACCTTGGGATACATGGCTCCGGAGCTAGTCTACAAGAGCATTGGGGGCATCTCTTACAAAGCCGATGTCTATAGTTTCGGCAAATTGTTGATGGAAATGGCCAGTGGGAGGAAGAATGTGGACAAGGTCACAGAGCATTCCAGTCATGTTTACTTTCCTTTATGGGTTCATGATCAACTTAGCGGGGGATCCGATGTTCCAATAGAAGAAGTTAATGAGGATGATAAGAGAATAATAAAGAAGATGATGATAGTCGCTCTTTGGTGCATCAATTGAGCCCTAGAGATCGTCCTTCGATGTGTAAAGTCTTGAAAATGCTCGAAGGAGAAACAGATGATCTACAAGTACCTCCTAAGCCACTCTTTTATCCAACCGAATTGTCAACAGAGGATGATGGAACTTGGACCGACCAGGACAATGATACTGCATCTCCCTCCTCAACTTCTTCAACAACTTATGAAGCTTCTCATCTTGAGCATTCTATTACCAGTATCACACACATGAATATAAATATCAAAAGCACGTAGTCTGAATCTCATATATGACATATAGAAACGGATCATATTGATGATGTGGGTGTCCTTTCATGGCCATCACCAGATTGTATATGTTTATGACTATGTTTATGAATCTTAAAATGTATTTCAGTGTAGTCCTACGAGGTGCGAATTTGGGTTTCGGACTCATTGTTTAAAAGCCCAGTTAGCACGCAGCTCGTGCTACACATGGCTTGAGCGGCACCTTAGCTGCCAATGCACGAGTCCCTTCATGGCCCGCCAATTCTTGCTTACGTCTAATGCTGAAAAATGACGAATGGAGGAGAGATGATGAGCAAAACCTTCGGTCTTTTACTTGTTTCTTTTGCGAGGTTGCTAAAGTTGTTTAATTAGGGAGATTATCTGTCGATATGGGAAGAAGAGAGCATAGAATGGCGAGTTGCTTCGCTTACAACTTCTTTGTTTTTGGCCTCTAAAAAATCTGAAATAGTAATAGAAAGATCCCTCATAATTTGCAGCTCCATTCAACACTCGGGTGAGGGTGGAAGGCGAAGACAAATTCAAAGAAGAAGGCAGTGCAGTGCGGCGTGTACGTGGCGAGGATGATGATGCAGCCGCGCGAGCATCCCGGAAACCAGTGCGCCACTTACTCCAGTGCCTTGACTGCCACACCGAGTGGCTCGGCCTCTGGCTTCCTCAACCTTAAACATAGTGGCGGCAAGAACCCATACGTTTTCTCAGCAAACATGTCTGTACATACAAATAGATAGATTGTGGGTTCATTCGAGAAAACGGATCTGACTGGTGGCTTGCTTGCAAATATTTCTTATATGTTTTTGCAATCTATGTGAATGCTATTGGAGAAATCATTCAGTCCGAGTAGTTTGGCCATTTGTTCTTAATTGACTTCGTTAGTTCATCTTGGTGGCCTCCCAACGTTGAGGTCTGGAAATCAGTTCAAACGATCAGCCATCATGTACTTGCTTTATAATCCGGGTATTTTAACCCGCCAATTAGCAGCTAGTTGAATCAATTTCCCTGATTATTTATCTAGAGCTTGAACTTCAATGTGCGGCACTAACTTCAGTGCTTATTCTTTTGGCAATCTATGTCAATTCCTATACATGAGGAATTGCCCAAATGTTTGATTTCCATCATTTTCTAAGGGTTTTAGGACCCATTGAGCTCTTTGCATGACTGAATGTTGGTCTAGAAAAATGATCATCTTTTGGCCGAACATCTCTTCCCCTATAAAGAAGGAAAGGAAGCTTTGTCACGTAAGAGCAAGCGCTGCATCAGTCGATAAGCTTGGTTTTGGCTTCTTGTCCATTCTCTCATTTATTTGGGAGAGACAGAGCCCGTAGCTCCTTTAATTCAGGTAATGTTAATAACTCTCTACTCTTGCCTGACCTCGACTAACTGGTAATCGTGCTATGCTTGTGTTGAAACAGTTTGAACTAGACCTAGCATGATAGACATAGCAGTGGCTCGACTTGCTCGGGGAACAAAAGTTCTCACAAAGGGAGGGAGGGGGTGGGGAGGCATAAGGTACTTCGACATAGGTTTGAGATTTTGCCGAGAGAGAAGCTCCTGAAGGCATATGGTTGCTATCTATCCTCTTCCATTGGGCCCATCATTGGGACACTGTATCTGTCAAAAGAAAGACTGGCCTTCAGTGCTGTTGGTGATAACCCCTTTTGCCATTGCTTTCCCAGGGCAGCAACAGACGATGCCTTACATGGTAAGCTTTTCCAATCTTCCTGTTCTTGCATTGACTCTAGAATTGCCGTTTCAAATTGTTAAGCCCTAGGCTTTAGTCATAATCATAATAAGTTCTTGATGCATTACAAATTCATTGTAGAAGGATTGAATATATTCGTGGGGCATACGAGATGCAAATTCTGCACTTCAAGCCATACAATAGCCTTCTCAACGAAAGTTTCACTCCTATAGTATATGGCTTTAGGCTTGCAAAGTTGTTGGGAAAATGACCCATCGATAAGGAAGAACAATAGAATTGGACTTTATAAGGATGATGTATTTTCATGGAAATATATAGCTCACAACTTTGCTAGTAATTGGCAAATGAAAAGTATAGGAGTAGGGTTGGAGCTCTCCCGCTTGTGGCCGCTGCTCCATCATCGGTAGGGTGGCGGCAATGGCCGACGGGGTTACCACCCCCTCGAAGAGGGCTGGCAGCTCCTCGCCAGCATCAACCCTCTCCTAGATCTAGATGAGGGCCACGGGCCCTCTCCCTCGTCTGGGCGGGCGACACCGTCCACCAGAAATGAAATAAGAAAATTTTTATCGGTCCTATTCGAAAGATCTGGGTTGGTCTGATCCTCCCATAGAACTGGGAATCAGATCTAAATTCATTGGTTCTATTTTCATGAAACCAGGAATAGGATTGCTCATTCTCTAGGAATTTCCAAAATCAGTTGGTCCACTCCGGTCTAGGCGGTTCTCGATTTGATTGGTCTATGTTGCTCACCCTTACTAAAAATATTTCGAGGTTTTGAGTCAAGATCTTGTACTCATAGGTCTCGGTCTTGGGGACTCGCATTGACATCCCCCCCTCCCCCCCGGCATACTAAGAAATAGTAAGAGGTGATGGACTTGAGTACCCCTTAGACTTTGGTGGTGAAGGAGTATATATTAAAGGTTGCTAGGTGATTCAATGTCATTGTTTCAGCCCCAACAACGGTCCTTGTTTCTAAATGAAAAATTCAGGTTTTGAATATTTCATCATTGAGTAATTCAAGCCTAGAGGCATCAAACAACTAAACAAGGTAAAGGAGTTATCCCGAATTATAATCAAGAGCTAGTCAATCTCATCTATTATTATGATTTGGGATTCATGGAGAAAAATACCATCTTCGAAGGTACATATTCCATCATCATTCTTTTCACTAGCAACGTTTGATGTCGTTACTTGTAAGACTTGCTTTTCGACTAGGTCAACTAGCGATGAATCTGTAAAAAATGAAAAAGAAAAAGAAGTCAACAAAAGAAAGAAAAAGGGAAAGCAGTGGAGAGAGAGAGAGAGAGGAAAAGAGGAAAGAAGGGAACAAGAAGAATGGCGAAAAGAGGCTAGAGGTTTTGACGCGTACTCGCCACAATTGGCAACAACATGTTGGAAAGTCTAGTCGGTAAGGGTTCAGATTATGGCTTAAATTTGAAGTTTTTGTGAAATTTGAGCTATATATCTCTATTTTTGAGTTATGGAATGTTATGGAAATGGTGAATTCGAGTTGATCTGAGGCGATGATTTTGTAGGAGTGAAATTTTAGGGCTATATGTGCAAGTTTCATATTGCGAACCGCTTGAATAATTGTTTTGGATATGATATTTCTTGATGCGTATGAGTTGTTTTAATAGAATTTAAGCATTGCCAGGGTTTTACTTGGTTTGGACATCAATTCTTGTTCGATGGTTAAGATTGCGAGGTCGACGATTCGGGTGCATGCCATTATTAGTGCCCTAGGAGATATGAACTCAGCACAAAAGAAATTGCTCCGAATGACCCGGAGAAGATGGACGCGCAAGCTTGTTGCTCGAAGCATCTTTTGGACTTTGACCCGTCAAAGTCGACGATAATGAGACCTGTCTTCTCCTTACGAGCCTTTCCAAGGATGGCTCACAAGTCACAACCCATGATCCTTTCCCTCCCTTCTCCTTCTGATTCTCTGTTGCTCGTCCACGCTCGTTGACCGACTTTGACTTATCGGTTCGACCAACCCCATCAATTTAAGGCAACCAACAAGATGGTTGGATCGTCTTCAAAAGCCCTGCTAATATTTTTACGGGGACAATTACTAAATAAGTCCTAAACCTTTTGCTATTTTGCCGATTCAGTCATAAACCTTTTTTTATGCCAAATAATAGTCTTAAACCTTTTGCAATTTTGCCGGTTGAGTCCTTCCAGCGGACTTTCGCCGAAAATACCTACATGGTGACTACGTGGCGCGCCGGCGATGACATGGCAGCCACGTGGCGATGACCGGACCCGAATTTTTTTTTTCTTGTTTTTTTTTTAGAAACACACTCAGCCGGCGAGCTCCGGCAGCCGGCGAGCGCGAGGCTAGGACTGAATCGGCAAAGTAGCAAAAGGTTTAGGACTTATTTGGCAATTGTCCCTATTTTTACGTTACCTTCCCTATCCAATTCAATTCGGTGACTCGATAATGCTCTATTTCCTTTGTAGTTTTATTCGATTTAGTTTCTTTTTAATTGAGACTGTCTGCGAGTAGATATATCACTGATATCATGATACTAAAAAAGCTTGTGCTTCTTCTCGCCATTCTTCTGTGCGGGTATTACTGATGCAGTAATTCACCTCGTGTGGTAATGTCACTAGCTTAAGTTACCCTTTTTCGACTAATAAGTGATCTGGCGAGCTATGGCTACCGAAAGTAGATGGTCGTCTATAAAAATAACTGCATAGTTTTAGATTTATTCTTTAGCATGTGCCCGCAGTGAATTGACCACAAAAACAGCACAGTTTGGTTGGTCAACATTAGACCTAAAAAGGGTAACTGCTTGTCTCCTCCTCTCTATCCTTTGTTGTGTCATAACTTCAGTGGTTGTTCGAACTTATACAATTGTGGAAGTAACGATAGATGTAACAGAACCACATTTTCCACGACTATGATAGTCATGAACTGCTAAAACCCATCGATTCTCCTCACATACTTTAATTATACATATTTCCAATCAAATACCAAAATGTTTTTTTTTATCCAATCTGGTATTGAGCTCTTCAAGATCGACTCAATCCAATACTTTTTTCTAAAATAAAAAATAAAAACAGCGTTAACTGATGTAGTCGATTTATTGTTAAATTGCCATTAGATGTGCACTTGGGATACCAATGCGCCTTATTAGGATGATACAACATTAACACAAAGCGAAATATGTCTAGGACATTTTTACATAATTTCCCCGCCCTTTCGATACAATTTTGTCCTACAACACAAGTGGCAAACACAAATGGGCTGTTTAGTGAAGTTTCGTGTGTAGCTTCCTTTCATGGCGATCATGCGATTATGTGTACTTTTGAATATGTTTATGGATCACAATTTCGATTGTATTGTCTTTAGCAATAGTAAAGATGTCACAGGCTGCAAGATGGAAGTTTAGATCCAATAAACAATCTAGTGATGGCTTTAAGCATAGCCTTTTGAGGAGCGAATTTGGGTTCAGAGTCTTTGCTTAAATATATAAAAAATAAAAAACTAAGTAGCACAAGACCTGCGCTATGCACGACTTCCCGACGCTCTGGTGGTTGCTATGCATGCGTCACTTCATGGCACAACAAAAAATGATGGATTGAGAGAAACGATAAAATTTAGGAGAGACGATAAACAACTTCGATTTGAAGAAGGGGCGGGAGTCGAAGACGCTTATCTCCACAATAGATAGTGGAGACTTTCATTGGCCTTTCGTTCCATCGAAAATTAGTCAATAATTAAATCAGAAAATATTAGTAGACATAAAAAAATTGGTCTCTCCATTGATGACATTAATAGATTGGATTAACAAAATTCTCATTCCTTTTTTTTAGGTTGCTAAAGTTATCATGGGTTCAACCCTCGAGTCTCCTTCCCATCCATGGTCCTCTGGCAACCTTAGGCACGATGGTCTCGATTCTGGGCACTAGGGGTTTCCGGCCGGCCTCAAGGCCCTGAGTCCAGTCCTTAGGATTTTATGTGTTGGGGACCCGAGTTGACCTCCCCTCACGCGGTGAATGATGGAAAGAGGTGAGGGACTTAAGCCATCCCGACGAGTTTGGTGATTCGGAATTCAGTTAAAGGTTGTTAGGTAACTCCATCAAATATAGTTCAAAGAGAGGCTATCGTATGAAATATTCCAGCCCCAACAACACTCCTTTTTCTTTTTCTAAAAGAAAAGCTGAGGAGTAGAGCTTTCAATCTTCGAGTAATTCTATTCCCTAAGAATCAATCAATTAATCAAGGCCTAAAGGAAATCTCCCGAATCAATCTAATTGTCAAGAGAGTCTTTTTCCAGGAAGGTTCGCAACCCCTTGGAGCTCTTACTCGATTCCGATTCGCTGTTGCTCATCGACGCACGACCATCGACTTCGTTGACTCGTCAATTGACGAGTCCTGCAGTTTGTCTTCTTCTGTCTTGGGAGAATGGACCAACCCTTTTGTTTTGATTCCCTGTATGGGGCACCTGACCAAAAGCTATGTCGTCTTCCAAATCCTTACTCATTCGTTACCACTAGGTTTTCCATTCCAATTCAATGTGAGACTTGGTAATGACCTTTTCGTTGTAACTCCATTCGATTAAATTTCTTCCTAATTAAAACCCTTGGTAAGTGCACGCGCAACAAACTTTGCGATGCTTAAAAAAAAAGAGTCTGTCCTTGTTATTATTTTTATTTTATGTGGATCCTATCGATACGAGAATTCACCTTACGTCATATCATCACCGACATGAGCTACTCATTTCAACTAAAAGGCAATCCAATGAGCTCCGGCCATTGGACATACGATTGATGCTAAGTGGACTTCATGAGGAAATTAACAAGATCTCATCATGAGTAATCACACTTGACATAAGAGTATTCAGTATCAGTTATTTTGACCACTTTAACATTTCAATTTAGGATCATATGTCTCGGCTAATCCCCGAGGTCACCGGCTTGGTAGCTGGGATCACTAGTTCAGTTGGGCCATCACATGCTCCAAGTCTCTGTCAAGACCTCGGTCCTCGGTGTACCAAGTTTTGGCGCCAGGGTCTCGAGTTCGGGCTTGAGGTCTTGAGTTGAGGCCTTAGGATCTCGAGCCCCTCCTCACACAATCAGGGATAGCAGTAGGTAATGGATTTAGACTATTCCACGACCTTGGTGGCAATGGAGTGTAATTGGGATGATGGTGGAATTCACAGCCATTTTTTTTCCGAAAGAAATCCCATTACGTGAAGCGTTTATCACTGGCGAAAGTCTTTCTTCTAAATGAAAAAGTAGATGAAGAAGCAGAGCGAAGACTTCAAGGAGAGCACTTCCCGTTGGAAATGCTTTGCTCGAGCTCGAAAGGCCAGCGAGCTTTCCAGGATGCTTCGCGACACGTGGATCCTTTTTAGCCTTTTCTTCCGCTCTATGTTTCTCGCATTACACACGTCGATCGACTTTGACTTCTTAGTTGACAAGTCGCAACACTTGTCTTCTTCTATCAGGTGAGATGGACCAACCCATTATTTTGACTCTAAATAGGGCCGCTGTCTTCAAAATTTTTGTTCATTTCTTAATATTTGCTTTCTGATTTGACTCGAGTCGTGACTAGATAATGCACTTTTCCTTGTAATTTCACTTGGTTGAATTTCCTCATAATTGAAATCCTTTGCAAAGTGCATGCGACAAGCATTCCAGAGCCAACAAAAAACTTGTCCTTGTTCTTGTTATTCTTTTACACGGGTATTATTGATGCAGGAATTTACCTCATGCGGCAATATTACCGACATAAATTACCCTTTTTCGACTAAAAAGGCAATTCGAGGAGCTGCGACTGCCGAATGTATATTTATTCAGTTAAGTATTGAACTCTTCAAAATTCGGTTAATCAAGTAATTATGTTAAAAAAAATAAACAACTTAATGGCGTTAGCTTATATGGTTGAATTTTTCTTTAAATGGCCATTAGTTGTGGCCATTAGTTGTACCAAGAGGACACCAATGTGCCTTGTTAAGTTGACATCCCTTTAGCAAATTATATTCGACAGCTAAGATACTTCCACGTCATCTTTCTTCATCCCATTCATTAGATGGCCGAGCGACTCTCTTATCAACTATATAGATGTATATATTTCAATAGCAAGTTGATAATGGTTATTTTTTAGTTTATGCCATCCGAATGGAAGGATGATAGTGCCCCTGTTCTTATAGAGGTAGGGGTGGGAAAAATTATAAAAACATCTTATAGTTATTGTAATTGTGTCAATTCAGTTTTAAAACCATGTTTTGCGTCAATTAGATTCTAAATATTTTACATTTGTGCAAATTCAATCTATGTATTCAATTTTGGTCGGAAATCTCTAACATAAACCTTGGTCGTCTTAAGCAGCGATGTCGGTGCTGATGTAAACGATTTTAAATAATAGTTTAAATACTTTTTCTTGCATTATTTATTTATTTATTTATTCTCCCTTTTTTCTTATTTTTTTTCACCTTCCCTTATTCGGTGCATAATGTCTCCCCTTGTGCTTGTCTCCTCCGTCGACCAGCTTTGACTTTTCAGCAGACCATTCCCACACGCTTTCCCTTCTTTCTTCCGTCCCATTGTGGTCAGTACACCCATAAATCACTCCCACACAATCTGTTTGTAGTCGGAGTTTTTTCTATGCCTCCTCTCATCATTGTTTCACGAAAGAAGCAGAGCCACTGGAAGTGTTCCTCCCGTCTTATCCTTCTTCCTCTCACATCTCAGCCCTAAAACACTAGATTCGCTTGACCCCTTCGTGCTCTCTGCTTTTGCATAACCGATGCACAAGGATCAACTCCTCCTGCTTCTTCTTCTTTTTCTAGTTCAGTCTTTTAGCATTGCCATCGAGAATGATCGGTGCACCACCTCTTGCGGCGAGGTCACAAACATAAGCTACCTGTTTCGACTGAGGGGCGACCCCAAGAGCTGCGGCGACCACAACTATGAGCTAGCCTGTGTGAATAACCACGCTGTGTTGGATTTGTACTCGATCCAGTATTATGTGTGGCACATTGACTATACCAACTTCACTATTAGGCTCACCGATATTGGGCTGCAAAAGGGCAATTGCTCATCTCTTCCTCGCCGCTCTTTGGGGTACCTCCTCTACTAGCCCAAACCGCATTGGTATAGATTCATGCGAGATGAATACGCGAGTCCACCGTTATTTAAGACCGTGGCGATCATGGACTGCACAGAGGCTGTCGATTCTCGCTTTAACACCAACGCTTCCTCGTGCCTCGATGGGAATGAATTTTTCAATTTATCTAGCAAGAGAAGGCGAGTATATGCCATGGATGCAAAAAATCACCTTGCCATTGCTTCCTTATAATCTCTTGCTTTACCGAGGGAGGTCGCTTCTAGAATCAAATGCAGTAAATCATCTAAATTCGAAAAGTAATCAACCAAAACAACAAATAAGGGAAAAGCCTAACGGAGGAGTCGAATCAGCAGCAACGCGGTGCAGCACGTACCTGGTGGGCACGCCAGTGGAGCCATGGGCGCATCCTATGAACCAGCATGCCAACATGTGGACCTCCGGCGAGGCTTGCCCAATGCGAGCTTTCCCTCCACCTACTTGAATGCCACACCGATTTAGTTTGTGGATGGAAAAGGCAAGTCGTGCTCAATCGTCGTCTGCCAAAGGCTATGAAGCACGGACATGTTACCCGTGCTTCTGTGTCGTGTCCGACACGTGTAGGAGCGTGTCGGACATGCGATCAACATGTGTTAGATTTTTCGACAAGTGGTCAACTTTTACCCGACACATTTGGACACGCGCGTTTAGAAGACAATGGAGGGTGGAAGAGACGGCGAAGGAGCAGAGACGAGGCTGCAAGCGACGATGAGCCCGCAACGGCGAGAGACGCCTAGAGAAAGAGCATAGACTAAGACGAGGGCCGCCACTGTGATGCTATGATGGATCTGACAAGGCTACAACTGTGAGGGAGAAAGGGCCAAAGGTGAGAGGAAGAGGAGAGGAAGGTGGTCGTGTGGCGTGTGGTGTGTGGCGAGGAAGGAGAAGGATCGAGAGGAGGAGAAGTGGAAGGGTCATGCGGCAAGTGGCAAGGACAAGGAGGTAAAGCTAGGGTTTTGACAGGAAACATAAAAAAAAAATTTAGGGGGAGGGGAAGTGACAAGGACAACCCGTCTGTTAGTGGTGAGAAGGGAAAGAAAAATAAATTTACGGTGGGCGGAAATGGACGATGGTGGGGAGGAAAATAAAAATAGGGGAGAGGGAAGAGAGTGCAGTAGACCCTAATGGAGATTTTTTCCGATTGAAAAATAAATAAATAAGATTGAAAATTAATTCAAACTGAATCGTAGACTTCCCAATCCCCTTACTCCCTTATGAATTATTATAATTATGATCCTGGGTGAAGCAATGAGCACTCAACATTACTTATATTATAAAGGGGGAGGGAATTCGATACAGACTGGTTGGTGTTCCAGAATGAGATAGTAGGCAACATCTCGCATCTCAAGCATCAAGAGTCTTGAGGCACGGAGTATCAAACCTTTCCCTTTTTGAGGTCAAGAGGCATCACTCCTTCCCCTAAATAATTAAAATGAAAATATTCATTTATATATACAAAGTGTTATAACGTGTCGAAATTCTCTATTTTTAAGAAATGATGTGTCGACGTGTCGTGTCGTGTCGCATGTTGGTGCTAATTAGGCTATAGGCAAGGACTATGAGCATTAATGAGGACCCCCTCGCTAGATCTAGCCTCACTAAGCTATGATTTCTCATCAATGACTCGCGATCAACCACTAGCAAAAATAAAGGAAAAGTTAAAAAAAAAAAACAGAAAAACTATCTTGAAAATTTTGAACTTTGTTTACCTCAGTATAGGATATGTCATGTAAGATGCTCGACACCTTCATTAGCATATTCCAGGCAAAATGACAAGATAGGCTGCCTCAATAAAACCTTGTTCATATGTTAATATTTGCTTTCCCATTTGATTCGAGTCGTGACTTGGTATTGCCCTTTTCCTTGTAATCTCACTTGGTTTAATTTCCTCTTGGTTGAAACCCTTTGCAAAGTGCATGCAACAAGCATTCCAATGCTCTAAAAAATGTTCTCCTTGTTTTTGTTATTCTTTTACAAGGAAACTGTCGATAGAGGAATTTACCTCATGCAACAATCTTACCAAAATGAAATACCATTTTTCCATTAAAAAGCAATCCGAGGAGCTGCAACCACCGAAAATATATCATTCAATCAAGTATTTAACTCTTCAGATTTCGCTAGATGTAGTAACTATGTTTAAAAAAAAAAAGTTAATGGCATTAGCTCATAAGGTCAAATTTTTCTTTAAATGGCCATTAGTTGTACCAAGAGGACCCCAATGTGCCTTATTAAGTTGACATCACGTTAGCAAATTACCATTGACAGTCAAGATGCTTCCACATCATCTTTCTTCATCCCACACATTAGACGGCTGAGCGACTCTCTGTATATTTCGATAGCAAGTCGATAATGGTTAATTTTGAGTTTATGCCCTTCAAATGGAAGGACGATAGTGCCCCAGTTCTTATCTAGGTGGGGTGGAAATAATTATAAAAAAGTCTTATAATTATTTTAATTATATCAATTCAGTTTTAAAATCTTTTTTTTTGCGCCAATTATTGTATTTGTGCAAATTCAATCCATCTAGCTAATTTTGTCGAAAATTTCTAAAGTGAACCCGGGTCATCTTATGCAGCGGTGCTGGTACTAATGTAAACGATTTTTAATAATACTTTAAATATTTTTTCTTGCATTATTTATTTTCCCTTTTTTTCTTTTTCTTTTTTCACCTTTCCCTTATTCGGTGCATAAAGTCTCCCCTTGTGCTTGCCTCATACGTCGACCAGCTTTGACTTTTCAACAGACCATTCCCACACGCTTTCTCTTCTTTCATCCGTCCCATTGTGGCCAGTACACCCATAAATCACTCCCGCACAATCTATTTGTAGTCGGAGTTTTTTCTATGCCTCCTCTCATCATTGTTTCACGAAAGAAGCAGAGCCACTGGAAGTGTTCCTCCCGTCTTATCCTTCTTCCTCTCACATCTCAGCCCTAAAACACTAGATTCGCTTGACCCTTTCGTGCTCTCTGCTGTTGCATAACCGATGCACAAGGATCAACTCCTCCTGCTTCTTCTTCTTTTTCTAGTTCGGTCTTTTAGCATCACTGGCGAGAATGATCTGTGCACTACCTCTTGCGGCGAGATCACGAATATAAGCTCCCCATTTCGACTAAGGGGCGACCCCAAGAGCTGCGGTCACCATAGCTTCGAGCTATCTTGTGTGAATAACCGTGCTGTCTTCGATTTGTACCCGAGCCAATATTATGTGCGGCACATTGACTATACCAACTTCACTGTTAGACTCGCCGATGTCGGGCTGCGAAAGGGCAATTGCTCATCTCTTCCTCATCGCTCTTTGAGGTACCTCCGCTACTGGCCCAAAACTTAGTGGTATAGTTCCAAGCCATATGACTATGTGCATCCAAAGTTATCCAAGACCGTGGCGATCGTAGACTGCACAGAGGCTGTCGATTCTCGATTTAACACCGACGCTTCCTCGTGCCTCAATGGGAACAAATTTTTGAATTTATCTAGCAGGAGGAGGCGAGTATATGCCATGGGTGTTGCGAACGTCTCGTATGTGGGAACTTCATGCACTATAGAGCTTTTGGCAATGATACCATGGTGGGCTGATGGCAATCTTCGCTCATATGAACAAATTCATGATATGATGGTTTATGGGTTTGAGCTTTCCTGGTTTTCCGCCGCTTGTGATATTCATTGCAAACATTATTTCAACTGCGACATCAGCGAGAAGAACCAAATTCAGTGCAGTTCCAAGGAAGGTAAGGACTTTTGAGTTAGTTCATTTTCCTTAAAAAGAGCAGAATATTGTGAGTAAACACTTATGAAACATCGTTTAAACGTGAAATGCAGCTATAGGTACATATTTTTTGTGCCTATTTGATTTGCACATGCCTACGGAGATGAAGTACTTCAGTAAATGTCGTTGTGGCATCTCATATTTATACTAAGTAAATGCTACTTAATCATTCGTTTATTTATCTAATTCGAATTCTGCCAATATATCTTAATGGATTGAACCGCTATACTCATTCCCTTATTATGATCTAAGTAAGTGTCTTTTAGATCTCTTCAGCTTCCACTTGTCACATTTTCTTAACTCTTTTGCAGGCGACGGTGGCACCATATATATTGAAATTTTTACGTTGATACCGCTCTATGGCATCGGTAACATTGTTACAATTTTCTCATCGTGAAATTGATTTAATGTTTCTAATGCAAACAATTTACCACACCCAAAAATTGGTTATCAGAATGATAACGCACTCATAGTTTTCTTGCCTTTTCCCCAAAAATTACAGTGCCGTTCATAGCTGTGAAGTTCATATTGGGAACCCCTTGTATGATGATGTTGCTAATATGCATGTGGAGGAGAAGACACTTAGCAATGGACCAAGAGGTTGAAGAGTTCTTACGATATAACAACAATTTCTTACCAATAAGGTACTCTAACTCGGACATCAAGAAAATCACAGGTGGTCTTAAGGACAAGCTAGGCGAGGGAGGATATGCTTATGTGTTCAAAGGAAGACTCAGGAGTGGTCGTGATGTTGCGGTGAAGATCTTGAAGAAGGGGAAAGCGAATGGGCAAGACTTCATCAACGAAGTGGCTACCATTGGAAGAATTCATCATTTTAATGTGGTTGGACTCATCGGTTTTTGCTTCGAAGGCTCCAAACAAGCTCTCATCTATGATTTTATGCACAATGGGTCTTTGGATAAGCACATTTTCTCACGAGGAGAGGGGACATCACTCCTGTTAAGAATAGCATCCAAATTATAGGGAACTTTCTCAATCTGAATGGAAGGAGAAGAAATTGCGCTATGAAGAAGTTTCTGCTTAAGAGTGGGATCAGATTCTTCATGAAGAGTTTCAAGAAACAATTTTTCTTCTTGAGTCAGGACGTTGATCTGAAGAGTTTCCTCTTGCTCAGAGTCTGAAGAAGAAGAAGAAAACGAAGAGGCCTCAATATCATTAGTCTGAAAACCAGAAATGGAACCTTCTGAAGAGAGTTCTTCATCCGAACTAACCATGAGTTGGTTAATTTGGTTAAGAACATCCTCTTCGAGGTCAAGCTCATTCAATTTTTTGTGAAATGTGCAGAAACAAGAAGTATGGCCTTTTTTGCCACAATTAAAACAAGTATAGCTTTTGAAATCTCTTTTTGAGGTTTCTTTTTTGGAAGAGTCTTGCCTCTGGAAACTGGGTTTCTTCTTAAAATTGGATTTCTTAGAAGAGTTTCCTTTGGCTGAAGACTTACAACAGCAACTACCCTTTGGGCACCTGGAACAAGAGCTCTCTTTTTTCTTTTCCTTTTTTGAGGAAGAGACAAATGATGGGTCATATTGAATACATAAATCACCAAGACCTTGGATCTTGTTTTTCTTTTTTAATTGCTTCTGAATTTTTAAAGAAGTACAAAGTTGAGTACCAATAGTATAAACAACAGAAGAAAGTTCGCCATAAGAGAGAAAATCATAAGGTATTTCACCCCCATTTTGTTCTCTTATTTTATCATGAACTTGTTCACCAATGAGTTTGGGCAAACCTGCAAGGAATTTTTCTTTCCAAAAAGGTTGGTTGCAGTTTTGCCGGAGGAAAACTCTTTGGAGGAAAATATCTTTATATTGGTGGAAATCACCTAAAGAATGACAACGCATATTTGAGAGCAGATCTAGGTCTTTGTTGCAAATATGAGAAGGATCACCTATGAAATGATTGGAAATGTTAAAGATGGGAGTGTTTACTGCATCTTCGATGGGTTCTCCATGCTCATCAAGAATAGGCTGACCTTGATCGTCTATCCTATAAGCACTGAGAATGTGATCTTTTTGTTCTTGGATAAGGTAATTATCCCACCAACCTTTGAGTTGTCCACTCATGCCAGCAACAAGGTAATAGGCGATGGTATGATCTGTTGTACCATCATGGGTCTTATAGGTATTTGCAAGCATGACCATCTTATTAAGAAGATTGATCAAGTTGTGGTCAATGAGACCATCCAGATTCCATTCGTAGATGGAATCAGCAGAATACCTATTCTGAAAGACATTAGACTTTTCGTTAAGTCCAATGTCAGTGGGAGAAGTCTTGGGATACCAGACCATTTGGGGTTCTTTCCAGGTAACGTTGTTAACCTGTGAGGTACTAGTATCTATGGTATTGACTTCTCTACGAGGTTCATTGATTGTGATACCTCTGGAAGCGATGGGCGCAGAAGGTGTAAACAAAACTTCATTCTTAGGGGAATGAGCTTCTTTGGTCTTTCCGTTAAGAGCGGAATTTCGGAGTTTGATAGCTTGAAGAAACTCTAGGCTTGGATTTCTAGGAATACTAATAATAGAAAAGGGTTTGAACATCGGTTGTTGTATGGGACTAGCATCTGTCTCGGTATGAGTCAGTGCTATAGTTTCTATTCTGTCACTATTTTCCTATGGTATGAAGGTGCTGGTTAGCAAAATTATTTTGCTCTATTACCTTCTTAAACTGGTGACGTCTATTCCTTCCGGAGTCTTGAAGGGTACGACAACTATTTCAGTACCTGCTAAGTCAAACTTAAACTTCCTAAGAGGCGGATGAACAGACTTGATAATATAATTATCGTCGAGCTGCCATTGAACAGAATTATCAATGACACAGATTTGCTTTGGCGGAAGAAAGTGATCTTCAAACCAATCAAAGAACAAGATATGATGTCCATGTTTGTACATGTAATCATAGTATTGATCTTTAATAGATTTGGAATGATCACTGAATAGATTAAAAAACCAAGTCCTAATTTCTGAATTAGACTCGGAACAGAATTCCCTATTGAGCATCTCCTTGTTAGGTTCAAAAACTCTATCTATAACATAAAGCTCCTTTTGGGCAAAGCCAATTTCTTGCTCGGCTTCGACCTCAGAAGAGGTAGGTTCAGGGTAATCCTGAGGAATGTTATAAATAGGTCTAGCAATCCCTTGGGTAGTTTCTACTCCAGTGGGATTAGGTAAAGGAGGAGCTGTAGGTAAGGCTGCAGCTTGAGAGGTCTGTGAACCTCTGGTGCTGTCTGGTAAGGTAATAATAGGTGGTAAAGTAGGTTGAAGATCTATTGAACTTGGTCAAATGAAGAACGAGAAGAGTTTCCTAATTCAGGGAATCTTCTAGAGCTGGAAGTATGGAAAGAAGGTCTTCTGGGAGTAGGAGGCTGGCTCTATCTCCTAGAAAAATGTATGGTTACCTTGCCTTTAGGGTGTTGTACTATGTTGGTAGGGTCTGTATTTTGGACAATTTGTCTAGGGATTGGGCTGTCTAATTCCCAATGTTCGAGTAGATGGATGTCGCTCCAATATATCGATCTGGGAATGGTGGCGTTTGCCCTAGAAACATTAGATTGTAAATAAAGGGTTTTACCTTTGGGGCTTCGTTGAAAAGCCTTTGGGTCGAATTTAGACTTCATAGCCTTGTAATGAATCTTATAGATAAGTGACAAGGGAATTGATCCTGGGGCTATCTTAACATTATGGGTCTTGATCTCTAAGGTCAAAGAGTCAAGGATGTTTTTGTCTAACAAGGAAACAGCAAAGTTTGGGTAACAATCTAAGGAGATTGGACCGCTACACAAACTAGTTTCTATGGTCGCAAGGATAGACTCTTCGTAGTCTAAAAGCCTAGCGTCTCTAAGAACAAGAAGAAGGGAAGTGTTAAGTCCTTCTTTTGTAAGAGGCTTAACACTGATTTGGATTAGGCCGAAGTGAAGATAATGATACTTGGCCTTTGAAATATAATCTTTGATAGACTTTTTGTCTAAAAGACGAATTTTCTCAAAAGAGTTAGGGATAGGAATATCCCTTTCCTCGGTTTGAATAACAAAATCAGAAGACTTAAAAAATTTACTTGCATCTGAATAAATCTGATTTGCCTTAACCTTAGGTATTTTCCAATTATTCAAAGATTTATTAAAGTCTTCTAAAGTTATTTCATCTCTATAAACCATACCACGATCAGTGGAGTCTAGTGTTATAGAATTAGAAGAGGAAATGGAGTATCTTTCTGGTTCCTTGGTTATGACTGTGCTTTCTCTCTGCTTAGTGAGTCTTGAAACTGGGATAAAGGGCACTCACGACTTACAACCCTATTTGTCGGGCTTTACTGCATTCCCATAATCCCTTCTCTTTCTGAAAAAGTGTGCAGAGATACTCGCGGTACCTCAGTATGGAATCCAAAGAGAACACACCGGATCTAACCTCATGCCGGAGTAGGACGGACCAATCACTTCGCGTACACATCCTTTCAATGCTCAAGCCTGTAGCCCATACTACAATAACGCTGTGTTCGATATGCAGTACCTATCAGAGCCACTCTAAGCTTTCACCCCAGACACCTTTGGGCGGAGAGTCACGCTTCGGACAAAGGTCACGTGCGAGAGTTCCCTATAGGTGCGTCTTAAGAGAGCATGTGCTGGGCTGATGTTATTCAGCACCCAGTGGACCGTGCAAGGGAGTTCCCAAGCCGACAGATAGACTTATCGGACTATCCAAGATGGTATATATATATATATTCGGCACAAGACATGCAGTGGTCAGTTCTACTATTCAAGTTCGATCGGTTGACCAAGATCTCTTAACGTGGTTGTCTCTTGTTTCCTTGTGGTCAACAAGATTTCCAAAGGTAGTGTTATCTTTGACCTTCTTGGGGCTGCTCATAATATGGTATCAAAAGAACCAAGTCAAAACAGAGGTTCACGTGGCTTGTGGATTTATTATGTCAATTTTGGACGTGCACATTGTTAAAGGAAATATGCTAAATTATAGTCAAGAGCCAACCAATCTCATCTATTATTATGAATTGGGAGTCATGGAGAAACATACCATCCTCGACAGTTCAGATTTCATCATCATTCTCTTTATTAGCAATGTTTCGCGTTGTTACTTGTAAGAATTGCTTTTTGCATGGTCAACCATTGGTGGATTCGTTAAAAAAGGAAAAAGAAAAATAAGTAGACAAAAGAAAGAAAAAGGGAAAGCAGTAGAGAGAGAGAGAGAGAGAGAGAGAGAGAGAGAGAGGGTGGCCGAGAGCTCGCACGGGAAAGAAAGGAAAAGAGGAAAGAAGGGAAGAAGAAGAAGAATGGCGAAAAGAGGGAAGAGGCTTTGACTCATACTCGCCACAGTTGGCGAGGACATGTCGGAAAGCCTAGTCGATTATGTTTCATAATGTTCGGTAAGTGCTCACAGCTCATTTAGCTTTTCGATTATGGCTTAAACTAGAAATTGTTGTGAAGTTTGAGCTACGTAATTCTATTTTGGAGTCGTTGAGTCATAAAAATTTCATGGAAATGGTGGATTATGTTATTGCAGAGCTTTTGGAGTTTGCTGAGAGTTGACTTGAAGCAATGATTTATTGGGGCGAAATTTTAGGGTTTCATGGGCGAGTTTCGCATTATAAACTGCTTGAATAATTGCTTTGGATATTGCAAATGAATTGATTCATTAGCGTTTAAGCATCATTCAGTTATTTTGAGGTCGAGATAGTGTTTTACATGATTTTGACATCAATTCTCATCTAATTGTTAGGATTGCGAGGTCGATAGTTCGAGTTGTCATTGTTGTTGTTGTTTTTTTTCTTTTTTTATAACCGAGGTGTCCGGCCTAACTTGCGTACACCTCAACTATTTCTCGGGGGAGACTAGCACATCAACTTACCGCATGACCCCCACTTAAATCACAAGCGCTTCCCTGGGGAATGGAACCCAAGACCTCAACAAAATCTAAGTTTGTCCTAATCAGCTAGGCTACCTATGGGTAAATAAGTCATCATTGTTGTTCGATCTTAGGCTTTGCCAAGTAAGTGATATATCTCTTCTTCAAGTTTGTAAATTTGCATTGTGAAAATGATATGGATTATGTATAGTATTAGTTTGGAAATAGAATGATTATTGCATAAAGAGCCCAATCGAGCATTTATTATTTCTTAGTTTATTCACAAATGTTTTAGAAAACGAGATGTACAAAATATTGTGAAGAAATATATATATATATATATATATATTGCGTTGCAAACTGATTAATGCATGGAATTTCGAATGACATGAGAAATGCTTTCAGAAATGTACTTCTAATGGATGAGTTAGGTTGTGAAAGATTATATTTTTGATTTGTCACAAAATTTCATGATATTGATTCTAAATTGGCTTGTAAATAGTGAAAAAAATAATGTTGTGAGTTTGTGATTGAACTCAAATTTTGTTATGAGCTATTAAGAATTGAAGAGACTTGTGGGTATGCATACAAGTTAGAATACCTTTCTAAGCTAATTGCTGGCTTTATAGATGGAGATCGCACAAAGGGATGAATCTTGATAGCTTGTCATAGAGCGTGGACGATGATTTGATATGGAACAATGAATTGGATAGAATGGACTACCAACGTGTGATGTGATATGAGATTATAAAAAAAAAATAGATCATTGACGTGTGAGTTGAGATTGTTTAATGTAATTAATAATTAGTATTTTTTTAATAGAGAATAAATAATTGACGTGTTTATAAGTATTTGAATTGTGATGGCGAATTTATATGATTATCTCTGGATTGTATAAAGTTTTGATGTGACACGACAATTTGTAATTTATTTGATGATATATATATCTATATATATATATATATTACATCACAAGTTTTGAATTATGAATTACAAAATTATATACATAGTGGTTGCTCTTTTCCGCTCTTTTCAAGTACCTCGATTAATAACGGCCAATAGAGCGAGAGAAACATCGATGGAAATTATTAGGAATTGGATTGTGGGTGATTCGAAGATGCATCATTCGGATGAGAGGACGGAGGTGTCACTCCCTTTTTTCCAAGTGAGATTCGGGGGTGTAAGATTCGAAGATGCACTGTGAGTGAGCTAAGAATTGAGCACGAAAGGGATCACAACTCGCCTTTCCAGGACGGATTCCACCCCATGATCCTTTCCCTTCTTCGTCCGATTCTCCGTTGCTCCTCCATGCCTGTCGACTGACTCCAACTTATCGGTTGACGAGCCCCGCACATATCCTCGTGGATCTTGCGAGATGGAACCAACCGGTCCGACAAGATAGTTGGATCGCCTTCAAGAACCTTGCTTATTTACGCTAGCTTCCCGATCCAATTCAATTTGGTGACTTGATAATGCTCCCTATTTCTTGTAATTTCATTCGATTTAGTTTCTTCTTAACTGATAATCATTGCAAGCACAAGTGCAACTGACATTGCGATGCTGAAAAGGCTTGTCATTCTTCTTGCCATTCTTTCATGCGGGGCTCATCGATGCGGGAATTCACCTCATGTGGCAATGTCACCGACGTAAGCTACTCTTTTAGACTAATAAGTGACCCGTGGAGCTACGGCTACCAATAAGTATGAGCTAGTCTATAAAAACAATAGCACTGTTTTAGATTAATTCTCAAGCAAGTGCCCGTAGTGAATTGACTATAAAAACCACACAGTCTGTCTTGACAAAATGAGTTCACTTTTCGAATTTTCATCGATAATTTCTTTACAGCTTATTTACCACCACCACCACCACCACCATCATCATCTATCTACCAAAAAGTACTCATTATTTTCATGTTGAGAATATTCAAATGACCACATGAAAAATATGACTCATAATAAATTGTCTCGTCATGCATGCTTAACATAAATAAATATTACTTTCCTTCTCATTCATAATTGTCTTCTGAAATAAATACATAAATACTTATATAATTTATTTAGTGACACTCCAAGTTGAATAAAGAATCCTTCAATCACGACCTTGTGACATTTGTCTTAATTTTGCACATCTCCAAGGAAATATATGATATTGACACCCACAATGGACATGACAGTGATCGTACGTAAGGGCTTGCGTAAGTCGGGTTACATATGAAAATGCAAAAGAATAAACATGTGCAAAATTTTTTATTTGACGAGGATTATTTAAGATCTTGGGGATGGAAAAAGAAAACATTTTCAAACCAAACGCATCACGCGAGTGGCCAGCAGATAAAAGTCGAGTTGATCAGGTTTTGCTTTTTGCTACCCTTTGTTGAGTGAACTGTGACTTTTCAGCGACCATTCCCGCACTTCGCGACTGACGCGTCCCGTTTATCCTTTCTCTCGTCGCTATATCAAGAAAGAGACGGAGCATCTTCATCTTCATCTCAACACCGCAAAATCACTCGCTTCCTCCACGCAAGTAGTTATCGTCGGAGATTTTTCCTCCTCTAATCTCTGCTCCGGGAAACGGAGCAAACCAGAAGTATTCCTCTGATCTTTGTCCATCTTCCCCAACACCAAACATTAGATCTGCTCGATAAGTTCGTGCTCTCCTGCTATTCCATGAGCAATGCACCAAGATCAACTCCTCGTTTTTTCCTCTCCTTCTTCTACATCGGTCTTTTAGCATCATTGTTGACAATAATGAGTGCACAGCCTCTTGCGGGAAGATCACGAAATAAGTCACCCGATTAGGCTGAGCGGCTCTCCGAAGCACTGCGGCCACAAAAAATATGAGCTATCCTGCAAAAAAGACAGCACCATTCTGACTCTTAAGTCAGGCTAGTGGTTTGTAAACTCCATCGACTATACCAACTACACGATTAGGGTTGCTGATGTTAAGCTGCAGGAGGGCAATTTCTCGTCTCGTCCTCTCTACTCTTCCGTCGACCTCTACTCCAGTAAGAGTTATTGCCTGGACTTTCGCCTGCCTGGTCAACGTTGCCTGCAGTACGTACAATCAACACATGTCGTGGCTATCGTGCGCTGCACGAAGGCCATCTTTTCTCCGCTTTACGTCGATGCTTCGCCATGGCTTGACGGGCTTCAACTTTTGAATTTCTCTGGTACGAGAAAGCGAGGGTACGCCGTGTTCGATGCGAGGGTTTCATACCTGGAAGCAGAGTGCACTATAGAGCGTATGGTGACGATACCACGGATGTTTGATGGCAATGATTATTGATACTATGCGCAAATTCACGAAGCAATGGTTAAGGGGGCCGAGTTTTCATGGCTTCCAATAGCCTGTGAGGAGTTTTGCCCCAGTGGTTGGTGCTCCCTGATTGGCCACATACCAATTATATGCGGACCCGAGATAGGTATGGACTTTTGAGTTTTTTCATTTTTTTTAAATAATAATAATAATAGTAAATATAGTCGTGAAGATATATTTGGTTGAAACCTGTGAAATTTCACATGCCCGTTAAGATCAACTTTTAAGTAAATGCTGTTGTGGCATTTTATTAGTATAATTACATAATATTATTTTATTCTTCTATTAATTTATTCAATTCAAATATCACCAAAAAATCTTGATTGGGGTCTAAATAAGCGTCATTTTAAATTTTCTTCAGCTTTCACTTGTCACATACGAAAACTCTTTTGCAGGAAAAATAATGCGTTACCTCGACGTTGTCCCCAGGTGAATTGACTGGTACTATGATGGATTGGTTGGCGAGTATTTTCAGACGCCATTGGATTATGGTTGGGTAACATTAATACAATCTTTCATTATGCAATTAATTTAGTGTTCTTTAATGCAAACAATTGAACCCACCCACAAATTAATTTCGTCATTTATTGATTTTTTTTATCTATTTAGGTCGGCATGCGCCTATAAACCTTAGTGGAATGAACAAACGTGCTCAGTGATTGATTATGTTCTAATTATGTGTCTCTTTAATTTTCTTCGGCTTTCATTTGCGAACACTTCAATCTCTATCGCGATGGGGAGCTCTACCTACGAGCGACGCGCTCGCTTTTTGATATCGGTAACATTACTATAATCTTCTCATTGTAAACTTGATTTAATGTTTCTTAACGCAATCATTTAACACGCCCACAAATCCAAAACATAACACACCCGCAATTTTCTCGCGTTTTTCCCAAAATGCAGTGTTTTTGTGTATGGTCCCAAAATTATCCTGGGAGCCCCATGCGTGACGTTGTTGCTGATATGCAAATGGAGGAGAAGAGACTTAGCAATGGATCAGAACATTGAAGAATTTCTGCAATCTAATAATAACTTCTTGCCAATAAGATACTCTCACTCAGACATCAAGAAAGTTACGTGCAATCTTAAGGACAAACTAGGCGAGGGAGGTTATGGTACCGTCTTCAAAGGAAGGCTCCGGAGTGGCCGTGATGATGCGGTGAAGATCCTGAAAAAGGGGAAAGCGAACGGGCAAGACTTCATCAATGAAGTGGCTACCATTGGAAGAATTCATCATATTAATGTGGTTGGACTCATTGGTTATTGCTTCGAGGGCTCCAAACAAGCTCTCGTGTACGATTTTAGGCACAATGGGTCTTTGGATAAGCACATATTCTCACGAGGAGAAGGAACTTCTCTTGATTGCAAGGAAGTGTATGCAATTGCTCTCGGAGTAGCTAGGGGGATTGAATATCTTCATCGAGAATGTGATGTGCAAATTCTACATTTTGATATTAAGCCCCAAAACATCCTTCTGGACAAGGATCTCACCCCCAAAGTTTCGGATTTTGGGCTTGCAAGATTGTATCCCACAGACTACAATATAGTGGCTTTGACAGACGCTAAAGGAGCTTTTGGCTATATGGCTCCGAAGCTGGTTTACAAGAGCCTTGGAGGCACCTCTTACAAAGCCGATGTCTATAGTTTCGGCAAATTGTTGATGGAAATGGCCAGTCGGAGGAAAAATTCGGACATGGTTGGAGAGTGTTCTGATCAGACTTAATTTCCTTTATGGATTCATAACCAACTTAGTACAGGATTGGACATCCCATTGGAACTAGTTACCGAGGAGGATAAGAGAATAGTAAAGAAGATGATAATAGTAGCACTTTGGTGTATACAATGGAGTCCTACTGATCGCCCTTCAATGTGCAAAGTCTTGGAAATGTTGGAAAGAGAAGGACATAATCTACAAATGCCTCCAAAGCCACTCTTTTATCCCTCAGAAGTATCAACAAGGGATTATGGTACTTGTATTGATGAAGCCAATAATACTATATCCAGTTCATCAATTAGCACAAATGACCTATGAAGATTCTCATCTTGGGAATATTAGTAATGGCATTATACAAGTATAGGTACATCAGGACCATTTGATCCCGTGACGTATGTGGCGAGTAGTCGATTGATCGTATATATGATTCTCATCTTTAGATAATATATGTTTAATGACTATTTATGTGACATCCTGAATTTTCGACCTTATCTCGATGAAATAAATGGGCTTTTCGCTGATGCGCCTATGGTACTTTTTCTCAGAGCTGATCACTCATGAGTTAACAACCTATTAGGTAAAACTGTTAAGGGATATAACCACGGTAAAATCCCTAAAAGCTACCTAGTGAGTTGAATTGTACCTAAATCGTGTTCGGTTGATTTTAACCATGAAATTGAACTCGGATTCGGAAATCGAACGTTCAAGCGTGTCACGATTTATTTTTAGGACCTCGTCTCATCTTTACGGAGAATTCCATCGAGCCGGGAATTTTGCGGAAAAATTCAAATTGGACAAAAAGAATTTGTGGAAATTCGGATGGGTCTCTTTAATTAGATTTATGGGCTACCAAATTGAATTATTTGGTGGGTAAATGGTGGAAATTCGTAGGGGCTGATTAAGGTGTCTATTTGGGCTCCAAAAAGGCTTTATTTTGTGAAGAGATGATAAGAAAATTACCCATTGGATGACCCTTTGACTTTTGGGGCTTACTCTCAAGTGTTTGAGATATTTTTGGAGGACTTTTGTGGCTTCTTGTCCCCTACCAGCAGGAAGCAACATATCTTCCTCCTCTTTCTTCTTCATTTTCTTCTCCTCCTTTTTCTGCTGCTCATGCCCTCCCTACTTGCTGTGCAAGTTTCACCTTAGCTGAGCCTCTTCGGAGCTTCTTTTGGTGTGGCCGTAGGCTCGGGTTTTGCTCGTCTTCGCGCCGCCGTCGCCGTGAACCGATTTATTCTCTAATCCGGTGAGTCTACTTCCTAATCCTTTCTTAGGGGGTGATTACACTTAGGGGTTAGATTGGTGTTGATTAGCTTGATTAGATTAGTTTTAGGTTGGATTGACACTAGTGATGATGATTTAGTCTAGTTTAGTGGATTTATCTTGAATCTGTCTACTGGAGGCTTGCTGTTTGCCAATTTTGTGGATTGAAATTGGATGAGATTTGGAGGTCGATTCCTTCTTGAGAAATGTTTTATACATATTCAGCTATAACATATATGTTACTCAAGATTTTATGAATTTAAAATAATATTATTTCAACTTCGTTTTAAGCAAAACAGAACCCCTGTTTTTGCTGGAGTTTGTGACCTTTTGATTTCAATGGATTTTTATCAAATCATAGGGTCCGAATTTCAAAAGAGTTACTTCATGGAAGTTGTTTCTTACATATATCAGTATAACATAATAAAATTTCATCTCAATCGGACAAGTTTTTGATCTCGAACCAAGCTGGTTTTGAAAGACGTGAGCTCTGAAAACAGACACAGTTTTTGCAATGTTTTGAGCGATTTACTGCTCTCAATCAAGAAGGATTTGGGTCAATATGTCTTCACGAAAAATGTTCATTTATGTGTCCTTTATAACATATTAAAATTTTATAATTTTCCGATATCATTTGATTATGTTTCTGGATTTAAACGTGGAGATGCGCGAGTGGCCCTGTTTCTGCTGATTATGGCCGATTCTGTTTTGGTGATTGTTCTTGATATAGTGCTTGCTGGACATTGCATATTTGGTGAT
Organism: Melaleuca alternifolia; assembly: GCA_019926035.1. NCBI lineage: Eukaryota > Viridiplantae > Streptophyta > Magnoliopsida > Myrtales > Myrtaceae > Melaleuca > Melaleuca alternifolia. The sequence continues at coordinate 752,357 of JAGKPW010000011.1, read as the reverse complement.
ATGTTTGATTTGTGGCATGCTTAGAACCTTCCCGAGTTGTGGCAAGGATAACATATGAGCTCGGGAGAGGGACGGCGATACGTAACGCCTCTACCCCCGCTTTACATATTGGCTCGGGAGAGGGACGGCGATACGTAACGCCTCTACCCTTGCGGCTTGGGAGAGGGATGGCGATACGTAACGCCTCTGCCCTTGCATTGCATGTTTTGACGAGGACCTGAGGCGAGAACTTTTCGCGGGTCGAGAAACATCGGAATGTCGGATTGAACTTTTGATAATTGATGTGCAATGTGCTGGTTGGTAAAGATGTTTGCTTCAAGTGTATGTGTATGAACTGTACTGATGTGCAGGGACGTGCTGCGGTGAGGTAAGGAACATTTGATGTGTGTTAAGCCACCTCTAGGTGAATTTCTTCCTAATAGGGGCTTAGGGGGTAGACTTGCTGAGACATTGTCTCAACCCGTCGTGGTTACAATTTTTCAGGTCCCTAGATGAAGGTGCAATATGAACCGTTATGGGGTCCCACAAGTGATGGATTTTTTAGCACGCCTTTTTGGCTGGACCCGAAGCCCTTGGCTGTAGATCCCGAAGACTAGATAGCTCAGTAGTTTCCTTTTTGGTTTAGTCTGCTGTGTATCTAAACTCGGGGTTATTTATAAAATATTTTTTGTGTAAATTGTGTTGTCCTACTTTCCTATCCCATGTTTGAGAGTTGTACGGGGATTGTTTTAATTCGCTTCCGCATGTGCAAAAATCTATTGGGTCGGCGACGCATCCTGGGAACGTCGCAATTTAGTCGACCACCAAGGGATGTGCATGTTTTCGAGGTTCGGGACGTGACAATTTACATGGATCTTAATTAGGATTGTATCATGTTATATTATCATATTAATGATGTCATGTTTTATAATTTGGGCTCTCAAATCCAATAGAAAACCTAGTGACGACTTTTGTTATAGTCTGCAAGGAATAAGATTAGGTTTCAAACTCTCTACTTCAAAAAATCCAAGTAACACGCATCCTGTGCTGGGCTTGGCTTCAGGCGCTTCAGTGCTCTTCATGGACACTTTGCTTCGTTGAACAACAGTTGTCGTTGCACATAGTGTTGAAAATTAGTGGATGGGTAGATATGACCAAAATTTACGAGGGATATTGATAAAAGACTCTGATTTAAAGAAGGGAGATTGCGAGACAGTTATTTACTCTGGTTTAAAGAGGGAGATTGCGAGACAATTATTTACCTTTTAAACTTTTATTGCCTTTTTTTTTCCATCGGAAATTAGTAAAAAACTATATTAAATAATAGTCGGAGACAACAGGGATTATCTCTCCCTTTTTAACTGAATAGATAAGATTAGTTGGCTTTTTGTTTCTCTTACTTGGTTGGTCAAGATTGCCAACCTTATTTATTAATAAATGTGCACTTGAGAAGGATGTAAGGTTTTGCTTTGTTTTGTTTCAAATTCATTGTCGAAGCTATTATGTTAGATGGAAATTTTATCTGAGCAGGAGTTTTATGTTGTTCTTACGAAAAATAGGTTTAAGTGTTTATCTTCATTTGAAACATAAATGTTTGTTGTGCATATTCAATTTTAAGGATAGTGTTAATTGTTTCAACACTTTTCATAATAATTCTTAAGCAGCATGTCACTCTCCATATTAAATTGATTGTAGAACAAATAGAGGTGGGGGCAAACAAAGTCCGACTTAAGAATGTATGTGAAATTTTACAAATTTTTAGATTCAATTTAGCAGGTTTTAAGATTGACTTTTTTTCAGTACTAAATGTATTTACTTCTTAACTCGAACCCCAATAATTATATGAATCTTATGTAGATACATTTGTATTTTTTTTTATCAACATGCAAAGATAAAAGAGTAGAATGGTATTTACAAAAAAACAAAGAGTAGAATGGTGAGTTGCATCTTTTTCAATTTCTCTGTGTTTTTTTCCCTTTCTTTTTATTTTTTTGGCTAGATACAATTTCTCTGTTTTTGGCCTCCAGAAATTGAAGTACTGGTTTCTTAATTTGGGATAAAGAAAGAAATAACGAAAGCTTTCGGGGACCAAATACGAAATAATAGAAATATTGCGTCCATGGATGCAAAAAATCGCCTTGCCATTGCTTTCTTGTAATGTCTTGCTTTATTGAGGGAGGTCTCTTCTAGAATCAAACACAGTAAACCGTCTAATTCAAAAATTAATCAACCAAAACAACAAAAAAAGAAAAGGCCCAACGGAGGAGTCGAATTGACGACGACGCGGTGCGGCACATGCCTGGTGTGGACGCCGGTGGAGCCGCCTGCATTTCCTGGGAACCAGCACGCCGCCACGCGGACCTCCAGCGAGGCTAGCCCCGCGAGGTTTTCCTCCACCTACTTGAATTTCACACCGTGCAGTTCAACCTCTGGCTTCCTCAATGACCGAAGCGGCGGCGAGAACCCGTACGTCCACGTCGCTCCGGCGGATGCCTCCACGCCGTCTGGCAGGAGTGAGTCTATCGAGGCGTATTTACCCGTTTGAAGGTGTGCTATGGTTGACGATTAGGCATTTGAGAAGGGTGTTGATGAGGCCAACGCAACGCTTTGCTGGTGTTTGCCGGTCCGGTGAGCAAGATATGGGGCGCGTTGAGGACATTGTCTGGCATCACCGGGAGCTTTCTCTACATTTTGTCTCGCTGAACATGTCTGTCTAATCAATCAGATAGAAACATTCTGTATTTATTCATGGGGATGCATCTGATGATTGCTTTGTTGCGTATATCTCTTCTCTGTTTCTGCAATCTTCGTGAAAGCTATCGAACTAATCATTCAGTCCAGTGGTTCTAGAAAATCAGGTCAAACGATGCGCCATCGTCTTCTTTTGCAATTACCACCCAGGAACAAAGATACTTGCTGTATAATCTGTGCATTGTAATCCGCCAATTAGCCGTTGTGGTGATTAAATGCCGTGAATATTTATCTACAGGAGCTTCAACTGTAAGGTGCGGTGCTATCTTCGGTGCTTATGCTTTTGGCAATCTATGACAATTCCTATTTATAGCAAATTGCCAAATGCATAACGTGTCATTACCATTGAGGACATGGGTTGGTTTTCCATCATTTTTTCAAGGGCATCAGGGCCCTTTGGGCTCTTTGCTTGACGGAACGTTGGACCAGATAAATGACCATCTCTTGGCCTAATTAAAGAAGAAAGAGTACGTAGCTTTGTCCTGTAAGAGCAAGCACTGCAGCAGTTGAAAGCTCGTCACGACCTTCAGCGTGATATATTGGTTGCGAGTTTCGTTCGGAGTCTTTGCTTAATAAAACCAACTAACATTTGACCTGCGCTACGCGTGGTTTTTATGATACTCCAGTAGTCGCTATGTATATGTCTAATGGCAGCAAGACTTCAGTTGAATGCGGGAAGCGCGACAGTCATCTACCCAATAGATGGTGCAGATTTTTATTGACTTTTTTATTCCGCCGGAATTTAGTTGAAAATCAAATGAAATAAAGAATAGTGGGAGACATCAAAAGACGAAGTCTCCCTTAATAACAGTAAATAGATGAGTATCAATCGAATTCTTATCTCTTTTACTAGGTTGCTCAGGTTATTTAGTGGTTAATGTGCACTTGAGAATGATGGATTTTTCTCTTTTGAGATCAATTACTTGTTTTGAGACCGTGTTCCATCTTGCAGCTCGTTACTTGAAATTGCCATCGCTAACATACTTCAATCTTCTCGTCCAAGGAGCCCCATGTGTGGTGATGCTGTTGATACGCAAAAGGAGAAGAAGACGATTAGAGATGGACGAAAACATTCAAGAGTTTTTGGGCAATCTAACAACTCTTTAGGTATCGAGAAGATCCACCAGCGGCCAGATGGAGAAATCGGGCGAGGGCAGACATGGTTCCGTGTACAAAGAAAAGCCAAGGAGCGGCTGTGAATTGGCAGTGGAGATACACAAGAAAGGAAAAGCAAACGGGAAGGACTTCTGTAAAATTATTTCTCGAATTTGAACTGCGTATGAAACTCAATGTTTTCTACGGATAATTCATCTTTTATATATATTCGGCACAAGACATGCGGTGGTCGGTTCGATCGGTTGACCAAGATCTCTTAACGTGGTTGTCTCTTGTTTGCTCGTGGTTAACAAGATTTTCAAAGGTAGTGTTATCTTTGACCTTCTTGGGGCTGCTCATAATATGATATCAAAAGAAGGGGATACTCGACCCCCCAAGTGAAAACAGAGGTTCACGTGGCTTGTGGATTTATTTTGTCAATTTTGGACGTGCACTTTGTTAAAGGAAGTATGCAAAATTATAGTCAAGAGCCAACCAATCTCATCTATATTATGGATTGGGAGTCATGGAGAAGAATACCATCTTCACAGTTCAGATTCCATCGTCATTCTTTTTATTGGCAACGTTTCACGTTGTTACTTGTAAGAATTGCTTTTTGACTAGGTCGACTATCGGTGGATCCGTTAAAAAAGGAAAAAGAAAAAGAAGTCGACTAAAGAAAGAAAAAGGGAGAGCAAGTGGAGAGAGAGAGAGAGAGAGAGAGAGAGAGAGAGAGAGAGAAATAGGGTGGCTGAGAGCTCGCATGGAAAGAAAGGAAAAGAGGAAAGAAGGGAAGTAGAAGAACGACGAAAAGAGAGGCTTTGATGCGTACTCGCCACAGTTGGCGACGACATCTCGGAAAGTCGGGTAAATTATTTTTTATCACAATGTTCGGTAATGTTCAGTAAGTGCTCGCAGCTCATTTAGCTTTTGGATTATGGCTTAAACTAGAAGTTTTTGTCAAATTTGAGCAACGTATTTCTATGTTTGAGTTGTTGAGTTATAGAAGAAATTCATGGAATTGGTGGATTGTGTTGTTGAAGAGCTTTGGAGTTCGATGAGAGTTGATTGCAGTGTTGGAGCGAAATTTTAGGGTTTCACGTGCGAGTTCCGCATTACGAACCACTTGAATAATTGCTTTGGATATGATATTTTTTTTATGCGTATGAATTGATTTATTAGCAATTAAGCGTTATTTAGTTATTTTGCAATCGAGGTAATCGCAAGGTCAATAGTTTGAGTAATCCTTGTTGTTCGACCATAGACTTTCCCACGTAAGTGGTAGTATCTCTTCTTCAAGTTTGTAAAGATATATTTAAAAAATGATATGGATTAATGTATAGTTTGAGTTTAGAAAATGGCATGATTATTGTATAAAGAGCCCAATTGAGCATTAACTATTTCATAGTTATTCACAAATGTTTTAGAAAACGGGATGTACAAGATATTACGAAGAAAAATATATATGTATTGTGTTGCAAACTTATTCATGCGTGGAATTTCGAATGAAATAAGAAATGCTTTGAGAAATGTACTTTTGATGGATGAGCTAGGTTGGGAAAGATTATATTTTTGATTTGTTACAAAATTTTGTGTTATTGATTCTGAATTGGCTTGTAAATTGTAAAAAATATTGTTGTTAGATTGTGATTGTACTCAATTTTGTTATGAGCCATTAGAAGACTTGTGAGTATACATACCTATTAGGATATCCTTCTAAATCAAGTCACCGACTTTGTAGATGGAGATCATGTAAAGGAAGGAATCTTGATAGCCTTGTCACATAGAGTAATGATGTGATGATCATGATTTGATATTGAATAATGAATTGATATAGAATGGACCATCAACATGTGATATGATGTGATGTGAGGTTATCAATAGAATAAACAATTGATATGTGATTTGAGAATGTTGAATGTAATTAACAATTAACTTGCTTTTTAATAGAGATTGATTAATTGATGTGATTATTAATATTTGAATTGTGATGGAGGATTTACATGAGTATTTATGAATTGTATAAAGTTTTGATGTGACTTAACAACTTATAATTTATTCAATAATGTATATTATATCGTGAGTGTTGGATTATGAATTACGGTTTTGTATACATAGTGATTGTTCTTTCCCACTTTCAAATGCCTCGATTAATGGCCAATAGAACAAGAGAAGTATCCATGGAAAATATTAAGATTAAGATTGTGAAGTGATTCGAGGCTGTATCGGTCGGGTGGAAGGACGTCCCTGTCACTCCTCCCTTTTTTCCAAGTAAGATTTGGGGGTGTGACATTATTAGTGCACCGTGGGCTGTGAATTCATGAACACAAAAGAATCACCCGGAACGCCCTTTTTGCTCGAAGCATCTTTTGGACTTTGACCTGCCAAAGTCGACGATGACGACACTTGTTTTCTTCTATGAGCCTTTCCATGACGGATCGCAATCCCTGGTTCTTTCCCTTCTTCTGTTAAATCTTGAATTTTAAAAACAGAGGCATAAAGAAGAGGAGAGATGAGGTTGAAGCTTTTTATTATTATTATTCAGAACATCCTTTTAATTAGGCAAATACATATCTCAAACACCACTAAAATAGGAATCATAACAGCCCATGATCTGCACAACTCAATTACTCCGCTAACTCCTAAAAATAAGGGCAACTAAGAAACAAGTACGTTGAACGTGCATAAAAGAAAACAGTCATTACTTCAACAATCCATCCCTTAAACAAATGTTTGCTAACATTCAGTTTAAAGTATTGACTGTGTTCGACGTACAAACACCTAGTAGCCTTCTAAGCTTCACGAATGGCTCCATCTTGAGGGCTTTGATGAATATATCAGCAACCTGATCTTCATTTCTACAAAGACTAGATCAATTGTTCCTTTATTGCTAAGATCTCTCAAGAAATAGAACTTCACATCAATGTGTTTGTTTCTTCCATGTAGCACAGGATTCTTGGAGATATTTGAATGCTAAGCTGTTGTCACAAAAAATCTTAGTAGCTCTTGTTTGCTTGAATTGCAGTTCCTCAAGAATTCTTCCTAGCCAAATAACTTGACAAGCACAAGCTACAGCAACAACAAATTCAGCTTATGTACTTGATACGGTGACAATTAGTTGCTTCTTGAATAACCACGAAATAGCACTTGTCCCAAACATAAAAGCATAACTCGAAGAGCTCCTCCTTTCATCTTGATATCCTGCATAATCATTGTCAGAAAATCCCAACAAATTGGACTTTTCGCCCTTTTTGTAAAATAGCCCAAAGTCTCTAATTCCTTGCAAGTAACGAAGGTTCTCTTCACAACTAAAAAATGCATTTATGTAGGATTCTCCATGTATCTACTGATTAAACTCACAAAATACATTATGTCCAGTCTTGTGTAGTTAGATACATCAAACTACCCATTATGTAGGTTTCAGCAAATTGTTGATGGAAATGGCTAGTTGGAGGAAAAATTTAGATATGGTTGGCTAGTGTTCCAGTCAGATTTACTTTCCTTTATGGGTTCATGACCAACTTAGCGAAGGATTGGACGCCCCAATAGAACAAGCTACCACGGAGGATAGGAGAATAGTAAAGAAGATGATAATAGTTGCTCTTTGGTGCAACCAATGGGCTCCTAGTGACCGCCCTGCGACACATAAAGTCTTGGGAAATGTTTCAAAGAGAAGGAGATGATCTACAAATACCTCCAAAGCCACTCTTTTGCCCCACATAAATGTTGACGAGCGACTATGGTACTTATACTAACGAAGCCGATAATACTATATCCAGTTCATCAATTAGTGAAATAACTTATGAAGAGTCTCATCTTGAGAATATTAGTAACTTATGTGGCAAGTAGATGCTGGATCGTATACATGATTTTTTTTTTCGAGAAATTTCCCCTTTTATGGCCATCTTTAGATTACATATGTTTAACGACTATCTCCATGGATCTTAATTAGGACTGTATCATGTTATGTTATCATATCAATGATGTCATGTTTTATAATTTGGGCTTTCAAATCTGACAGAAAACTTAGTGACGACTTTTATCATATCCATCAGGAATAAGATTGGGTTTTGGAGGCTCTACTTCAAAAAATCCAAGCAGCACGCATACTATGCTGGGCTTGGCTTTATGGCGCTCCAGTGGTCTTCATAGACGCTTCTCTTTGTTTAACAATAATTGTCGCTACAAGTAATGTTGAAAATTGGCGTGTGGATAGAGATGACCAAATTTTACGAGAGATTAATGATAAACGACTCCTTTGATTAAAGAAAGGAGAATGCAAGTTAGTTGTTTAACTTTTAAAATTTTATCGACTTTTTTTCCATCGAAAATTAGTTTAAAACTATATTAAGGAATAGTGGGAGACAACAAAGATGATCTGTCCTCCCTTTTATAACTGTTACAGATAAGATTAGTTAATCGTTTGTTTCTTTTACTAGGTTGCTTAAGATTGATAATGAATGCCCACTTGAGAAGGATGTAAGTTATCGTTTTGTTTTGTTTCAAATTGATTGTGTAAGCTGTTACGTTAGGCGGAAATTGTATCCGAGCAGGAGTTTTACGTCGTCCTCATTAAAATTAGGTTTGAGTATTTAAATTTACTTGAGATATATATATTTTTTTGTTGGTATTCAAATTTCAGGATCGTGTTGAGCATATTTATAATAATTTTTAAGAAGCATGTCACTCTTCATATCAAAGTGATTGTACCACAAATAGCGACGGGGGCAGATAATTTCTCTGTGTTTTTTCTTTCTTTTTTGTTTTGGCCAGATACAGTATCTCTGTTTTTGGCCTCCAGAGACCATCGGATCTTCCCAAGAAGGGCACAAAACCCACCGGAAGAAAAGGAGGAGCACGGCCAAAACTCTCGTGGAAAAAAAAAAAAAAGAATACTCTCTTCGCCTCTCTTCTGTTTTCTTGATTTCGGCTTCTGATCATGGACTGGCTAGAAAAAAACCTTTCTCGGCCCTAATGCCCATCGATGCGGCCGAGGAGATAATCCTCCAGTGGAACTCCGCCGCCTCGGAGGACGCCCGGGAGAAGATGATCTTCCAGTCCGACCGCAACGAGATCAACCGCTACCTCCTTGCCACCGACGAACTCCACCATTCCACGTCAGTCCGTTAGCCTGTCAGAGGGTGGCAGAGGAGGAGGCGGCGGCGGCGAGCAAGGTGACAAGGTCAGCTCCGCCATCTAGATCGCGATGATGAGGCTGGAGGACGAATCCCACAACATCCTCCCGACTCACACGAGTCCACTCGAAGCTGACTTGCTCATGACCGAGTCGTCTTTTTCGGTCCACTCTTCGATGTCCTCCTCCGGCGGCACTGGCGACCACCTCTACGTCGACGACGACTAGACGAAAATCAGGCAGTGGATTCGCGCGGCGAAGACGCATGTATATTTTCCCTCATTTTGAAAGAATTGTTCTATATTTGCCTAAGGAAATGCTTATGTGACCGTGCTTTGTGCCTGTTTTGGACTATGAATAGATAAATAACAAATTATTAGAAATTATTTTCTTTTTCGGTCTTCTTAGCTTTTTTTTCTTTTGGCCCTTGCTGGCTACTCTTTCGATTTGTTCATGATGAAAACAATTTGGTTAGTCCAGTTCATAGCATACAGACAAGAAAACTAATCCAGACCTCTCTCCCTCATCTCTAAGTCAACTGCCATAAACTCTTTTAGCAAAAGAGGAAATTTTCTTTTATAGATGTCTGCATTTTATTGCCGGGGAGAAATCTAATTTACGGAATCGGTCCTCTACATAATCGGGACCATTGACTAAAAGATAATTTTTTTTTTTACCGTTGTGCTATTCTAAAAAGATGGTAAGTTATGAACATTTAAGATAATCTAATGACTACAAGATTGCCAATGTTATAACGTTTTTTTATTCCTTGTCATTGCCGATGCTATTAATGATTAAAGAAAAGTACAACATATAAGGATGATCATTCATTGATATGGCTTTTAAGTTTATAAACTGCGAAGGAGTGGTACGATAACGGAGGCATGTCACTAGAAATGGAGAAAAAGAAGAGATTTACCAATACATATCGTTTACTCTAGGACATTCAAATTTTAATAATGAATCCTCAAATCACATTTTATTTGTGCATGTCTTCAAGAAAATAGGTTCAAGCCAACTGCACCATGGCAGTCTTCGACTAGAAGTAAAATCAAGTCGACCATGGGTTAAAATCAGCTGAGTCTCGACCGTACACATCCTTCCGCTCACAAGATTCAATAAATATTGTTCACTCGTTCGGCATTTTGCCTTCTCTTTTCCCAGCCCATATCTACTGAGCCGGGCCTGGACCGGCCCAGTTTCACTCTGAGCTTGCTGTACAGCCCCGTTGTTGTTTTTTTTTTTTTTTTTTTTGGGGTGGGGGGGGGGGGGGGGGGGCCTGGCCGGGGTCGAGGCGGATTGAACGCATGCCGTGCGTTGACCGGCCTTAACTTTTCGGCCGGAGCCCTCCCAATCTTTTACTGAACACTCGGATTTGCTTGATCAACTCGGTCTATGCCATTGCACGACCGATGCCCAAAGAAAAACCCCTCGTTCTATTTCTACTCCTTCCTCTTCTGCGTTGGTCCGCTAGCGTCGCGGCTGTAAACAGTCAGTGCGCCACCTCTTGCGAAGAGGTCACTAACATAAACGAACTGTTTCGGCTAGAAGGGCGACTCGAAGGGATGCGGCAACCCTAAATTATTGGACTTTGGGCTCACCAACGATGCAAGAAGATTCTCACCAGGTTATCCGCTGGTGAGAATCTTCATCAACATTGCGACGTGCGGTCTCTGCATTTTAATATTAAGCTTCACAGTCCTAAATTATGGACTTTGGCTCGCGAAATTGTACTAAAGAGCTATATCACCATTTTTCTAATCACCGCAAGCGGAACCTTTGGACAAATGGCTCCAAAACTAGTCTACAAGAATATCAAGGGTATCTCTTACGAAGCCGATGTCCATATTGTCAGGAATCGTTTGTGGAAATGGCCAGTAAAAAGAAGAATCTGGACACAGACGAGGAACATTCAAACCAAATTTACTTTCCTTCATGGGTTCATGACCAATTCAGTGAAGGATTGGGACTTCCAGAGGATATAAGGTAGCAATCAGGATAAGAAAATGGTAAAGAATATGATACTAGTTACCTTTTGGTGTATTCAATTGAATCCTAGCGATTGCCCTTTAATGCACAAAGTCTTGGTAATGGGGTATCAAAAAAGGTTCTACACTTATTTTATTTGTGTTAATTCATTCTTAAATAGTCATAAACTTGTTAATTGTGCCGATTGAGAAACATTTTCATAGTTTTGTCAATAAAGTCTATTTAGCCAATTTTAGCCGTTAATTGCTAATATGAACGCTAACTATCTTACGTGACACAATCAATGCTAACATGGATAAACTCCAAACCCATCAAGAGTCATTGGCCAACCCTGGCTGGTCACAAGTGAGGTATGGCTGACCCTCGTCAGCTGTGGCTGAGGGCTCCATAAATCTCACTAAATCTACGCAAAGGTCAAGACATTCACCAGTGATTGAGACTAGAAAGGGTAGGTCGCCTTCCATTGACAGAAATGCAATTGGTTCTGAACTCAATTCCAACTAGCAATCACCATATGATGCACAAAGTCTTGGAAATGCTAGAAGGAGAAGTAGATGATCTACAAATACTCCCAAGCCACTCTTTTATCCACCAGAAATGTCAACAAGGGATGATGGAGCGTGGATTAACAAAAGCAATGAGTATACTAGTGCAATACTTAAAAAAGATTCTCCTCTTGAGTATAAACTAGTATTACACAAGCGTAGATGCATATCGAGACCATTTGGTCCTGTGAAAATATGTGACATTTACAAACGACTAATATTGATAATGTTTTATGTGTAGCTCCCTTTTCATGGCCCTCGACGAATGGTCTATGCTCATGACTACTATTACGGATCTTAATTACGATTGTGTCATATTTAGCATTGACTTATTATGATGCCATTAATACAATTTGAACTTTCAGATCTAATAGAAAATTTAGTGATGACATTTAGTATAGCTACAAGGAGCAAATTTAGGTTTTGGAGGCTTTGCTTTAGTACCCAACGTACACAAACCCCACTTCGCATGCCTTCACAACAACCCGGTGGAGAGGGAAGTGGGAAGAGAGCGCCGGGAGGGAGGAGGAAACAAAGGAAGATTTGAAAATGGAGAGGGGCAAGGGCATAATTAAGAATTTTTCAGAATTAATATGAGAGAAATTTCATTGGTCCTAATTGGAAGATTTAGGTCAGTCCGATCCTCTCCTAAAACTGGGAATAAGATCGAAAATCACCGGTTCCATGAACAAGATCACACATTCTTTATGAATTGCCCAGAATTAGCTAATCCAGTTCGGTCTAGGCGGTTCTCAATCTGATCGGTCCATGTTGCTCACCCTTACTAAACATATCTCAAGGTTTTGAGTCAAGACCTTGTGATCATAAGTCTAGGTCTAGGTCTTGGGTACTCGAGTTGACCTCCCCCTCCTTGTGCACTAAGTAATAGTAAGAGGTAATGAACTCGAGTACTCCTTAGACTTTGGTGGTGAAGGAGTATATATTAAAGGTTGCTAGGCGATTCGATGCCATATGATCTGAAATTTTTTTAACGATGCGAAATGTTTCAACCCTAATAATTGTCCTTGTTTCTAGATGAAAAATTCAGGATTTGAATGTTTCATCATTGAGCAATTCAATTCCACAGGCATCAAAAAACTAAACAAGGTTAAAGGAAATATCCCGACTTATAGTCAAGAGCTAGTCAATCTTATATATTATTATGATTTGGGAGTCATGGAGAAAAATACCATCTATGACAAGACAAATTCCATCATCGTTCTTTTAATTAGCAACGTTTGACATCATTACTTGTAAGTCTTGCTTTTTGACTAGGTCAACTTGCGATGGATCCGTAAAAAAAGAAAAAGAAAAAGAAGTCGACAAAAGAAAGAAAAAGGGGAAGCAATGGAGAGAGAGAGAGAGAGAAATCAAGTGGGCCGAGAGCTCACCTGGGAAATAAAGGAAAAGAGGAAAGAAGGGAAGAAGAAGAACGGCGAAAAGAGGAGAGAGGTTTTGACGCGTACTCGCCACTATTGGCAACGACGTGTTTGGAAAGCCTAGTCAATTATGTGACACAATGTTCGGTAAGTGTTCAGGTTATGGCTTAAACTTGAAATTTTTTGTGAAATTTAAGCTATGTATTTCTATTTTTGAGTTGTTGAGTTACGGATTTTCATGGAAATAGTGAATTATGTCATTGTAGAGCTTTGGAGTTTGATTCGAGTTGATCTGAGGTGATGATTTTGCTGGAGCAAAATTTTAGGGTTTCATACTGTGAAATGTTTTAATGAGTTATTTTAATAGAGTTTGAGCATCGTTTAGCTTTTTTTGTGGGCATCAATTATTGTCCGATTGTTAAGATCGCGAGGTGGACGGTTCAGAGTTGTGACATTATTAGTGCACTGTGAGCTATAAAATTGAGCACGAAAGGGATTGCTCCGAATGACCCGGAAAAAGATGGACGCGCAAGCTTGTTGCTCGAAGCATCTTTTGTGACTTTGACCCGTCAAAGTCGACGATGATGAGACTTGTCTTCTCCTTACGAGCCTTTCCCTCCCTCCTCCTTCCGATTCTCTGTTGCTCGTCCACGCCCGTTGACCGACTTTGACTTATTGGTTCACCAGCCCCAGAATCGACCAGCGTCTGGATCACCTGCCCAGACTTCAGGTCGGCAGGTGATCTGACCCCTTCATTAAATTTTCCCAAGGGGAAAGCCCCCCTTCCCCATTGATTTCCTCCTGACCATAAAAAATCTTGTTAGAGGAGAGGCAACCAACAAGATGGTTAAATCATCTTCAAAAGCCCTGCTGATATTTTTAAGTTACCTTCTCTATCCAAGTCAATTTGGTGACTTGATAACGCCCCATTTTCCTTGTAGTTTTATTCAATTTAGTTTCTTCTTAATTGAGATTGTCTACGAGTAAATATATAACTGGCATTGCAATACTGAAAAAGCTTATGCTTCTTCTCGCCATTCTTCCGTGCGGGCATTATTGATGCAGTAATTCACCTCGTGTGGCAATGTCACCAGCTTAAGTTATCCTTTTCGACTAATAAGTGACCTGGGAAAAAAGTGCATGACATGGCAATTTGGTCCAAAATGAGTTTTGAAAAATGAGTGAAAATTTAGGTATTAGGGATTTCGTTACCAATTAATCTCTTTTTGAATTCTTGTCTCGAGAATGCGTTCCACCTTCAGGGACCCAATCCATATTATCAACTCATTAAATAAATCTTGCATTAATATACTCCATTTTCTCATTAGGCGTGGGAAAAAATGAATTTAAGCATCGCCATGGTTTTACTTGGTTTGGACATCAATTCTTGTTCGATTGTTAAGATCGCGAGGTTGACGGTTCGGGTGCATGCCATTATTAGTGCCCTGGGAGATTTGAACTCAGCACAAAAGAAATTGCTCCGAATGACCCGGAGAAGATGGACGCGCGAGCTTGTTGCTCGAAGCATCTTTCGGACTTTGACCCGTCAAAGTCGACGATGATGAGACCTGTCTTCTCCTTACGAGCCTTTCCAAGGATGGCTCACAAGTCACGACCCATGATCCTTTCCCACCCTTTTCCTTCCGATTCTCTGTTGATAGTCCACGCCCGTTGACGGACATTGACTTATCGGTTGACGAGCCCCGGAATTGTCCTCGAGCAACCTTGCAAGATGGACCAACCCCATCAATTTAAGGCAATCAACAAGATGGTTGGATCGGCTTCAAAAGCCTTGTTCATTTGTTTACACTAGCTTCCCGATCCAATTCAACTCGATAACTTGATAACGCCCCCCTTTTCCTTATTGTTCCATTTGATTTAGTTTCTTCTTAATTGAGACCCTCTGCAAGTAGACATGCAACTGATATTGCAATGCTGAAAAAGCTTGTGCTTCTTCTCGCTATCCTTTTGTGCGAGTACTAACGATGCGGGAATTCACCTCGTGTGGCAATGTCACTAACGTAAGCTACCCTTTTCAACTAATAAGTGACCCAAGAAGCTACGGCTGCAAAAAGTACGAGCTAGTTTATAAAATAACAGTACGATTTTAGATTTATTCTCAAATAAGTGCCCGCGGTGAATTGACTACAGAAACCAGTCTTTTTCTTTTTTTTGGGTCATAAACCGCAGAGTCTGGTTTGTCAACATTGGACCAAAAAAGGGTAACTACTTGCCTCTTCCTCTCTGTCCTTTGTTGTGTCATAACTTTAAGGGTTGTTCGAACCTGTACAGTTGTGGGAGCATCGATAGATGTAACAGCTCCACATTTTCCATTACTATGATAGTCATGAAACCCCAAAGACCATCGATTCTCCTCACATACCTTAATTATACATATTTCCAATCAGATGCCAATTAACAAATTTATGTTAGATAGCCGACATGCTTTCATGTCATTTTTCTTCATCCTACACATCAGACTTTGACAAGTTGGTATAATTTTGGCTGAGTATGAGCCCTGTCAACGATAATGCATCATCGTTAGTTAAGCAATCAAATCACATACAAAAAATGCACATGACATGGCAACTTAGTGACCAGAAGTATTAATTAATCCAATTTGAGTATTTTGGATACCTGATTTAAAAAAAAGGTTTTGGAAAATCAGTGAAAATTCAAGTACTTGCCAATTAATTTCTTTCTCTGAGTTCTTGTTTCGAGAATGCATTCTATCTTCCGGGACTCATCCATATGTTCAACTCGTTATTTAAAATTTGCCACTAATATACTCCATTTTCTCATTAGGAAATTAGTTAGTTCTTGCTAAAAAGTAAAGTTAAGCACCATCTTTTGTTATGTTTTCCCTAAAGTACAGGTGCAACAAGCTTGATTAAGTTCGTCTTAGCAATGGATGAAAACGTGGAACGGTTTTTGCATATTTGTTATTATACATATATAATGGGATGGAAGTCTAGAAAGATTAATGCAAACACAAGAAAAATGCATGACTATTATATAATGCGATGTATTTCTCCACTTTTCATATTTATTATTTTCTATTATGAAAGTTCATATGCGATGTTTATACTTTTCAAAATTTTCATTGATAATTCTTTTTATAGTTTATTTATCATCATCATCATCATGATAAATAAACTACTCATTTTGAGAAGATTCAAATGACCACACGAAGAATATAGATAATGAATTCTCTCGTTATGCATGATTAACATAAATAATTATTAGTTTCCTTTATTCATAATTCTCTTTTGAAATAAGTGTATAACTTATTTAGCGAGACACAAAGTAAATAAAGAATCCTCCAATCATGACCTAATCACATTTATCTCTTGCACATTTTCGAGAAAATATATGATCTTGATAAGCACAACGGACATGATATTGATCCGGTACGTAAGAAAATGTGTGGATTAAGTTACATTCGAAAATATAAAAGAGTAAATGTGTGTAAAATTATCAATTTGACAAGAAATTTTTTGAGATCTTCGTTATGGAAAAAGACAATACATCAAAGCCAAATGCGTCACGCGAGCCTTCGGCCTCAAATAAAAGTCAGAGTTGATCAAGTCCAATGCTAAAATTTGGGGACAATTGCCAAATAAGTCCTAAACCTTTTGCTATTTTGCCGATTGAGCCATAAACCTTTTTTTTATGCCAAATAAGTCCTAAACTTTTTGCAACTTTACCGATTAAGTCCTTCCGGCGGATTTTGGTCGGAAAATGCTAATGTGGTGATGACATGGCACGCCGGACCTCGCTGGCAATGATATGGTGATGACCGGACAAAAAAAAATTCTTTCTTTTTTTTTCTTAGAAAAAAAGGAGGCTGGCGAGCTCCGATGGCCGCCGAAGCTTGTCGGCCACTCCAAAGGGTGGCCCGGCCCTTGCCGCCCTCGGCGAGCTTGCCTATCCCCATGACTACAGGGGCGAGGGCAGTGGGGGAGGCCCAGTGGTCGGCGAGGACCGGATCTACACCAGTGAGCTTGCCCTTGCAGCTGCAAGGGCGAGCTCACCCAGGTCGGCCCTCACCGTCCACCGGTGAGGTTGGCGACGTCCACCCCGGCCCTCGCCGATGGCCGGCCGCTGGAGCTTGCTGGCCTCCTTTTTTTCTAAGAAAAACAAGAAAAAAAGAAAGAAATTTTTTTTTGGTTTGGTCATCGCCATGTGATCGCCACGTCATTGCTGGCGAGCTCCGACGCGCAATGTCATCGCCACGTTGGCATTTTCCGACCAAAATCTGTCGGAAGGACTTAATTGACAAAGTTGCAAAAGGTTTATGACTTATTTGGCATAAAAAAAGGTTTAGAATTCAATCGGTAAAGTTGCAAAAGGTTTAGGACTCAATCGGCAATTGTTCCCTAAAATTTGCTAAAGATTATATTTTTGTTCCCCTTTGTTGATTGAACTGTTGACTTTTCAGCGACCACTCCTATCCTTTCACGTGTATGACCCGTCTCATTTTTTTTCCTTTCATCGTTATTTCAAGGATGAAACTGAGTCTTCCTCTCATTCTCACCCTCAACACCTTAAAATCACTCGCTAGTTGTAGTCTGAGATTTTTCCTCCTCTCATCATCACTGTTTCAAGAAACGGAGCAAACCAAAAGTATTCCTCTGATCTTTGTCTATCTTCCTTTCACATTTCAACACCAAACATTAGATCTACTCGACAAGTTCATGCTCTCCTGCTATTGCATAAGCTATGCACCAAGGTCAACTCCTCCTTTTTCTTCTTCTCCTTCTTCTACGTTGGTCTTTTAGCATCGCTGTAAAAAATGATCAGTGCACAGCCTCTTGCGGGGAGATCACGAACATAGGTTACCCGTTTAGGCTGAGGGGTTACCCGAAGCACTGCGGCCACAAAAATTATGAGCTAGACTGCATAAAAAACCGCACCGTTTTGGCTCTTAAGTCAGGCGAGTGGTTTGTAAACTCCATCGACTATACCAACTACACGATTAGGGTTGCTGACGTTGGATTGCAGAAGGGCAATTGCTCATCTTTTCCTCTAGACTCTTTATTCGAAGACTACTTTCGTAGTTATCAGTGGCCTCTATACTCTTTCGTTGAAGACTACTTTCCTAGTTATTGGAGGAACTCAATATCGTTGATGACGATTGTGGGCTGCACAAAGGCCATCAATTCTCCACTTTACATCGATGCTTCGTCGTGCCTTGATGGGCTTCAATTTTCGACTTTCTCTACTACGAGAAGGCGAGCGTATGCCATGGTCGATGCGAATGTTTCGTCCATGGAAACTGAATGCACTATAGAGCATATGGTGCCGATACAAAGGACGGTTCGTGCCAATGATTATCGTTCCTATGCAGAAATTCACGAACGAATGGTTGATGGGTTTGAGCTTTCATGGCTTCCACTTGTCTGTAAGGCACATTGTCACAGTGATCAGTGCTCCTTGAGTGAAGAGAAACAAATTAAATGCGGATCGAATCAAGGTATGGGCTTTTAAGTTTGTTCAGTTTCCTTTAAAAAAATAAAAATAATGAATATAGTCGTGAAGATATAGTTGGTCGAAAACTCTGAAATTTTACATGCCCGTTTAGATCAAGTGTTTGGTAAATGCTGTTAGGGCATTTTATTAGTATAATTACATAATGTTATATATTCATTTGATTATTTATTCAATTCAAATATCATCAATAAATCATGGTTGTGGTCTAAATAACCGTCATTCTAAGGTTTCGTTCATTTCGCGAAAAATATAGCATATAAAAAAAATAGTTTTTAGGAAGTCATTTTTTAGGAAAATAATAATATTTTTTATGCTTGCTTGAAATTTAAAAATATTTAATATTTTATGGGGAAAGAGATGAGAGAGGAGAGAGAAAAGGAAGAGAGAGAAGAGGGAGAGGGAGAGGGAGAGGGAGAGGGAGAGAGAGAGAGAGAGAGGAGTTCAGCTTGAGGAGGGGAAAGAGAGTAGAGGAGAGAGAGAAAAGGGAGAGAGAAAGGAGTTGGCTGGGATGGGAAAAGAAAGGAGAGAGAAAAAGGAGGCTATTACATATTTAGAAAAATGTTTTTCTTTCTTTTGGAAGGAAAACATTTTCTCCATTTTTAAAAAGATATTTTACATTAATTGAAAAATATTTTTCTTGGAAAATTATTTTCCGCCCCCCGAACACCATAATTTTTAAAAAATATTTTTCAGAAAAATATTTTTTACAAAACAAACCGAGCTTAAATTTTATCCAGCTTTCACTTGTCACATCCGCAAACTCTTTTGCAGGAAAAATAAGCCTTTTCCTTGAAGACATCGCTCAGTTTATTTACGGGCTCTATTATTTCTCGGTTGGCGACCATTTTCGACCGATGTTGGATTATTGCTTGGGTAACATTACTACAATCTTAATAGATTGAACATACATGCTCATTGCTTGATTATGGTCTAATTAAGTCTCTCTTTAATTTTTCTTCAGCTCTCATTTGTAAATTCAATGGCCATTGCCAAAGCCAAAGGGTGCCCTACCTCGTCACGTTGCTCTCGCTTTTTGATATCGGTAACATTACTATGAACTTTTGATGGTAGATTTGATTTAATGTTTTTTAACGCAATCACTTAACACACCCACAAATCTGAAACTTGACACACTTACAATTTTCTCGCGGTTTCCCATAAAATGCAGTGTTTTGGTGCATGATCGTGAAATTCATCTTGGGAGCCCCATGTGTGATGTTGTTGCTAATATGCAAATGGAGGAAAAGACATTTAGCAATGGATAGGAACATTGAAGAATTTCTACAATCGAATAATAACTTCTTGCCAATAAGATACTCTTACTCAGACATCAAGAAAATTAGAGGCAATCTTAAGGACAAACTAGGTGAGGGAGGGTATGGTTCCGTGTTTAAAGGAAGGCTCCGGAGCGGCCATGATGTTGCTGTGAAGATCTTGAAGAAGGGGCAAGCGAATGGGCAGGACTTCATCAGTGAAGTGGCTACCATCGGGAGAATTTATCATGTTAATGCGGTTGGACTTATTGGTTATTGCTTCGAGGGCTCTAAACAAGCTCTAGTGTACTATCTTATGCCCAATGGGTCTTTGGATAAGCACATACTCTCACAAGGAGAAGGGAGTTCTCTTGATTGCAAGGAAATGTATGCAATTTCTCTCGGAGTTGCTAGGGGGATTGAATATCTTCATCGAGGATGTGAGGTGCAAATTCTACACTTTGATATCAAGCCCCACAACATCCTTCTGGACAAGGATCTCACCCCAAAAATTTCCGACTTTGGGCTTGCAAGATTGTATCCCACGGACTACAATACAGTGGATTTGACACACGCAAGGGGCACCATTGGATATATGGCTCCAGAGCTGGTTTACAAAAACCTTGGAGGCATCTCTTACAAAGCCGATGTCTATAGTTTCGGCAAATTGTTGATGGAAATGGCCAGTCGGAGGAAGAATTCGGACATGGTTGGAGAGTCTTCTAGTCAGACTTACTTTCCTTTATGGATTCATGACCGAATTGGTGCAGAATTGGACATCCCAATGGAACTGGCTACCGAGGAGGATAGGAGATTAGTAAAGAAGATGATTATAGTTGCACTTTGGTGTATACAATGGAATCCTGGTGACCGTCCTTCCATGCATAAAGTCTTGGAAATGTTGGAAAGAGAAGGACATGATCTACAAATGCCTCCAAAGCCACTCTTTCATCCCACAGAAGTGTCGATGATGGATTGTGGTACTTGTACTGATGAAGCCAATAATACTATATATAGTTCATCAATTAGCATAATAACTTATGAAGATTCTCATCTTGAGAATACTAGTAATGGCATTACACAATCATAGGCACATCCGAACTATTTAATCCCATGACATGTGGCAAGTAGACGCTTGATCGTATTTATGATTTGTAAAGTTCCCCTTTTATGGCATCTTCAGACTATATGTTTAATGACTATCTATATGGATCTTAATTAGGACTATATCATGTTATATTTTCATATTGGTGATGTCATGTTTTATAATTTAGGCTTTTGAATCCAATATAAAACCTAGTGATGACTTTCGGCATAGTCCGTAATGAATGAGATTGGGTTTTGGAGTCTTTGCTTCGAAACCCAAGTAGCATGCATCCTGTGTTGGGCCTGGCTTCATGGTGCTTCAGTGGTCTCCATGGACGCGTAGCTTCATTGAACAACAATTGTTGCTGCGAATACTGTTGAAAACCGGCATATGGGTAAAGATGACCCAATTTTAATAGGCATGATGATAAAACAACTCCTTTGATTCAAAGAAGGGAGAAGTGCGAGACAGTTGTTTAACTTTTAAACTTCTATCGAAAATTGTTTCCATTGAAAATTAGTTAAAAACTATATTAAAGAATAGTGGGAGACAGCAATGATGATCTCACCCTTTATAACTGCAATAGATAAGATTAGTTGACTTTTTTTGGGGGGTTGCTCAAGAATGCCAACCTTATCTACTAATAAATGTGCACTTGAGAAGTATGCAAGGTCTTGTTTTGTTTTGTTTCGAATTTATTGTTGAAGCTACAACGTTAGGCGTCCTTATGAAAATTAGGTTTGAGTATTTATATTCATTTGAAATGTAAATGTTTGTTGTGCCTATTTAGTTTTAAGGATTGTGTTAATTATTTCTAACACATTTTATAATAATTCTTAAGCAGCACGTCACTCTCCATATTAAATTGATTGTACTACAAATAGAGGCGAAGACAAACAAAATCCAACTTTGAGAGTAGATGTGAAAATTTACAAAATTTTAGATTTGATTTGGCAGGTTTTAAGATTGACTTTTTTTTCAGTGTTGAATGTATTTACTTCTTAACTCCAAGCCCAATAACTATATGAATCTTATGTAAATACATTTGTATTTTTTTTTATCAACATGCAAAGATAAAAAGAGTATGATGATGAGTTGCATCCTTTTCAATTTCTCTGCGTGTTTTTTCTCTCTTTCTATTTTGGCCAGATACAATTTCTGTGTTTTTGGCCTCTGGAGACTAGGATACCGGTTCCTTAATTTGTGATATAGAGAGAAATAACAAAAGCTTTTGGGGACCAAATCTGAAATAATAGAAAGATCGCGTCCATGGATGCAAAAAAGTGCCTCGCCACTGCTTCCTTATGTGCAATAAGATAATGACTTTTGTTTTATGTCGATAATTTAATTTCCCCTCAAAATGGGTCTATGCTTGTGTAATGCTAGTAGTACTTTACTCAAAATGAGAATCTTCATATGTTACTGCACTAGTTGATGAAGTGTAAGTAGCATCTTTGCCATTTGTCAATTCAAGTTCCATCATCCCTTGTCGACGTTTTTAGTGGATAAAATAGCGGTTTGGAATATTTTGTGTAGATAATCTCTTCTCCTTAAATTCTACATTTGGATAATGTTTAAGAGATTTTAACACATGATCAACTTGACGTTTATTTCTAGAAGAATCCTCGAGTGATGCAATTATTTTGAAATTATCTTTTTTTTTTTCATCCTCAAGATGTTAAATCACCCCAATTGAGCACTACAAAAAAACTGCATTTTGGCTACGGAAATTTTGCGACGGAAAAATCACCGTGGCTAATAGTCACCAACTTAGCGACGGACAGACCAATTCGTCACAAAATATCGGCAGAGAAATATCCGTCTCTGACAGTAACGGAAGTGGCGACAAAACAGGAATTCCGTCGCTAATCAGCGACGAACAGAAATTCGTAGCAAAATCGGTCACTAACTTGCGACGGAAACTACATATTCGTCGAAAAGTTGCGACGGTTTGGACTTGGTCGTCGATGCAGTCGCTAACTAGCGACGAGACGGAAATTTCCGTAGCAAATTTGTTAGAGGCTCTATTTCGTCACTAACACCGTCGCCAAATACAGCCACGGGTCACAGTCCGTCGCCAATTTCGTCGCCATTTGGCAACAGACCTTACTCTCTCGTCGCACATTTGCGACGGGCTATGCATCGTCGCTATAACCGTGACAAAGTAGCGACGTCGCCTCTACTTTCGTCGCTAATCAACGACGGATTTTGTTTGGTCACTAAGTCCATAGCAATTTAGCGACAGAGTTTTATCCGTCGCTAAATTCGTTGCTGTTTGGCGACGGATGTTTAGACCGTGACTGATTCCATATCTAAGTGGCGACGGATTTTTGGCCTTCGCTGGATCCGTCGCTAATTGTCATATATAACTTTTCCAAAATCATTCTGTCGCTCATTCCGACAACTCGAAAAGCCCCCTTTTCTTCCTTGTTCTCTCGACCCAAAAACCCTAATACTTTACAAGACCCAAACCCACACCTAAATTTTAGGGTTTTATTTAAAATTACAGATATTCTTTGGAAAATATTTGGCATGTTTTGAATGAAATCAATATAGGATGGAGTTTATCTATGCCATCAAAACATGTCACCGATGAAGAGGCCAAGAAATTTATAGCTATAATCAAAGCTAGCAAGTACGATGTGGTTGAACAGCTCCGAAGGATGCTGGCGCAGATTTCTTTACTGGAGCTCTTGCAAACATCGAACAAACACAAAAAATCACTCATGAAAATATTGAGTGAGATTCATGTGCCCGAGACGATTGATCAGGGCGAGCTAGAGGGGTTCATAAGCGCCGTACTCCTCAAGGATCTTGTTTCTTTTTCTGATGAAGAATTACCAGGTGATGGGAATGGACATACAAAGGCACTCTACATCTCCGTCAGGTGCAAAGAATTGCATGTTGCTCGGGTTCTTATTGATAATGGGTCCGCTCTGAATATTTGCCCATTGGCTACTTTTCATCGTCTCGGAGTAGACTCTTCATGGTTAAACGTTGTTAAAACTTCCGTTCATGCTTTTGACGGAACAAAGAAGGAGGTGATGGGCGAGATTCACCTAGATGTGCAAATCGGGCCAATAACGTTCAACATTTTGTTCCAAGTAATGAACATCTCTACTACCTTTAACTTTTTGCTGGGTCGTCCCTGGATCCATAGTGCCAGAGCTGTGCCTTCAAGTCTACATCAATGTTTGATGTTCGTGGTTGAAGGGAGGTTAGTCACCGTCCATGCTGAGGAAGACCACCAGATTTATCATGAGACTTCTATTCTGTATGTGGAGCCCGACGGTGTATTTGAATCCAGTTATCAATCATTCGAGCTCGTGTAAATGATACATAGGTCGCGGGGATCGCCTGCACCAATTCCAAAATTGTCAAATGCTGCTATCATGGTGGGGAAGATTATGGCCCAAAGTTGTTTTGTTCCCGAAGAAGGACTTGGAAGAAAGGGTCAGGGGATTCGATATCCAATTTAGCCTTCCCGGAAGCGTCGTATGGCCGGATTAGGATACCATGGAAGGGATCAACCTACCAATGAAGCACAAAAGTAGTTTGAAAGTAAAACATTGCCTCCTCCTATCAAAGAGATATTCTCGGGTTCAACCAGGATGATGCATGAAAATGAGATGTATGTTCAAGAGGGACCAAACATGAATCATGACTACCGTGTAGGGATTTCCTTTCCCCCGACCTTCTATATTAACCCCTGAGACATTGTTCCGGATGGATGGGGAGGCATGGATGATGTGGTTCCTAAGAGCCAGGCTGATCGGGATGAGAAGCTTGAGGGAATAGCAAATCTATTTGAAGATCTCTTCATTGGCGCCATTGAGAATGAGTCCCAGGAGGAAATGGGTGCAAGCCCGCATGAGTAATCTATTTATGCTTTATTCCCCTGCGAGGGAATTCTTTTCATTTACTGTTTTCCTAGGATTTTTCTTTCTTTTGAATTCTACAAATCCCTTCTGATAAGTGTAATTTATTCAGAGTTATTCAATAAAATCACCATTTTTGAAAGCATGAAGAGGTACACCAAACCAGGCCGGTGATGATAACCAACAGTGAGAAGATATACCAACCAAGGAGAATCCTGAGGCCTGGACATCCTCCTGCTCTCTTCGTCCAAATCTCCCAAAAAAATCATTTTTTAAAATAAAAAATACTTTCAAGAAAATGATTAACCCTTTTTGTTTTACTGATTGGTTTACTTTATATTTCAGGAAAGATCTTGTGGGATGCGATGAGGGCCCAGATGATTCGGATGGAGATCCCGCCAGAATCCAACAGAGTTTGGAATAGCATGAAAAGCCGAAGTCCTTGACAGCCGAGCATACTGTCACAATCAACTTGAGTGACGCAGAGGACATTAAAGAAGTGAAAATTGGGGCAAATCTCCCCGATGGTGAAGCCACACGTCTTGTCACCCTTTTGAAGGAATACCAAGATGTCTTTGCTTGGTCTTATGCGGATATGCCAGGTCTTGACCCAACGATTGTGGAACACAATCTGCCAACAAATCCACACATGCCCCCTAAAAAGCAGAGGTTGTGGAGAACAAAGCCAGAATTGTCAAAGAAAATTGAGGAGGAGGTGATGAAACTCTTGAAGGTCGGATTCATAGAGGTCTCACATTACCCCGATTGGGTAGCCAATATTGTGCCAGTAATGAAGAAAAATGGTCAAGTTCGAGTTTGCGTTGACTATCGCGACTTGAATAAGGCTAGCCCTAAGGATGAATTTCCTTTCCCGCACATCGATGTTCTAGTGGATAGCACTGCGAGTTTTGAACTATTCTCTTTCATGGACGGTTTTTCCGGATATAATCATATCAGAATGAAGGAGGAGGACAAGGAGAAAACTGCATTCATCACCCCATGGAAAACCTTTCACTACAAAGTAATGCCATTTGATCTCAAGAATGCAGGGGCAACGTACCAAAGGGCCATGGTCACACTGTTCCATGACATGATGCATAAAGAAATCGAAGTCTATGTTGATGATATGATCACCAAGACTCGACATGGAGAAAGTCATATTGACACCTTAAAGAAATTATTTGACCGACTTCGGGAATTTAAACTACGACTTAACCCCGCAAAATGTACATTCGGGGTAACTTCGAGTAAATTACTTGGGTTCATGGTGAGTAATAAGGGAATTGAAATTGACCCTTCAAAGGTGAAGGCCATATGTGAATTACCACATCCGAAGACCGCCAAAAAGGTTCGAAGTCTCATGGGGAGATTAAAATACATAGCCCGATTTATTTCTCACTTGTCAGAAACTGCTAAGCCATTTTTCAAGCTTCTCAAGAAGGATGCCTTGATTCGCTGGGATGATGATTGCCAGAAGGCGTTTGATAAGCCAAAATCATACTTGTCATGTCCTCCGGTCCTAGTTCCGCCAATGATGGGCCACCCTTTGATTCTCTATCTCACCATTAATAGTGAGTTTTTGGGTGTGATGTTGGCCTAGAAAGGACCCGAGGATGGAAATGAGCGAGCTGTTTACTACTTGAGTAAGAAGTTCACCATGTCAGAGCAAAACTATTCCAAGGTGGAGAAAACATGTGTCGCTTTGGTTTGGGTCTTGCATCGACTCCAACAGTACACATTGCACTATTAGATATTCTTGGTGACTGAAAGTGATCCAATCAAGTACTTACTTGACCGACCAACTTTGGTTGGAAAATTGGCTAAATGGCAAATATTGGTTTCTGAGTTTGACGTGCAGACCCTGCCACAAAAGTCTGTTAAAGTTTGTGTTATTGCAGACATACTTGCTGAAAATCCCGAGCATACCGAGGAGGATGAGTGTTCTTCGGACGATCGTATCTTGTCTATTGACGAAGATAGGTGGACTATGTTTTTCGATGGGGCGGTAAATTTGTCTGGCTCAGGGACTGGGGCAGTATTGATTTCTCCAACTAGACAACACTATCCAATCGCAGCAAAGTTGGTGTTCCCATGCACCAATAATATCGCTGAGTACTAAGCATGCATTCTTGGTCTTCAGGCGGCGATTAAGATGAAGATTGATAAGTTCAAAGTATTTGGAGATTCCGCATTGATCATCCTTCAGACTGTCGGAGAATGGAAAACACGAGATACCAAATTGCTTCTGTATCACAAGTATCTTGAGGAGATAGTGGAGGAATTTGATGAAATCACATTTGAATACTTATCCCAGGCCCTTAATTAGTTTGGTAATGCTTTGGCTACGTTGTCATCCATGCTATGAGTCGATGATGGAATGGAGGTGGAACCTTTAAAAATTGATGTCTTGGAAAAACTAGCCCACTGCATGATAATAACTGAAGAACTTGATGGGAAGCCATGGTATCATGACATCATGAACTATATCATAAGTCAAGAAGTTCCTGATGAGAGTTGTCCTGCTGATAGGAAATACATAATGAAGATGGCTTCGAAATTCTTCGTTAGTGGTGAAAATTTATACAAGAGATCTCATGATTCAGTGCTATTAAGATGTGTAGATGCATCTAAGGCAACACAGATCATGTAGGAAATGCATGAAAGGATGTGTGGTCCACACATGAATGGCCATATGCTGGCCAAGAAAATCACGAGATTGGGTTACTATTGGCTGTCTTTGGAGGGTGATTGCATCAAGCATGTGCGGAGTTATCATCAATGTCAGATTTATGGGGATAAGATAAATGTTCCCCCAAATGAGCTGCATCAACTGTCTAAACCCTAGCCTTTCTCAATGTGGGGGATAGATGTTATTGGTCCAATTAATCTGAAGGCATCGAATGGTCATCGATTCATCTTAGTTGCAATCGACTATTTTTCTAAATGGATTGAGGCGACTTCATATGCAAATGTCACCGCTCGAAATGTAGTAAGGTTCATCCGACAAGACATCATTGCTCGTTACAGCGTTCCTGAGGCCATCATCACTGATAATGGGACCAATCTGAACAACATGCTTGTTGGTAGGTTGTTTAATGAATTCAAGATCCGGCATTTGAACTCATCTCCGTACTGTCCTCAAATGAACGGTGCAGTAGAAGCGGCAAACAAGAACATCAAGAAGATTTTGGCAAAGGCTGCTGAAAATTATCGTGATTAGCATGAAAGATTACCTTTTGCACTAATGGCGAATCGAACTTCAATTCGAACCTCTGTGGGGGCGATGCCTTTCTCTCTTGTCTATGGCATGGAAGTAGTACTCCCTATTGAAGTGGAAATTCCATCATTACATGTGCTATCCCAAATGGAATTGTCTGAAGCTGAATGGATACAACAACGGTTTGAACAGTTGAACTTGATTGATGAAAAGCGACTGGAAGCCATTTGTCACGGTCAGTGTTACCAAAGGCGGGTAGCCAAGTCATTCAACCGCAAGGTTTGACCAAGGCACTTTGAAATAAACGATCTTGTTCTGTGGAAGATACTCCCAATTATTCCTGATCTTAGAGGTAAGTTCACCCCGAATTATGGTGGACCATATGTTGTGAAAAAGATGCTCCCGGGAGGCGCGTTGATCCTAGCTGAGATGGACAGTCGGGAATTTTTAAATCCTGTCAATGCAGATGCCCTCAAGAAATACTATCCGTGATGTTTCCGTTCTTTTGTCAATGCTTTGATTCAATTAATAAAGTGTTGAATGATGCAATTTCCTGATTTAACATTCCATGATTGATTGATTTTTTAAATGAGATGTATTGGGATGACGAAAGGCGAGCCCTACTCATACACAATCCCTTACTTATACAATTGTGAGATGAGATTACAAAATTTCCATGACAGCAAGGCAAAGAGTTCTCTCGCGAATGGTACGATAGCCGAAATGATGAGAGGCAGTTCATTTCTCTATCCCAAACATTGCAATTATCCATTGGTTACCCATTTTGAGCATATACACTTGAGAAGTTTCATTTTGTATTACCCCTGTCAAGAACCACCCCACATCGGGGCAAATTGGAGGTATATTTACATCATTGATGTTAAAAGGAGGAAAATGGTTAGAAATTTTCTTGCTTTCACTTGTGTCAATCTTCGTGTGTTGCTTTTACATGTGGGATTGAATATTAAATCAAGTGCCTTAGGGATGATGAAGAGCATTCATTTATATATCCTAAACACTCTTATCATTTTGAGCATGTGGTTTCTTTTCAAATTGAACCCACATTGGTGATGATTTCTTACATTGGGGCATGCAAAATGAAGGTCATCAGAATTAGTAGAGTACAAGCGTCACATCATGGGATGTCAGCCCAAAATATCGTTTTAATCACGTTTGTCCAATTTAGTCGATTGATAAAAAAAGGGCAAAATAGGGCATGAAAAAGCAATGAGCCTGGTAAAAGTAAGGCCAATGCCTAAATCCAAAAAAAATGTGAAAGAGCTTAAGGGCAAGAAAAAGCAGTGTGCTTGGTAAAAGCAAGGCCAATGCCCATAGAAGTTAGAGCCAATGGTTCAAATCTGCAAATGTTGACCTTCAAATGTGTTCAGGTTCTAATAAGTGCTGAATGGGGCAATCTTGTCAATAATCCCCAATGAGTTTGACGTCATATCCAGTGAATCAAAGTCTGAGTCTCAAAAGGTTGAGTCTGAAGAAAAATTCCCAGTTTTCATCCTATAGACACTTTTAAGCCAAGCCTGCAAAGTCTCTTCTGATTAGGGCACTTGAACTAATGTGAGATTCCTAATGTGTTAAGCTTAGCTCGAAGAAGTGCGAGCAAAACTGTTTTTTTTTATTGCATTTGCAGGATTCTTGACTTATAAACCTGGCAACATTTGTTGAAGACAGGTTATCAAAAAAAACATTTGTTGAAGACTTTCTTTCTAAGCCTTGACTTAATGAGTCCCCTTTGCTTAACCATTGACCAAGTCCAAATTACGGTCCTGTTAAAGACCTCCCTGATTGGTAAGATTGTACCACTTGCGAGAGTACTCAAACCTTTATTGATATGATGGTAGTGAGACCGAGTGTTTCAGCTATTCCCTCATTGGGACAAAAACCCTTTTGAACAAGATGGAGTGATAAGTCCTTTTTGACTGAATGTCTCTTGTCTCAAAGAACCTCTCAAATATGAATTGCATTTTATGATGAATCGGATGATTTGAGGATGTGGTTATCCCTTTAAGGATCAAGAATTCTAAACACAAATACTTCAATCTAAGTGCCTGTGACTATGTGCAGGTACCGATGGAGATGTATCGATGTCTCATCTCGAGAATCTGTGACGATGTACAAGTCTCTCAGCCTAATTTTGAATGACTCAAGTTTAATCAGGTATCTTTCACCGTTTCGCCTATGTGGTGGCAATCCAGGTCCTTCACCATTTCACCTATGAGGTGGCGATCCAGGTCCTTAACCGTTTTGCCTATGAGGACCTCCAGGTCCTTCACCGTTTCGCCTATGTGGTGACGATCCAGGTCCTTCACCGTTTCGCCTTTGTGGTGGCGATCCAGGTCTTTCACCGTTTCGTTTTTGTGGTGACCGAATTAGGGTTTCGAGCCTCAAGTGATCCAGGTCTTTCACCGTTTTACCTCCAAGTGCTCGGGTTTAAGAGGACAATCTCAAAGCTTATACATACTTGGATCTGCCATTCCAATTAGGTAAGTAATTTCAGGTATGTTTCTATCTTTCTTCATTCATTTGCATTTATCATGTCATAATTACATTGGAAAAATAAGAGTTAATCTCAACAAAAATATCATGCATAGAATCTCTGTAGTCAAAATTTAGGTATCGGTTAGTCTTTGAATGCAACCTTTTCGAGCTCATCTTCAAAGAGGGGTAGCTGTTGAAATCTAAATTTTAGGGTTTTGTTTAAAATTGCATATATTCTTTGGGAAATATTTGGCATGTTTTGAATGAAGTCAATATAGGATGGAGTTTATCCTTTAGTGCAGAGATAAGGGCAAATCAAGAGGAGGTTCCGGTCAAATTTTTGAAAAGATTTAGCCGAGATTGTTTTTTTTCCCTTTATAAAAGGCCAAGGTCAAGCAGTACAAAGGGGAACATTTACTGAGTAAAAGGACGTACAGAGGGGGGACTTCATTCGGAAAAAGCATACACGTACAAGGAGAACTTTTGGGGAGAGTTCTAGAGTCATCAAGTCTTCTTCATCTAAAACACACGCACAGTGAGACAAAAAAAGCTCCAGAGAAAGAGTGAGACCGAGAGAGGAGTGAGAAATAACTTTCTTATTTCAACACTGGCGAGTTTGATCCTAACATCGACACTCGCTCCTTGTTCTCATAGGTGAGTAGCCGTCGTCGGCACGTTGATTCGGTTGAAGCTTCCCCTGTGATTATGGCTCAGGGTGTTCTTGCGGATGAAGAAAATTTCGGCTTGAGTTTGCTCGAGCGATTCCTTTCCGTCATCCCTGTGCCACGTAGGGAGTTTTTAGTTGTTTTTCTCTTCCTGGCACTTTTTCTTTTGTCCAATTTTGATGTGTTCATTCTCGAAGGCCGATTGATATAAGTTGGGAGTTGGTTGATTATTTGTTTGATTCTCGATGCTGTAACTAGAATTTGCTGCATTATAGGTGTAGTTCTCATCTTCTTTTGCTCCCACGACCGAATTCCTCCTTGCCCGTCAATTGTTTGACGAATTGCTTGAGAAAACCAGCTTTGTTTTTTTATCCTTATTCATGACTTTTTGTGATTGATCTACGGTGGGTCGGCGTCGGACGCCCTCCTGCGAGTTTGTCGTGCCGCCAGTCTCGTCCGATTGCGGAGGAGAAGGAACGCCGGCGAGTTTGTTTGCGAGGTCTTCTTGCAAGTCGTCCATGGAGTCAAGTCGCGCGAGGAAGAATACTCACGGAAGAAGGGCTGAACTGTGAGGCTGGGCCGCGTGAAGGAAAGGCTAGAACTAGGCCTAGACAGAGACAGGGACAAGCTGGGCTTGGATGTGTGAGGAGAGGCAGGTCGGCCCAAGCGCGCGCACAGAAGGAAAAAGGCCAGAAAAGAAAAGAGAAGGGGGAGGAGGCCCAGTCCAACCTCTTTTTGCTCCACTGGTCCATTGGTGCGTGGGTCGGGCTCGCCTGACCCGTTTCTTTTGATTTTATTCTTTTTTATTATTATTTCGTTTGTAGTTATTTAATAATAAAAAATAGAAAATTTCTACAATAAAAATTGTCTTTTGGTATGTTAGTTTTCTTATTTCTTTCATGTTATTATATTTGCTTAGTTTGTTTGCTTTGAGTCATAAGTTTATGAATTGGAATAATTTTCCAATTCGCAACTGCAAATTGATTTTCTGTTTCGTCTATAAGGCTTTAGACGAAGTAATTAATTGCACGGGAATCGACAGAATTGATATTTTGATCTTTAAGGCTTAAGATCAATTTATTGATTTTGTTTGCGAGTTTTCTTTGTTTAATTTAGGTTTTGAACTTTTTTTGTTTAATTTAGGTTTTATTTCTATATTAGGATTATTCGTTTAACTTGTCATGTTTTCCTTTATTAGAAAAAATACCAAAAAAGATTGCATTCCGTGTTAGAATTGCACTTTAGATAGAATTGAGTTTTCATTTTTAGGTTAAATCGCATTTAGATAAGTATTGCATAACATTTAGATTAGGAGGATTGCATATCATTCATGCATGTTACTTAGGAATTGCATTTTTAGCCATGTTAGAATAATAGGTCAAATTTGCATTAGAATTAAAGTCACTTGATGCATGCCATATTAGATTTAGGTTCATGTTAGTACAAGTTCATTTAATTTTTATTTTCAAACGTTTCATATTAGGTTAGCAACATGTTTAATTTGTGCATTTATTTAATTTCAAATTTCCATTGATAAAACTCAAAAAGAAAATAAAAATCATTCATGCATCATTTAGATAGTTAATGTAGTTTTAATTTAGTTAAAATTTCATTGCATGTCCATTTATACCATGATAGAATAATTCATCTAGAAAATGTCATTGCATGTTATAGGTTTTCATCTTTTAATTAGTTTAATTAATTTCGATTTTCATTTTTAATAAATGAGAAAATGCCAAAAATGCCTTTTTGCATGTCATTTAATTCATTTTAATTAGTAGCATATCATATAGACTATATTAGGATTGCATATTTTAGAGCATGTTAGGTAGACACATTCCATTACATGCATTACATTCATATACATAAAAAACCCACAAAAAAAAAAATCCTTTTGTTAATTGATTTCATTTAGGTAATCTTTGCTCATTGTTTTATTTCATTGAGTATTTAAATAATTGTTTGCGCACTCGCGTGGTTATCGTACATGTTAGGGAATAAGTTTAAAAATCAATTCAAACTGCCTGCAAATCATTTTTGAAATAAAAGAAAATAGTTCTCAAGTCCCCGAATTTATGATCTCTGGTTTGTAGGGGTAAAATACGACTCCCAGTATTTTACATGGGTTTCTAATCGACCCACCGTAAATAGATTACTGGCAACTCCCTTTTGAAATTGGCTTTGCATGCTTAAAAAGTGAAACCTAAGTCGCGAATTGGTATGAACTTGGGAGAGCTCGAGCTAAATTAGGTTTACCAATCCATTAGCCTAACCCAAGGTGGTGCACCTTTGGAATGGTCGCGACACCACCTTCTCTCGCTCATTTTCGTTCGTGCAACTTATTAGGTATGTGAATTCTTTGTGTTGTTTTTCTTCTTCTTTCCAGTAAAAGTTTGTCGGCTATGGAGAGTTCATGTGGCTAACTGCTAAAGAGAGGCCGCCGCACCTTCCCTTGATTTGGGCAAGGGCGTGGCCACCTTGCAAAGATATGGGGGAGATCAAGAGATCCCCCATAGCCTAATTAATGGCCTCCACTCGACCCCCCTCGCCGACGCTTTGTCAATAATCTTGTGGGTACATCGATGTCCCGCTTGTAAGTATAAACTGCAGATTCTCTAATTCGTGCAAACATGGCCTTGAGGGTTTGGCGCTCTTAAATCTCGTGATGATTGTTGAGGAATGATGTTCTGCTTAGTTGAGGAATGAGGTTATTTGGAATGGGTGTTTAGATTGTGTTTAGTTAGACTCGATTTTTTAGCTTTTTATATCGCTAGCATTTGTTGCTTCTTACTTAACATATCATCATTTCTAATAATGAAACGGAAACTCCAATCCCATACTAGTATAGTTTTAGTCATGCTGATTCCATTTACTTATAATTAAGTATTATGGTATCATTTTAGTGACTATCTTATTAGCTACTTAATTATGTATTAATATCTTTCTTTAGGTACATGGCAATTTGAAGGTCTCACAATCTAATTGGATATTGCATTTATTGTCAATTTGACAACTTGAAGACTATAAAGATTTTACTGAAATACTTCGTAAGTCTTCTTGACATGGTAATTTATGAATTTTTTTATACATATAGTATTTGTTTGGTAAAAAACATATTTTATCTTTCCTCAATTTTATGATTTTCATAAAGAATATTAGTGAAAAGATATTATGGTTGTCTTCACATGGGATTTTTAATGTATTATTATAGACACAAATCAAAGAGAGAGGTCTTGGATGTATAAGAAGAACTTACCTAGACGTCAAGGGTTGATGGAAGAATTTCGTATTGGTTTGGAAATATTTTTGGAATTTGCTACTAGCAAAGTTGAGTTCATGGATGAAAATACGTTAAGGTGTCCGTGCAAGAAGTGAAAGAATTGCAAGTTTCATGTGGTTGACAAAGTTAGAGAACATCTTTGTAGATTTGGATTTACTCCGAACTACTATAATTGGACTAGCCATGGTGAACCATTTATATCAGATCAAGTATATGAAAGAAGTGATCAGGCTGTATTTAGGGACGAGTGTAGCTATTATGACCTATTGAATCCATTCCAGAGGATGGTTATTGATGCAGCCGGTCATAATATTGTTATTGTATCGAACCATGTAAGTACTAGTTTCACTCCTACACTTGAAGACATTCGTTCTACTCATGCACTACATTTGGAAGAGATTAGAGTGACAAGATTTGATGAGAATGTGTATAATGATGCTTTACCTTCTAATCAGTTCCGGGAAGTCTTGAGAGCAGCATACGAACCTTTGTGGGTAGGTTGTGACAACCACACTAAGTTATCAGTTACATTGAGACTGTTGAATATCAAGGCAGAGCATAATATTTCAGATAATTGCTTCGACTCTTTTGTTGAAGTGATAAGGGAAACCATGCCGCGTGATAACGTCATGCCAAGTAATTTTTATGATATGAAGAAGCTAATCGATAACTTAGGCCTTCTTGTTATAAGAATTGATGTATGCAGTAGCGGTTGTATGTTATATCGATGAAATGATGAAAATGTAGAATATTGCAAGATAAGCAGGAGGCAAGGTCGTCAATTGAAATGTAGACCACGGAAGCAAATGTTTTAGCTGTCATTAATTTCAAGATTGCAAAGGCTTTATGCGTCTCAAGCCACTGCTGGACAATGACTTGGCATGCAAATCATCAAACAGAAGAGGATTTGATGTGTCATCTGTTAGATGCAGAGGCATGGAAACATTTTGATAGAATGTTCCCTGAGTTTGCGTTAGAGCCTCGAAATATCAGGTAAGGTCTATGTGCTGATGGATTTGTCCCGTTTGGGAAATCGGGAAAAAATTATTCATGTTGGCCAGTCATCTTAACTCCATACAATCTTCCACCTGGTATGTACATGAAGACCCCTTATATGTTTTTGACATTGATTGTACCTGGGCCGCAAAATCCGAAAAAGTTGATAGACATTTATATGCAACCACTGATTGAAGAGTTACAACGTCTATGGGATGACGGTATCCTTACGTATGATGTTTGTACTGATCAAACATTTCTAATGAAGGCTGCCCTTGTTTGGACGATAAATGACTTTCCAGCTTATGGAATGTTATCTGGATGGAGTACAACTGGGATATTAGGATGTCCAATATGTATGGAGAGATCAAAGTCATTCAGACTAAAACATGGTAAGAAGCCTAGCTACTTTGATTGTCACAGACAATTTTTGTCGATGAATCATACATTCAGAAGGAATAAGAAAGAGTTAACCAAGAATAGGATTGAAAGAGTACCTCCACCATTGAGGTTGACCGGTGAACAAATTTGGGAGTGAATTCACGGGTTTCCAACTGTTATTGAAAATCCTAATGGCACCACTTATGGGTACGGACGTACGCATAAGTGGACTAAATGAATCATTTTTTGGGAGCTACCATATTGGAAGGCCTATCTTATTCATCATAATCTGGACGTCATGCATATATAAAAGAATGTTTTCGATAATGTCATCAATACATTGATGGATGTTACCGGAAAAACTAAAGACAACTTGAATGCAAGAAATGATATGAGAGATATTTGTGATTGGCCAACACTAGATATGGATGCAAGCAGCATGGGACCTAAACCAAAATCAGTTTACACATTGGACAAAGCGCAGAGACGTGTTGTTTGTCAATGGTTGAAATCTGTTCGGTTTCCTGATGGATATGCTTCGAACATCGGGAGATGCGTTGATTTAAATGAATGTAAATTGACGGATTTAAAGAGTCATGATTATCACATATTTATGGAAAGGCTAATTCCAATAGCTTTTAAAAAATTTCTACCACACTTCATATGGGGCGTCATTACAGAGTTAAGTATTTTCCTTCATGATATTCGCTCGACAATGTTAAAAGCATCACATATGGAGAAACTTGAGAAAGATATTCCAATTATTCTTTGCAACTTGGAAAGAATATTTCCTCCTTCGATGTTTAATTCAATGGAGCATCTCTTAGTTCACTTGCCTTACGAGGCTAAAGTTGCCGGTCCCGTCCAATATCGATGGATGTATCCATTTGAAAGGTTAGCTATTTTTCCTGTGTAACTTGGAGGTTAATTTATCATATATTATATTATGATACTCTTCATTCGAATGCACCTAGGTTTTTATATCATTTGAAGAAAAAAGTAAAGAACAAGGTAAGTGTTGAAACTTCAATTTGTAATGCATACATTGTGGAAGAAGTTACTACATTTGCATCGTACTATTTTGAGCAACACGTACATTGCAAGAGAAGGAGAGCAGGAAGAAATGAAGAGGGACCGATTGATCCCAATTGCAAATCATTCTCAATTTTTAATTATCTGGGTCGACCAAGCGGCGTATGTAAGTGTCGTTACTTAACAGGCGAAGAATATAAGGCAGCGTATAAATATATATTACCGAACTGTCCAGAAGTGGAGCCTTATTTCGAGTAAGTGTACATTTGTAATTGTAGTCATATTGTTAGTCAGACATTTGAATAATGTTTTATTGTCATTTGAATTGTAGTCATATGGAGTACCGCCAAATGAGTTTGACCGTTTGTGCGATGACAAATTTGCAGCATGGTTCCAAACTTATGTAAGTTGACTATGAACCAAATCGAAGTCGTACAATATTTTTTACATGCGCCATGTTTGCACGGGTTTGTATTATTTTGTAATGCATATATTGACTTTGTGTATGTCATCGTAGGTTCACAATAATCATGATCAATTTGAAAAGTATGGACTGTTATATCATCTATCATTGGGTCCAAAATCAAGAGTACGTACTTGGTCAGTTTATTTCATTCAATGGTATAATTTTCACACACAACAATATGGAATGGGAAAAGCCACAATGAATAGTGGTGTGTGTGTGTGTGCAATCATCATTAAGCGGCAGTTCGAAAGATGATTTTTATGGCTTGTTGGATGAAATCATAGAGGTAGAGTACCCATTTGGAGGAATTATGCGAGTTGTGTTATTTAAGTGCAATTGGTTTGACCCCGTCATAGGAATGAAAGTGAATCCGAAATTTAATTTGGTTGAAATAAATCACAAGAAAATGTATAAGAAATATGAACCATTTGTTTTGGCACAACAAGCAATTCAAGTTTGTTACGCCTCATATCCGTCTTTGAAACGTGAAAAAGCTGATTGGTGGGCTGTATGTAAAATAAAAGCACAGAAAAAAATTGAAGCACACTGGATGGAGGTAGCATATCAACAAGATGAAGCTTGCAACACGGTTCACATTGAGGAATATAACATCCCTGGGTTGCGAGATCCATATAGAGCAATGATAGATGTTGATCCAAGTGAAATTCATCCATTGAATTTGCGACGGGTAGAAAACTTCGATCTTGATACAGGGGATGTAGATGATGACCAATACGAGCACAAAGATGAAGATGAAGATGAAGGCGAATATGAAGAATCAGTCGAAGACAAAGAAGAAGATGAAGATGAAGCCGAAGACGAAGAAGAAGATGATCAAGAAGAAGAAGACGAAGACGAAGATGAAGTCGAAGATGAAACAAATTTTCATTTTTGAGACTTCTCAATGATGATGTATTTTAGATCTGTGACTTTGTTGAACTAATCATGCAATTATGTGTTTGTTATTTTTTTAATTTGTTGTACCCTCCATCGCGATTTACCTATGGAACACCAATTATGTATCAAATCAGATACAGAATATCATTTCCGTATCTAATCAGCTACGCAATATCATTTCCATAGCTATGGAATACTTAGCTACGGAACGTAAATTCCATGGCAAAATCCGTCGCCTTTTACCTACGGAATATTAATTCCCAATCTGTCGCTATTAAGCTACGGAACATATTATGCGTAGCTAATCGTATACAGAATATCATTTCGGTAGATATGGAAAGATTGGCTACGGAAGATCATTTCCGTGGCAATATCCATCGCTGAATTGCTACGGCATTAGTGTTCCATAGCAAATCAGCTACGCGTGATATGTTCCATAGCTATCCCGTCGCTATTTAGCTATGGAACATATTATGCGCAGCTAATCATATATGAAATATCATTTCCGCAGATATGGAATGTTTGGCTATGGAACATACCTTCCGCGGCAATATCCGTCACGGAATTGCTACGGAACGTGTTATGCGTAGCTTATCATATACGAAATATCAATCCGTAGCTATGGAATGTTTGTCTACGGAACATAAATTCCGTTGCAATATCCGTCACTAAGTTTGCTATGGAATTTTTTTTCCGTAGCAAATAAGCTATGGAATGTTTGTTCCGTAGCTGATTAACTACGGATTGTCTTGTCCGTAGCTGATGAGCTACAGGATTGACGTTGCTACTCAGCTACGCAAGCTTTGCCTATCGCTTGGTTGGTGGCTAATCTGCTACGCAAGTACAATACCAACCTGTTCTTTACACTATTCAACTGAAATTACTTATGGTAGCAAATTTTTGGGCCGCAAATTTTTTTGCATCAAGAGGAACATAAACAGATCCAAGGGCATTAAAAAGAGAAGTAACGTCACACATTATGTATACAGTAACTTTGGATGTACAACAGAGTAGTAAGCAAGAGACATATTTATGACCAATATGTTGCATATATTCACAATCATAAATTTAAAGTGATTTTTGAGTTTTATGATATTCACAAAAATAAATTTAAACAACATCCCAAATTGACTCTCAAAAAACAATAGATATGAAATTGATTTTCGATTGTTATACCTAACAACAATTTATTATGTATTATTGTTATTAGTATTATATTATTATTATTTTTCTTTTTATTACTATTATTATTAATATTGCAACTTCCCTTCGGTTGCAATGTCCCCGATGCAGCAAGTCATTTTAAATAATTAGTCAAATGACGAAATTTGGCTATTGCATGTGTGTATTGTTGTTCCCAAACTTCATCCAAACTTAAAAAATGTTAATGTGGCGTGACGCTATATATTGAGTTTCATTATAAAGCATGTCAAAGCAATATATGTATTGCTAAATGTTCGTGTGCGAGCAGAAAATTTATAATTCATAAGAGAACCGCATGATATTTAGGAAAATCGTGTAAAATCAATAAGAAAAGTGAAATTAGTGATCTAATCTTAAATGGGCAGCAAAATCGCCATACGAGTACAATTAATGTACTTGGAAAAAATTTGTACCGTAACTTGTTCGTTATATATAATATTTATTACTTTTAATAAAATAACATTAATCAATCATTCAACACAATCAACATGTTATATAATCCAAATTTATTGAGTGTAATTATCAGCTTATTAAATAATGAATTTTTAATCATTATCAATATAACTAAATGTGCTAATTCGCTATGGACATTAAATCCAAAGATCTTTCCATCGCTAATTTGTCTTGAATTTGCTCATCCGTCACGGACACGTCACTTGTAGCGACGGCTATATTGGCGACGTACACACAGATGGCGACGGACACTCCGTCGCCAAGGCCGTAAGAATCAGCCACAGAAGTAGCCACAGAAGGTTTAATCCAAAATTTGTTGATATATATAGGGATTTTTGCTTTCAAACCCTAATCGCCTCTTTCCAAACCCTAATCCACTCTTTTCCAAACCCTCATCCGTCTGTGAAACCCTAATCGCGACTTTTAGAGGATAATCGATCTGCAATCTCTCATTTTTCCCGCACTATCATCGATTCTTCGTCTGATCTACGTCATGATTGCTTTGTCCTGAATCGATAAATTTGCGATTAGGGTTTTCATCACTCCGCCTGTGCCACTTGAGCTGTAACTCCGTGGTTGTCTCTCCGCTCGAGCGCAACGAACCCACACGTCGTAGGGTAGATGAGGAGCTGCTGATCGCCGGCGAGAAGTTGTGAGACAAAGATTGACATCCCTCACCGTGGGAAGCCCGACGATGCCACTACGACTTCCATATAGGTC
The DNA here is from genome assembly GCA_019926035.1 of Melaleuca alternifolia. Lineage (NCBI taxonomy): Eukaryota > Viridiplantae > Streptophyta > Magnoliopsida > Myrtales > Myrtaceae > Melaleuca > Melaleuca alternifolia. Next base: position 711,971 of record JAGKPW010000011.1, on the reverse strand, counting down.
GGTGCTCCTGCCTACATCTGCATAAAGTTGAGTTTGAGTGTATAACTTCTATTCTCAGGATGTTGCACTTCAGAGTTTGAGTGTCATATCAACATGTATATAATACGGCTTTGTCATTACATGATGGGAGTTTGTATGCCTGGTAGGAAACAGATCACTGGAGGGTAGTGAAGATTGTGTTTTCTTGTTGCCATTGGGTATCCAGCTTTTGAACTGTCTTGCTTACGAAACGGTTGCTAATCTTACAGTTTGTCGAATGTGTGTCGTTTCTGTACATTAAAATGCTGCTTTGACAGTGAGGAAGTGTGCTGTGCTTTTGGTTTAGAGGTGCCAGGACTTAATAACTCGAAACACTCTCAATGATCCCAAATTTAGTTTGTTTTTAAGTAGCGTTAAAGCTTGGGACTTAGGCATGAGGTTAATAATTGGGTCAACCTTCAACCTTCAAGCTTCTTTCCTTTGCTTTCACAAAATTTTGAGTGGTTGAGTATATGCTGCCATCTTATTGTGATTCTTACTTTGTAATGTCTCATGTTCCAAGTTATAACATAGCATCATTAAAGTTTGTGATGTTAAAGTTCTAACATATCCAACTTCCAACACTCTTAAAGTTTGAGCCCTTATGCTTTAAGTGGGAATAGAAATGTTGGAGATGAAAGTTGTTGCATAGTACGTCGATCCAAAGGTTGTTTGCATCCTTTTAGACAAGCAGTTTGCTTACTGACTTGTAAGCAAACTGCTTGTAATGCAGGATTTGTGGTAACTCATCTTCAAGTCTACAACCACTCCAAAACAAAATGATTTCAAGTTAAGCAAGCAACAGATAGACCTATAGCTGAACAATGAAAACCAACAGGAAATACAACAACATGAAGATGTATGTCAAGCATGCACTTGTTCAAATGTATGATGCCATGCATATGTGGTGTTATCATAACTCCTTTCTCCAGTCCGAGCCTATTTTCATCAGCTCTGGTATAAAAGAATTTCTTAAAGGTGCCAGACGCACATTTTTTCAAGAGCCAGAAAGCACTCGCATTTTATCTCAAGACCCAAGTCTATATAAGAATTATGACCTTTAGATAGTTTGACTACTCTACAACTTTAATAGATAATACATGCATGCACAGGATTTAAAATAGTGTGAAGTCCATGTTTTGTTTCTCTCTCTACCTCTAACAGCCCCTTACTCGCAAGGAAGCATATAAAGCGTGATTAATGCTATTAATAGAATATGAAAATGATGAGTCTTCCCAAAAATATCATAAACTTTCAGGATCCACGACCCTGAGATAGTATATGTAAAGTACTCGCTAACAAGGCACACAACTCCAGACTTTACCTGGTCATCAAGGAAGTCAGTACATTTATAACATACTCTTATCCCATTTGATAGGATCAATTCAATGGCTCCGATGTTTGAGTATTCAAGCTGTTGGACAACATAGCTGAAAAGAACATCCTCAAAAGGTTAAAGTTTGAAAGTGGCAGTTCAAATAAAAATGTGACAGAACCAACTAGATCGATATCGAACAGCCAATTGAGAGAACATGCCAGGCTATAAAGTTAACAGAATAACAAGAAGTTTGAAGAATTATAAAATCAGTCTTAAGTAGTGTTGAGTTTATTACTTTAGGGTTTAGCAAGTTAAGTCGTTTATTTTGCGTTTGTCTGCACTGATTTCAATAGGCTGCCATGACCTTCTGGTGGTTGCTTTTTGGTTGTCATGAGGGTAAGGATATTAAGTTGAATACTGGGTTAAGTTCCAAAACAGCTAGTTGCACTGTGATATGATTTATTTGAAGTTCCACGTGTAGTAATATTTTCCTTCCATGTCATTTACCAATCCAACGTCCCTTTCATATTGATTGTTACTGGACTAAGTCGAGCCAATGATTTTGAGTTTGATGTAGCTCGCCGCTTATTTCAACTAGACGAGATAACTTATAAATTTGATCACTTTGATTGTATCTTCGTATCTAGTTTGAAGTGAAGTTTATTGGCGAGTGAGAATATAAGTTGCATTATATCTTAACTTAGAAAACTGAACACTATCAATTAATCCTTAGCTTTTCACTGTTTGCGTCATTGAAAATCAAGTAATGTACACTTGAGATTGATAGATTATATATATATTTAACATCAGTAGCTCAGCTGGTTGGTAATATTGTGTTGATTTAATATACAGGTACTTGGAACATCTTGCAATTGCGATAGGAGAAGGCGATAGCAAGTTCGTTTTTTTTTCTACTACTCTGGAACAAATGGTAAGCGTAATGAGTTGTATTTGATTATGTGTTGTCAGTATGTAGTGACTATATTTGTAAAGATAGTTGTCTAACTTGTGTAATTTTCAGTATAAACGCCGTGGAGTTCGACGTATAGGCAGGGGAGTTCGAATAAGCGAATACTCTTCCCCTCCCCCTCCTTTGAATGCCGGGGAAGATCTGCAAGCAAATGTACCTTCCCTTTCCCCTCCTTCTATAGGCGGGGGAGTCCGACACGCTGATATACCTTTCCCTTCCCAGCCTCGTCCCCTAACCTTTCATCTTCACCAGCACTGTCATCTAACCCACGAGGAGCACAACCTGCTGATGGACATCATGCAAACGTTGGAACCTCCAATGTCTGTGGCCAACATGGACAATATGGCATATCCTTTGACCCTCTACAATCTCATAGTTCTAATATAAACCTAGAAAGTGAAGAGGATACCCAAGTTACCATATACCCCTATGGAGATTCGTAAGTACATAGAGTATTTTTTTTTTGACTTAGTAGAGTTAAGATTTATGGGTCTTACACATGGTACATGTCAATTAAACATAAATGCTACCCTTTTTTTTATGTAGATTATCATATTCTGCTGTTGTGACGCAACTTCATACAATCATTAATGGATCTTGGTGGGGGCCCCATACTACGTATAGCAGCGCTCCAGATGCAGTGAAGGAGGTGTGGTGGAACGAGTTCAAGGTAAATTTTTTCATATTATTTTCTCACAAACTAAGAAAATGTTTACATAAAGGTAGTTGTTTTTCTATGGATTGTAGCGGCAATTTAGGTGGGATAATGCTGATGAGTTTGAAGTTTCCAGAATATTTAAGAAGAAATGTGGTGATCACATGCAAAATGTGATAAACAAAGCGATGAAGAGTAGGAAGAAGCCATATTATATTCGAAATGAACATTGGACAGATATTAAGAGAAACTGGAAACAGACAAGCATAAGCAAATAAGTCAACAAAATAAGCTGAATCGAGCGTCCAATTTTGCTGAAGGCTCGGCTACATATGCTGGGGGCTCTATCAGTGTTGGGGAGCACAAAAAGAGAATCGTAAGGTTGATATACAAGTTGTAATTTAATTAATTTTATTTAACCATTTATATATATGTTTTATAGGCAGCAGAAATAGGGAGGGAACCAACATATACTGCAACATTTGAATGCGCATTTCAGAGAAAAGATCAGACTTGGACTAGTGATCGAGCTCGAGCTATTAAGGTTTGTAACATGACTTACTTTGTTTGCTAAGCAAAATGTAGCGCTTTCAGACATTTATATACATATATAAATAAAGTTAAATTTTTATCTGGCAATATTGTTGTTGTAGGAAAAATATGATGAACTGTCCATGAATGTCACTAGTGCTGGTGATGGGGGTATTCCATCTGAAGAATCAGTGGATAGTATGGCCTTATGGGTGGATGCATCAGGTGAGGTGAAAAAAGGAAGAATATTTGGGTTGGGCTCTTTGGCCAGGGAATATGCACCGAAGACACCAGGAACGTCATCATCCGGTGTGCGTGGTTCAAGGAGGACACAACATGAAGAGCAAATGGAGTGAGAAGTGAGCCAACTCAAAAGACAACTTGCAGAGAAAGATGAAGAAATGATAGGGGTCAAACAACAAATGCAACTCATCTTGCAACACATGAACATCCAAAACAATGAGGTTCCTCCTGTACCTCCGACTACTGATTTAGGCGATGCGCACGATGATGCTGATGCTGCTGCTGATGAATAGAATGTGAGACTTCAAGTTTTATCCATGATCATGAGGTTTATCGTAATCTCTAAATCTGTTTTTTCTCTTACATCATGGATATGCAAGTGGTGTGTGTCTTCACATGTGTTTTCAGCCTCCGAAAGTGATTAATATACTATTTATAAGAACCTATCAGTGCTGATAACACTCTTAAATTTTAGCTTTATCTGTCAAACATGGCATAATGTATCCATTTGATTTGGGGCTATTGTAAGGGTTGGCTGAATAACTAGTTTTGACAAATTGTTTGCCGTTGAAGTACTAGCAAACTTTGATTTGAGAAATTTAAGTATTTTGCTTAATTATTAGCAAATTTTGATTGTTGAACATTGTCTCAATATTGGCATGAGTACTGTCTTCTATAATGACATTGCCGCTCTCAAGGATTAAAGGATAAACATTGCCATTTTAGCGGTTCCAATTCTGACTTAGAATATTTTCAGGTGTCGAAGAGACTATATTCAGCCCTTCAAAATGGTAGTACAAGAAGACACCTTGGTGAGATACTCTAAACATTTTTCCTAGATTACATGGCGATATTGAATGTTAATTGTGAATTATTTCTTGCAGGCTTCAGGGTAGAGAGTTCTAACTTTTTGGTGGTGGTGTGTTGAAGGTGTTGTAGTTTGTTGCCCGTTAAGTGTTCTGTTTTTTTTTTTATGACTTTGCGGGATGTTGCAAATGGACAGCTGATTTTTCTCTAGTTTGTTATGGGTAGATGAGCTTTAGCTCTTTCTTTATGTATTAGGCACAATTGACTTACATTTGTATATTACTTTAGCTCTTTTTATTATTATGTTCAGTTCTGCTTGCATTCTTGGCAATGTACAAAATTGTTAAACAGGTTTGATACGGAAAAAATGAAAAATGGCTACCAATGTAGCTGGAAAAAACAATTAGAAATCAGCATTTGGCTATGAATTTAGCGACGTCCAATCTTTCATCGCTAAATATTAGGAGTATGCGACGAAATTTCATCTATCATCGGCTACGAATTTTGCTATGCAAGATGGGTGTCGCCCTTTTGCGACGGACTTTAGCGACGGATTTACATATAACCCATGGAAAATTGTCAGCATACATTTGCTACGGAAATTCCGTTGCCCGTCGCTAAATTGCTTCAATTTTACCGACGGAAAAATCGACACCTACTAGCGACGGATAACAAATTCGTGGCCAACTAGCAACGGACCATCGGCGACAGAATTCGTAATTCCGTCGCTAAACCATCAGCTACGGATCGCTCATTGTCCGCAGCAAAATAGCTACAGTCTCTACCGTGGCTAACTTCTGTCGCACATTAGCGACGGTCTATAAAATGTCGCCAACACATCGTCGCAATTTAGCGACGGATGTCTCTAAGTTCGTAGCTAACTGTATGTGGAATTCGGCTGAGGAATTTTTTTTTGGCCATCGCTCTTCAGCTACAGATTTAGCGATGGACAATATCCGTGACTAATTAGCTACGAAGTTGAAATATTCCGTCACAAATTTTTTGCGACGCACCGTTTGCGACAGTTTTTTTTCCGTCACCAAATCTGTCAGAAAATGAATTAGCGACAGATTTTTCCCTATTATCTGTCACCAAATCCGAAGTCAAACGTCCTTTTTTTTGTAGTGGAGTCTTAAATCTTTTGACAATTTATAAATTATGTCATAAATATTTCAATTACATTAGTTAAATCATAAACTATTTAATGATTTGTCAATTTAGTTTTTCTAACTAATTTTGGTTGAAAATTGCTAACATGGAGGTCTAGTTAGCGTTGGCCATTTTAGTGTTATGGGTGATGCTGGCATAGATATTTTTTTATTATATTTTCTAAGTTTTCATTATTTTTTTCCTTATTTTCTTTTCTTTATTCTTTTTTTTTTCAAACCTTGGGCCAGTTAGGTGGCCAGCTGACCCTCACCTAAATCTAGTGAGGGTCGACGAGGGCCAACAAGGGTGAAACTCTCCTAGATGAGGCCAATACTTACTAGATTAGGCAAGGGCATCATGGCCCTTGCCCAAACCACGCAAGAGTCATATGGCAACCTTCTTGGGCCAAGGTTGGTGAAAGAAGAAGAAGAAGCAACAAAAGATGAAAAAAAAATAACAAAAAAAAATTCAAAAATTATTCATGTCAGCTCTGGCCAAACCAAGTATATGGTCGAAACTGATTGTATCGCCATGTTAGCGATTCCCAAACAAATTGGTTGAAAAGACTAAATTAAAAATCACCAAAATGTTTGTCTTAGAATTCGTAGATTGTCAAAAAGTTTATGACCAAATTGACATAATTAAAATGTTTAGGATTGAGTAGGCAAGTTGTGAAAACATTTAGGACTAAATTCACAAATTATCAAAAGCTTTAGAGCTGTGAAATATGTTTAGGAATTATTTAAATAATTTCCCCCCTTTCGATACAAATTCATCCAGCAACACAAGTGGCAAACACAAACAGGTCCTATAGTGAAGTTTCATGTGTAGCTTCCTTTCATGGCCATCATGAGATTATGTGTACTTTTGAATATGTTAATGGGAATTTCGATTGTATTGTCTTTAGCAATTTCTTTTTAAAGTTTCCATAGACTACCAAATGGAATTTTAGGATCCAATAAATAATCTGTTAGAGGAAGATCTATCGATGATTTTGAAAATGACAAAACTCTACAACCAAAGGACAAAACTCTGTGTGGAGACAAGTGTTTCATCGTGGCCAGATCTTCATCATCTAAAAAGTTGGTAGATCCTATATTATATGAGAAGTTGTCAAATCTTATTATATGAAGGTAATCAGATTTTATCATCAGAAGGTAGTCAGATTTTTAAGATCTGAACACGTATCGTCAGGAAGATAGATTTGGTAAAATCTGAGAAGTTGGAATTATTACGAGTGGTTGAGTAAGAGGATCTTCTTACGACTCTGATGTTCGTGGATTTCAGATAGCTTATATGTGGATCAACAAGATTGTTTGTTTCCAAGAATATCAAGTTTATTGTTGGCATTTTGGATTCTCTGAAGATCGGGTAATTGTGGCAAGTATTTTCTTATGGAAACCAAGATCCTGATTGTATGGGCGACCAGGATTGATGGATTCTTGACTCTATCTGAAGATTGCTTAATTACTCTTGATTCTGTCCAACGGGTTGATTTAAAGAACTCTTTTGGAAAGTGCCAGTGGTCATATTGGCGTAAAGGAGTATTTAAAGGAGATATTTCAAGTTATTCAATATACAAGAAGAGAGATGCTGACGAGAGTTCAATTCATAAGTTTAGAGTTATTCATTTACTGTGAGCTTACATTGTAAAAAAAGAGTGTGATACAAACTTGCTTTGCAAGAGCAAAAGACTTAGTGAAGTCTTGGACGTAAACTGTAACTCTTTTCATTCATAGTGGAATCCAGCCGATAGGCTGTCAGCCCAAGAGAGTGGACATAAGCTTGAGCTAAGCCAAACCACTATAATTATTATGTCTTGATCTTCTCTCTTAACTCTTTGTGTGTGCTTACTATTATTCATTTATCACTCACATATCACGCTTCACACCCTATACTTTATATACTTCCGCAAAAGATTTTAAAATCACCTATTCAACCCCTCTAGGTGATCGTACTAGACCTTTCATAATCTAGTGATAGTTTTGAGCATAGCCTTACCAGGAGTGAATTTAGGTTTGCTTGAAAAAAACAACTAAGTAGTGCACGACCTATGCTACGCATGACTTCCTAATGCTCCGGTGGTTACTATGCACGCTTCGCTTCATGGCACGTCAATTGTGGCCACTAATGAAAATGATGGACTGAGAGAAATGATAATATTTAGGAGAGACTGAAAGTGCTAGTGCATACACCTAGAAGGGGGGTTGAATAGGTGTTCTTGTGTTGAAATGCAGAATTTAAATTATGCAAGATAAAACAATCAGAATGTAAGAACAGAGAGTTTGAGAAGAGAAGTAAACACAAAGATTATAGTGGTTCGGCTTTGATTAAGCCTACGTCCACTCTCAGTCTGATAGCCAATAGGTTGGATTCTACTAAGTATTCAGAAAGAGTACAATCAGCTCAGCGTCTTCTCAACAAGTGAGGAATTCACTCTACTCTTAATGATCAGTGTACACTCATAAGAAGAAATGCTCAAATTTAGATTCTTTCTCGTGCTTCTCTTTTCCCTTCCATTCAAAAGACGTCCCTTAAATATTCTTCTTGCTTTGCTGACCGTTGTCACTTGCCAGAAGAATTCTCCCAATCAAACCGTTGGGGAGAATAAATCTCAGGGATCTCTTGCAGGTTTGGAAATAAAAGAGAGAGGGTGTTGATGTTGATCGCCCATACAATCAGTATCATTACCTACCAAATAAAAGCCTTTCTTCAAGATCCTTGTCTTCCTATCGATTAAGACTTTCCATAGGGAGAGACAATCTACCAAAAGATATCCCATCGAACTGTCCATGTTTGTTTTGCTTTGTGATAGAATAAAGCCGAGTATTAACTAACGATCTACTTAAGAGAGAAGATAATACGCATCAATCTTTGAGAGATAAGCAACTTTAGAACAATCGCTCTTCGCCAGATTAACCAAGTTCTGTCCTTTAAGATATCGTCTATCATTGACCAGACGATATACATTCTGCTAGCGTTAGACGATATACAATCTGTTGGTGCCAGACAATAGACATTCTATCGAGCCCAGACGATAGATATTCTCTTGACTTCAGAAGATATATTCTGTTGACTTGTGAGGATATTTCCTGCATCGAATCTCTTTGTTTTGTCAACTTCAAAACTAGGAGAAGAGATTCTCCAACAATCTCCCCCTTTTTGAAGATGACAAAATACCCTGCAGTTTTGAAAATTAATTCAAGCAAAAAACTTGTAATAGACGATATCATCTAAACAGAGAAGAGAAAGTTAGTCAACATATTATATTCAATGATAGAGATTAGAAAAAGATAATCCATATCAAGATCAGGCTAACAACAATCCAAGTTCAACACAACTCAAAAGGATTTTAAAATAATAAACTCCAATCTAAGAGAAAAGCAGAAAAACTTGAAAAAACTGCACACATTCTCCCCCTTTTTGTCATTGAAAAAAGATTATGGGGTAGGAGAACGAACGAGTTTAAAAGAATCAATTGGCAGAACAGACTTCTCCAGATTGGCAAGTCCTTGCTGCAGCTCCTTTTTCACTGTGAGTAGATCACCTTGACTAGCAACCTGGCCAAGACGATTTTCAACTATGTGTTTGAACTCCTTAAAATCTGTAATAAACTGAAAGTGACTTGTTCGGAGGTCATTGAGAGCTTGCAGTATTTGTTGAAGCAAAGGAGATTCTGAATGACTGGTAGAAACTGTAGGTACTTATGATTCTGTGGGCAAGGCAGGGTTTGTTGTAAAGACTGAAGGGGGGGAACATCAGGCACAAAAGGAGGAACTTCAGAGGGAATCTCTGAGGATGGAATGTTGGTAGGAGAAAGAGTTGGTGAAGGTGCTCCCCCTATGTGTAAGCCAAACAGTGTAAAATGAGATGATGTGTCCTTCTCGGCTATAACACTTGGTGTAACTTCCTCAGCTTGTGGCTCCTTATGTCTAACCGACGACCCAATCTCATCATCTTCAGATGAACTCAAGGACACTTGTCCTTCAGGAGTATCCTTGTGAACTGCTTCCTCTTCATCAACCATAAATTCTTCAATTTCTTTGTCCAGACTGTTGTCTCCTTCAGTTTTAGCATGTTGTTGGTCATCATCAATGGATTCATCCCTCAATAGAGGCCTTCCTTTCTTTGGTCAAGGCTCAACCAGAGGAGCCTTTCCCTTTCTTTTTGTCATAGAGGAAGATCCTGCTTTAGAAGCAGGAGAACCAGTAGATCCTGCCAACAGTTCAGGCATTCGCATTTTGGCAATCATCGTCTTGCCAATAACTGTGATAGGCAAGGTTAACTTGCAAAGCTGTTGTGGTAGGTGAATCTGAAAGTGTTGAAAGATTTTTGTGACGAGACCAGTATAGGGCAATTGGCCTTTGTCCTTCTGAGCTGCTCTGTACATTTGATAGATAATAATGTAAGGGAGATTTATGATCTTGTCATGTAGCATTCCAAACATTATCTTCAACTTTGTCCTGGAAATATCAGTCTTAGAGGCAGCCTTGGGTCGGAGACAGTTGATCAGTCTCTTGTGCAGAATGATGGCCTTTGCTTTCATTCTGGAATAGGTAAGTTTGCCTTCTCTTGACCCATCTTTTGAAAGAAAGGCAACTGCATTTCTCTCGAAAACCTCGACAGGGAAAAACCTAGGTTTCGGAGACACAACAAGTATTATGGCCAAGTCATCCACATCAATCACTATGTCCTCATCTTTGATAGAGAACTGAAGTGAGTGCCTATTTAGAAACGATAAGTTGGAGAAAAAGTATGCAGTAAACTCCGGATGTGTAGGGGCAGACTCTGAACAGAACTTCTCCAACTTAAGAATCTGAAAGATCAATTTCAGTTTGATCTTTATTGATTCCAAAAACCCAAAGTCGACAGTGCGAGGGCTCATCACCCCTCGGGCTAACATTCGATCAAACACTTTCTTGTGCTCCTTAAAGCGAAACAACTTCTGAGGATTCCCAGGTAAATCAACAGCAACACCCTTAATCGGTTTAAACTGTATGTACATTCTCTCATCCTCGTCCCAAGAGTCAAATCTTTCAAGATGAGTGACGTTTGGATCCAGGGGAAAAAATTTTCGTGCCTTATCAACTATACCCTTTGGTGCTATCCCCATAGCCTCAGCATGCATAAGAAACTGGTGTTCATTTGGAAATCCGGCTCCATTTAGATATGTGGTCAGCAAAGACATAGGAGTGTCGGTTCGCTTTAGTTCAACATACGCATTGTAGATAGCCTTAGTGCTTCTACTTTGTAAGGGATCAGCAGATAGTACCTCCAAAGAAACAGGTAGATTATGTTGAGGAGTGGCTGGAGATGTTGAAGACGGAGCTTCATCCTCTATGAGGTCGAAATGAGTTTGTCCTCTTGAAGAACCGAATCCTTTCTATGCAATCCGGGAAGATTTCCTTGGAGGAGCCATATTCTGACGATTGATTCAAGAGAAAGATAGAAAAAAGTTGCAAACTTTGTGAAACACACGAAAGAGACGAGAGGTTTTGCAAAGAGAAGCAAAGAGGAGTTTCTAAATGTGTAGGGTTTGTAGGAGAAAACGTTGAGAGAGAAGAAGAGGAACGGTTACTCAAAAAACAATAAACTATAAAAGGCAGTTAATAAATCAGAAAGGGCGGAAAATAACTTACCAAATTTAAATGACTAATTAAAGAAATACCTGGAAGGCGGGAAGAATATGCGCGATGTACCTCACGTGCCATTTGCATAATTGACGATATATCATAAGGATAGAATGTTTAAAGAGCTTCTTAGAGATTCAAACAATCTTCTATCAAGTGGCTTGGTGAATATGTCAGCTAGTTGATTTTGCGAATCAACAAAGGAGATTCGAACATCTTTCTTTTGGACATGATATCTAATGAAATGATGTCGAATTTCAATATGCTTTGCCCGTGAATGCATAATTGGATTCTTGGTAAGATCTATAGCACTTGTGCTATCACATCGGATTTCCACGCAGTATTTCTTGATGCCATAGTCTTGTAGTTGCTGTCTCATCCAAAGAATTTGAGAACAACAGTTGCCAAGGGCAACATATTCAGATTCAACAGTTGATAAGGAGACCGTATCTCTATCTTGATGAAATTCGTGTGAATGTATACTGAAATTTTTAGTAAATTAAAAAAATTAGGGCTTTTTGGGCTTAAGTGTGAAATCGTTGATTTCGACCAAATTCGAGGGAACCGCAATCCGATTTCGACCATACATGTTCACAATTATATGGGTAACTAAAACCCTAAGGTAATTCGGCATTAAGTTAATCGCCGGAGATGAATTGCGAGGTTGAATTTTCGATTTTTTAGGGTTCCTCTTTTAGGTTTATGGTTCGATTAAAGGTTTATTTTTATTTTATTTTTACCGTTTTCGTTGATTCTTGGACCCATACGGTCGCACCGGCATTGGCTACAAAACCCATAATTTATGTTTGTTTGGGGTGAGCCGTCGAAGGAGAATTGTGCGGCCAAAAGTGGTGGAGCACGGCTAAAAATAGAAGAAACAGTTATGAAAATCGTGACTACAGAAGAGGAAAATCGCGATTCCATGAAAAAGGGAGTTGAGCCACGTGCCAGACATACTGCATTCAGGAGGCAAGCGCGTGCCAGCGCAGCAGAAAGGGGGCGCGTGTTTCACGTGCCCCGCGCGGTAGATAGGGCGCGTGCTTGGCACGCACCCGCGGCCCACCGCCCTTTTTGTTTTTTAATTTTATTTTATGCTTTTCCTATTTTGCCCTTGGACTAATTAATTTACGGTTTTACCCCTGTTTGATTTGAATTTCCGATTTTTGCCCACTATAGCTATTGCATTTACTGATATGCCCCTGTTTCAACATATTTACAGATTTATCCTTGTGGCTTATTTACAGTTTTGCCATTGTGGTGTTTTAATTACTGTTTTGCCATTATATGCAATTTGTGAATATGTATTGCATGAAATTAAACGTCCAATGATCCGTATATTTTTATTAATTGAGGAGTAGCTAGAGCATCCTTGATTAATTAATTTATATACATTAAGTTACTTCTGGATTATATTTAAGAAAGGACATTAATTGTACTTAATTATATTTATATAATGGATTTTATCCCACAGAAATTTCCATTATACTAATATGATTAATTAGGTTGAAATATCATATCATTTTTCTTGATTTACCCACAGAAATTGAGAAAAGGAATATAGTGTGATAGTTTCTTCATTAAGTTATATTGAATCTATTTAAATTAAGAACTTAGCCCACAGGCAGTTTTTATGTTATGTGATTCGTATTTTCCATATTTTGCATTGGCAAAGTATGATATTACTTTAATTAACCTCAAATTTATGACATAAGCATGTATGTTTATTATGCAGCTTTACAACCTGTGACTTTCTCTGAATTTAAGAATGATGTTCCCATACTGGATGGTGACAATTATAAGGTTTGGAAGGAATTGATCCTTCTTCAATTAGGGATGATGGACATTGATTATGCTATAAGGAAAGACGAACCACCTGCTCCTACTGATTTGAGCACTGCAGCTGAGATAGCCCTTTATGACAAATGGGAGCGGTCTAACTGCCTTAGTATGATGTTCATAAGGACTAAAATATCTCATACCATACGTGGTTCAGTCGCTCAGCATGACAATGTTATATTATTATTGGATGCCATATATACGCAATTTGAAACTTCAGAAAAGGCACATGCCATGGCTCTGATTATGAAATTTTCATCCCTAAAGCTCACTAATGTAAGAGGTGTGCGTGAGCACATCATGAAGATGATGGACATTGTGGCTCAACTGAAGAATCTTGAAGTTGATATACCTGAATCTTTTCTTGTATATTATATACTGAACACTCTTCCACAATAGTATGCACCTTTCAAGATTTCTTATAACACACATAAGGATAAGTGGTCAATTAATGAACTCATGACCATGTGTGTTCAAGAAGAAGAAAGGTTGCTTATGGAATTCGAAGAAAGTGCTCATTTGGCAACACAAGGAAAGAATAAGAAGCAAGGCAAGTAGAAGGGGAAAGGTAAAATATCTCCCAAAGCTGACATTAAGAAAGAATCCAAGTGTTTTTTCTGTAAAAAGAAAGGGCATATGAAGAAGGATTGTGTCAAGTTTAATGCATGGCTCGATAAGAAAGGTAATTCAATTTCTTATATCTGTTATGAATCTAATATGGCTAATGTGAGTCATAACACATGGTGGATTGATTATGGTTCTACAATCCATATTTCGAATTCCTTGCAGGGTTTTCAAAACTACAGGAAGCCAGTGGGAAGTGAACAAAACATATATTCTGGAAGTCAGATGTGCTCGCATGTGGAAGCTATTGGAACATGCAGATTAGTTCTCAATAGCGGCTTTGTTTTAATTTTGGAAAAGACTTTTTATGTACCAAGTTTCTCAAGAAACTTGATTTCAGTTTCTAGACTTGTACCCTTAGATTACTCCATTAATTTTTCAGATTCTACCTTCAGTTTATTATTTAAGTCTGAAATTGTTGGAGATGGTATATTGTCTAATTGTCTTTTTTGAATTAATTTACAAGACAATGCCTTGTATAACGCGATGCATGTTCATGATAATGCTGGTATAAAGCGATGTGTTGTGAATGAAGATTCCTCTATGTTATGGCATCAGAGATTGGGACATATCTCCATTGAGCGAATTAAGCGATTAGTGAATGAAGGAGTACTTAGTACTCTAGATTTTACTGATTATGACACTTGTGTGGATTGCATAAAGGGAAAGCATACCAACAAGTCTAAGAAAGGTGCCAAGAGGAGTACAAAATTATTAGAAATCATTCATACAGATATTTGTAGTCCGGATATGGACTCATATGGTCTGAAATATTTCATCTCATTCATTGATGATTATTCACGATATATGTATCTTTACTTGCTTCATAATAAGAACGAAGCATTAGATGCCTTTAAAGTTTTTAAGGCTGAAGTAGAGAAACAATGCGATAAGCAAATTAAGATCGTGAGATCAAATAAAGGTGGAGAATATTATGGTAGATACATTGAAGATGGACAAGCACTTGGTCCATTCGCGAAGTTTCTTCAAGAGTATGAGATAGTTGCCCAATACACCATGCCTGGTTCTTCAGACCAAAACGGTGTAGCAGAAAGAAGAAACCGAACCTTGTTAGATATGGTGCGGAGCATGCTTAACAGCTCAAAACTTCCTAAGTCTTTGTGGACTGAAGCTCTTAAGACAGCTGCGTACATATTGAACCGTGTTCCAACCAAGGCTGTCTCAAAGACGCATTTTGATTTATTCAAAGGTTGGAAACCGAGTTTGCGACATGTGCGTGTTTGGGGATGTCCGTCAGAAGTAAGAGTTTATAATCTACAAGAAAAGAAATTAGACCTAAGGACTATAAGTGGGTATTTCGTTGGATATGCCGAAAAGTCTAAGGGATATAGATTTTATTGTCCATCTCACACCGCTAGGTTTGTGGAATAGAAAAACGCTAAGTTTCTTGAAAATGACTTGATTAGTGGGAGGGATCAATTTAAGGACTTTGTTCCTAAAAAAGATCATTCATAGACTCAACCTTCTACTTCAAGTATAAGATTGGTTTTTATTCATAACGCCCCTTCAGTCCAACCGGATGTTGAACAACCAATCACTGAAGTTCCACAACATGCTGAAATTGATATGGCGGATCAAGTTGTTCAGGAATTACCTGAAACTGTCGAACATCCAATTGAACAACATGCTCATCAAGAGAATGTTGATGAGACATTAAGAAGATCCACTAGAATGAAGAAATCAGCAATTTCTAGTGATTATATTGTGTATTTACATGAATCTGATTATGATATTGGAGCTGAAAATCACCCTGAAACGTTTTCACAAGTAATGGATAGTGATGAATCCAATGTGTGGTACAATGCCATGAAGGAAGAGATGAATTCTATGGCACATAATGAAGTCTGGGATTTGGTTGAGTTGCCTAATGGTGCGAGGGCCATTGGTTGTAAATGGGTCTTCAAAATTAAGAATGACTCATTAGGCAACATTGAGAAATATAAAGCCAGACTTGTTGCCAAAGGATTTGCTCAAAGGGAAGGAATAGATTACTCGGAGACTTTCTCTCCTATATCTAAGAAAGATTCCCTTTGTATTATTTTGGCATTGGTTACCCATTTTGATATGGAATTGCATCAAATGGATGTGAAAACAGCGTTCCTCAATGGAGAACTAGAAGAAGAGGTTTACATAAAACAACCAGAAGGATTCTCTTCTAGTAATAGTGAGCATTTGGTTTACAAGCTTAAGAAAGCTATATATGGATTAAAACAAGCATCCCGCCAATGGTACTTAAGGTTTCATGATATTATCTCTTCATTTGTTTTTGAAGAGAATATCATGGATCAATGTATATACCAAAGGGTCAGTGGGAGCAAAATTTGTTTCCTTGTGCTATATGTAGATGATATTTTACTTGCAACCAATGATAAAGGTTTGCTTCACAAGGTGAAACAATTTCTCTCTAAGAATTTTGACATGAAAGATATGGGTGAGGCATCTTATGTCATTGGCATTAAGATCCGCAGAGATAGACCTCGAGGAATATTAGGACTATCTCAAGAAGCTTATATCAATAAAGTCTTAGAGAGATTTCTGATGAAAGATTGTGCACCTAGTGTAGCACCTATTGTCAAGGGTGATAAATTCAATTTGGATCAATGCCCAAAGAACGATCTAGAGAGGGAACAGATGAGGAATATCCCATATGCTTCTGCAATCGGAAGCTTGATGTATGCTCAGGTTTGCACTCGACCTGATATTGCATTCGTTGTGGGAGTATTAGGAAGATATCAGAGTAATCCAGTTATTGATCATTGGAAAGCTGCAAAGAAGGTGATGAGGTATCTTCAAGGTACCAAAGGTCACATGCTTATGTATAGACGAACAGACAACTTGGAAACAGTTGGCTATTCAGATTCGGACTGGGCTGGTTGTGTTGATTCCCAACAATCAACATCAGGATACATATTTATGCTAGCCGATGGAGTCGTGTCATGGAGGAGTGCCAAGCAAAACTTGGTTACTACTTTTACTATGGAGGCTGAGTTTGTCTCTTGTAATGAGGCCACTTCACATGGTGTGTGGATGAAGAATTTCTTCTCAGGGCTTAAAATTATTGATTCTATTGCTAGGCCATTAAGAATATATTGTGACAATTCAGCTGCGGTTTTCTTGGCTAAAAACCACAAAAGTGGTAGTCAAAGCAAGCGCATTGACACCAAGTATTTAGCCATTAAAGAACGTGTCATAGAGAAGAAAGTGATCATTCAACACATCCCCACTGAATTGATGATTACTGATCCTTTAACTAAAGGCATGCCACCAATGAGATATAAGGATCATGTGGTTGAGATGGAAATTGGTCCTATCATGTAGAATATTGTCATATTGACAAGATTATAAAATTTTTATTCAGTTGTGATGGTTTTTCAATTCAGGTGTACACATTCATTTATTATGAGAAAAACAATCACTTTTGACCCTGAATAAACATATGGTTTATTCATTAAGTTACATTATCACATATGAGCTGATTTTTGAAAGATGAGATACATGTGATACATGGAAGATAGTATTCGCTCTAAGATGACCTATCACCATGATTCATGTTTTTTTGTCTTCAGTTATAGTTTTGTGGATACAGTTTGGTATTTGTTGATGGAATGTTGGGATCAAGTGGGAGAATGTTAAAAATATATTATTAGGTTATAGATATATTATTATGATCCCACATTTATTTGTTTTCCGTTTTAATTTCTTAATGGATAGTACCCACAATATTATGTGATAATTATTCGATACCCTAATTGTCTTCTTGATGGGAGACGTTATGCGAAGGGGTGCGAACGTGAGTTATATATAGGAGTCTTCTAAGCCAAACTCTCAAGGCTTAAGAAAACACATCATCTGTTTCTAGAGGGGATTGGCTAGAGATTTCCGATCTCTGAACGTTCGACACTTCTAGAGTCATAAGTTCTACATCAAATTTCATCAATGGCCGGAGGTAAGTAAATCTTCACATTTCTGCATACGGTTTCGATTAAGAACGGATTTGTTCGTTCATGAATAATCGAGACACATATAGATATTTATCTATTATTTATTCCAATATTTGGTGCAGTTGATAAGGAGACCGTATGCTGCTTCCTTGATAGCCAAGATATTAGACAATTGCCTAAGAATTGGCAAGTTCCAGAAGTACTTTTGCGATTGACTTTGCATCCTGCATGATCAGCATCAGAGTAGCCTAGCAAAGTAAAATCACTATTCTTTGGATACCAAAGTCCAAATTTTGTAATAGATGAAACATATCGAATGATATGCTTGACGGCTGATAAGTGTGATTCTTTTGGATCTGATTGAAATCTGGCACACAAGCACACACTATATAAAATATCAAGACGAGAAGCTGTAAGATAGAGTAAAGAACCAATCATGTTGTGGTACAATTTCTGATCAACCCTTTTTCCTTCATCATCCTTCTCCAATTTTGAAGTGGTTGCCATTGGAGTGTCCGTCTTCTTGCACTTTTCTAAGCCGAATTTCTTGAAAATGTCCCTAGCAAATTTTTCTTGATGAACAAACGTACCTTCATCAAGTTGTTTGACTTGAAGTCCAAGGAAGAAATTGAGCTCACCCATCATGCTCATTTCAAACTCTTTCTGCATGTCAACTTTTCTTAATAAACGGAGTGGTATCAACCTTTCCTTTGTTGAAACCATTCTGAATAAGAAAGTTACTCAACCTTTCATACCAAGCACGTTGAGCTTGCTTCAAACCATATAAAGCTTTCTTGAGTTTGTACACATGGTTCGGAAACAAGGGATCTTCAAAACTAGGAGGTTGTTCTACATATACTTCTTCTTGAATAACTCCATTTAGAAATGCACTTTTAACGTCCATTTGAAACAACATGAAATTGTTAGCACAAGCAAATGCAAGTAGTAGTCTTATTGCTTCTAACTTGGCAACCAGTGCATAAGTCTCATCATAATCTATACCTTCTTCTTGTGTATAGCCTTTTGCCACCAGTCTTGCTTTGTTTCTCACAATGTTCCCTTCTTCATTCATTTTGTTTCTAAAAACCCATTTGGTTCCATTAATTGATTTGTTTTTGGGTTTAGAAACTAGTTCCTAGACATCATTGATGGCAAACTATCTTAGCTCATCTTGCATTGCTTCTATCCAGCTATCATCTGATAGTGCTTCGTCTATCTTCTTTGGCTCGATTTCTGAGATAAGTGAAATTGCACTTAATTCTTCGTGATCTTCGGAAATAGAGAAATGTCTTGATCTAGTTTGCATCCCATCTTCAAGATTTCCAATGATTAATTTAGCTGGGTGACTGGATTTGTGTTTCAAATTTCTTGGAAGACGAAAGCTTGAAGTTCCTCTTTCCTCAGAATGTTCTGACTGATTTTGTGAATCATCTAGGGACACAGAATGTATTCGTTCTAGAATGGCAGAGTCTGAATGTTCTGAAACAGTAGAATAAGGACGTTCTGAAGCGGTAGAATGAGTATATTCTAGTCCTTCTGAATCAAAACTTTTTGAGATGAACAAATCTGATCCAATATTCTGAGTAGGATTTGTAATTTTCAAACCCTTATCAAACTTGACATTTATTGATTCTTCCACTCTTTGTGATTTTTTGTTGAAGATTCTGTATGCCTTGCTCGAGGTAGAGTATCCCTAAAAAATCCCTTCATCTGACCTTTCCTCAAATTTTCCAATGTTGTCAGAGCTATTCTTTAAAATAAAACATTTACATCCAAACGCTCGAAAGTGGGAAACAATTGGTTTCTTTCCTTTATAGAGCTCATAAGGTGTCTTTTGAATGCCTTTTCTTAGAATAACTCTATTGATAATATAGCATGCAGTTGAAACAGCTTCAGCCCAAAAGCAAGAAAAAATGTTACCTTCTATCAACATGGTTCTTACCATCTCTTGTAAGGATCTGTTTTTCCTTTCAACAATTCCATTTTGTTGTGGAGTATAAGGAGAAGAAAAGATATGTTGAATACCAAGATCAACACAAAACTGTGAAAAATCCTTATTTTCAAACTCCTTTCTGTGATCAGAATGTATCTTTGAAATTAGATATCCTTTTTCATTCTGAAGAAACTTAGCAAAGTTGTAGAAGCAATGAAAAGTATTTGACTTGCTTGCTAAGAAATAAACCCAAGTAAAGCGAGAGTAGTCATCCACAATTACAAGACAATAAGATTTACCTCCCAGACTTTGTGTTCTCGTTGATCCAAACAAATCCAGATGTATCACTTGTAAAACACGATTAGTAGATATATGATTTATGGATTTGAACGTACTCCTTACTTGCTTTCCCAAAATACAAGGTGTACAAGTATTTGATTTCAAGAAAGATAAGTTTGGAAGTCCTCGGACAAGCTTCTTAGAGGAAATCTTAGCAATTTGATTGAAGTTGGTATGTCCCAATCTTCTATGCCAAAGATTGACTTCATCTTGAACAGAGACAAGACATTTTGAAGAATTCAGGCTCATATCCAAAAGATAAATATTACCATCCTGTCTCCCTGTGAAAGATTGCAACTTGTCTTTACTTGTTCCAGAACAAATGTCTTCCTCAAAATTGATTCTGTAACCAGCATCACACAGTTGACTAATACTTAATAAGTTGTATTTGAGTCCTTTCACTAAAGAAACATTGTTGATAATCAGGCTTTCAATAACAACTGTACCAAGTCCTAGAAACTTTTCCTCCATTAACACTGACTATCTGTGAAAAGTAATCAGGATCTCCAGTCATATGCCTTGAACATCCACTGTCAAGATACCATCTGGATAAGAAAATTCAAAGTTCACTTTTTCTTTGGTACCCAGATCTTTATGGGTCCTTTAGTGTTAGTACATAATACATAATTTGTTGTATTTCTCCTAGTATCTTTCCAATTGCTGGAATGTCTTCTCTTAAGATGTTCTAAGCTGATATTAGAATCACTAAGCTCAACAGGTTTAACAAAAACTTTCTGAAAATGACTTTTGTAAATTTTATTGGGAATTCTGCTTTTGAGTTTTTCCTTTACCTTAGGAAAATCAATTAGTTGCTTAGTTTCAGAAGTCATGCCAAGACCAGCTTTGTTAAAATAAGGTCTTTGAATAGTAAGAATTTTCTCAAGTTTTGCTAATCCAATAGAAAACTTTTAAGAAACATTTGTAAAATCAACCTTTAAACAAACATTTTCTTTTTCAAGAGAATCTGATTTATGTTTTAAATCAGATAAAACTTTTTCTGAATTTTCAGCTTTTTCTTTCCAAAAGGATTCCTGTTGTTTAAGCTTTCAGTTCTCATTCTTCAGCTCAGAGACTCTCTTAAGAGACATTTCCAAGTTCATGCATAATTCATCAATGCATTTCGAAACTTTGCTAGGAATTCTTACTTGGTCAAGTTGCTCTGAGTCTGAATCCATATCTTCATCTGAATCTGAGTCAGAAATAGCCATGAAGCATACTTGATCATCATCACTATCTTCACATTCTATGTCACTCCAAGCTTTAGCTTTCAGGGCCTTCTTGTATCTTTCATTTCTACCCTTCTTCTCTTTGAGTAAAGGACAGTTTGGTTTGATGTGTCCCTTCTTGTGACAGTTGAAGCAGATCAACTCATTTATTGATTCACTATCATCTCTTTGTTTCTTTTGAAAGCTTGAGCTTCTGAATTTCTTTCCTTTCTTATTTAGCTTTTTTAACCTTTTGATAAAGAGAGCCATCTCTTCATCATCTAGAAAGTCTTCAGATTCTGCATCATCAGAATCATAGTTAGTTTTTAAAGCAATTGATTTCTTACCTTTTGAATCTCCAACTTCATCTGTTCTTTTAGCTTCATAAGATTGAAGAGTTCCAACTAATTCATCCACTGAAAGAGGTTGAATTCTCTGGGTTTCTCTGATAGAAGTTTTGATGTAGTCCCAATCTTTAGATAAGGCACGTAGTAACTTGTTGATCTTCATTGGTTCAGAAATAGATTATCCTTGATATGCTAGCCCATTGACAAGTTCAATGAAGCGGCTAAATATATCAGGAATTGATTCTCCTGCTTTCATCTTGAAGGTTTCATACTGTCCGAGCAGAATGTTTATCCTTGTTTCTTTCACACGGTCAGTTCCTTCATAAGTGATGTTGAGCCTATCCCAGACTTCTTTAGCTGTTTCACAGGAAGAGATATGATTATATTCAATAGGGGATAAGGCACAATAAAGAGAATATATAGCTTTAGCATCTAGAGCTTGTCTCTTTGACAATTCTGTTAGAGACATCTCTTTGGATTTAGAAACTTCTTCATTTTTGGGAGTGATTCCTCTGTTGACTACGTCCCACTCCAGAGGATCCTTGGATCGAAGGAAATACTTCATTTTGTTCTTCCAAATGCTGTAGTCTTTTTCATCGAAATAAGGAGGTCTAAGATGACTCTGTCCTTCCATAATCACTGGAGCAGCTGCACTAGCCATAGATCTTTTTAGCTTTGAAGAGTGGTTCGGCTTTGATTAAGCCTATGTCCACTCTCGGTCTGACAGCCAATAGGCTGGATTCTACTAAGTATTTAGAAAGAGTACAATCATCTCAGCGTCTTCTCAACAAGTGAGGAATTCACTCTACTCTTAATGATCAGTGTACACTCGTAAGAAGAAATGCTCAAATTTAGATTCTTTCTTGTGCTTCTCTTTTTCCTTCCATTCAAAAGATGTCCCTTAAATATTCTTCTTGCTTTGCTGACCGTTGTCACTTGCCAGAAGAATTCTCCCAATCAAACCGTTGGGGAGAATAAATCTCGAGGATCTCTTGCTGGTTTGGAAATAAAGGAGAAAGGGTGTTGATGCCGATCGCCCATACAATCAGTATCATTACCTACCAAATAAAAGCCTTTCTTCAAGATCCTTGTCTTTCGATTGATTAAGACTTTCCATAGGGAGAGACAATCGACCAAAAGATATCCCATCGAACTGTCCATATTTGTTTTGCTTCGTGATAGAATAAAGTCGAGTATTAAGTAACGATCTACTCAAGAGAGAAGATAATACGCACTCTCTCTTTGAGAGATAAGCAACTTTAGAACAATCGCTCTTCGCCAGATGAACCAAGTCCTATCCTTTGAGATATCGTCTATCATTGACCAGACGATATACATTCTGCTAGCGTCAGACGATATACATCTATTGGTGCCAGACGATAGACATTCTATCGAGCCCAGACAATAGACATTCTCTTGGCTTCGGAAGATATATTCTGTTGACTTGTGAGGATATTTCCTACGTCCAATCTCTTTATTTTGTCAACTTCAAAACTAGGAGAAGAGATTCTCCAACAAAGACGATAAACAACTTTGATTTGAAGAAGAGGGGAGTTCGAGACGTTTATCTCCATGATAGATAGTGGAGACTTTTATTGGCCTTTTGTTCCATTGAAAAATAGTCAAAAATTAAATCAGAAAATAGTAGGAGACATAAAAAAATGATCTCTTGCTTAATGACGTTAATAGGTTAAATTAACAAAATTCTCATTTTTTTTTGGGTTGCTAAAGTTGTCATGGTTTCAACCCTCGAGTCTCCTTCCCATCCCCGATCATTTAGCAACCTTAGCCATGATGGCCTCGATTCTGGGTAATGGGGGCTCCCTTGCTAGCCTTGAGGCCCTGAATCCTGGCCTTAGGATTTTATGTGTTAGGGAACCGAGTAGACCTTCCCTCACGTAGTGAATGATGGAAAGAGGTGAAGGATTTAGGCTATGTTCGTTTCTTGAAAAATAACTTTTAGGAAAATATTTTTCGAATTTTTTGGCGTTTATTCCATGAAAAACAAAATAGTCAAGGAAAATATTTTCCATCAATAAAAAATATATTTTAAAGGGGGGAAAATATTTTTCTTGTTTTTGAAAGTGAAAAATATTTTCTATCTTCTTTGGTTACCTTTAAATATCGTGCCTTTTAGCAGTGTACATTGACCTCGCCTGAGATCAGTGAGTTGATAGCCTCTAGAGGCAAGTTCGACACTTACCTTTGATTGATATGTTCATGACCTCTAGGGACAAGTTACAAGCTCGTGGGATCCTGGCAAAACTTGTAGCCGGCAACATGTCAATATATAAAAAAACAAATGAAAAAATTTTAAAAATCTATTTTTTTATAATTTTCCTTAAGTTTCAAACAAACACTCAAAAATATTATCACTATCTAAGAAAATGATTTCTTGAAAAATATTTTTCAGAAATTTTATATTTTTCGTGAAACTAACGGAGCCTTAACGACTTCTCGACGAGTTTGGTGATTCGGAATTCAGCTAAAGGTTGTTAGTTAACTCCATCAAATATACTTCAAAGAAAGGCTATCGTATGAAATATTCCAGCTCCAACAACACTCGTTTTTTTTTTTCTAAAAGAAAAGCTAAGGAGTAGAGCTTTCATTCTTCGAGTAATTCTATTACACAATAATCAATCAATTAATCAAGGCCTAAAGGAAATCTCCCGAATCATAATGAAGGGGAAAAAATTGTCAAGAGAGTCTTTTTCCAGGAAGGTTCGCAATCCCTTGGAGCTCTTTCGCAATTCCAATTCGCTGTTGCTCATCGACGCCTGACCGTCGACTTTATTGACTAGTTAATTGACAAGTCCTGCACTTTGTCTTCTTCTGTCTTGGGAGAATGGACCAACCCTTTTGTTTTGATTCCCTGTGTGGGGCACCTGACCAAAAGCTATATCGTCTTCCAAATCCTTGCTCATTCGTTAACACCAGGCTTTCCAATCCAATTCAATTCGCGACTTGGTAATGACCTTTTCCTTGTTACTCAATTCAATTAACTCTTTGCAAGTGCAAGTGCAACAAACATTGCAGATGCTAAAAAAAAAGAAGAGAGAGAGAGAGACAGAGAGAGAGTCTATCTTTTATTTATCTTTTATGCGGGTCCTACCGATACGGGAATTCACCTCATGTGACACCGTCACCGGCATGAGCTACTCGTTTCGACTAAAAGGCAATCCGAAGAGCTCCGGCCACTGGACATGTGAGCTAGGCCATGAAAAGGCGAACCAAATAGGATTGACGCTAAGTGGACCTCATGAGGGAATTAACAAGATCTCATCACGAGTAATCACACTTGGCATAAGAATATCAATTGTTTTGAATCAATTTAGGATCATATACCTCGGCTAATCCCCAAGGCCACCGGCTTGGTAGCTGGGATCACTAGTTCAATCGAACATCACATGCCAAGTTTTGGCGCTAGGGTCTCGATTTTGGGCATCGGTTCTAGGAAAACCTTGAGGTCTTGAGTCGAGGCCTTAGGATCTCGGGCCCCTCCTCACACAATCGGGGATAGCGGTAGGTAATGGATTTGGACTGTTCCATGACCTTGATGGCAATGGAGTGTAATTGGGATGATGGTGGGATTCACAGCCATATTTGTTTTTCCGAAGAAATCCTATTACATGAAGCGTTCCATCACCGGCGACAATCTTTCTTCTAAATGAAAAAGTAGATGAAGAAGCAGAGCGAAGACTTCAAGGGGAGCACTTCTCGTTGGAAATGCTTTCCTCGAGCTCGAAAGACCAGCGAGCTTTCCAGGATGCTTCGCGACACGTGGATCCTTTTTAGCCTTTTCTTCCGCTCTATGTTTCTCATATGATGCACGTCAATCGACTTTGACTTCTCTATTGACAAGTCGCGACACGTCTTCTTCTATCACGTGAGATGGACCAACCATTATTTTGACTCTAAATAGGGCCGCCGTCTTCAAAAATTTTGTTCATTTCTTAATACTTGCTTTCCGATTTGACTCGAGTCGTGACTTGATAATGCGCTTTTCCTTGTAATTTCACTTGGTTGCGACAAGCATTCCAGTGCTAAAAAAAATTGCCCTCGTTCTTGTTATTCTTTTACATGGGTATTATTGATGCGGGAATTTACCTCACGTGGCATAGTTACCGACATAAATTACCCTTTTTCGACTAAAAGGCAATTCGAGGAGCTGTGACCACCGAAGATATATTTATTCAATCAAGTATTGAACTATTCAAAATTCTCTCAATGGAGTAATTATGTTAAAAAAATAAACGACTTAATGGCGTTAGCTGATGTGGTCGAATTTTTCTTTAAATGGCCGTTAGTTGTACCAAGAGGACACCGATGTGCCTTGTTAAGTTGACATCGTGTTAGCAAATTATATTCGATAGCTGAGATGCTTCCACGTCATCTTTCTTCATCCCATACATTAGACGGCCGAGCGACTCTCTTATCAACTATATAGATGTATATGTTTTGATAGCAAGTTGATAATGGTTATTTTTGAGTTTATGTCATCCGAATGGAAGAACAATAGTGCCCCTGTTCTTATAAAGGTGGGGGTGGGAAATATTATCAGAAAGTCTTACAGTTATTATAATTATGTCAATTCAATCCTAATACCCTTTTTCTTTTGCGTCAATTAGATTCTAGATATTTTACATTTGTGTCAATTCAATCTATTTATATAATTTTGGTCAAACATCTCTTACATGAACCTTGGTTGTCTTATGCAGCAATGCCAATGCTTATGTAAACGATTTTAAATAATAGTTTAAACACTTTTTCTTGCATTATTTATTTATTTTCCCCCTTTTTCTTATTTTTTTCACCTTCCCTTATTCGGTGCATAATGTCTCCCCTTGTGCTTGTCTTGTCCGTCGACCAGCTTTGACTTTTCAGCAGACCATTCCCACACGCTTTCCCTTCTTTCATCCGTCCCATTGTGGTCAGTACACCCCCAAATCACTCCCACACAATCTGTTTGTAGTCGAAGTTTTTCTATGCCTCCTCCCATCATTGTTTCACGAAAGAAACAGAGCCACTGGAAGTGTTCCTCCCATCTTATCCTTCTTCCTCTCACATCTCAACCCTAAAACACTAGATTCGCTTGACCCCTTCGTGCTCTCTGCTTTTGCATAACCGATGCACAAGGATCAACTCCTCCTGCTTCTTCTTCTTTTTCTAGTTCAGTCTTTTAGCATCGCCATCGAGAATGATCATTGCACCACCTCTTGCAGTGAGGTCACAAACATAAGCTACCTGTTTCGACTGAGGGGTGACCCCAAGAGCTGCGGCGACCACAGCTATGAGCTAGCCTGTGTGAATAACCACGCTGTCTTGGATTTGTACTCAATTCAGTATTATGTGTGACACATTGACTATACCAACTTCACTATTAGGCTTGCCGATATTGGGCTGCAAAAGGGCAATTGCCCATCTCTTCCTCGCCGCTCTTTGGGGTACCTCCGCTCCTAGCCCAAACCGCATTGGTATAGATTCATGCGATACGACTACGCGAGTCCACCGTTATTTAAGACCGTGCCGATCGTGGACTGCCCGGAGGCTGTCGGTTCTCGCTTTAATGCTGACGCTTCCTCATGCCTCGATGGAAATGAAGCAAGAGAAGGCGAGTATATGCCACGGTCGATGTGAACGTCTCGTATGTGGGAATCATGCACTATAGAGCTTCTGGCAATGATACCATGGTGGACTGACGGCAAAAATCTTCACTCATATGAGCAAATTCATGATCTGATGGTTTATGGAATTGAGCTTTCCTGGCTTTCCGCCGTTTATGAGATTCATTGCAAACATTATTTCAAGTGCGACATCAGCGAGAAGAACCAAATTCAGTGCAGTTCCAACAAAGGTAAGGACTTTTGAGTTTGTTCATTTTAATATTGTGAGTTACTTGTGAAACTTCGTCTAAATGCGAAATGTAGCTCAGTCATCTGTACATCTTTTCAGTGCCTATTTGATTTAAACATGCCTACGAAGATCTAGTAGTTAAGTGAATGCTGTTGTGGCATATCATATGTATAGTAGTAAGTAAATTATTTAATTAATTGTTTATTTATCTAATTCAATTTCCGTCAATAGATCTTAATGGATAGAACCGCTATACTCATTCCTAGTTTATGGTCTAAATAAGTGTCTTTTAGATCTCTTTAGCTTCCACTTGTGACATTTTCTTACTCTTTTGCAGGAAAAATTATTGATGATTACCTCTACTATATTGGCACATTTACGTGGATGATCTCGGTCTATGGCATCGATAACATTGTTACAATTTTCTCATTGTGAAATTGATATAATGTTTCCAAATGCAAACATTTTGCCACATCAAAAGATTGGTTATCAGAATGATAACACACTCATAATTTTCTTGCATTTTCCCCAAAAATTACAGTGCCACTCGTAGCTGTGAAGTTCATATTGGGAGCCCCATGTGTGATGATATTGCTAATACGCTTGTGGAGGAGAAGACACTTAGCAATGGACCAAGAGGTTGAAGAGTTTTTACAATTTAACAATAACTTCTTACCAATTGTCGCGACCTCTCCAAAGGTGCACCACCTAGGGTTAGGCTAATGGATTGCTAAATCTAACTTAACTCGAGCTCTCCCAAACTCATACCAATTTGTGACTTAGGTTTCACTTTTTAAACATACAAAGTCAATTTCAAAAAGAGTCGCCACTAATCTATTCATGGTGGGTCGATTAGAAACCCATGTAAAATACTGAGAGTAGTACTTTACCCATATGAACCAAAGATTTTGAATTCGGAGACTTGAGAACCATTTCTTCTATTCCAAAAAATAATTTGCAGGCAGCTTGAATTGATTTTAACTTTATTCCCTAACACAGATGGTGATCAAGCGAATGGGCAAACATTAATGTAAATGTTCAATAAAATAAAACAATGAACAAAGATGACCTAAAGAAGCAAATCAATGAAAAGATTTTTTTGGGGTTTTCTATGTGTATGCAATGCATGTAATCATATACGCAACTACCTTCATGCAACCCTAAATGCAATTTTTATAAATTTTGAAATTACTAAATGAAACTAATTATCTATAGTTAAATAACATCTAATCTAAACTAGGAACTAAACTACATTAATTCCTAATTTAAACCAAAATCTTATTTCAACTACGGATAATATTCGAAAATGCAAAAACTATTTTAATATGTGATGCATGGAAAATCTAACTCTAAATGTGACATGACCTAACATGCTTTGAAATATGCAAATCCTAAATTAACCTAGCCTATGTGACATTCTATTTAACTAAAGTAATTAAATGACATGAAAAAAATATTTTTTAGGTATTTTCTTATTTATTTAATGAAATTCGAAATTAATTAAACTAATTAAAATGTGAAAACCTAATCTAACATGACTCCTAGGTTTCTTAATGTGATGATATGAAATCTTATGCAATGATATGAGATTTGATGCACCCAATCTAAACAACAAATAAATCCTAATAATGCAATCTAATATGGAAAGGCATGCATGTGATTTTTTTTTACTTTATTAGATTAGAAATAAAATATTAAAAGCCTGATTTAAACATGCAATAAAATATAATATGCAATCTAATCATGCAATGCAATATAATCTAACATGCAATCTAATCATGCAATGCAATATAATCTAACATGAACATAAAAAAGGAATGCAATTTTTTTAGTGCTTTCTTATATGAGAAAGGAAAACAAACACTTCCAACATATAAATAAAATCAAAATTCACCAACAAAATTTCGCAAATAAAATCAATAAATTGATCTTAAGCCTTAAAGATCAAGATATCGATTTTATAGATTCCCGCGCAATTAATTATTTCATCTAAAGCCTTATAGATAGAATAAAAAACTGATATGCGGTTGCGAATTAGGAGATAAATCTCAATGGGTGAGGCAATCACTCAAAAGAAATATGTTAGGCATGAGAAATCTTATCAATCAAACATTCAGGTCAAATTAAGATAAGCTTTTTACCTAGTTTTTTTTTTTTTTCAAATTCAAACCGATTGCGGATGACGAATCACGATGGTCGGCGGCGAGCAACCCACGGGAGCACTAATGGCCTGGACTCTTATTCCCCACATTACGTGCGAACTTCCAACATTCAAATCCTTGCTTGATTCTGTATTTGAGCCTCCACCGAAGAGTTTGACCAAGCAATTAACTTTGACCAATGCTATGTCTCACAGAATTGAGAAAGTGACTTCCTTTCCAAGTGAAGAAGCTATTGGAAAATTGCCAGGTCACGTCAAAAGGCTAAGATGTAATGCAATTTTCATGGCTTGTCGGTGTTGACGGCAATGTGATGAATAGCAGCGGTGGGGATTTGCTTCACGGTGTCGACTTCATAACTATGTTCAGGCCGAGCCGCTGGACGGTGTTGGTGTTGGACTGGAAGGCAAGAGTTGGTGAGTGTTTGTTGATACCACAGCACGTGCTCACGCACGTCGACGAACGAACGCCTAACTCGCCGATAAAGCCCTTTGAATGACTCCTAGCACTGCTCCTTCCTTCTACGGATGAACGAAACAAATTTTTCCCTTTCTCATGCAGCCTCAGGAGGCAAATAAGTTAAAACAAACTCACGCTTTTGACTTTTCCTCCTCTTTGACTTGGTGTTCTCCACCGAAAGAAGACAATCCTCCCCATGTTCTCTCTTTTTGGCCGTGAAAGTTCCCCCCTTTATGCTGGGTAAAAGAGACCTTGGTCAAATCTTTTAAGATTTGACTGAGATATCTACTTTATTTCCCTGTTCCAAAAGCTTCCCTTCAATCCTTCTTTGTTGGTATAAAGGAATTTCGGTTAGGATTTGACCGAAATTCTCTTGATTTTCTCAGAAATGCTCCTTCAAATTGGGGTACTGGAAATTCGATCCAATCTTAAAAAGATTTGACCGAATATTCACAAACATTTGGCTCTAATCACAAACCTCAATGTTTCCAATTTTGCCAATTACACGATTTCCATGCATGAACCTGCTTAATTAAATATGCATGCAACTCCTAAAACTAAATACAAAATCCACATTTTTCAAGGATTAAAATAAATCCCTATTTTCATTTAATATGAAATTCACCGAAATTTAGGTGTCAACACCAATAAGGTACTTTTACTCGGACATCAAGTAAATCACAGGTGGTCTTAAGGACAAGCTAGGTGAGGGAGGATGTGCTTTTGTGTTCAAAGGAAGACTCAAGAGCGGTCGCGATGTTGCGGTGAAGACCCTGAAGAAGGGGATAGTGAATGGGCAAGACTTCATTAGCGAAGTGGCTACCATCGGAAGAATTCATCATTTTAATGTGGTTGGACTCATTGGTTTGTGCTTCGAAGGCTCCAAACAAGCTCTCCCTACGATTTTATGCACAATGGGTCATTGGATAAGCATATTTTCTCGCGGGGAGAGGGGACATCTCTTGATTGCAAGAAAGTATATAAGATTGCTCTCAGAGTGGCTAGAGGGATTGAGTATCTTCATCGAGAATGTGACATGCAAATTTTACACTTCGACATTAAGCCTCACAACATCCTTCTCGACAATGATTTCACCCCAAAAGTGTTCGACTTTGGGCTTGCGAGATTGTTTTCCCCTAACCAAAACACCATGTCTCTAACTGCTACTAAAGGAACCTTGGGGTACATGGCTCCAGAGCTAGTCTACAAGAGCATTGGGGGCACTCTGACAAAGCCGACGTCTATAGTTTTGGCAAATTGTTGATGGAAATGGCCAGTGGGAGGAAGAATGTGGACACAATCACAAAGCATTCTAGTCATATTTACTTCCCTTTATGGGTTTATCATCAACTTAGCAAGGGATCCGATGTTCCAATAGAAGAAGTTAATGAGGATTGTAAGAGAAATTTAAAGAAGATGATAATAGTCGCTCTTTGCTGCATACAATTGAGCCCTAGAGATCGTCCTTCGATGCATAAAGTCTTAGAAATGCTCGAAGGAGAAACAGATTATCTACAAGTACCTCCTAAGCCACTCTTTTATCCAACCGAAATGTCAACAAGGGATGATGGAACTTGGACCGACCAGGACAATGATACTGCATCTCCCTCATCAACTTGTGCAACAACTTATGAAGCTTCTCATCTTGAGCAGTCTATAACTTTTGTAAAACTTTCATGTGTTTCTGTTAATAACAAACACATTAGTTATATATATTAACTTTATTAATAGTTTATTTCAACCTACAGAATGTAATTGATGATAATGACTTCTCATGTCTACGCTCATGTCGATATCAAAAAATCATTTTCAGTAACTTGTTCTTGCTCATTGTACCTTATGACTAGTGAAATTCTAATATTACGCCGAGTTGCCATTACAGGCAGTTTTAATCAAAGGGCCTAGACGAGCCCTGGTTCACTTTGAGTGTTGGCCGGACCGAGGTCGACTGAAGTTTGGATCCGTGCAGTGCAGGAATTGATCTCTGCGCTCGTACCGTACATTAACAAGCTTTTGAACTTGAAGCTGACCATTCTCGCACTTCTCCTCAAATCACTCACATCTACACAATGAGTTTCGTCGAATATTTAATTTCATTTCTCTCGTCGTTACTTCAAGAAAGAAACAAGAGCAAGTAAAATTGTTCGCTCTCATATTTTTATCTTTCCCTTTTTTCATCTCAACGCTAAAAACACTCGACATGCTTGCATAATTCGTGTTAATTGACTAAAATGCAATATATTTATTACTTTTCTAAGATTTTTCCCAAAATTGAAGAATTTTGATTTGTTCATTTTCTCAACAAAAAAATAGTTGTGAGCATATATCTGGTCGGAACTTTAGAAATTTCATATAAACGTGAAATTGAGCTCCAACCATCTCTATATACCTTCAAGCACATGTAATTTATAAAAGTGCCCATTAAGATTAAGTACTTAGGTAAATCATGTTATGGTATTTCATATCTACGCTAATAACTACATTTGTTATTTATTTACTTTTGAATTCTGCCAACAAATATTAGTGAATTGAACCGATCGAATAACTGATTCTACTCGTCAAGTACACAAACTCTCTTGCAGCAATTGACAATTACCTCTTAAAGATCGTTCGAGGATTATGCAGTTGGTCTCGCTCTATGGCATCCTTAACATTACAACAATCTTCTCGTTGTATTTAGTGTTTCGAAATGCAAACATCTAACATACCCACATATTAGTCATACAAGAAAAGATAGATCTTATATGAGAATGTGTTATTTAATGAACCCACCCACAAATCAATTTCGATTCATTTATCTATTTAGTTTGAAATGCGCGTATAATGAACCGACGTGCTCATTGCTTGCTTATGGTCTAATTATGTGTCTCTTTGATTTCCTGCAGTTTTCACTTGTGAACGCTTCAATGGCTATTGCAAAAGGGTGCCCTACCTCGACATGATGCTATCGCTTTTTGATATTTAGTAACATTACTATAATCTTACCATTTTAAACTTGATTTAATGTTTTGTTTCGCAATCATTTCACACACCCACAATTTCTCGTGTTTTCCCCAAAATGGAGTGTTTTTGTGCTTGGTCGCGAAATTCATCCTACGAGCCCCATTTGTGATGCCGTTGCTAACATTGAAGAATTTCTGCAATCTCCTAATAACTTCTTGCCAATAAGATACTCTTACTCAAAATATCAAGAAAGTTATGGGCAATCTTAAGGACAAAATAGGTGAGGGAGGGTACACTTCCATGTTCAAACGAAGGCTTCAGAGCGACCGTGGTGTTGCGGTGAAGATCCTAACGAATGGGAAAGCAAATGGGCAAGACTTCACTAGTGAGGTGGCTACCATCGAAAGAATTCATCATGTTAATGTGGTTGGACTCATTGGTTATTGCTTCAAGGGCTTTAAATAGGCTCTCATGTACGATTTTATGCACAACGGATCTTTGGATAAGCACATATTCTCACGAAGAGAAGGGACTTCTCTTAATTGTAGGAAAGTGCATGCGATTGCTCTCAGAGTTGCTAGGAGGATTGAATATCTTCATCGAGGATGTGAGGTGCAAATTCTACACTTTGATATCAAGCCCCACAACATCCTTATGGACAAGAATCTTACCCCAAAAGTTTCCGACTTTGGGCTAGCAAGATCGTATCCCACGGACTACAATGCAATGGCTTTGATAGACGCGAGGGGAACCATAGGATATATGGCTTCGAGGCTGGTTTACAAGAACCTTGGATGCATCTGTTACAAAGCCCGATATCTATAATTTTGGCAAATTGTTGATGGAAATGGCTAGTCAAAGGAAGAATTCGAACATGGTTGGAGAGTGTTCCAGTCAGACTTACTTTCCTTTATGGGTTCATGACCAACTTAGTGAAGGATTGGACATCCCAATAAAACAAGCTACTGAGGACGATAGGAGAATAGTAAAGAAGATGATAAAGTTGCTCTTTGGTGCATCCAATGGGCACCTAGTGACCGCCGTTCGATGCGCAAAGTCTTGGAAATGTTGGAAAAAGAATGAGATGATCTACAAATACCTCCAAAACCACTCTTTTACCCATGAAAAATCTAGTGTGATTACCTAGAGGGGGGTAAATAGGTGATTTTAAAAACTTTTATGGAAGTATGTAAAACACAGCGTGTGAAGCATGATACTTGAGTGATATACAAAGAATTATAAGCACACACAAAGAGTAAAGAGAGAAGTTCAAGACACAAGGTTTATAGTGATTTGGTTTAGTTCAAGCCTACGTCAACTTTCTTGGGCTGACAGCCTATCGATTGGATTCCACTATGAATCAAAAAAGTTACAGATCAGTTCCAAGAATTCACAGAGTCTTTTTCTCTCACAGCAAGTATACGTAACACTCTTTTGTTTACAATGTAAGCGCACAGTAAATGAACAGTTCTAAACTTATGAAGTAGACTCTCATTAGCTTCTTTTTCTCTTTTTTTGAACAGCTTGAAATATCTCCCTTAAATACTCATTCATGGCAATACGACCTTTGGCACTTCCAAAGGAATTCTTCCAATCAACCAGTTAGATAGAATCGGGAATATATCAAGCTATCTTCAGATAATGTAAAGAGTCTGTCAATGCTAGTTCCATAAGTAAATACCAGTCATATTTATCCGATTTTCAAAAAATCCAATATGCCAATAATAAACTTAGTAACCTTGAAAGTAATCAATTTTGTTGATCCACATATGTAATGTCTGAAATCCACGAGTATCAGAGTCGTAAGAATATCCTCTTACTTAAATAGTCGTCATAAATTTGACTTCCTAGATCTACCAAATCTGTCTTCCAGACAATACGTATATGATACCTTCATATCTTAAATATCTGAGAACTTTCAGATATTAAAGATCAAGATGTTAAAGATTTGAATACCTTCAGAAGTTAAAGATCTGAATACCTCAAGATGATAAAGATCTGACCATGACAAACCACTTGTCTCCAAGTCAGATCACAGAGTTTTGTCCTTTTGTTGTAGAGATTTGCCATCTTCAAAATCATCGATAGATCTACCTCTAACAATCTCTCCCATTTTGATGATGACAAAAAAATCTTGTAGATTTTGGATTGTATCTCCTTGAGATTATATTTCCTACAACATATCACTTCAACAATATACAATAACTTTTAATCGTCTAAAATCTGCTCTCTGTCATCTTGAAAAACACAACAGACTTTCCTCCAACAATCTCCCTGTATGCAAATTTTTGAGATATATTCTGCAATAATAAAAGGCATGATCCTCTCTGTATAACATGCGTCCACAAGATAAAGTTAGTCTTGACAATTTATAAAACAATATCCTATATGTCCCTGTCATTCAAACAAATGATGAAAGAATTTCACAATCAATGTAGTCAATCAGCATTTTGACTCATCCATTCATTTATTCATCAACCAATCATTTAAATCATCCAACACAACAAACATCAAACCAGTCAAAAACAGTCAAAGGCCAAAATATGCATTGTTCTCCCCCTTTTTGTCATAATCAAAAAGCTTAAGAAGGGGGTGGAACTCGAAAAAAATGAAGATTATCCAACGACTGCACTGCTTGCTTCAACTTCTTGATCGATTGAGCCCACTGATAAAATTCTTGAACCATGGAATAAAGAGCTTGAATATGCAGATTGAATTGATTCCGATATTGTGATAAAGCTAGCTCTAAATCAAATTGTTTATATTGTAAACCAATAATGAGTCCAAACAATTGTCTGAACTTGTCATAATGATTTGGTTGTGCTAGGACTTCAGCATATATAGACCGAGGAATATGATAAAAGCAAGGAGCATTAGCTTGTTAATACGTAGGAAAAAAGGTACCAACTCCCCCTGCCTTGGTGCTACCCAAATTGCTTTGATCAGTCCAATTTCAGAAGTTAGACTGTTCAGCTTCAACTGAGATCTTTTCTGAGTCATGTGGGGATTGAGTGACGATCAATTTCCCATGTCGAGACATGTATTCAGCAATAGTAAGAGTATCATCAACATCCTCATTAGGAGGGAATATGGGATTCCTGGAAGAAATTGATGCATACACAACTGTCTTTCCTTTGTCCAAGTTCTTTTCGGATGTAGATGATGTTGACAAAATTCTGGGCCTACTCATCTGAGGAGCATCGGCACACGTCACCTTCTTCTTAAGAGATCTTGAAGTCTTCCTTGACAAAGACATATTGGCAGTAGTAGAAAAATCTTCGTTTGAACAAGCAAAAAAATAAAAAACTTTTTGGAAGAGAGAAAATGAAAGAAAACAGACTGCTAGGGTTTCAGAAGAACAAAAAACTTTTGAGCGAAGAGGCAAAATCCCAATCGATTTAAGGAGTGAGAGAGTGTCTTTCGAAATTAAAAAGATAACTGTATTTTTGGAAAATAAAAATTCCAAAACAATGATTCAGCAATCAAAAGATGCATATATCATGTAACGATTCAAAGAAAAAAGTAAATATGCACTAAGTAAAAATCATACCTTAACATACTAAAAATAAAGATACGTGTTACCTCAAGAGCTTGTGGCGAGAAATTTCATATAATAAAGTCCGAAGTCATAAGATATCATAAATGATGGGGTGTCAAGACTTGGACCATCTGAATGTTGTAAGATATGAGTGCCATAAGATCTGAAGCATCGTAAAATCTAACGCTTGTAATAAGATCTGAAGTATCGTAAGATCTGAAGTTCATAGAATGATTTGAACTTAATCATCATAAGACAAGATATTCAACTTGCTCAGTATGAATTCCAAAGAATTTTTATCCAAAACCTTTGTAAAGATATCTGCAAGCTGATTCTTAGAATCAATGAAGATGACTTTGACATCATTTTTCTCCACATGATCTCGTATAAAGTGATGTCGAATTTCAATATGTTTTGCTCTTGAGTGCACGATATCATTCTTAGTCAAATCCATCGCACTAGTGCTATCACACCTGATTTCAATACATGACCTCAGAATTTTGAAGTCACGCAGCTGTTGCTTCATCCATAAAATCTATGAACAACAACTTTCAAGAGCAATGTATTCTGACTCTTCTGTTGAAAGAGCAACAGTGTGTTGCTTTCTTGATAACCAATAGAAAAGTCATTCCCTAAGCAGCTAACAAGTACCTAAAATACTCTTTCTGTTTCGCTTATAGCTTGCTAAGTCAGAGTTTGAATATCCAAGTAAAGTGAAGTCTCTATCTTTTGGATACCATAATCCAAATTTTGAAGTAGTTGCCACATACTTTATAATTATCTTCAAAGCACTAAGATGTCACTCCTTTGGATTGGATTGATATCTAGCACATAGATATACATTAAACAAGATGTTAGGTTTGGATGCTAATAGATATAAAAGAGATCCAATCCTGCCTCTGTAAAGTCTCTGATCAACTTGTTTCCCATCTGTGTCTACATTAAGTTTCAAAATACTTGACATGGACGTCTCTATCTTCTTGCAATTTTTCAACCCAAATTTTGACACAATCTTCTTGGCATACTTTTTTTGGGGAATGAAAATTCCTTCCTTTGATTTTTGACTTGCAAGCCTAGGAAGAATGTCAATTCTCCCATCATACTCATTTCGAAGTCATTCTGTATTGCTTTTGAAAAGTTCTTGCAAAGAGTTTCATTTGAGAAATCAAAGATGATATCATCAACATATATTTGAACAAAAAGAAAATCTTTGCCCTCAGTCTTGACAAATAAGGTTATACCTACCTTGTCTTTCTCAAAATCATTCTCAAGTATATATTTACTTAACCTTTTATACCAAACTCTAGGAACTTGTTTCATGCCATAGAGGGCTTTCTTTAGTTTGTATACATGATCTGGCTTCTTTGTATCTTCAAAACCAAGAGGTTACTATACATATACATTCTTTTATATGAATTCATACAGGAATGCACTTTTGACATCCATTTGAAATAACATGAAATTCTTGTAATAGGCAAAGGCAAGCAATAAATGAATAGTTTCTAACCTGGTTAATGATGCATAAGTTTCATCATAATCAATTTCTTCTTGCTGAGAGTATCCTTTTGCAACCAGTCTGGTTTATTTTTGACAATTTTACCTTCTTCATCCAATTTGTTTCTAAAACACCCATTTGGCTCCAATGATAGACTTTCTTTTTGATTTTGGGACTAGTTCCCAAACATTATTGATTGCAAACTATTTGAGCTCATCCTGCATAGCCTTAATCCAACTTTCATCATATAAATCATTTATACCTTTTGGTTCAACTTCAGACACAAGTGCTACTGCATTGGATTCTTCGTGTCTCTATGCCCTTGTTCGAACTCTTTCATTAAGATCACCAATGATAAATTCAGTTGGATGACTGGACTTATGTTTCCAATTTGAACAAAGAATTTTTTTGGT
The DNA here is from genome assembly GCA_019926035.1 of Melaleuca alternifolia. NCBI lineage: Eukaryota > Viridiplantae > Streptophyta > Magnoliopsida > Myrtales > Myrtaceae > Melaleuca > Melaleuca alternifolia. Next base: position 673,544 of record JAGKPW010000011.1, on the reverse strand, counting down.
CTCAACTGATAGAGTATTGCCTTCTAGCTGTTGAGCTGTCTCATGAGGATTCATGATTGAATAGTCTTGAGGGTGATTTGGAATATCAAGTTGTGGTTAAAGTGAATGTAGATGATTATCTTCATGAAACTTGACATTCATGGATTCTTCCACAGTTTGAGTCCTTTTGTTAAAGAATCTGTAGGCTTTGCTTGTTATGAAGTATCCAAGAAAGATTCCTTCATTTGATTTCATATCAAACTTACCAACATTATCATTAGGATTCTTCAATATAAAACAATTGCAACCAAAAATACGAAATTTCTTAACCTTGTAAATCTCATAAGGAGTCTTTTCAAGGATAGGCTTGAGATAAATTTTGTTGATGATATAACATGATGTAGATACAACTTCAGCCCAAAATTAAGAAGACATGTACCTTCCTGACCTGTTTTTCCTTTTCACAACCCCATTTTGTTGGCGTCTATGGATATGAAAACACATATTGAATCTCTGCATCATCACAAAACTTGACAAAATCTTAATTCTCAAATTCTCTTCCATGATCAGTACGAATCCGTGAAATAGTATAACATTTCTTATTTTGAACTTTCTTGGCAAACTTGGCAAAGTAAGAGATAACATCTAGCTTACTTGCCAAGAAATAAACACATGTGAACCGAGAATAATCATCAACAATTACCATACAAGAAGTCTTTCCTCAAATACTCTGAGTTCGAGTAGGTCCAAACAAGTCCATGTGAAGCAGCTGTAAAATACGGTCAGTTGATACTTGATTTATCAACTTATAAAAACTTCTGACCTATTTTCCCAACACACAGGATGTGCAAGTGTTGTTCTTTTGAATAGCCAATCTAGGAAGGCCACGAAGAATCTTCTTGGAAGAGATCTTGGCAATCTGTTTCATGTTAGCACGTCCAAGTCTTCTATGCCACAAATTTATCTTATCCTGAACAGATAACAGACACTGCGAGCTATCTTGATTTATGTCAAGTAAATAGATATTTTCATAACGCTTACCTAAGAAGGATTGTAAAGTTTCCTTACAAGAACCATAGCATATACCTTCTTGAAACTGAATTTTGTAACTAGCATCACACAATTAGCTACTACTGATAAGATTGTACTTCAACCCTTTCACCAAGGAAACATCTTTGATAATCAGATTCTCAATTTGCACAGTTCCACAACCAACTATTTTTCCTTTGCTTTTATTCCAAAAGACACTTTTCCACATTCTGTTTTGATTACCTTATTAAAGCAGCTCGAATCACCTATCGTATGCCTTGAACATCCACTGTCCAGGTACCATTTCAATTTGCTCTTGATGGTAACCTGTTCACAAAAATACTCAAGCAGCATTTGAAGGTTTTCGTTCAAGTCTTTTTATTACCTTTGGAAAATCAATCAAGGGAATAATTTCAGGGGTCATTCCCAAACCGGCTTTATTAAAATAAGGTCTTTAAATTGAAAGAAATTTATTAAGTTTTTCAGAATCATTTGAAAACTTTTTTGAAAGATTTGAAAAGTCTGCTTTGAGACAGACAACTTGCTTCTTAAGAGAATTGGACTTCTCATTGTAGCAGCTAGTTTTTCACTTAAGCTTTCAAATTTTTCAGACTAAACATTTTACTACTTTTGAAGTCTCAAGTTCTCATTCTTTAGCTCAGAAATTCTTTTCAAAGAAGATTCCAAACTAGAGCATAACTCATCAATGTACTTAGATACTTTAACAAAAATTTGGTAGTTACTGACCTCATCATTCTGATCTAAATCTAAATCAGAACTTGCTTCTGAATATGAATTTGATCGTGCCACCAAACAAATGTTTCTAGATTTTTCATCACTGTCAGCATCACTCCAAGATTCTGCTTTAAGTGCTTTCTTGCGTTTTCCATTTCTCCCATTGCTTTGTTTCAATTAAGGACAATAGAGTTTAATATGTCCTTTCTGCTTGCAGTTGTAATACATTATTACTTCATTGTTGGGTTTTTTGTTCCAAGACTACCTGTTTTGAGAGTTTTGTCTGGGCTGTCTTCTTTAAAAATTTTGTTCAGGTTGTCTTCTCTGAAAATTTTGTGAGCTAGAATTTCCTGAATTAAATCTTCTTCCTTTGTTTTTCAATTACTTGAACTTCTTCATTAGAAGAGTCAACTCTTCATCATCCAAGGTCTTATGTGATCCTGCATCATGAAATTCTACATTAGATTTTAAAGCTATAGATTTCTTACCTTTTAGGTCTGATTGTTCATCATATCTTTCCACTTCGTAAGATTGGAGAGTTGTAATCAACTCATCAACAGATAGAGGTTGAGTCCTCTATGTCTCTCTGATAGTAATTTTCACTTGGTCTCTTTCATTTGAGAGTCCACGAAGTAGCTTTTTTTACTTTCATTGGTTCAGAAATGATTTGATCTTGATATGCGAGACCGTTGACAATTTCAGTGAAGCGACTCAACATATTAGAGATGCTTTCTCTTGGTTTCATTTTGAAGGCTTCGAATTGATCAAGTAGAACATTGATTCTTGTCTCCTTGACTCGATCAGTTCCTTCAAAAGTGATGTTCAACTTTTCTCATATTTCTTTAGCTGTTGCACAAAAAGAGACACGGTTATACTTTGTAGGAGACAAAGTACAGTATAAAGAGTAAATAGCTTTGACATCAATGTGTTGTCTTCTGATAAATTCAGCTTGATTCATTTCTCTAGCTTCTATAGCATTTTTCTCAGAATTTGTTGTTGATTTGAGATTTACTCCTCTTTCAACAACATGACATTCCAGTGGATCTTTTGATCTCATAAATGCTCTCATTTTGTTCTTGCAGATGTTATAGTCCTTTTCATCAAAGTAATGTGCTCTGACAACTTTTTTTCTTTCCATCACTCATGGTACAAATACACTAGACATAGATCTTTAGCTCAAAAGTAAAAACACTTAAAAAACAAACACGAAACTCTGATACCAATTGAAAGATCTAGTATGATAACCTAGAGGGGTGAATAGGTGATTTTAAAAACTTTTTATGAAAGTATGTAAAACACAGCCTGTGAAGCGTGATACGTGAGTAATATACAAAGAACTATATGCACACACAGAGAGTAAAGAGAGAAGATCAAGACACAAGGTTTATAGTGGTTTGGCTTAGCTCAAGCCTACATCCACTCTCTCGGGTTGACAGCCTATCGGTTAGATTTCACTATGAATCAAAAGAGTTACAGATTAGTTCTAAAACTTCACAGAGTTTTTTGCTCTCACGAAAGTATCTGTAACACTTTTTTGTTTACAATGTAAGCGCATAGTAAATAAGCAGTTCTAAACTTATGAAGTAGACTCTCGTTAGCTTCTTTTTTTTTTTAAACAACTCGAAATATCTCCTTTAAATACTCATTCATGGCAATATGACTGTTGGCACTTCCGAATGAATTTTTCCAATCAATCCGTTGGACAGAATTAGGAATAGATCAAGCTATCTTCAGATAGTGTAAAGAGTCCGTCAATCATGGTTGTCCATACAATCAGGATCTTAGTTTCCATAAGTGAATACCTGTCATAGTTATCTAATCTTCAGAGAATCCAATATGCCAATAATAAACTTCATATTCTTGGAAGTAATCAATCTTGTTGATCCACATATGTGCTGTCTGAAATTCACGAGTATCAGAGTCATAAGAATATCCTCTTATTCAAACAGTTGTCATAAATTCGAGTACCCAGATTTATCAAATCTATCTTCCAGATAATATGTGTCTGATACCTTCAGATGTTAAAGATCTGAATACCTCCATATGATAAGGATCTGGTCACTTTTAGATGATAAAAATATAACCATGACAAACCACTTGTCTCCAAGTGAGATCACAGAGTTTTGTCCTGTTGTTGTAAAGTTTTGTCATCTTCAAAATCATCGATAGATCTTCCTCTAATAACCCACATATATGTCGACGAGCGATTATGGTACTTATACTAACAAAGCCGTTAATATTATATCCAATTCATCAATTAGCGAAATAACTTATGAAGTTTCTAATTTTGAGAATATTGTAATGGCATTATACAAGTATAGGCACATCCGGACCATTTGATCTCGTGATACATGTGGCAAGTAGATGCTGGATCATATTCATGATTTTTTTTTCGAAAATTTCCCCTTTTATGGCCATCTTCAGATTGTATATGTTTAACGACTATCTACATGGATCTTAATGAGGACTGTATCATGTTATCTTATCATATTGTCATGTTTTATAATTTGGGCTTTCAAATCTGATAGAAAACCTAGTGACAACTTTTAGAATAGTCCATCAGGAATAAGATTGGGTTTTGAAGGCTTTACTTCAAAAAATCCAAGCCGCACGCATCCTGTGCTGGGCTTGGCTTCATGGCGCTCCAGTGGTCTTCATAGACGCTTCGCTTCGTTGAACAACAATTATCGCTTCAAATAATGTTGAATACCGGCGTATGGATAGAGATGATCAAATTTGATGAGGAATTAATGATAAACGACTCCTTTGATTTTAAAGAAAGGAGAGTGCGAGACAATTGTTTAATTTTTAAACTTTTATGGACTTATTTTTCATTTAAAATTAGTTTAAAACTATATTAAGGAATAGTGGGAGACAACAAAGATGATCTCTCCTCCCTCTTGAAACGGTAACATATAAGATTAGTGAACTATTTGTTTCTTTTACTAGGTTTCTCAAGATTGCTAACTTTATTTGCTAATAAATGCCCACTTAAGAAGGATGTAAGTTATCGTTTTGTTTTGTTTCAAATTCATTGTTCAAGCTATTACGTTAGGCCGAAATTGTATCCGAGTAGAAGTTTTATGTCGTCCTTATTAAAATTAGGTTTGAGTATTTAAAAAAACTTGAGATACATATATTTGCTGTTCGTATTCAAATTTCAGGATCGTGTTCAGCATTACTTATAATAATTTTTAAGCAGCATGTCAATCTTCATGTTAAAGTGATCATACCACAAATAGCGGCGGGGGCAAACAAAGTCCGACTTTGAGAATGGATGTGAAATTTTACAAATTATTAGATTTAATTTGGCAGGTTTTAGGATTGACTTGTTCTTTTTTCAATGTTGAATGTATTTACTTCTTAACTTGAAATCCAACAATTATATGGATCTTATGTAAATACATTTGCATTTTTTTTATCAACGTGCAAAGATAAAAAAAAAATCATATGGTGAGTTGCATCTTTTTCAATTTCTCTGTGTGTTTTTTCTTACTTTTCTTTTCTTTTTTTCTTTTGGCCAAATACAATATCTCTGTTTTTGGCTTCCAGAAATTGGGATATCGGTTCCTTAATTTGGGATACGAAGGAGTAGAATCGGCGGTGACGCGGTGCAGCACGTGCCTGTTGGGCACAGCGACGAAGCCACGGGCGCATCCCGCAAACCAGCACGCCACCACTTGAATGCCACACCGAGCAGTTCAGCCGTTGGCTTCACCACAGCGGTGGCGAGAACCCGCACGTCCACGTCGATCCGGCGAATCTCCTGCGCCATTTGACAGAAATGAGTCCACTGAGGCATATTTATGCGGAGCTGGAAGCTAAAAAAGCTTGTCCTTGCTCTCGTCAATCTTTCATTTTGAAAATTATTGATGGGAAAATTCACCTCATCTGGTGACATTACCAACATAGTCTCAGGAGCTATGGCTACCGAAAATACAAGCTAGTTTATGAAAATAATCACATGGTTTCAGATTTATTCTCGAATAACTACAGATAGTAAATTGACTATAAAAACCACACAGTCTGGCTCGTCAACATTGACCTGTAAAATAGTAACCGGGTCTCTCTTCCTCTTTATCTTTTGTTGGGTCATAACTTCAACGATTGTTCAAACCTATAAAATTGTGGAAGCTATGATAGATAAAACAGCTCCATATTTCCATGAAATGGTTGTCATGAATCGCTAGAGACCATCGATTATATTTTGCAAGTCCGATTTTAGCTTAATTTTTGAGAAAATTATTGTTAATCATAAATTAGAAGTTTTCTTTATTTTAAAAAATTCAAAAATTTTAATTATTAATTAAAGTAGAATATTAAAATAAAAATAGAAATGGCGTTAGCAGAAGGATTTGGCTGGAGATTTGGGGGATGATTAAAATATATTGAACTAATTAATTAAAAATAATATTTTAAAAAATTGAAAATTTTGAAAAGATCGGACATGAGAGAGATTGAAGCGGATGAGGGGACGTGGGGCAGGGAGAAGTCAATCAAAAAGAAGGAAAAACAGGAGAGAGAAGAAAACTCAAAAGAGAAAAGTTGAGGTGAGAGAGGGCGAAAAAAAAGAAGAGAAAAAGAGAGGAGAGAAAGGGAGAAAGAAGAAGGAAGGAGATCTTCGGAGAGAGGAAGGGTTCTTCTCTGCACTCCACCGCCGTTCGCTCATTAAGCTCCTCGCTGCTCAAGAAGCCCCGGGTCCCCTCTCTCGCTCTCTCGGATCTTCCCAAGAAGGGCACAAAACCCACCGGAGGAAAAGGAGTAGCACGGCCAAAACTCTCGTAGAACAAAAAAGAATCCTCTCTTTGCCTTACTTCTGTTTTCTTGATTTCGGCTTCTGATCATGGACTCGCTAAAAATAAAAAAATAAACCCTTTCACGGCCCCCATGCCCATCGATGCGGCCGAGGAGATAATCCTCCGATGGAACTCCACCGCCTCGGAGGACGCCAGGGATAAGATGACCTTCCAGTCCGACCGCTACGAGATCAACCGCTACCTCCTTGCCACCGACGAACTCCACCACTCCATGACAGTCCGTCAGCCTGGCAGAGGGTGACGGAGGAGGAGGCGGCGGTGGCGGCCAGCAAGGCGACAAGGCCAGCTCCGCCGTCTAGATCGCGATGACGAGGCCGGAGGGCGAGTCCCACAACATCCTTCCGACTCACACGAGTCCACTCGAAGCTGACTCGCTCTCGACCGACTCGTCTTTTTCGGTCCACTCTTCGATCTCCTCCTCTGGCGGCACTGACGTCGACCTCTACGTCGACGACGACTCGACGAAAATCAGGCAGTGGATTCGCGCGGCAAAGGCTTTGCATCAGGGTTTTGTTCGCAACTGAGAAGAAGCTGTGCGGAGAGATTTTCTATGACATCGTCGTTTCATTTCGCAGGGGCGGTCAGCATAAGCAGAAGTGTAAAATGGCAGAGTAGATATGGGTTCAAGCGGCTGATCGCATAATATAAATATAATATTTTATTAAAACATAAGGATTTTTGCTAATTAGCCTGATCGCATGTCTTATTTAACTTTAGTTGCGAATGATTATATGAATGATTGACTTAGTCCAATTTGATTCAAGGAATGCTTGAATGTCAAGATCATCATATTTAAAGTTATAGTGTGACGATGGCGACCGCAAATATAGCACGCGTGTAGTTGGTGGTGTTAGATCGATGTCCGTTTCGATTTTAAATTAGAATTATGCTAATTTAAACATATCCGGATCAATTCACATGTGTTTAATCTAATAAAATCTACCTAGACACACCGATGTGCCTTATTAGGATGGTACCACATAAACAAGTTGACATTAGACGGCCGAGATGCTTCCATGTCATTTTTCTTCATCCGACACATCAGACTTTGCCAAGTTGTTAGTTGAGCAATCAAATCACATAACAAAAAACAAAGCACATGACATGACAACTCAGTGATCAGATACTAAATTAATCCGATTTTGAGGGCATTGGCTACTTGATTGAATTTAAAAAAAAAAAGGGTCTTGGAAAATTAGTGAAAATTCAAGTACTTGCGATTTCGTTGCCAATTAATTTCTTTTTAAGTTTTTGTTTCGAGAATGCATTCCATCTTCCATGACTCGTCCATATGTTCGACTCGTTACTTAAATTTGCCATGAATAGACTCCATTTTCTCATTAGGAAATTAGTTAACTTCTGCTGAAGGGTAAAATTGAGCCCCATCTACCAAAGAGTACTCCTCATTTCATGTTAAGAAGATTTAAATGACCACACGAAAGATATGACATATGATGAATTCTCTCATTATGCATGATTAACATAAATAAATAATAGTTTCCTTCTTATTCATAATTCTCTTTTAAGTAAATATATACTTTATTTAGCGACACTCAAAGTTAATCCTCCAATCATCATCTAATCACATTTGTCTCTTGCACATCTTCAAGAGAATATATGATATTGCTATACTCAATGAACATGATATTGATATGATAAGTAAGAAAATGTGTGGATTGAGTTACATCCGAAAATACAAAAGAGTAAACATGTGTGAAATTATCAATTTGACACGAATTTTTTTTAGATCTTCGCTATGGAAAAAGACAATACTTTAAAGCCAAATGCGTCACGCGAGCCATCGGCCACAAATAAAAGTCAGAATTGATCAAGATTAATGCTAAATTTTGCAAAGTATTATATTTTTGTTCCCCTTTGTTGATTGAACTGTTGACTTTTCAGCGACCACTCCTACCCTTCCACATGTCTGACGCGTCCCTTTTTTTTTCCCCTCTCATCATTATATCAAGGAAGAAACAGAGCATCTTCCTCTCATTCTCCCCCTCAACACCTCAAATCACTCGCTTCCTCCACACAAGTAGTTGTAGTCGGAGATTTTTCCTCCTCTCATCTTTGTTTCAAGAAACGGAGCAAACCAGAAGTGTTCCTCTTATCTTTGTCTATCTTCCTTTCACATTTCAACACCAAACATTAGATCTGGTCGACAAGTTCGTGCTTTCTTGCTATTGGATAAGCTATGCACCGAGGTCAACTCCTCATTCTTTTTCTTCTTCTCCTTCTTCTACGTCATTCTTTTAGCATTGCTGTCAAAAATAATCAATGCACAGCCTCTTGCGGGGAGATCACGAACATAAGTTACCCGTTTAGGCTTAGGGGTCACCCGAAGCTCTGTGGCCACAAATATTATGAGCTAGCCTGCATAAATAACCGCACCATTTTGCCTTTTAAGTTAGGCAAGTCGTTTGTACACTCCATCGACTATACCAAGAACACGATTAGGGTTGCTCATGTTGGGCTGCAGAAGGGCGATTACTCATCTCTTCCTCTCTACTCTTTCTTCGACTTCTACTCCATTAAGCGTCAATGCCTAGAATTAGGCCCGCCTAGTTATTGGTGCTTGGATAGCATAGACCCACTATCGGAGGTGACGATTGTGGGCTGCACAAAGGCCATCAATTCTCCACTTTACATCGATGCTTCGTCGTGCCTTGATGGGCTTAAGTTTTCGAATTTCTCTTCCACGAGAAGGAGAGTGTACGCCATGGTCGATGCAAATGTTTCGTCCATGGAAACTGAATGCACTGTAGAGCATATGGCGACGATACAAGGGGCGGTTTATGGCAATGATTATCGTTCCTATGCGCAAATTCACGAAGGAATGGTTAATGGGGTCAAGCTTTCATGAATTCCGAGAGGCTGTAAGTTGCATTGCCGTAGTGGTCAGTGCTCCCAGAACGAAGAGAAACAAATTATATGCGAACCCAAGCAAGGTAAGGACTTTTGCGTTTGTTGAGTTTTCTTTTAAAAAATAATAATAGTAGATACAGTCGTGAAGATATATTTGGTTGAAACCTGTGAAATTTCAAATGCCTGTTGAGATCAAGTTTTTGGTAGATGCTGTCGTGGCGTTTTATTAGTATAATTACATGACATTATTTATACGCCTGTTTATGTATTCAATTCAAATATCAACAATAAATCTTGATTTTGGTCTAAATAAGTGTCATACTAAATTTTCTTCAGCTCTGACTTGTCACATACGCAAACTTTTTGCAGGAAAAATAAGCCTTTACCTCAACTATATCCTCGGGTGTATTGCCGGGTTCTATTATGTCTTTGTCAGCAAGCATTTTTTGACGCCGTTGGATTATGGCTTGGGTAACATTACTACAATCTTCTTATTGTGCAATTAATTTAGTGTTCTTTAATGCAAACAATTGAACCCACCCACAAATTAATTTCGTTATTTATTCATTTTTTTATCTATTTTGTTCGAAATGCGCCTATAAATCTTAATGGATTGAACCGACGTGTTCATTGCTTGATTATGGTCTAATTATGTCTCTTTAATTTTCTTCAGTTTTCATTTGTGAACACTTCAAGCTCTACTGGGAATGGGAGCTCTACCCCCGAGCGATGTGCTCGCTTTTTGATATCGGTAACATTACTATAATCTTCTTTATAAATTTGATTTAATGTTTCTTAACGCAATCATTTAGCACATTCGAAACATAACATACCCACAATTCTCTTGCATTTTCCCCAAAATGCAGTTTTTTTGTGCTTGGTTGCGAGATTCATCCTGGGAGCCCCATTTGTGATGTCGATGCTAATATGCAAATGGAGGAAAAGACACTTAGCAATGGATCAGGACATTGAAGAATTTTTGCAATCTAATAATAACTTCTTGCCAATAAGATACTCTTACTCAGACATCAAGAAAGTTATGGGCAATCTTAAGGACAAGCTAGGCGAGGGAGGGAACGGTTCCGTGTTCAAAGGAAAGCTTCGGAGTGGCCGTGAGGTTTCGATGAAGATCTTGAAGAAGGGGAAAGCGAACAGGCAAGACTTCATCAGTGAAGTGGCTACCATTGGAAGAATTCATCATGTTAATGTGGTTGGACTCATTGGTTATTGCTTCGATGGCTCTAAACAAGCTCTCGTGTACGATTTTATGCACAATGGGTCTTTGGATAAGCACATATTCTCACGAGGAGAAGGAACTTCTCTTGATTGCAAGGAAGTGTATGCGATTGCTCTCGGAGTAGCTAGGGGGATTGAATATCTTCATCGAGGATGTGATGTGCAAATTCTACACTTTGATATTAAGCCCCACAACATCCTTCTGGACGAGGATCTCACCCCAAAAGTTTCCGACTTCGGTCTTGTGAGATTGTATCCCACGGACTACAATACAATGGATTTGGCACACGCGAGAGGCACCATAGGATATATGGCTCCAGAGCTGGTTTACAAGAACCTTGGAGGCATCTCCTACAAAGCTGATGTCTATAGCTTCGGCAAATTGTTGATGGAAATGGCCAATCGGCGGAAGAATTCAGACATGGTTGGAGAGTGTACTAGTCAAATTTACTTTCCTTTATGGATTCATGACCAACTTAGCGCAGGATTGGACGTCCCAATGGAATTGGCTACCAAGGAGGATATGAGAATGGTAAAGAAGTTGATTATAGTTGCACTTTGGTGCATACAGTGGAGTCCTAGTGACTGCCCTTCGATGTGTAAAGTCTTGGAAATGTTGGAAAGAGAAGGAGATGATCTACATATACCTCAAAAGCCACTCTTTTACCCCACAGAACTGTTGACGAGCAATTATGGTACTTATACTGATGAAGCTGATAATACTATATCCAGTTCATCAATTAGCAAAATAACTTATACAGATTCTCATCTTGAGAATATTAGTAATGGTGTTATACAAGTATAGGCACATCCAAACCTTTTGATCTAGTGACGTATGTGGCAAGAAGACGCTTGATCGTATACATGACTCTCTTTTTTCCAGAGATTTCCCCTTTTATGGCCATCTTCAAATTGTATATGTTTAACGACTATCTACATGGATCTTAATTAGGACAGTAACATGTTATGTTATCATATTAATCACGTCATGTTTTATAATTTGGGCTTTCAAATCCGATAGAAAACCTAGTGACGTCTTTTAGCACAGTTCATCAGGAAAAAGAATCAATTAATTAATCAAGGTCTAAAGGTAATCTCCCGAATCATAATGAAGGGAAAAAATTTGTTAAGACAGTCTTTTTCCAGGAGCTCTTACTCGATTTCGATTCGCTGTTGCTCGTCGACACACGACCATCGCTTGTGTTCTTCGCTTTGTGTTCTGCGCTTTGTGTTCTTCTGTCTTGGGAGAATGGACCAACCCTTTTGTTTTGATTCCCTGGATGGGGCACCTGACCAAAGGCTATGTCGTCTTACAAAACCTTGTTCATTCGTTAACATTAGGCCTTCCAATCCAATTCAATTTGCGACTTGGTAATGACCTTTTCCTTGTAACTCCATTCCATTAAATTTCTTCCTAATTAAAACCCTTGGTAAGTGCACGCGCAACAAACTTTGCTATGCTTAAAGAAAAGAGTTTGTCCTTGTTCTTATTTTTCTTTTATGCGGGTCCTACCGATGCGGGAATTTACCTTATGTGATACCGTCACCGACATAAGTTGCCTGTTTAGACTAAAAGGTAGTCCAAAGAGCTCTGGCTATTGGACTTATGAGCTGGGTCATGAAAAAGCAATACAAATACGGTTGACCCTAAGACTGCATTTGGTCGTCCGAATTTCTAAATGAGATAGGAATGGATTGGATAGGATAAGAAATCCATGGATTTCTTCATATCCTATCCACTGTTTGGTCGGATATCCTCATATTATATCCAATATACTGTTTGGTGAACTATGGTAAGAATAACATTAGGCAAGTAAAAATTTGCGGGTTTAATATTCACAAAATCATCCAAAACAATATATCTTTTTCAAATTAATATATACTTATTGAATTTTATGATTACATATTGTTCTTTTTCATTCCTTTGAAATAATCTTTTGGTTACGCCATTCAACATTAAACGTTTTTAGAATAATCTCAATTTCAATATATTCACTTTGAAATATAAATTCTTTTTCTCTCTTACAATTTTTTTTATTTCTATTTTGTTACAGGTCCAATACCAAATCAGGCAAATACTCAATTAACAAAGCATAAAGTCCAAAGTTCATTCATTTTTTTTAGCTACTAGGAGAATGCAATGACAATTAATTATGTTAACAAACGATCTTTAAACAATTCGCATTTATAAAGAAAACTACAATTAATCGCTTTCATAAAATGTTGATGTGAACCAGATAGTTATCGAGAAGAAGTTTCAACATCGATACCTTGAATAAGAGCTTATTCAATTGAGTTTAAAACTTTTCAAGGGTTTTCTCATTTTATACGTTAAACTAAAAATGTTTAACGATACCATATGGGGTAAGGTCCACTGGTATACAGAAAACGAAGCAAGCTCGACTGTGACAAGTAGCCTCACCCTGTACCGCCGGGTGCATAAGGCATGTACACTCAAAGAGTGCGTTTTAGTCTGCGAGTAATGCCCGTAAACTATAACCAGCAGGCTGTACCATGTTCTTCCCAAGTATGCTACCCACACGGCGAGCCTCAGAGCTCAAGCCTCAAGGGTCTGCCTTTTAGGGAACTGAACAGGACTTTAGCCAGCGGAAACCAAGAACTTTGAGCCCTACGTTGGAACCAGAAGAAGCTGCATCTCCTAGAGGTTTTTACCAGGCTCGGAAGAAGAAAGGAAAGTGTTTAGAGGAACATGGTTTCAGAGATAATTTTTCACAAACTGGGATCTCCTGATCTTATTCTTCACGCATCACACCTCGTCTTTTATAGACGATTTTAAGTCACTGTTGCTACAGTGCTACAGTGCTTTTCTACAGTACTTCTACAGTATTTTACTGTTTGCACAGTGCCAAATAGTATACTTGTAGTACAATCCGTGACTACTACAGTACATTGTTACAGTACGCTACAGTGCTCGGTCTGTGAAGGCGGCCGAAAACACGTTTTACATAATCACACATATTTAGGCTAGTCCCTGTAGTCTCGGTTAATGGGTTCTTCAGTGTTATCATTGGAGTCTTCCGAGTCTTCAGGCTCATTTTGTCTTATCTGACTTGTCTGATGAGTGGGAGTAGCAGTGCTTAGGATTCTTTCCCAGTAGGAAATATGTGCTGGAGAGTCTAATGGTGGGGTCTCCTCGCGCGGCATTGTTGGCTGGGGCCAATTTTGCGAATCTCGATAATTTTGCAAATCCGTGCTGATTTGTGAGAGAGAAAGAGGTCAGTTTCCTCCACTTGTGTAGAGGAGGTTTCACTGAGATAGAAGGCGGGGCCATCCTTCTGTCTTTTGAAATCTCTGATTAGGGCTTCAATTTCTTCTTCTACCATGTGTGGTAGTCTTGAAGAATTTGCATAGAATGGGTCGGAGAATGGTCCATATTCGGCCCATGGGTCTTGGGAGTCTTGGAATATGGTGCTGGTTGGATCTGGTTGGGCTGATGATGATGGAAATTCTTCAGGATGTCCGAGTCGGTAGACCTCTAGGGCTTCTTGGACTGATTCTTTAACATTATTGGCATCCCATGAAACATTATCTGCATGAGATGGCCAAGCTTCTGGAGGAATTGTCTGATTTGCCTTACCCTACGTTAGAATTGCAGTTGATTCATGCGCCTAGTAGGTGTTCCTATTTGGGACTATCCAGTGCAACAAAGAAGAAGATCCATAGTATGAGTGATTCTCCAACAATTCTTAGTGCGCCCGTTTCTCTTACTCCTTCACCTTCATCTTCATCTCTCTCTGAGTTTCGCATCTCTAATGCTTCAAAGATTGACTTCCTTTATGAAGTTACTCAAACCGAAGATACTAGAATCTCAGAAACCCAGTTACCCCTCATGAACCCATATTCTGCTTTTGCTAAACCATCATCCTCCTTTTCTCCCATCCGCTCTATTAAACAGCTTATCCGACATACTCCTCCTCAAGTTAAGGAATATGTCCAGTCGTCCAAGTTCAATCAACATCCTATTCCTGCCACTGATAAGGAATATTTTGTTACCCTCCAAATACCCCCTGAATTTCCTCGACAGTGGGCTCAACAAGGCTACACTCACATGCACTACGGTGCAATTCGTCTTGCTCTCACCTTCCATGGTAGAAAGGGTCTTCCTGTAGTTGCCAGAATGGCACTTCTGGACACAAGATTTTTAGAGTACCAGCATGCTTGTATAGGAACGGTGTAGACTACTCTAAATGCTGGCACAATGTTTGTTACACTGTATCCAAACTTCAACATTGCTCTTACAGATCCCCAGCTCCTTTCTTTTTTGAAAGTCCAACTCCAGCTTACAGGAGCCCCACAGACTGCAGACTCTATTGCAGCCACTCTTCACTACCAGATGGTGTATCATGTGCAGAATCATGCACTCGATCTGAACTTCCATGGTAATGAAGATGCCCTGTTCATTTCCCTGGAAAATGACCAAGCTTCCTGCATCCATGTCCCCTGGCAGATTCCTAAGGAAAAGTTAACCAAGCTTCTACCTGAAACTTGGATAACAAATTATGAACAGCTTCACCAAAGCAACAAGCCTGTTCATTCTGTTGATTCCGAATTTATTCGAAAAAAAGACGGCTTGGTCCAAGTCAAGTTCAACAAGGGGAAGGAAGAGACAACTCCAATCTTCCCAACACTTTTTCTAATCAAGCCATGTGTTCCAGAACCAGTACCCGAAGAAGATGACCCCAAGAAGCTCGTTGAATTTTTCAAGCCTGATGGAAACCCTGTCCATCATTACAAAGATCCCTATGGCCATTGCTTTTGGGATCCATGGTGCCAATGTTCTTATTGCACCAACTCCCCTGACGAGTATGATCCAACGGCGGAAAGAAAGCCTTGGAAAAACAAAAAGAGGAAGGACCCACTTTACCAAAGGTATCTTGAAAAAGATCCCACGGTAGGTCCTCTTGGTGACGAAATGGGATACCAATTTCTGGTATCATATTCTCCTTCTACTCCTCTTTTTGCTAATACCCAGGAGTCAACCACTACACCTCATACACCACCCCAGTCACCTCCTCCTCCATCACCACCATCTAAAAAGTCAGCCAAATCCGTTGTCTCTCCATTTTACAAACCTATCCAGAGGTGGGTAGAAAGGCAGTCCCAGCCTTTGCCACTGACACTCCCCACCGCCTTTGATGAAAAAAAGAAACATTGCAAACCTTCTTCATCCCCTACTCCACCTGAAATTTGCATGTTCAAAACAGAAGATTTTTCCCCTTTACCTAGGGAGAATGTACGTCTTGATTTTCCTAAAACCCAGGAATTCACAGACTCTGAGAGAAGGCATTATCATATGCCAAAGATAAACATGCCAAAAGAAGTGGATGAACAAGGCAGGCCTAGAAGAAACAGTCCTGCTGAGGCAGTACTAAACTGGCAATCTGAAACCTTCTTGGCCCAGAATGAAGCTCTCAAGACCATTAACACAAAGGTTGATGGTGTTCACCATAGCATTAAGCTTCATCATGATGTCATTCGAAAAATGCTTCAAGATTTCCGAAAGCGGCTCTCGGATCTAGAAGAAGGAAGAGTTTATTCTTCCTACCTAGAAGATTCGACGAAGGAGATTGAAAAGCTCAAATGCCAGATAACGTTCCTCCAAGAAGGACGAATGACTCCTGCTCCATCAACGGATTTCATATCCAACTTTTTCGTCTCAGAAAAACCCAAGGTACCAGTACCTCCAGACCCATTTTTCATACCATATGAACCAGATCGTTCTGATCCTATACGGCTCAGAAATATCATCAGAGACATGGAAAAGAAAAAGGCCATAAAAATGAGAAAAGAAAAAATAGGCTCCTCAACTGACCCAGAACCCAAGCAGTTGATGGTGTCTAATCCCTTAGAAACATATCTAAAGGATTTGACTGCCAGACCTCCAGAACCTAAACAATCTTTCGCTTCTATAAATACCATCAACAACCCAGAAGACTCTGCTTCTGAGGATGGCATTCCAGAAGAATTCTCATCTTCAGCATCTTCATCCAATGGTTCAACTCCTCCTCTTTATATGGCCGACCCTGATCCGGATCCGCCACCGGAACCAATGTATGAAGATAGCCCTTCTGAACCTCAAGTTGTGTTTCCAGACCAACCTCGAGCTCATACACATCCGTCTCACCTAAACACAGGGTTCTTTACAATCGATGATATCCCCTTTTCCAAATGGCCAGATCGATTCCAGGAATTTCATTCATGGCTTATTACCCAGAAGTTAACCCGAGACAGCAATTATGATATTCTCCTTGAATTTACCTCTAAATTCACTGGCTCACTAAAAGATTGGTGGAGTTGCATCCTTGAAGCTAATCAAGTCCAGTTCTTGGTTTCAACCAATTTCAAAGACAATATTTCCGCCATGCATAAGTTCTTTTGCGGAAATATGGAGAATACTAAAGAAGCCCAAAGGCGAGAATTCTTTGAAAGAAAATGATGTTCTCTTTGGCGAAAAGATCTAGATCGCCATTTCCAAGCCATGCACAAGCTTTTTTATGCCCTGGGAGCTGATGAAAGCCTGAAACAAGTCTTTCTCAACTCTATTCCCAAGGACATTTCCCAAGTAGTAGAAAAATCTCTCGGCACGAAAAACCTGAAGCTTGCAGATGTTACCATTGGCCAACTCCAGCAAGAAATCCATATGGGGATTGAGGAACTTTGTAGCAGGAAACACTCTTTCCAGCAATTCCTCAAACAAAGCCCTTATTTGAATAAGAATTGTTCAAAAGATTATTTGAAGATTAAATGCCCTGGAGACAAAGATGCTGTTTGCGACCATTGCAAACACAAGAAGAAGAAGCATTTCGGAAAGTATCATCTTTCTGATGATAACTTCCAGCATAAACGCCCCAGGAAGAGAAGATTTCTCAGAAGGAAAAGAAAATCCTTCGGCTCCAATTCCTCCGGGAAAAGAAGGTTCTCTCAGTCCAAGTCCAAGCGTTGTTACATTTGCAACAAAAAGGGACACTTTGCCAAAAATTGTCCACAGGCAAAGCGAAACAACATCACTGTCATCATGCAAATTGAACAACACACTGGCATATCCCTTCAAGATGATGACTTGGAATCAATATTCTCTATTGATGATGAGCCTTCAGATGAGACGATTTGTCCCATCCCGTATTTCCCAGAAGAAGACGAAGACGATGAATATGGTGAGAAAGACCTCTTCCATTTTGCTCCGGAAATATTTCCACAATACCCGTACTACCTCCCACCATATTTCCCTATGAAAATATTTCTTGGAAAATACTCCAAACCCATCACAGTTATAGCCATGATAGACACCGGAGCACATGCATCCTTGTTTGACCCAAAAATACTCCCAGATGAATATTGGACACCTCATGTTCGATATTTCACTTCAGCATCTGGAGACACTTTTTCTGCTAGTGTCAGGTCAAAACCCATCACCATTCAATTCTTCCCACAGTGTTCTATCACCACTAAAATTCTTGGATGCCCCTTCCTGAACAAAGACCTTATTATAGGATGGGATATTTTGTCCCAGCTTCCTAAGCTCAAAATCATTAGTGGAAAAGGTCTCAAGTTCAAAGGAACTTTTCAAGAATTCACCAGTATTCAGAGGTTTTTTTCCATTGATATCAACATTCTCGATCCTATCATGCAAAGTCTTTTAGACTCTTGTGCGGATAATCACTCAGATTTCTTGCAAAAATGCCCACATTCACTGTGGCAGAACTCACAGTTTTTTATTCGCCTCCCTTTCAAACAGAATGAAGATATCAACCTGATTGGCTTATCCTGAACATCTTGCTCTTGCTCAACAGGAGTGTTCTGAACTCCTACAACAGGGACTCATCGAACCCTCTGATTCCCAGTGGGCTTGTGAAGCCTTTTATGTCAATAAACGAGCAGAGCAGAATAGAGGAAAACTTCGTTTGGTCATCAATTACCAACCTCTCAATACCTTTCTCCGAGATGACAAATTTCCTCTACCATCAAGAAAATCCCTTTTTGCTAGCCTATCCAAAGCTAAGATCTATTCAAAATTTGATCTTAAAGCAGGATTTTGGCAACTTGGAATTCATCCTGATGACAGATCTAAAACTGGATTCTATATCCCAAATCAGCACCACCAATGGAAAGTTTTGCCATTCGGGCTCAAAACTGCCCCATCCCTTTTCCAAAAAGCAATGTGCCAAATTTTCAGTCCAATCTTGGACAGTGCTGCCATTTACATAGATGACATTTTGTTCTACAGCCCTGATGAGCAATCTCATGCTGAACTTCTTCAGAAATTCATCCAACTTGTTCAAAAGCATGGAATTATGTTGTCGCAAAAGAAGATGACTATTGCGCAACAAAGAATTGAGTTTCTTGGAATGAATCTTGACCAAGGAACATATCAGCCAGGTCCGCATATTGCAAAGGAATTACTCAAATTCCCAGATAATGAACTTACAGTTAAACATGTTCAAATATTTCTTGGTATAGTCAATTATATCCGAGATTTTGTTCCTCAACTGTCTAAGCTCCTTATACCTCTTCAAAAAATGCTGAAAAAAGAGGCCCCGCCTTGGGGAAAGGACCAGACTGAAGCCCTTGCCAAACTTAAGGAGATCATGCAAGATCTACCTCCTCTTCAGATCCCTTCAACAGGGAAAAGAATTCTCCAGACAGACGCCAGTGACGAATATTGGGCAGCTGTATTATTTGAAGAAATTGATGGCAAGAGGTACGTTTGTGGATACAAAAGTGGTAAGTTCTCTAAAGCTGAAACCCATTACCACTCCACATTCAAAGAAATATTGGCAGTAAAGAATGGAATTAAAAAGTTCGAATTCCATCTTATTGGCCATCATTTCTTAGTGGAAATGGATATGGCTTCTTTTCCTCAAATGGTAAAATTCAAACAGAAGCAAATCCCTCATCCCCAGCTCTTAAGGTGGGCAGAATGGTTTTCGAAATATTCTTTTGAAACCAAACACATTGCAGGAAAGAAAAATGTGCTTGCTGATTTTCTTTCCAGACCCAAGGCCCCCTTAGAAATCAATATGTATGTGAAAAGAAATCACCGTGGTGACACGTACAGGGTCCAAGACATACAAGGTCCTAGAATTGAATATCCTCCAGAAATACCAGCTGCTATTGAAGAGAACATGTTGTTAGAAAAACTTAATGATCTCCTCCAATCCAGTGAATACAGCATATTCGCCAATTATGGAGGATTGCTCCTGAAACCTGATGGACTCCATCCTGACTACCCATTCATCCATCTACTCACCTGGAACCCAGAACAGGAATTTCCAACGGAAAGTCGCTCTCCTAAAGTCTTCGCTCTCCGTTGGAAATTCTTGTTCTGGGTTCCAGGTGAGTGGATGGATGAATAGGTAGTCCGGATGGAGTCCATCAGGTTTCAGGATCGGCGGAGGTGGGAGGAGGGCTTAGGTTAGAGGTGATGAATAGTGAGGGTAAATGTGGACTTTTGAAAAAATATTGAGGGCATAATGGGTAACTAACAAAAATTTATTAAAACCCAAAACTAGCATTCCGAAAATGCTGAAAGCGCAAAGCTCCTTCAACCAGTATTGGGCTTTCAACATTTCAAATGATAATATTTGGGCAAATGGACATTTGAAAGTTGAACTAAACACCTCAAACTTGGCCGCCAGGGCTTTGAAGGTTGAAGGGGTTTTGCAAATGCTGAACCAAACGCACCCTCAATCAATTTTGTTCACGCGTTCGGCATTTTGCCTTCTCTTTCCCCAACCCATATCCATTGGGCCGGGCCAGGACTGGCCCAGGTTTAGTCTAAGCTTGCTGCACAGCCCAGTGGGAGTGGGCTAGGCTGAGATCGGTGTGGATTGAACTTATGCTGTGCGTTGACCGGCCTTGACTTTTCAGGCGAGCCCTCCCAATCTTTTCCTTCCCTCACACGTCCCCCATTTTTGTGGTCGATGAATGCTCCAGATCAACTCACTTTTCACGCAATTAGTTTTGTAGTCAGAGATTTCTCATCCCTTCTCGCAATTGGAATTTGGCTTGCGAAATTGTAGCTATAACACCATTTCTCTAATCATTGCAAAAGGAACCTTTGGATAAATGTCTCAAAAGCTAGTCTACAAGAATATCAAGGGTACCTCTTACGAAGCCGATGTCCATACTGTTGCGAATTGTTGATAGAAATGGCCAGTAAAAAGAAGAATCTGGACCCAATATTGAGTATACTAGTACTAGTATTACACAAGCATAGATGCGTATCATGACCATTTGGTCCCGTAAAAATATGTGACAAATATAATTGGCCGATATTGATGATGTTTTATGTGTAGCTCCCCGCTTTCATGGCCCTTGACAAATGGTCTATGTTTATGACTACTATTATGGATCTCAATTATGATCGTCCCATATTTAGCATTGACTTATTATGATGCCATTAGTATCATTTGAACTTTTAGATTTAATAGAAAAACTAGTGATGACATGTAGTATAGTGTTACAAGGAGCAAATTCCGGTGGCTTTGCTTTAGTACCCAACTAGTACACAAACCCACCTTCGCATGGCTTCATAACAACCCGGTGGAGAGGGAAGTGGGAAGAGAGCGCGGGGAGGGAAAAGAAAACAAAGGAAGATTGAAAAATGGAGAGGGGGTAAGGGCAAAAAAAAAAAGAGTTGTTTCGGAAATAAAATAAGAAAAATTTCATCGGTCCTATTCGGAAGATCGGGTCAGTCTGATCCTCCCTGAGAACTGGGAATCAGATCTAAAATCATTGGTTCCATTTTCATGGAACTAGGAACATGATCAACTCATTCTCTAAGAATTTCCAAAATCAGTTGGTCCAATCCTGTCTAGGTGGTTCTTAATTTAATCGGTCTATGTTGGTCACCCTTACTAAAAATATTTCGGGGTTTTGAGTCAAGACCTTGTGATCATAGGTCTCGTCTCAGGGACTCGAGTTGACAACCCCCCAACCCTCGCGTACTAAGTAATAGTAAGAGGTGATGGACTCAAGTACCCCTTAGACTTTAGTGGTGAAGGAGCATATATTATAGGTTGCTAGGCGATTCAATACCATATGATCTGAAAAATTTTCAATAATTTGAAATCTTTTAGCCCCAACAACGATCCTTGTTTCTAATGAAAAATTCCGGATTTGAATGTTCCATCATTGAGTAATTCAATCCCACATGCATCAAACAACTAAACAAGGTAATTGAAGTAACTCGAATTATAACCAAAAATCTCATCTATCATTATGATTTGGGAGGCATGGAGAAAAATACCATCTTCGACAGTACATATTCCATCATCCTTCTTTTTATGAGCAACGTTTTGACGTCGTTACTTGTAAGACTTGCTTTTTGACTAGGTCAACTTGCGGTGAATCCATTAGAAACGAGACAGGAAAAAGAGAAAGAAATCGACAAAAGAAAGAAAAAGAGAAAGCAGTGGAGAGAGAGAGAGAGAGAGAGAGTGGCCGAGAGCTCGCTCGGGAAAGAAAGGAAAAAAGGAAAGGAGGGAAGAAGAAGAACGGTGAAAAGAGGAGAGAAGTTGTGACGCGTACTCGCGGTTGACAAGGACACGTCGGAAAGTCCAGTCAATTACGTATCATAATGTCGGTAAATGCTCGCACCTCATTTAGTTTTTGAATTATGGCTTAAACTTGAAATTTTGTGAAATTTAAGTTATGTATTTCTATTTTTGAGTTGTTGATTTATGGAATTTCATGGAAATGGTGAATTATGTCATTATAGAGCTTTGGAGTTCGATGCGAGTTGATTTGAAGCGATGATTTTGTTGGAACGAAATTTTAGGGTTTCATGTGAATGTTCCATATGACGAACCGCTTGAATAATTTCTTTGGATATGATATTTCTTGATGAGTACGAGTTGTTGTTATCGCTTAGTTATTTTGCAATCGATGTAGGGTTTTACTTTGGTTTGGACATCAATTCTTGTTTGATTGTTAAGATCGCGAGGTCACGGTGTTAAAGTAGTGATTATTTTATTTTATGAACGTTTAGTCTATTTGTTTCTTAGTTGCCCTTGTTTTTATAAGTTAGTGCAGTAATTGAGTTATGCAGATCATGAACTGTTAGTTAATTGAGTTATGCAGATCATGAGATGTCATGGGTTCTATTTTAGTGGTGTTTCAGATATGTATTTACCTAGTTTTAAGGCTTCAATGTTCTTATTAAAAATCATAGAGAGCTTCAGTCTCATCTCTCATCTTCTTCGAGCCTCTATTTTTATCGTTCAAGATTTAACAGATTGTTCGGGTACATGACATTATTAGTGCCGTGTGAGCTATGAACTCATCACAAAAGAAATTGCTCCGAATGACCCGAAGAAGATGGGTGCGCAAGCTTGTTGCTCGAAGCATCTTTTGTGACTTTGACCTGTCAAAGTCGACAATGATGACACCTATCTTCTCCTCACGAGCCTTTCCAAGGATGGCTCACAAGTCACAACCCATTATCCTTTCCCTCCCTTCTCCTTTCCCTCCCTTCTCCTTCCGATTCTCTGTTGCTCGTCCATGCCCGTTGACCGACTTTGACTTATCGGTTGACGAGCCCCATAATCGACCAGCGTCTGGATCACCTGCCCAGACTTCAGGATGGGCAGGTGATCTGAGCCCTTCATTAAATTTTCCCTAGGGAAAGCCCCCCTCCACCATTGATTTCCTCCTAACCATAAAAAAATCTTGTTAGAGGAGAGGCAACCGACAAGATGGTTAAATCGTCTTCAAAAGCCCTGCTGATATTTTTACGTTACCTTCCCTATCCAAGTCAATTTGGTGACTTGATAACGCCCCATTTTCCTTGTAGTTTTATTCAATTTAGTTTCTTCTTAATTGAGACTGTCTACGAGTAAATATATAACTGGCATGGCAATACTGAAAAAGCTTATGCTTCTTCTCGCCATTCTTCTGTGCGGGTATTATTGATGCAGTAATTCACCTCGTGTGGCAATGTCACCAGCTTAAGTTACCCTTTTCGACTAATAAGTGACTTGGGGAAAAAGTGCATAACATGGCAATTCGGTCCAAAATGAGTTTTGAAAAATGAGTGAAAATTCAGGTATTATAGATTTCGTTACTAATTAATCTCTTTTTGAATTCTTGTCTCGAGAATGCATTCCACCTTCCGGGCTCAATCCGTATTGTCAACTCGTTATTAAAATATTGCATTAATATACTCCATTTTCTCATTAGGCAATTAGTTAGTTTTTGCTAAAGGGTAAGGTTGAGCCCCATCTTTTATTATGTTTTCCCAAAAGTATAGGTGCAACAAGCTTAATTAAGTTCGTCTTAGCAATGGTTGAAAACATACAACGGTTTTTGCGTATTTGTTATTTGAATAAAGCGGGTTATAGCATGCTGACAAACATATATAATGAGATGAAAGTTTAAAATAATCGACACAAACGCAAGAAAAAATGCATAGTTATTATAAAGTGCAATGTATTTCTCCACTTTCCATATTTATTATTTCCAATGATGAAAGATTATGTCTAATGTTTACACTTTTCAAATTTTCTTTGACCTTTTCTCCATAGTTTGTTTGTTGTTATCATGATCACCATCATCATTATGATCTGTCTATCTAAGATCTTTGTTGACTGAACAGTGACTTTTCATCGACCATTCCTACCCTTTTCCGTGTCTGACGCGTACCATTTTCCCCTTTCTCTCATCATTATTTCAAAGAAGAAACGGAGCGTCTTCATCTCTCTCATTCTACGACCCTCAACACCACAAGATCTCTCCCTTCCTCCATGCAAGTAGCTGTAGTCGGAGATTTTTCCTCCTCTCATCTCTGTTTCAAGAAACGGAGCAAACCAGAAGCATTCCTCTGATCTTTGTCTATCTTCTTTTCACATTTCTACACAACACATTAGATCTGCTCGACAATTTTGTGCTCTCCTGCTATTGCATAAGCAATGCACCAAAATCAATTGCTCATTCTTTTTCTCCTCCTCCTTCTGCGTCGGTCTTTTGGCATCGCTGTCAAAAATAATCAGTGCACAGCCTCTTGTGGGGAGATCACAAACATAAGCTACCCTTTTAGGCTGAGGGGCTATCCGGAGTACTGCGGCCACAAATTTATTGAGCTAGCCTGCATAGAGAACCGCACTATTCTGGCTCTTAAGTCAAGGGAGTGGTTTGTACACTCCATCAACTATACCAACTACACGATTAGGATTGTTGATGTTGGGCTGCAGAAGGGCAATTGCTCATCTTTTCCTCTCTACTCTTTCTTAGACGACTCCTCTCTTAGTTATCCCTACCGACCATACAAATACACATCAAAGGTGACGATTGTGGGCTGCACAAAGGCTATTGATTCTCCGCTTTACATCGATGCTTCGTCGTGCCTTGGTGGGCTTCAATTTTCAAATGTCTCTACTACGAGAAGGCAAGCGTACGCTCTGGTTGAGGCGAATGTTTCGTCCATGGAAACAGGATGCACTATAGGACACATGATGACGATACCATGGCTGCGTGATGGCAATGATTATCGTTCCTATGAGCAAATTCACGAAGAAATGGTGGATGGGGCCGAGCTTTCATGGCTTCCAATGGCCTGTAAGGTGTATTGCCCCAGTGATTGGTGCTTCCTGAGTTATAACGGACAAATTATATGCAAATCCGAGCAAGGTATGGACTTTTGAGTTTGTTCGGTTTTCTTAAAAAAAATGATAATAAATATAGTTGTGAAGATATATTTGATCGAAACCTGTGAAATTTTACGGGATCAAGTCTTTGGTAAATGCTGTTGTGGAATTTTATTGTATAATAACATAACGTTATTTGTTCGTCTGTTTATTTATTCAATTAAAAAAACGTCAACAAATCTTGATTGTGGTCTGAATAAGCGTCATTCTAAATTTTCTTCAGCTTTTACTTATTACATACATAGACTCTTTGCAGTA
This sequence comes from Melaleuca alternifolia, assembly GCA_019926035.1. Lineage (NCBI taxonomy): Eukaryota > Viridiplantae > Streptophyta > Magnoliopsida > Myrtales > Myrtaceae > Melaleuca > Melaleuca alternifolia. The sequence goes on along the minus strand of JAGKPW010000011.1, from coordinate 647,959 downwards.
ACAATCAGACATTTCCTCGAGGTTATTGGTTGGTTTTTCGAGAACTCGCCCTATTACTTCTGCGATCACTGGAGTTTTCTAACGCCGTTGGAGTGTGGCTTGGGTAACATTACTACAATCTTCTCGTCGTGCGATTTATTTAGTGTTCTTAAATTCAAACAATCGATCCCACCCACAAATTAATTCGCCTAATTAATCTTCTCATTTTGCTTGATCATGGTCAAATTATGTGTCTCTTTAATTTTCTTCAGCTTTCACTTGTGCACACTTCGATCTCTATTGCGGAAGGGATGCCAACCTCGGAAGGATGCTCTTTCTCTTTGATATCGGTAGCATTACTGTAATCTTCTCATTGTGAAATTGATTTAATGTTTCTTAACGCAATCATTTAGCATACTCACAAAATGGCTCACAATTTTCTCACGTTTTCACCAAAATGCAGTGTTTTGGTGCATGGTCCTGAAGTTCATCCTGGGAGCCCCATGGGTGATGTTGTTGCTAATATACAAATGGAGGGGAAGACACTTAGCGATGGATTCAAACATTGAAGAATTTCTGCAATCTAATAATAACTTCTTGCCAATAAGATACTCTTACTCAAACATCAAGAAAATTATGGGCAATCTTAAGGACAAACTAGGCGAGGGACGGTATGGTTCCATGTTCAAAGGAAGGCTCCGGAGCGGCCGTGATGTTGCCGTGAAGATCCTGAAGAAGGGGAAAGCGAACGGGCAAGACTTCATCAGTGAGGTGGCTACCATTGGAAGAATTTATCATGTTAATGTGGTTGGACTCATTGGTTATTGCTTCGAGGGCTCTAAACAGGCTCTCGTGTACGATTTTATGCCCAATGGGTCTTTGGTTAAGCACATATTCTCACGAGGAAAAGGGACTTCTCTTGATTGCAAGGAAGTGTATGCGATTGCTCTTGGAGTAGCCAGGGGGATTGAATATCTTCATCGAGGATGTGAGGTGCAAATTCTGCACTTTGATATCAAGCCCCACAATATCCTTCGGGACAAGGATTTCATACCAAAAGTTTCGGACTTTGGCCTTGCAAGATTGTATCCTACGGACTACAATACAGTGGCTTTGACATATGCAAGAGGAACCTTAGGATATATGGCTCCGGAGCTGGCTTACAAGTACCTTGGAGGCATCTCTTATAAAGTTGATGTCTATAGTTTCGGCAAATTATTGATGGAAATGGCCAATCGGAGGAAGAACTCAGACATGGTTACAGGGTGTTCCAGCGATACTTACTTTCCTTTATGGGTCCACGACCAACTTAGCGAAGGATTGGACGTCCCGATGAAATATGCTACCGAGGAGTATAGTAGAATAGTAAAGAAAATGATAATAGTTGCACTTTGGTGCATACAATGGACTCCTAGTGACTGCCCTTCGATGCGCAAAGTCTTGGAAATGTTGGAAAGAGAAGGAGATTATCTACAAATGCCTCCAAAGCCACTCTTTTATCCCACGAAAGTGTCTACGACGGATTATGGTACTTGTACTGGCGAAGCCAATAATACAATATCTAGTTCATCAATTAGCGCAATAGCTTATGAAGATTCTCATCTCGAGAATACTAGCAATGGCACTATACAAGTATAGGCAGATCCGACCATTTGATCCCATGACAAATGTGGCAAGTAGGCGCTTGATCGTACTTATGATATTCTCTTCTTTTTTTTCCTTCAGAAAGTTCCCCTTTTATGGCCATCTTAAGATTGTATATGTTTAACGACTATTTATATGGATCTTAATTAGGACTATATCATGTTATATTATCATATTAATATATCGTGTTTTATAATTTGGCTTTCAAATCCAATAGAAAACCCACTGATGACTTTTAGCATAGTTCGTAAGGAATAATATTGGGTTGTGGAGTCCCTCCTTCAAAATCCAAGCAGCACGCATCATGTGCTGGGCTTGGCTTCACGGCGCTCCGGTGGGCTTAATGGACGCTTTGCTTCACTGGACAGGAATTGTCGCAGCAGATAATTTCGAAAACCGGCATATGGATAGAGATGACCGTATAGATAAGATTAGTTAAATTTTTGTTTCTTTTTCTAGGTTGCTCAATATTGCTAACGTCATTTACTAATAAATGTGCACTTGAGAAGGGTCTAAGTTCTTGTTTTGTTTTGTTTTGTTCCAAATTCGTTGTCTAAGCTGTTACGTTCGACAGAAATTTTCCGAGCAGGACTTTTATGTCTTCGTTTTTAAAATTAGCTTTGAGTATTTAAATTCATTTGAGATATAAATGTTTGTTGTGCGTATTCAGATTTCAAGATCATGTTAACTGTTTCCAAGACTTTTTATAATAATTTTAAGCAGTATGTCACTCTCCATATTAAATTGATAGTACTGCAGATAGAGGCGGGGGCAAACAAAGTACGACTTTGAGAATGGATGTGAATTTTTATAAATTTTCGAATTCACTCTGGCAGGTTTTAAGCTTGACTTTTTTCAGTGGTAAATGTACTTCTTAGCTCGAAGTCTAACAATTATATGGATCTTATGTAAATACATTTGTATTTATTTATTTTTATTTTTATTGTAAACATCTAGAGCAAATAGTAGAATGGTGGGTTGCATCTTTTTCAATTTCTCTCTGTGTTTTTTCCTTCTTTATTTTTGGTCAGATAGAATTTCTCTGTTTATGCTCTCCAGAAATTGGGACACTAGTTCCTTGATTTGGGATACAGAGAGAAATAATGAAAGCTTTTGGGGACCAAATCCAAAATGGTAGAAATATCGCGTCCATGGATGAAAAAAATCACCTCGTCATTGCTTCCTTATAATCTCTTGCTTTACCGAGGGAGGTTACTTCTAGAATCACACGCAGTAAATCGTCTAAATTCAAAAAGTAATCAACCAAAACTACAAATAAGGGAAAAGCCTAACGGAGAAGTCAAATCTGCAGCAACGCGGTGCAGCACGTGCCTGGTGGGCACGCCGGTGGAGCCATGGGCGCATCCTGTGAACCAGCATGCCGACACGTGGACCTCCGGCAAGGCTTGCCCAATGCGAGCTTTCCCTCCACCTAATTGAATGCCACACTGATTTAGTTTGTGGATGGTAAAGGCAAGTCGTGCTCAACTGTCGTCTGTCATTGGCTATGAAGTACGGACATGTTGCCCATGCTTCTATGTCGTGTCTGACATGTGTAGGAGCGTGTCGGACATGCGGTCAATGCGTGTCAGATTTTTCGACAATTGGTCAATTTTTACCCGACACGTTTGGACACGCGCATTCGGAAGACAATGGAGGGTGGAAGAGACGGTGAGGGAGCAGAGATGAGGCCGCAAGCGACGGTGAGCCCGCAATGGCGAGAGACACTAGAGAAAGAGCATAGACTAAGGCGAGGGCCGCTACTGTGATGCTGCGATGGATCTGACAAGGCTACAACTGTGAGGGAGAAAGGGCCTAAGGTGAGAGGAAGAGGAGAGGAAGAAGAAAGGAAGGCGGTCGTGCGGCGTGTGGTGAGGAAGGAGAAGGATCGAGAGGAGGAGAAGAGGAAGGGTCATGCGGCAAGTGGCGAGGACAAGGAGGTAAAGCAAAGATTTTGATAGGAAACATAAAATAAAATAAAAAAATTGGGAGGAGAGGAAGTGATAGGGACAGCCTGTCTGTCAGTGGTGAGGAGAGAAAGAAAAATAAATTTGGGGTGGACGAAAATGGATGATGGTGGGGAGGGAAGGGGGGAGGAGGGAAGAGAGTGCAGTAGACCCTAGTGGGGATTTTTTCCGATTGAAAAGTAATTTCGAAAAAATACTGAATTTGAATTAAATTAATTAAAATAAAAATAGTCATTTATATTTATAAAGTGTTCTAATGTGTCGGAATTCTCTATTTTTAAGAAATGATGTGTCAATGTGTCGTGTCGTGTCACATGTCGATGCTAATTAGACTATAGGCAAGGGCTATGAGCATTAATGAGGGGCCCCTCGCTAGATCTAGCCATACTGAGCTATGATTTCTCATCAATGACCGGCGATCAACCACTAGCAAAAATAAAGGAAAAGTAAAACAGAAAAACAGAAAAAATATCTTAAAATATTTGAGCTCTGTTTACCTCAGTATAGGATATGTCACGTATTCATCAGCGTATTCCAGGCAAATTGACAGGATAGGCTGCCTCAATAAAACCTTGCTCATATGTTAATACTTGCTTTCCCATTTGAATCGAGTCGTGACTTGATAATGCCCTTTTCCTTGTAATCTCACTTGGTTTAATTTCCCCTTCGTGTAAACCCTTTGCAAAGTGCATGCAACAAGCATTCCGATGCTCTAAAAAAAGTTGTCCTTATTTTTGTTATTCTTTTACACGGAAACTGTCGAGAGAGGAATTTCCTCATGCAACAATTTAGCAAAATGAAATACCATTTTTCAACTAAAAACCAATCCAAGGAGCTGCAACCACCGAAAATATATCATTCAATCAAGTATTTAACTCTTTAGATTTCGCTAGATGCAGTAACTATGTTTTTTACTGAGACAAAATGTGTTTTTTTGGCCATATACAATTTCTCTGCTTTTGGCCTCCAGAAATTAGGATACTGATTCCTTAATTTGTGATACCGAGAGAAATAACGAAAGTTTTTGGGGACCAAATCCGAAATAATAGAAATATTGCGTCCGTGGATGCAGAAATTTGCCTCGCCATTGCTTCCTTGTAATCTCTTGCTTTAGCGAGGGAGGTCGCTTCTAGAATCAAACGCAGTAAAACCTTTAATTTCAAAAATTAATCAATCAAAACAACGAAAAAAGAAAAAGCGCAAAGGAGGAGTCGAATCGGCGTCGACGTCGTGTAGCACGTGCCTGGTGGGCACGCCGGTGGAGCCATGGGCGCATCCCGTGAACCAGCACGCCGCCACGTGGACCTCCGGCGAGGCTTGCCCAAGGCGAGCTTTCCCTCCACCTACTTGAATGCCACACCGAGCTGTTCAGCCTCCGGTTTCCTCAACCTCGACCAAAGTGGTGGCGCGAACCCACACATCCACGTTGCTCCGCCGAATCCCTCAGCAGCATCCGGCAGAAGTGAGTCTATCGAGGCTTATTTACGAGAAGCTAGAAGCTAAAAAAGCTTGTCCTTGTACTCATCATTCTTTCATTTGAGAACTATCGATGCGAAAATTCACCTAATTTGACAATGTTACCGACATAAGTTACCCTTTTGACTATAAATTAAAAATCGCCAAAATGTTTGACTTAAAATTAGTATATTGTCGAAAAGTTTACAACCAAATTGACATAATTAAAATGTTTAGGATTGAATTGGCAAGTTATCAAAATTTTTAGGACTAAATTCGTAAATTATCAAAAGCTTTAGAGCTGTGAAATATGTTTAGGATCTTGACATAATTTTTCCCCATCTTTCAATACAATTTCGTCCTGCAACACTAATGGCAAACACAAACGGGCTGTACAGTGAAGTTTCGTGTGTAGCTTCCTTTCATGGCGATCATGAGATTATGTGTACTTTTGAATATGTTTATGGATCACAATTTCGATGGTGTTGTCTTTAGCAATAGTAAAGATGTCAGACTGCAAAACGGAAGTTTAGATCCAATAAACAATCTAGTGATGGCTTTAAGCATAGCCTTTTAAGGAGCGAATTTGGATTCAGAGTCTTTGCTTAAAAAAATTATAATAATAAGTAGCACAAGACCTACGCTATGCACGACTTCCCGACGCTCTGGTGGTTGCTATGCATGCGTCGCTTCATGGCACGCCACCTGTGGCCACTAACAAAAATTGATGGATTGAGAGAAACGATAAAATTTAGGAGAGACGATAAACAACTTTGATTTGAAGAAATGGCGGGAGTCCAAGACGCTTATCTCCACAATAGATAGTGGAGACTTTCATTGGCCTTTCGTTCCATTGAAAATTAGTCAATAATTAAATCAGAAAATATTAGTAGACATCAAAAAATTGGTCTCTCCATTGATGACATTAATAGATTGGATTAACAAAATTCTCATTCCTTTCTTTTTAGGTTGCTAAAGTTATCATGGGTTCAACCCTCGAGTATCCTTCCCATCCCTGGTCCTCTGGCAACCTTAAGCACGATGGTCTCCATTCCAGGCACTAGGGGTTCCCGGCCGGCGTCGAGGCCCTGAGTCCAGTCCTTAGGATTTTATGTGTTGGGGACCCGAGTTGACCTTCCCTCACGCGGTGAATGATGGAAAGAGGGGAGGGACTTAAAGCCATCCCGACGAGTTTGGTGATTCGGAATTCAGTTAAAGGTTGTTAGGTAACTCCATCAAGTATACTTCAAAGAGAGGCTATCGTATGAAATATTCCAGCTCCAACAACACTCCTTTTTCTTTTTCTAAAAGAAAAGCTGAGGAGTAGAGCTTTCATTCTTCGAGTAATTCTATTCCCCAAGAATGAATCAATTAATCAAGGCCTAAAGGAAATCTCCCGAATCAATCAATTTGTCAAGAGAGTCTTTTTCTAGGAAGGTTCGCAACCCCTTGGAGCTCTTAGTCGATTCCGATGAGGTGTTGCTCGTCGACGCACGACCATCGACTTTGTTGACACGTCAATTGACAAATCCTGCACTTTGTCTTCTTCTGTCTTGGGAGAATGGACCAACCCTTTTGTTTTGATTCCTTGTATGGGGTACCTGACCAAAAGCTATATCGTTCTCCAAAACCTTGCTCATTCGTTAACACTAGGCTTTCCAATCCAATTGAATTCGCGACTTGGTAATGACCTTTTCCTTATAACTCCATTCGATTTAATTTCTTCCTAATTAAAACCCTTGGCAAGTGCACGAACAACAAACATTACGATGTTAAAAAAAAAAAAGAGTATGTCCTTGTTCTTATTTATCTTTTATGCAGGTCCTACCGATACGGAAACTCACCTCATGTGATACTGTCACCGACATGAGCTACTTGTTCGACTAAAAGGCAATCCGAATAGCTCCGGCCATTGGACATACGATTGACGCTAAGTGGACCTCATGAGGGAATTAACAAGATCTCATTACTAGTAACCACAATTGACATAAGAATATTCAATATCAGTTGTTTTGACCACTTTAACATTTCAACTTAGGATCATATGCCTTGGCTAATCCCCAAGGTCACAGCTTGGTAGCTGGGATCACTAGTTCAGTCGGGCCATCACATGCTCCTAGTCTTTGCCAAGACCTCGGTCCTCCGTGTACCAAGTTTTGGCGCCAGGATCTCGATTTCGAGCATCGGTTCTAGGCCAAACTCAAGGTCTTCAGTCGAGGCCTTAGGATCTCGGGCCCCTCCTCACACAATCAGGGATAGCAGTAGTTAATGGATTTAGACTATTCCATGACCTTGGTGGCAATGGAGTGTAATTGGGATGATGGTGGAATTCACAGCCACATTTTTTTTTCCAAAAGAAATCCTATTACGTGAAGCGTTTATCACCAGCGAAAGTCTTTCTTCTAAATGAAAAAGTAGATGAAGAAGCAGAGCGAAGACTTCTAGGGGAGCACTTCTCGTTGGAAATGATTTGCTCAAGCTCGAAAGGCCTGCGAGCTTTTAAGGATGCTTTGCGACACGTGGATCCTTTTTAGCCTTTTCTTTCGCTCTATGTTTCTCGTATTACGCACGTCGATCGACTTTGACTTCTCAGTTGACAAGTCGCAACACTTGTCTTCTTCTATCACCTGAGATGGACCAACCCATTATTTTGACTCTAAATAGGGCCGTCTTCAAAAATTTTGTTCATTTCTTAATACTTGCTTTCCAATTTGACTCGAGTCGTGACTTGATAATGCGCTTTTCCTTGTAATTTCACTTGGTTGAATTTCCTCTTAATTGAAACCCTTTGCAAAGTGCATGTGACAAGCATTCCAGTGCTAAAAAAAAGTGTACTTGTTCTTGTTATTCTTTTACATGGGTATTATTGATGCGGGAATTTACCTCATGCGGCAATGTTACCAACATAAATTACCCTTTTTTGACTAAAAGACAATTCGAGGAGTTGCGATCACCGAAGATATATTTATTCAGTCAAGTATGGGACTCTTCAAAATTCTCTCAATGGAGTAATTATGTTAAGAAAATAAACGACTTAATGGCGTTAGCTGATATGATCGAATTTTCCTATGGCCATTAGTTGTACCAAGAGGACACCAATGTGCCTTGTTAAGTTGACATCGTGTTAGCAAATTATATTCGACAGCTGAGATGCTTCCACGTCATCTTTCTTCATCCCATACATTAGACGGCCGAGCGACTCTCTTATCAACTATATAGATGTACATGTTTTGATAGCAAGTTGATAATGGTTATTTTTGAGTATATGCCATCTGAATGGAAGGACGATAGTGCCTCTGTTCTGATAGAGGTGGGGGTGGGAAATATTATCAAAAAGTCTTACAGTTATTATAATTATGTCAATTCAGTCCTAAAACTCTTTTTTTTTTTGCATCAATTAGATTCTAGATATTTTACATTTGTGCAAATTCAATCTATTTATTCAATTTTGGTCGGAAATCTCTACCATGAACCTTGGTCGTCTTACGCAACGATGCCGGTGCTGATGTAAATGATTTTAAATAATAGTTTAAATACTTTTTCTTGCATTATTTATTTATTTATTCTACTTTTTTTCTTATTCTTTTTTTCACCTTCCCTTATTCGGTGCATAATGTCTCCCCTTGTGCTTGTCTCGTCCGTCGACCAGCTTTGACTTTTCAGCAGACCATTCCCACACGCTTTCCCTTCTTTCATCCGTCCCATTGTGGTCAGTACACCCCCAAATCACTCCCCCACAATCTGTTTGTAGTCGGAGTTTTTTCTATGCCTCCTCTCATCATTGTTGCACGAAAGAAGCAGAGCCACTGGAAGTGTTCCTCCCATCTTATCCTTCTTCCTCTCACATCTCAGCCCTAAAACACTAGATTCGCTTGACCCCTTCGTGCTCTCTGCTTTTGCATAACCGATGCACAAGGATCAACTCCTCCTGCTTCTTCTTCTTTTTCTAGTTCAGTCTTTCAGCATCGCCATCGAGAATGATCGGTGCACCACCTCTTGCGGCGAGGTCACAAACATAAGCTACCCATTTCGACTGAGGGGCGACCCCAAGAGCTGCGGCGACCACAACTATGAGCTAGCCTGTGAGAATAACCACGCTATCTTGGATTTGTACTCGATCCAGTAGTATGTGCGGCACATTGACTATACCAACTTCACTATTAGGCTAGTCAATATTGGGCTGCAAAAGGGCAATTGCTCATCTCTTCCTCGCCGCTCTTTGGGGTACCTCCGCCTCTGGCCCGAACTGCATTGGTGTAGATTCATGCGATTCCACCATGCATATCCAAGGTTATTTAAGACTGTGGCGATCATGGACTGCACGGAGGCTGTCGATTCTCGCTTTAACACCGACGCTTCCTCGTGCCTCGATGGGAACGAAATTTTTTAATTTATCTAGCAGGAGAAGGCGAGTGTACGCCATGGTCGATGCGAACGTCTTGTATGTGGGAACTTCATGCACTATAGAGCTTCTGGCAATGATACCATGGTGGACTGACGGCAAAAATCTTCACTCATATGAGCAAATTCATGATCTGATGGTTTTTGGGTTTGAGCTTTCCTGGCTTTCTGCGGCTTGTGATATTCATTTCAAACATTGTTCTGAGTGCCACGTCAGCGAGAAGTACCAAATTCAGTGCAGTGACAAGAAAGGTAGGGACTTTTGAGTTTGTTCATTTTACTTAAAAATAACAGAATATTGTGAGTCAAAACTTGTGAAATATCGTCTTAACGTGAAATGCAGCTATCTATACATCTTTTCAGTGCCTATTTGATTTGCACATGCCTACAAAGATCAAGTAGTTAAGTAAATGTTGTTGTGGCATCTCATATGTATAGTAGTAAGTACATTATTTAACCATTTGTTTATTTATCTAATTTTAATGCTGCCAATAGATCTTAATGGATTGAACCGCTATACTCATTCATTGATTATGGTCTAAATATAGTGTCTTTTAGATCTCTTCAGCTTCCACTTGTCACATTTTCTTAACTCTTTTGCAGGAAATATTATCGGGTATTTCCTCCTCGATATTGGCACGTATACAGTGATAATCTCGTACTATGGCATCGGTAACATTGTTACTATTTTCTCATTGTAAAATTGATTGAATGTTTCTAAATGCAAACATTTTACCACACCCAAAAGTTGGTTATCAGAATGACAACGCACTCATAATTTCTTGCCTTTTCCCCAAAAATTACAGTGCCATTCATAGCCGTGAAGTTCATATTGGGAGCCCCATGTGTGATGATGTTGCTAATACACATATGGAGGAGAAGACACTTAGCAATGGACCAAGAGGTTGAAGAGTTTTTACAATCTAACAATAACTTCTTACCAATAAGATACTCTTACTCGGACATCAAGAAAATCACAGGTGGTCTTAAAGACAAGCTAGGCGAGGGAGGATATGCTTCTGTGTTTAAAGGAAGACTCAGGAGCGGTCATGATGTTGCCGTAAAGATCCTGAAGGTGGGGAAAGAGAATGGCCAAGACTTCATCAGCGAAGTGGCTACCATTGGAAGAATTCATCATTTTAATGTGGTTGGACTCATTGGTTTTTGCTTCGAAGGCTCCAAACAAGCTCTCATCTATGATTTTATGTACAATGGGTCTTTGGATAAGCACATTTTCTCACGGGGAGAGGGGACATCTCTTGATTGCAAGAAGGTGTATGAGATTGCTCTCAGAATGGCCAGAGTGATCGAGTATCTTCATCGAGGATGCAACATGCAAATTCTACACTTCGACATTAAGCCTCACAACATCCTTCTCGACAAGGATTTCACCCCAAAAGTTTCCGACTTTGGGCTTGCAAGATTGTTTTCGCCTAACCAAAACACCGTGTCTCTAACTGCCACTAGAGGAACCTTGGGATACATGGCTCCGGAGCTAGTCTACAAGAGCATTGGGGGAATCTCTTACAAAGCCGATGTCTATAGTTTTGGAAAATTGTTGATGGAAATGGCCAGTCAGAGGAAGAATGTGGACACGGTCACAGAGCATTCCAGTCATGCTTACTTTCCTTTATGGGTTCATGATCAACTTAGGGAGGGATCCGATGTCCCAATAGAAGAAGTTAATGAGGATGATAAGGGAATAATAAAGAAGATGATGATAGTCGCTCTTTGGTGCATCCAATGGAGCCCAAGAGACCGTCCTTCGATGCGTAAAGTCTTCAAAATGCTCGAAGGAGAAACAACTGATCTACAAGTACCTCCTAAGCCACTCTTTTATCCAACCGAAATGTCAACAGGGGATGATGGAACTTGGACCAACCAGGACAATGATACTGCATCTCCCTCATCAACTTCTTCAACAACTTATGAAGCTTCTCGTCTTGAGCATTCTAGTACTAGTATCACACACGTGAAGATAAATATCAACAACACGTAGTTCGGATCTCATATATGAAAAATAGAAACGGATCGTATTGCTGATGTGGGTGTCCTTTCATGGCCATCACCAGATCGTATATGTTTATGACTATGTTTATGAATCTTAAACTGTATTTCAGCGTAGTCCTATGAGGTGCGAATTTGGGTTTCGGAGTTTGTTTAAAAGCCCAACTAGCACGCAGCTCGTGCTAGCATGGCCTGAGCAGCATCTTAGCAGCGGATGTACGAGTCACTTCATGGCTCACCAATTATTGATTACGCCTAATGCTGAAAAATGACGAATGGAGGAGAGATGATGAGCAAAAATTTCGTTCTTTAAATTATTGCCTCTTTTACGAGGTTGCTAAAGTTGTTTAATTGGGGAGGTCATCTGTCGATATGGAAGAAGGGCGAGTTGCATCACTTACAACTTCTTTGTTTTTGGGCCTCCAAAAATTCCGAAATAGTAATAGAAAGATCCCTCGTAATTCGAGTTCCATTCAACACTCGAGTGAGGGTGGAAGGCGAAGACAAATTTAAAGAAGAAGGCGGCGTAGTGCGGTGTGGACGTGGCGGGGATGATGGTGGGAGAAAATATTGGGTAGGCCTGTCTTGCCATGTGGTCCGTAAGTCAGCCCAATCACCGATCGACACGTGGCAAGATGTCAGAAAATTTTGAACGCCAAAAGCCACGTCACGCGAGTCTTCTCCGTCTCTTCTCCGTCAATCTCCATCCGCCTCTGTGTGTACGTGCTTCTTTTTCAAAAAAAGAAAACCCTCTCTCTCATCATTTCCCCCTCTGCGCCTCTCGCCTCCCCCTCTCTCCTCTCGCCTCCTCCTCTCTCAGCAACGAAGCAGCTATGGCCGTCGGCGATGGCGGCGACGACGACTGTCGCGCCACTCGTGGAAAGAGACCGGCGTGAGCGGATTGCAGCAACTTCCCCGGCAGCTTCTTCCTCACGACGTATCGCTTCAACTCACTCCCACTCCCGACCTCAATGAGGAACGTCGGCTTCTTCCTCGCGACGTAGCGGAACAACGCGTCGAGGTCCAGCTGGTGAGCCGAGTCGACTCGTTGTAGAAGATCACTGGTTGTCGAGGTCCGGGAGGAGAGGAACCCTCCGCACGACCCCCTGTGCCTCCGATCCCGACCACGCCGTCGCCTCCCATCTACTTCGATTGCGTCCGACCAGTTCAGGTTAGGCTTATTCCCCTCTTTTGCAAAGCAAAAACCCCTATCTCTGCACTATCTAACCCACGAACCACGCTCGCCCTTTGTCTGTGATATTCACTAAAGTGCTGCCTTTGCCTTGACTATTGCCTTTCGAAGCCCCATTGGCGACTTCAATTTGCCCTCCATGTTCGATCAGCTCAGCTTAGGGTTTGTTCCTCCGATTTGGGTCTGAGACCAGCGAGCTCGCCAACCCCTTGGCCACCATTACCGCGTTCTGGATTTTTGCGCGCGCGCGACGAGCTCAGGTTAGTTATACTTTCTAAGGTGGTATGGATGGCACTAGAGGCCAAGTATACAAATAAATGTTTCCTGTAACCCATATCTGTAGTGTGGTTAGGGCGATGCCTTTTGTAAATATGTGTGGATGCCTATTTAAATATGTGTGGGCCATGGTGCTTTGAGAACTTTGTTCAGTCTCGATCCCTGAGGAGAGCTTAGGATGTCAGGAAATAACTCCTCACCATCATGGAAGTTTAGTTTGCTTTGCTTGTTTTATCTTCTTTCATGTACACCTATAAGTAGAGGATGTTTGGGTTTGAATCTGAGTTCAACACCTTATCTAGCTGAACAACCTCGCAACACCATTGATTTGTTCATTGACATTACAGAGGAGGGTCGTTACAGTGTAAATGTGCATGTTGTCAAAGGCTTTTCTTTGCAAGTTGGGATCTTGCTAATGTTAAAGCTTTACGTGATGCCCGGAAGCTTTTGCAAACTGTTTCAGCTTCTTGCATGATTGGCGGCTGAATTTTGTGCTAGCTCTAAAGTTCTCGTTCAGTTGGATTAAAGGACGATGTAAACTGCTGTAATATTTTATTGAGCACTTCAGTCTTTCATTCATTGATGCTCTCTATATTTAAGTTAACAATGGAAGGCAGAAACCTAGTCGGTATGCTAACTCCTCATTCTCAGATTTGTCCTTCCCAGGTTTTTGTGTTCTGATTGTAGAAATGAACCATCGACAGCTCTAAATACCAATGAGCAAGCTCTCAAAATTAACAAAAGAAATTTTTATGATAAGATTACGTAAAACTGAAGAGCACCATGTCATATTTTCCCTCTTCTACTTCTGGTTGTCTTACTAACATCTACATCTCGGCCTATATCAAAACCTTGTCTGGTTCTCGGTTCAAAGAAGTAGCCTGACAACAAAACCAAGAGCCACAGTAGAAGTGCATACATCAATTGATTCTTCATATTGAGAGAGAGAGAGGGAGAGGGAGGGGGAGGGGGAGGGAGGGGGAGAGAGAGATTATCTGGACATACTTTATTTTTTTCCATATTTTATTTCTTCCGGCACAGTCGGTGTTACTCAACTAATGCAAGTCCCACTGCTTCTGCCTCTCGTACAGATTCTCCTCTATTGCTTTAGTAGGCTTTTGCTTCATTGACTTTATTTCTTTTCAAGTTTGACTAGACTTATGGGCTTTAATACATGAGATGAAGTCAAATGGTATGCATTAACATTATGTTCTGAATTAAAAAATAATATTTCTTCTCAATTGACGATAAAGCTTTCTACTAGAAAGCTTGCTGTTGAGGGTGTGGCTTTACAGAAAATACGTGGTGCTTCATACTTTTCTGTTCTGTCACGAGCATTTCAATAAGCAGATGTGATTTGCGTGTCCTGAGTAACTAATTGGTTCTCTTTGTGGATTCCATTTTGTTTTTATGCTGGCTGTCTTTGTTTGTTTACTAAGAAGGGTTATGTGGATGCATACTTATTACTTTGTCGTTTTTACGTGTGCACTCAGGTGAAATTTTTAACAGTCTTTTAGCCTTTATAAGCTTCTTGAATTGCTTCAAGCTCGACTTTGCAATGGTTGTTGTGTTAACAATGTCTTTTTTAGAAGAATTTTGGAAAGATCTGGAGTAGTTTGATCTTACAAAAAACTTGATACGAAATAGTATAGGGTACAATGGCATAAAAGATTATGACCCCAATTAGCAAACTACAATGGAGTAGTTTAATCACTTGCGCTGGTGGCAGCATGGTTGTCGTATGTTTGGTTCTATCCTAAGACTTGTGTTTGCTAGCATCCATTCTCTTTAGTGTGGTTAGGGCGATGCCCTTTTTGTAAATATGTGTGGATGCCTATTTAAATATGTGTGGGCCATGGTGCTTTGAGAAATGGGAGGACTCAGGGGAACGAAGCATCTGTTGATGGGTACGATGTGGGGTTGGGTTGGATTGAACCTCTGACTAATGGTGTTGAATAAATAAATGGTGTTGGCAGGATGTGGGACCTCATTCTAGATGGCCTCTGACGATCCTGGTTTTGTTCCATATAATTTAGTGATCTATACTATATGTAATCTTGAAAAAAGTGATGTAATTTGAATAATCAAGAATTATCTGATTGCACAAAAATCAATGACATACCTGCCAGTATTATGCATCTTTCACTTTTGTTCCTTCATGTTGCGTGATAAATGCCAGATGGTGGTGATGTTTTATATCCAATTAAATTGTCTTCTCATGATGATGCAAGTGATGATTTAAACGACACCTGTGATCTTTAATGAATATATATATGTTGCCGTTCTCTATATTTTCTTAACATTGTTCGATGTATTAGCCGATTTTTCCAGCGTGTCAGAAAAGTAGTTTTTGGCTTAAGACATTCTAGATAGGTTATTGGGAAATACTGTAATTTTCTAAAGAGAGCACCATGTTTTATTGGGAAGAGCTTGTTTCATTGATTACAGGAAAGTTGGAGGAAAAATAAGACAACTAGAAAGAGATCACGATTCCTGGGTCTCAAAGGAGGTCAGCAACTTCCTGTACCATGCTTGTTCTTGTTAGTCAAACTTCACTGGGAAAAGTTCTATCATTTTGGTTAATTCTTTTGGGCAAGCTTTTTTAAGCCACGACTGGTGGACCTGACAAACTTTTGAAATTGATTGACAGGAATGTTTAATTGAGAAAATACTGAGAGCTGGAAAGGGATCATGATTCCTGGGTTGTAAAGGAGGTACCTTATGTAGCTCAATAGCTTGCTCTTGTTTAAATTTCACTGGGAAAAAGTTCCTTCATTCAATGAGCTTATGGTCAGAAGCTTTTTTAACCAAGGACATATGGAGGTGATAGAATTTGAAAATGATTCACAGTTAAGTTTGGAGGAAAACATAAGACAACTTGAAAAAGATAATGAGTACTGGCTTTCGAAGGAGGTGAGAAACATCATGTAATATCCTTGTTCTTGTTAGTCAAATTGCAATGGGAAAAAATTCTATCATTTGATGAAACTGCTACTACATATGCCTATTACAAAAGAAAGTCTGCAAGTTTGAATGATTAAAACCTTTTGCTTTTTGGTTCCCCATGAAAAGTTCGAAGTTCATGGTTGGCTCTTAATATTAGAAATGAGATATGTGAGATGTGAGTTCTGCTGTTATTTTTTAAATGCGTATAGAGAAATTTTTGTTGCGTCTGACTCGCTGGAGAGTTTGTTACCATTAGCATTCTTGATATCCACAAGTCTTTCTGATTTTATATTTCTAAGTTATTTTAAATCGAGCTGTGAAATTCAATTCCGATGAATTCTTATAATTCACATAACTCAAGTAAAGAAATCTTTGCCCAAATGGAAACTGACATTTCAGGACTACAATTACAAGTATACACTAGTGCAGAATTTTTTAATCGAAATGGTAAACATCAAATGTTGTCTTTTGGCACTAAATTTAGATGTCAAGTTCATCCTAGGCTATACAGGAGTTGGAAAAAAAAATTCAACACTATTTTAAGAAAACTACAGTTGCAATGATTGCTATAGCATCCTTTTATCTAGGACACTTTAATTGCAGAACTGCAGTCGAACTGCAGTTGTGATAATTGCTGCAGCTTCTCCTATCTAGGTGGGTGTGAAGTAAGGGATTTCTGATGTCTTCTTAAGTTAGTGATCTATACTATATGTTAAGTTTTTTTTTTTTGGTCAAAGAGCAAAAACTTTGTCAATTTTAGTTGAAGAGGTAGCAATGTCTTTTGATAATTATAATAACAGCCTTTTATTTTTCTATCATCCATCAATTCCTCTAAGTAAAAATGATTTTATTTATATGCTTACTTCTGATTGCAATTTCAGAGAAGTCATGTCAATGCCAATCTAATGCCCGAAGTGTGTTAGTAATTATATCGAGCACATCAAACTATACCATATTGCATTTTCCGGGTAAGATAACTTCTTTACAATAGAACATTAGCCATTGTTTCTTCATCCCAATAATTTTTGCGACTAGAAGGCAATTTTTCCTTTTCTAATATAGCACTTTCGATTTGTTCAGATTGTGGTGTGAAAATTCCTTTGGAGATCAAGAGGTTCAGAAGTGTTGAAAACCAAGCATTCTCTGTTAAATGTAGTCTTCGTTCTACATATTCCAAGGTTTGCCTGCTTTATACCTTTCTCATATCGAAATTCAAGATTTTTTGCTGGACATTCTTGTTAGGATTGTTCTTTGTTCAATTTTCACATGTACCTTTGACACATACTTAGCATCCTTATGCATAATTCTTCTAAAGTTGCTTGCAGTGAAGAAAGACTTTTTTATTTCTATTACAATTTTTTCTGGTTTCATGAGTTTTGGAAGCTGGGGGTTGCTATGTATATAGCAATAGTGCTTAATGCAAGGAGTGAGCTGAAATTTTTTTGCCCTTGCCTTGTATGAACATGCAATCTTGTGGCTTGGACATATATTATTATTGTCATTCTATAGTTCTTCTCATGGGAGCCTTAACTATACGGTTACCTTTTAGAAAACTCAAGGTCTTTAAATATATTATCATAGGGAGAAATATTCAAGTTTTTTCTGCTTGTTTCTTTTCTACTTATTGTAGAATCTTTTATCCCTAAACGGGGGTCTCCTTTTATGTTTTCAAGCCAATTCTAAACGACTAGCACTATTGCAGGGGATTAATCAATGTGGGTGTGAATTTTCAACCCCAAATTCTGCATAGCAAGAGGGAGCCACTCATTTCCATTCATTGTGTTTTTTACTCCATTGAACGTCGGTGGGAACAAGATTGTTGTCATTTCTCTAGTTTGAAGTCATCACACTAGTTAATTCACTAGTGTTATTGAATGGCTGAATCCGAGGTAATTTTACACTCATTCTATCCGAAACATATATTACTTTCTTAAGTAATGAATGAGATGATATTTTGCTAGTGAAAACATTACATTATATGCTTTTGGTTGTTTTGATTGCAGCATGAAGGTTCTCATCTTGCACATGTAATGAGTAGTATGGAAAAAGATTTTGAGTATGCAGTAGGAATGGTTTTTTCAAATGAACTTGAAGCATATCATACGTATGTGGCTTATGCAATTCGCAAAGGATTTGGAGTAAGGAAAGCAAAGATGGTTAGAAATAGTAAAGGAGAAATAATCCGACGGACATTTGTCTGTAATTGTGAAGGGTATTCTGTTGGCTCATCTAATCAAGAAAAGAAATATGAGAGGTTTGAAGTTAGATGTGGTTGTCTTGCCCGTATCAAATTTGAGGTTGACAATGGTGTGTATGAAGTGATAGAGTATATTTCTGAGCATAATCATGCATTTATACCAGAAGAGCAAAAGCATTTGATAAGATGTGGAAGAATGATATCTGATACTTGCAAGGGAGTTTTAGCTGATATGGTTAAAGCTGGTATTGGGGGAACTACGGCATATAAGTTCTTAGCAAATGAAGCAGGAGGAAGTAAAAACTTGGGTTTTATCTTGCGTGATTGTCAAAATTTTTTGCAGACAGAAAGATCCAACGGTATAAGTGGAGGAGATTGTCAAAGTCTTTTGAATCATTTTAATTGCATGTTAATGGAAAACCCAATGTTTTTCTATGCTGTACAAGTGGACCAAGATGGTAGATTGACAAATTTATTTTGGAGAGACAGCTTATCTAAATTTGATTATGATTGTTTTGGTGATGTGTTGGTATTTGATACCACATATCGTACTAATAAGTATAACATGATTTGTGCACCTTTTGTTGGGGTTAATCATCATTGGAAAAATACATTGTTTGGCTGTGCATTTTTGTTGGATGAGACTGCAGATTCATTCATATGGTTATTTGAGGCGTTTTTGAGGTCTATGGGGAATAAGCCTCCAAAAACAATTTTCACTGATCAAGACCAAGCCATGGCAAAAGCCATTCGAATGGTATTTCCGAATACACAACACCGTTTATGCACTTGGCATATTGGGAAAAATGCCAATCAAAACATTCCACATCTTTACCATAAGTCGGAGTTTAAAGATAAGTATTTCTGGATGCTTATGTATAGATGTAGGTCAGAGGACGAATTTGATGTAGGTCAGAGGACGAATTTGAATCTACGTGGCGGGATATGGAAGAGGAGTGGGGTACTAAAGATAACAATTGGCTTCGAAGGTTATACGACATTAGACATAAATGGAGTTCAGCTTTTGGTCGTGATATTTTTACATGTGGCATAAGATCCAGTCAAAGGAGCGAGAGTACCAATAATGTCTTTCAACATATGTTGAAAAAGACATTGACCCTTATGGAGTTTGTCCATCACTATGAAGAACAATTGAAACATATGAGAGAAATAGAAATTCAAGATGATTATAGTTCTCGTGGGAAGCCCAAAATGCAAGTTAAGAATTGTGGGATGTTGAAACATGCTGCTTCATTATATACTCGTACCATTTTTAGAAGATTTAATGAAGAGTTTATCCAAAGTCTTGCTGAACATATCAAGAGTATTAATTTTGATGGATTTACTTATGTGTATGTTCTCAAGTGTGAGGGGATTAAAGGTGAACATATTGTCAAAGTTAATGCTACTGACTTGTCAATTTCTTGTGAATGCAAGTTATTTGAATCAAAAGGATGGTTGTGTCGCCATGCCTTGCACGTGTTGAATGCAAACATGTCAGTTACAAGCATCCCTTCTTCATATATTTTGAAAAGATGGAGTAAAGATGCCAAAGAGGGGATTATCAATGATGAATATCATCAACCCTCATCGGGTCCATCTAAATTCAGTCAATTTTCCACATTAATGCAAGAATCTTTTGAAGTCATGAGTTTGTCCTCCGAAGATGAGAATACTATGAAGATAGCGATGCAGAATCTTGGAAAAACAAAGGCTGAAGTTTCATCATACAAATCGAGTATGGTTGTGACCGATGAAACAGATGATGACAATGACAATGACAATGAAGCTCCTTTGTGTGAGATGTCGGTATTAGACCCCGTTCGAAGGAAAGGAAAGGGAATAAGTTATGGAAGACTTAAAAGTTCAAGTGAGAGAAAAAAGAAAAACTCTAAAAAAGGAACACCCTTAAGGTCAACAGAAAATCAAGGTGAGTGACATATTGTTATGCTTAATATCATTAGTTAAATTTTTCTGCAATGCTACATTATACCAATTAACATGCTTATCACTTTGCAATGTAGAATTGATTGCTCAAGCGGTACCTCATGAAACTCATTTCCCAGATTATTTGTGAAATTCAAATCAGATTCGAAGTGGCTTTTATCCTAGCAACACTAGTGGTGCTATAGTCAATCTAAATCCGCATAATCAGGTATGACACTCTTAGTCCTTCTTGTATTTTTTTTTTTGGTAAAGTTAGTCCTTCTTGTATTTATATTCTACTAATTCTCTTTTTCTTTTTCATAGATGCAACCACCATATATCATGTCACCTGAGATCATGAATGGAATTTATCCATTCCCGCATCAGGTAATTAATAGTTTCATATATTATTTTATGTGATGTCCACATTGTTGCTACTGACATAATGAGAGCTTACTTAATGGTCAATCGTTTTGTTTAAATGTTTGACTTGACATTATTTTTTGTTGGCACTCTTTTTGGTTGATACACGTTGGATCAACATAATGGATCCGCGGAAGCATTTAGTTACATTCCACTAGTTAGCTCATACCCATTTTATGTAGATGCAACCACCATACATCATGTCGCCAGGAGTAATGAACAGATTTCCCCCATTCACTAGTCAGGTGCTTACTATGATTCTTATTGTTGTTTCATCTTATTGTTGCTATCATTTGCTCTTATTTTTTTGTTGTTTCTCATTGTAGATGTTGGAGTACCATAGTAGATCTCATGAAACTATTATGAGTCAGGTAAATTTTGCCTTTCAGTGATGCGAGATTATTTGAGATAATCTTTATTTAGTTATTGTTTGGTAAAATGTAAATATATTTGTTATTCCTTTATATAGGGGTCATCAAACTCTTTTCAGCATCTAGGGATGAATGAAATGAACAAAGGCGATTCAAACTAAAGTCATCAGCGTTGCAGCTAATTTACATTTTATGTAAGGAGTTAGTGTTGAGTGTGCTGGAAAGTTATTGGCTCATAAGGAGAATTGGCAAGCTTTTAATGCTTATTTTTATGCAGGATGCTAAGGATCGTGGTTTCCAACACATTTTATAAGACTAGACAGGGTGCTATTGAGGCTATGAAGTCATCAGAACTATGAGAGAAGAGGCTAATTTTTTTTTTGTTTTTTGTAGTATTCATAGAAAACATTATAATCTAGACTGGACAAGGCTCCCCCATTGTATTAAGGGTGCAAACACTATTGCAAGATGCCTGTCAAACCAGAAATTATTATCAGTGTTATAACCATTCTTGGTCATTTGTTCATAATCTTCTTGCCTCGAAGCAAGCAGCAATTTTGTATATGTAATTCGTCACAGCCTTGAAATTGGTCAATTTAGCGACTCCATGAGCGAGGTCCGTTATAGGGACTATTTTGAAAACCATGACAGTCATTGATTAGACCTGGTCTAAAATTGACTTGGTGTCTTTTTTTTTCTCTTCAAAGATTGACTTGATCTCTCGCTTCTCTCAACAACGTACTGCGACTCAATTGCCAATGGATAAAAAGTTTAATATGGCATGGTTTACTGGAAAGAAATTTGGAGGACATGAAAGTTAGAAGCTAGCGAGCAACTTTAAGCCAGACCGTGCATCACCTTGGTTTCTTTTATTAGTTAAAATAGAGTATGACCAAATGAGAGGATAGAAAGCATTTCATCCCAGTCAGTTAATTGAAAGATGACAACGTGATAACTTTGACACTTTAACTCTCTAATTGGTTCCTAGGAAAAAACCAAAAAATCAAATAAGCATAATCACTCATGCAGTCTTCCTGGTGTTTCAGATTTTGTACATCTCCAGTCCCCACAATCTAAGTCGATATTCACGACACGAATGCTAGGCCAAACAAATGGGATTCAAGTATAAGCAGGCAAGCTTTCAAACTTAATTCTACGATGAATGAGGATTTTCCGAATCAGATGGTCGAGCTTCTTCAATCATCCTAACAACTTCGTCCATCATAGGTCTTGTATCGAAAACGAAAACAACAAGCTTAATGTGTTGTTTAACTCATTATTATCAACAGGAAGCAACAGAAAACGGAAAGAGAATATGCCTGTCAAACCAAAAATATTATTGAATTCATTATACCTCAGTGAAGGTGTTTTACAAATTACCGTCTACAAAAAGTTAAATATAAACATTTACATGATCGAGCAAAATCGAGGACTACTCAGACATAAATGTAAACATGTCAAGCATGCCTTTTGCTGAAACGCCACAAATTGGGTTCATGGTACATGTCATATAGAGGTTCAATAAGCGTGCTCATCTTGGCGAATATGCAACTTTGAAAAATCTTGGCGCCAATTCCACAACCTACTTAGGATCAATAACAGTTATCCCACGCATGTACTCCTTTGTGTTCATGACAAGCTCATGGTAAATAACCCAGTCAGGCTATCTCTGGAAGAGAGCACTACTTGGATGTATATAGATTGGTTGATTCTCAACCAAGGTTCTGTAACCTTATTGTAGGTCTTTTCGTGCCGCATGGAAGAAAAACCCTGATGTTATTGCTTTCCTTATCTTTGTAAAGTTCTTTCCAGCACTGGCAAAATCCAATTTATACCTGAAATGCATTGTCAAAAATCAAATTAACCTGGATGCTCCTTAAGGCACAAAAAAGTCAAGTGCAATAACTATAAGTATACAGAACTCCAAACATGACTCATTCTGTAGCTCAAAAGCTAATCACTCCTATAGAAGAAGTAGGAGTAAAAGGCATGCATTAAGATTCATTTAATCAAATTATGCACAGTTTACCTCTTGTTACCCATTCTTAATGATGGAACCAATTAATATAACAGACAACACAAATACAGTCAACATGAGCAGCATTAATGTAAAGTTTGTAGTTGAGAAGAATTAATACAGCATGGCACAAAGGGAGAGGAGCAGCTTTTGTGCCGTAGGATGGGTACTCGACAAACCTAAAAAAGAAGTAACTAGTAAAGCATAAATCACCAATAAGTCATATTAGCATGTCGCATAAATATGGTTGGGTTTCTGGAAAATATGGATCAAGAAAAAACAATCTTGCAGTGCAATTTGGAAGCAGAACAAAGATTTTAAAAGACAAAGGAGTCAACATACTTTCCATGACCTCAAGTCCGAGCACAATAGTACTTATGAATGGCCTGGCGAACAGCATTAAATAGCAAGATTGAGATTTTTTTTTTAAATACTCAGATGTTGCCGATCTCCAATTCTCTCTCATGTGTACATAATTTTGGGCAGGGTACAGACTGAACTTTTAGGCATTTACAAAAAATTATTCACACTTTCGCAGCAAAAACAGACATCAATTGGTGGTCCCCCTCCCCTTGGTCCCCAAATGCTTGACATAGTAGGCAATGCTTCCAAGAATGCAAAATACTATTTAGACAAGTACCTAAGGGCTTTCAAGACATTCAAACGATCACTTGTTCTGAAATAACACAAAGTAATGTGAGACCTCCATCAATCAGACTCCAACTTTAGATGGTAGATAGAGGAATACATATGGCTTTCTATCCGCGTGAAATAGTAAGGATTCGCTAACATCATCACTATGCCCAACAGTGATAGAAGCAAGATATTTTATCACCGATATTCAAAATCATTGTAAAGCACCAAAAAGAGGCAGCCAATACAAGGGTGCCATATAACAGTGGTCAAAAAGTTCAGAACTAGCATTGTAAAGGCAAATAGATGCCATAAGCACCAGAAACAACCCTCCACACTGCAATATCCCAAAGCAGAAGTACCAACTTCACTTAGTAAACTAACCATAATTAAAATTAACTTCAACCAGGACAACCACACTATCCACAGCATAAAGGAGCAGATGAAGCAAGTGGCTGCTAAAGCACAGGTAATCACTCATCAACCAGAGAATATGTTGTCCTCATTCACGCAATCACCAGAATGATTAAAGCATCTGCGCCCAACAAGCTATCATACACGTGAATCAAACATCCAATCACGGGTCACATCATTCAACAGAATCAAACACAAATTTCTTCATGCAAACACATAAAGCTAAAGCAAAAATGCATCAACATCAATGCCAACAGTAAAAGATAAAATAGCGAGGCAGTCGTCCCAAAAATAGTTTACAAAGAGAAGAAGATTTGTATTCTCTGACACAAGATTCAAATGATATCTAAATTTTCTACAATCAAGCTAATTAACTAAAGAGAATGGATGCTAGCAAACACAAGTCTTAAGATAGAACCAAACATACGACAACCATGCCGCCACCAGCACAAGTGATTAAACTACTCCATTGTAGTTTGCTAATTGGGGTCATAATCTTTTATGCCATTGTACTCTATACTATTTCGTATCAAGTTTTTTGTAAGATCAAACTACTCTAGATCTTTCCAAAATTCTTCTAAAAAAGACATTGTTAACACAATAACCATTACAAATCAAGCTTGAAGCAATTCAAGAAGCTTATAAAGGCTAAAAGACTGTTACAAATTTCACCTGAATGCACACGTAACAACAACAAAGTAATAAGTATGCATCCACGTAACCCATCTTAGTAAAAAAACCAAGACAGCCAGCATAAAAACAAAATGGAAACCACAAAGAGAACCAATTAGTTACTCAGGACATGCAAATCACATCTGCTAATTGAAATGCTCGCGACAGAACAGAAAAGTATGAAGCACCACGTATTTTCTGTAAAGCCACACCCTCAACAACAAGCTTTCTAGTAGAAAGCTTTATCGCCAATTGAGAAGAAATATTATTTTTTAATTCAGAACATAATGTTAATGCATACCATTTGACTTCATCTCATGTATTAAAGCCCATAAGTCTAGTCAAACTTGAAAAGAAACAAAGTCAATGAAGCAAAAGCCTACTAAAGCAAT
This sequence comes from Melaleuca alternifolia, assembly GCA_019926035.1. Taxonomy (NCBI): domain Eukaryota; kingdom Viridiplantae; phylum Streptophyta; class Magnoliopsida; order Myrtales; family Myrtaceae; genus Melaleuca; species Melaleuca alternifolia. The sequence goes on along the minus strand of JAGKPW010000011.1, from coordinate 623,047 downwards.
AGAGGAAAATCTATACGAGAGGCAGAAGCAGCGGGACTTGCATTAGTTGAGTAAGACTGACTGTGCCGGAAGAAATAAAATATGGAAAAAAATAAAGTATGTCCAGATAATCTCTCTCTCCCTCCCCCTCCCTCTCCCCCTCCCCCTCCCTCTCCCCTTCTCTCTCTCAGTGTGAAGAATCAATTGATGTATGCACTTCTACTATGGCTCTTGGTTTTGTTGTCAGGCTGCTTCTTTGAACCGAGAACCAGACAAGGTTTTGATATAGGCCGAGATGTAGATGTTAGTAAGACAACCAGAAGTAGAAGAGGGAAAATATGACATGGTGCTCTTCAGTTTTACGTAATCTTATCATAAAAATTTCTTTTGTTAATTTTGAGAGCTTGCTCATTGGTATTTAGAGCTGTCGATGGTTCATTTCTACAATCAGAACACAAAAACCTGGGAAGGACAAATCTGAGAATGAGGAGTTAGCATACCGACTAGGTTTCTGCCTTCCATTGTTAACTTAAATATAGAGAGCATCAATGAATGAAAGACTGAAGTGCTCAATAAAATATTACAGCAGTTTACATCGTCCTTTAATCCAACTGAACGAGAACTTTAGAGCTAGCACAAAATTCAGCCGCCAATCATGCAAGAAGCTGAAACAGTTTGCAAAAGCTTCCGGGCATCACGTAAAGCTTTAACATTAGCAAGATCCCAACTTGCAAAGAAAAGCCTTTGACAACATGCACATTTACACTGTAACGACCCTCCTCTGTAATGTCAATGAACAAATCAATGGTGTTGCGAGGTTGTTCAGCTAGATAAGGTGTTGAACTCAGATTCAAACCCAAACATCCTCTACTTATAGGTGTACATGAAAGAAGATAAAACAAGCAAAGCAAACTAAACTTCCATGATGGTGAGGAGCTATTTCCTGACATCCTAAGCTTTCCTCAGGGATCGAGACTGAACAAAGTTCTCAAAGCACCATGGCCCACACATATTTAAATAGGCATCCACACATATTTACAAAAGGCATCGCCCTAACCACACTACAGATATGGGTTACAGGAAACATTTATTTGTATACTTGGCCTCTAGTGCCATCCATACCACCTTAGAAAGTATAACTAACCTGAGCTCGTCGCGCGCGCGCAAAAATCCAGAACGCGGTAATGGTGGCCAAGGGGTTGGCGAGCTCGCTGGTCTCAGACCCAAATTGGAGGAACAAACCCTAAGCTGAGCTGATCGAACACGGAGGGCAAATTGAAGTCGCCAATGGGGCTTCGAAAGGCGATAGTCAAGGCAAAGGCAGCACTTTAGTGAATATCACAGACAAAGGGCGAGCGTGGTTCGTGGGTTAGATAGTGCAGAGATAGGGGTTTTTGCTTTGCAAAAGAGGGGAATAAGCCTAACCTGAACTGGTCGGACGCAATCGAAGTAGATGGGAGGCGACGGCGTGGTCGGGATCGGAGGCACAGGGGGTCGTGCGGAGGGTTCCTCTCCTCCCGGACCTCGACAACCAGTGATCTTCTACAACGAGTCGACTCGGCTCACCAGCTGGACCTCGACGCGTTGTTCCGCTACGTCGCGAGGAAGAAGCCGACGTTCCTCATTGAGGTCGGGAGTGGGAGCGAGTTGAAGCGATACGTCGTGAGGAAGAAGCTGCCGGGGAAGTTGCTGCAATCCGCTCACGCCGGTCTCTTTCCACGAGTGGCGCGATAGTCGTCGTCGCCGCCGTCGCCGACGGCCACAGCTGCTTCGTTGCTGAGAGAGGAGGAGGCGAGAGGAGAGAGGGGGAGGCGAGAGGCGCAGAGGGGGAAATGATGAGAGAGAGGGTTTTCTTTTTTTGAAAAAGAAGCACGTACACACAGAGGCGGATGGAGATTGACGGAGAAGAGACGGAGAAGACTCGCGTGACGTGGCTTTTGGCGTTCAAAATTTTCTGACATCTTGCCACGTGTCGATCGGTGATTGGGCTGACTTACGGACCACATGGCAAGACAGGCCTACCCAATATTTTCTCATGATGGTGGAGCCGCACGAGCATCCCGCAAACTAGCCGCGCCACCACGTGGGCTGCCAGCGAGGCTCACCTTGCGAGCTTACTCTAGCTCCTTGACTGCCACACCGAGTGGCTCGGCCGCTGGCTTCCTCAACCTTAAACAAAGCGGCGGCGAGAACTCATATATTTTCTCGCCAAACATGTCGATATATACGGATAGAAAGATTCGGGGTTCATTCGAGAAGATGGATCTGACTGGTGATTGGTTGCTTGCATATATTTATTATCTGTTTCTGCAATCTATCTGAATGCTATTGGAGAAATCACTCAGTCCGAGCAATTTGGCCCTTTGTTCTTAGTTGACTTCGTTAGTTCATCTTGGTGGCCTCACAACGTTGGGGTCCTGTTGTTTTGGAAATCAGTTCAAACGATCAGCCATGGTCTACTTGCTTTATAATATGGGCATTTCAATCCGCCAATTAGCAGCTGGGTGAATCAAATGCCGTGATTATTTATCTAAATCTTCAAGGTCAATGTGCGGCGCTATCATCAGTGCTTATTCTTTTGGCAATCTATGTCGATTCCTATCCATAAGGAATTGCCCAAATGTTTGCCTTCCATCATTTTCTAAGGGTTTCAGGACCCATTGAGCTCTTTGCATGACCAAACGTTGGTCTAGAAAGATGATCATCTTTTGGCTGAGCATCTCTTTCCCTGTAAAGAAGGAAAGTTAGCTTTGTCTAGCAAGAGCAAGCGCTGCAGCAGTTGATAAGCTTGGCTTTGGCTTCTTGTCCGTTCTTTCGTTTATTTGGGGTGTCAGAGCCCGTAGCTCCTTTCATTCAGGTGATGTTAGTAATTCTCTACTCTTGCCTGACCTCGACTAACTGGTAATCGTGCCATGCTTGTGTTCAAACAGTTTGAACTAGACCTAGCATGACAAACGCAGCAATGGCTCGACTTGCTGGGGGACAAAAGTGCTCACAGAGGGAGGGGGTGGGAGGCATAAGGTATTTTGACACGTGTTTTTGAGATTCTGTCGAGAGAGAAGCTCCTGAAGGCATATGCTTGCTATCTATCCTCTTCCACCGGGCCTGTCACTGGGACACTGTATCTGTCAAACGCAAGACTGGCCTCCAATGGTGTTGGTGATGACCCCCTTTGCCATTACTTTCCTTCTGGGCAGCAACAGAGGATGCCTTACATGGTAAGCTTTTCCAATCTTCCTTTACTTACATTGACTCTAGGATTGCCGTTTCAAATCGTTAAGCCTTGAGCTTTTGTCATAATCACAATAAGTTTTTGACGCATTACAAATTCATTGTAGAGGGATTGAATATCTTCACCAGGGATATGAGATGCAAATTCAGCACTTCAAACCATCCAATAGCCTTTTGGCTCTATAGTATCAGACTTTGGGTTTGCAAAGCTAATGGGAAAATGACTGATCATTGGGAAAAACAATAGGATCGGAGTTTAAGGCCTGATAGTGCTTTCTTTAAGGAAATATATATCTGACAACTTTGTTAGTAGTTATTGGCAAAAATCGTATAGGACATAACAAAATCTTGAATTGAGAATATTCGTTGACAATTCTAAAATTTATTCAGAAACTCTCGTAGGGAAATGATGGAAACAATGGCTTTTTTTTCCCTTGAGAAAGAGACAACAAAAGGAGAGTTTTTAAAGAATTGAACATTTATAACCTTTTGACGGTTAAGAAGTCATGTTAAAAATATAAAATTTCTTCCCAAAATTAAAAAAATTTATGTCCGAAAAGACATAACTTTCCATTTCCAAAGCAATTTGACTCGTTGCTTGAATATTTTCTTTTTTCTTTTTTCTTTCTTTTGTCACAATTGGCCATTGCCCGTTGGCAAGGCCAGCGCAACGCTTGGCGAGGTCACCCTGCCAAGCAAGGGTTGACCTTGCTAGATTTGGAGAGGGGAACCCTTGCCAGGATCCCCCTTGCGTGGCTGGCGGCCGGCCCTCATTTATGGGCGTTGGCTAGTCACTAGAAAAGGAAAAAAAAAGGTAAAATGAAAAGAAAAAAATTGCAAAAATATTAAAGTATTAGTTAAACTGTTCATGTTAGCATCGACAATACGGTGTAGACTAGCCATGTCTACATTAATAACATCTGGTCAAAACTAGCTAAAAGGACTGAACTAGCATTAGGTCAAAATGATTATCACTAAATTAGCACCAATATTTTCTGACACATTTCCTAAAAATGAGGAATTTTTTTTGTTCAATTTTCTCAATATAAAAAGTTGTGAGGATATATTTGGTCAGAACTTTGGAAATTTTATCTAAATATGAAATTGAGCTCCATCCATCTCTATATACTTTCAAAGCGAATGTAATTTAAAAATTCCATTAGGATTAAGTACTTAGGTAATTCGTGTTATGGTATTTTATATCTATACTATTAAATGCATCTTTATTAATTTATTTTGTATTGTGCCAACAAATCTTATTGGATTGAATTGATCTAATAATTGCTTTCACTCGTTATGTACTCAAAATCTCCTGCAGCAATTGACGATTACCTCTTAAAGATTGTCCGAGGAGTATTCAGTTGGTCTCGCTCTATGGCATCCGTAACATTAAAACAATCTTCTCGTTGTGGGATTTTTTTTTTTAATGATTGATGAATCCATCATGGTGCCCCGTGGCCGGATGGCACCAAAGTGCCGGGCCTCCTATACCATGAGCGAAACTAACACAAGATCTCAATGCCATGACCCCCCACTCAAAACGCTAAAATGCCGGTTTGGAATCCTCGATTCTAACGATGAGGGTGAAGCTCAATTGGTTAATTTAGAATTTCTAAATGCAAACATCTAATGTACCCACAAATTGGTCCAACATATAGCTAAAAAAAATTAAATTTTGTATTCATTGGTTTTACACTCAGTGCTTAATTATGGTCTAAATAAATATCTTTTTTCTTTTTTCAGGTCTCACTTGCTACAAACTGAATTTCTCTTGCGGAGTAGGGACAGACGATTTGACACACCCGAAAATTGGATATTAGAAAAGTAACACGGCCATGATTCTCTTGAAATAGATCCTCTATCGTAACGGTAGAGGTGCCGTTGTCGATTTCCTGCCATCTAATCTAAATTGGATGGCTTAAAAAAAACTTTTTTCGAATTTTTTTTTTGGAAAAATAAGGACCATCTGATCTGAATAGGACCTCTTAACATGGTTGGATTCATGAGTGTTTGCTTCGAGGCCTCGAAATAAGCTTGTTGTCTACGATTTCATGCATAATGATCTTTGGCTAAGCTCAATTTTCATGACGACAATGGATTTCTCTTGATTGCAAGGAAGTATACAAGATTGCTTTTAGAGTCATTAGATATTTCGAGAATCTTTATTGAGGACGTGAAATGCAAATTTTTCACTTCGATATTAAGCCTCACAGTATTCTTCTCGATGGAAATTGCACCCCAGAAGTTTCCGACCTTGTGCTTGCTAGATTATATCTCAGGAACAATAGCATCGCATCTTTGATTATCATATAAGGAGCTTTGGAATATATAGTTCCAGATTTGGTCTTCAACAATCTCGGGTGCGTCTCTTACAAAGCTTTTTTCGAATACAATATTTTCTGTTTTTGGCCTCCAAATATTCCCGAAGAACATTTTTTTCGGTAACAGGCTCGTTAATTTGGGTTACAGGGCGAAATAACAAAAAGGTCGAAATAACAGAAAGGTCGCGTCCTTGGATGCAAAGATCGCCTCCCTGTTGCTTCCTTCTAGTAGTCTCTTGCTTTAGCAAGGAAGGTCGCTTCTACAACCGCCAATTAAAAAATCAAGCCAAAAACTGTCATTCGATTCTGATTCTCGTTTATCGTTCTCTCTCTCTCTCGTGATCTTATCGAGACTTCTCTCCTCTTTTCTAGATTCCATCTCCACTCTCTTTTCTCCTGCGATCGTTTCTCGAATCGCAGTCCCTGGAGACACTCGCGTGAGAGACCGAGACGAAGACGACGAAGAAGACGATGGGCGGCGGAGGCGGCGGGGGGCGGCATGTGCGTGGTGGGGACGCCCGTGGAGCTGCGGGCGCATCCCACAAACCAGCACGCCACCACGTGGGTCGCCGGCGAGGCTCGCCCCGCGAGCTTCCACCCCAGCTACATGAATGCCACCTCGAGCGGCACGGCCTCAGGCTTCGCCAATGCCAACCAGAGCGGCGGCGGCGGGAACTCGTACATCCACGTCGCTCCTCAGAATGCGTCCGCGCTGTCTGGCAGGGGTAAGGACTGGCGTATTTCCGCGTTGGAAGTTATGATTGATGATTAGGCTTAGGGATGGTTCTGATGAGGCCAGCGCTTTGCTGGTGTTTGCAGGTCCGATGGACAAGATGGTCGGCGCGTTGAACCGGTGTGGGAAGAGGTTCGAAGATGCTTCGCGAAAAGCAGAGGCGCTCGCGGAGAATGTCTGGCATCACCGTGAGTTTTCTCTACAATTTTTTCTCGCTCCATTTCTATACAATCAGATAGAAAGATTGTGAATTTATTCGTGGAGACGCACCTGATTGATGATGATTGCTTGCTTGCATATATTTATTCTCTGTTTCTGCAATCTATGTGGATGCTATCGAAGTAGTTATTCAGTCCATGCAGTTTGGCTCGTTGTTCTTAATTGACGTCGTTTGTTCAGCATGGTGGCCTCACAACGTTGGGGCCCTGTGGCTCCGGAAATCAGTTGAAATATCAGTCATTGGATTATTTTTCAACTACCGTAGGAAAAAAGATACATTCTCTGTAATCTCTGCATATAATCTGTCAATCAGCAGTTGGGTGGATCAAATCCCGTGATTATTTATCTGGTGGAGACTCAAATTTGATGTGCGTGCCATCTTTAGTGCTTATTCCTTTGGCAATCAATGTCAATTCCTTTGTATTACAAATTGCCAAATCCATAACACCGTATTTCCATGGATGACATGGTCTGTTTTCTGGTGAATGTGATATCTTCGGTGCTCATTCTTTCGGCAATCTATGTCAATACATTTCCGTATGAACTTGACACATCCATAAAATGGTAATTCCGGCATGTATCTTAGTTTTCATTTTCAGATCTTTGTCATCGATTAAATCTTGCCGTTATATTTCTCTATCATCTCTCTGTTAACTTCCTGCAAATATTTTTGTACTTCGTCATCAATTAAATTTTGATGATTTATATCAGATCATTATAATTTCGTGTATACTCCTTCCTAAAGACGATTTCGTGTCTTTGTCCACCGTCAAGAGCGAAAGCGACCGCTTGCCTAATCATCACAGGAGGTCGGGGCTTAGTTTCTTTGAGACGGGATTCAGGAACTTTGATGTTCACCGTGCAAGTTTTTACCAATCGCGGTTCGCCTCCGGCAGGACCTGAGCTGTGAGTTCATAGCCCATTCTGCTCTTCGTTTGATTTTCTTTCCTGGGTCGGAAGAATTAAGATTGAACACGAGAGTTTGCTGTTGCTAGCTTGGATTGAATTTGAGCTCCAGTGGATGGAAGGCTCATGTATTTTCCCTCACTTTGAAAAAATTTTGTCTAAAGAAATGCTTATGTGACTGTTCATTGTGCTTGTTTTGGACTAAAAAAAGATAAATAACGAATTCTTGGAAATTATTTTCTTTTCCGGTCTTCTTAACCTTTTTTTTTTTTTGCCCCTGCTGGCTACTCTTTCCATTTATTCATGATGAAAACTCTTTGGTTCGTGCAGTTTATATCATACTGGCTAGAAAACTAATCCTGACCTCTCCCAACTGCCACAAATCTCTTTTAGCAACAAAAAAAAAAAAAACGGAATTTGTTTATTTATTATAAATATTTGCATTTTATTGCTGGGAGAAATCTAATTTACGGAATTGATCCTATACATTATAGGAACCATCGATCAAAAGATAACAATATTTGACCGTCATGCTATTCTAAGAAGATGGTAAGTTATGAACATTTAAGATAAATCCAATGACTACACCAATGTTATAATTTTTTTCATTGCCGTTGCCAATGTTATTATTGATAAAAGAAAGGTATAACGTTAAGGATAATCATTCACTGATACGGCTTCTGAGTTTACAAACAATGAAGGAATGCTACGATAATGGAGATATGTCACTAGGATTGGAGAAAAAAGAAAGATTTACCAATGCATATCGTTTATTCTAGGACACTCAAATTTCAATAATGATTCCTCAAATCATACTTAATCACATTTGCTTTGTGCATGTCTTCAAGAAAATGCGACTATGGAAAAGTACGGCATATGAAGACAATTGCTCACTTATAGGGCCTATAAGTTTTCAAAGCTCTGAAAGGATATCAAGTATAACATCAGGTACACATAGATATATTTCAAGAAAATATGCGACTTTGCTCATGGACCATCTGGAGACGTTTGAAAAGCTATAAATCGCATTACATCTAAAAATAGAATTTTAAAATTAGAAAAGTTGGGCTTTATAGTAAGAAAAATAGACATGGGTAAAGTATAGCGTTACAAGGAGCAAATTTGGGTGGCTTTGCTTTAGTACCCAACTAGCACACAAACCCCAGTTCGCATGGCTTCATAACAACCCGGTGGAGAGGGAACTGGGAAGAGAGCGCCGGGAGGGGAGAGGAAACAAAGGAAGACTGAAAATGGAGAGGGGGTAAGGGCACAATTAAGAGTTGTTTCAGAAATAAAATAAGAAAACCTTCGTTGGTCCTATTCGGAAGATTCGGGTCAGTCTGATCCTCCGCCAGAAGTGGGAATCGGATCTAAAATCATTGCTTCCACTTTCATAGAACCAGGAACAAGATCACTCATTCTCTAGAAATTTCCAAAATCAGTCGGTCCAATCCGGTCTAGGCGATTCTCGATTTGATTAGTCTATGTTGCTCACCCCTATTACAAATATTTCGAGGTTTTGAGCCAAGACCTTGTGACCATAGGTCTCAGTCTCGGGGACTCAAGTCACCCCCCCCCCCCCCCCCCCGGCATACTAAGTAATAGTACGAGTACCCCTTAGACTTTGGTGGTGAAGGAGCATATATTAAAGGTTGCTAGGCGATTTAATGCTATATGATCTGAAAATATTTTTAATGATGTGAAATTTTTCAGCCCCAACAACGATCCTTGTTTCTAAATAATGACCCATCATAGCAATATGTAGGATAGTGGAATCAAATTGATTCTGACTTCAAAGATTGGACTATTTGAATGTTCCATCATTGAGTACTTCAATCCCACAGACGTCAAACAACTAAACAAGGTAAAGGAAATATCCCGAATATATTCAAGAGCTAGTCAATCTCATCAATTATTATGATTTGGGAGTCAGAGAAAAATACCATCTTCGACAGTACATATTCCATCATCGTTCTTTTTACTAGCAACGTTTGACGTCGTTACTTGTAAGACTTGCTTTTCGTCTAGGTCAACTAGCGGTGGATCTGTAAAAAATGAAAATGAAAAAGAAGTCAACAAAAGAAAGAAAAAGGGAAGGCAGTGGAGAGAGAGAGAGAGAGAGAGAGAGAGAGAGAGAGGAAAAGAGGAAAGAAGGGAAGAAGAAGAACAGCGAAAAGAGGAGAGAGGTTTTGACGCGTACTCGCCACAATTGGCAACGACATGTTGGAAAGTCTAGTCGGTAAGTGTTCGGATTATGGCTTAAATTTGAAGTTTTTGTGAAATTTGAGCTATGTATCTCTATTTTTGAGTTATGGAATTTCATGGAAATAGTGAATTATGTCATTGTAGAGCTTTGGAGTTTGATGCGAGTTGAATTGAAGTGATGATTCTGTTGGAGAGAAATTTTAGGATTTCATGTGAATGTTCCATATTGCGAACCGCTTGAATAATTGCTTTGGATATGATATTTCTTGATGTGTACGAGTTGATTTAATAGAGTTTAAGCATCGCTTAGTTATTTTGCAATCGATGTAGGGTTTTACTTGGTTTGGACATCAATTCTTGTTCGATTGTTAAAGATCGCGACATCAAAAGGTCGGGTGCATGACATTATTAGTGCCCTGTTAGCTATGAACTCAGCACAAAAGAAATTGCTCCGAATGACCCGGAAAAAGATGGACGCGCAAGCTTGTTGCTCGAAGCATCTTTTGGACTTTGACCCGTCAAGGTCGACAATGATGAGACCTGTCTTCTCCTTATGAGCCTTTCCAAGGATGGCTCACAAGTCACAACCCATTATCCTTTCCCTCCCTTCTCCTTGCGATTCTCTGTTGCTCGTCCACGCTCGTTGACCGACTTTGACTTATCGGTTCGCCCAACCCCATCAATTTAAGGCAACCAACAAGATGGTTGGATCGTCTTCAAAAGCCCTGCTAATATTTTTACGTTACCTTCCCTATCCAATTCAATTCGGTGACTTGATAACACTCTATTTCCTTTATAGTTTTATTTGATTTAGTTTCTTTTTAATTGGACTGTCTGCGAGTAGATATATAACTGATATCGTGATACTAAAAAAGCTTGTGCTTCTTCTCGCCATTCTTCCGTGCAGGTATTACCGATGCAGTAATTCACCTCGTGGGGTAGTGTCACCAGCTTAAGTTACCCTTTTTCGACTAATAAGTGACCTGGGGAGCTATGGCTACCGAAAGTAGAAGGTCGTCTATAAAAATAACTGCATGGTTTTAGATTTATTCTCGAGCATGTGCCCGCAGTGAATTGACCACAAAAATAGCACAGTTTGGTTGGTCAACAATGGACCTAAAAAGGGTAACTGCTTGTCTCTTCCTCTCTTTCCTTTGTTGTGTCATAACTTCAGTGGTTGTTCGAACTTATACAATTGTGGAAGTAACGATAGATGTAACAGAACCACATTTTCCATGACTATGATAGTCATGAACTGCTAAAACCCATCGATTCTCCTCACATACTTTAATTATACATATTTCCAATCAAATACCAAAATGTTATTTTATCCAATCTGGTATTGAGCTCTTCAAGATCGACTCAATCCAATACTTTTCTAAAATAAAAAATAAAAACAGCGTTAACTGATGTGGTCGATTTATTGCTAAATCACCATTAGATGTGCACTTGGGATACCAATGTGCCTTATTAGGATGATACCACGTTAACAAATTTACCTCAGATAGCCGAGATGCTTTCATGTCATTTTTCTTCATCCTAAACACCAGACTTTGCCAAGTTGGTATAATTTTGGCCGAGTATGAGCCCTGTCAACAATAATGCATCATTGTTATTTGAGCAACCAAATCACTTTCAGAAAAAGTGCATGACATGGCAATTTAGTCAAAAATGAGTTTTGAAAAATGAGTGAAAATTCAGGTATTCGGGATTTCGTTACCAATTAATCTCTTTCTGAATTCTTGTCTCGAGAATGCGTTCCACCTTCCGGGACTCAATCCATATTGTCAACTCGTTATTTAAATTTTGCATTAATATAGTCCATTTTCTCATTAGGCAATTAGTTAGTTTTTGCTAAAGGGTAAGGTTGAGCCCCATCTTTTATTATGTTTTCCCAAAAATACAGGTGCAACAAGCTTAATTAAGTTCGTCTTAGCAATGGTTGAAAACATGCAACGGTTTTTGCGTATTTGTTATTTGAATGAAGTGGGTTATAGGATGTTACAAACATATATAATGGGATGGAAGTTTAGAATAATCGACGCAAACACAAGAAAAAATGCATAGCTATTATAAAGTGCGATATATTTCTCCACTTTCCATATTTATTATTTTCTATGATGAAAGATCATGTCTACTGTTTACACTTTTCAAATTTTCTTTGATCTTTTCTCCATAGTTTATTTGCTGTTATCATGATCACCATCATCATTATGATCTGTCTATCTATCTTTGTTGACTGAACAGTGACTTTTGTTGATTGAACAGTGACTTTTCAGCGACCATTCCTACCCTTCTCCGTATCTGACGCGTCCCATTTTCCCCTTTCTCTCATCATTATTTCAAGGAAGAAACGAAGCGTCTTCATCTCTCTCATTCTAACCCCCATCAACACCAGAAGATCACTCCCTTCCTCCACGCAAGTAGTCGTAGTCGGAGATTTTTGTCGGAGATTTTTCCTCCTCTCATCTCTGTTTCTAGAAACGGAGCAAACCAGAAGCGTTCCTCTGATCTTTGTCTATCTTCCTTTCACATTTCTACACAACACATTACATCTGCTTGACAAGTTCGTGCTCTCCTGCTATTACATAAGCAATGCACCAAAATCAACTCCTCGTTCTTTTTCTCCTCCTCCTTCTGCGTCGGTCTTTTGGCATTGCTGTCGAAAATAATCAGTGCACAGCCTCTTGTGGGGAGATCACAAACATAAGCTACCCTTTTAAGCTAAGGGGCTATCCGGAGTACTGCAGCCACAAAAATTATGAGCTAGCCTGCATAGAGAATCGCACCATTCTGGCTCTTAAGTCAGGGGAGTGGTTTGTACACTCCATCAACTATACCAACTACATGATTAGGATTGTTGATGCTGGGCTGCAAAAGGGAAATTGCTCATCTTTTCCTCTCTACTCTTTCTTAGACAACTCCTCTCTTAGTTATCCCTACCAGCCATACAAATACGCAACATCAAAGGTGACGATTGTGGGCTGCACAAAAGCTAGTGATTCTCCGCTTTACATCGATGCTTCGTCGTGTCTTGGTGGGCTTCAATTTTCAAATGCCTCTACTACGAGAAGGCAAGCGTACGCTGTGGTCGAGGCGAATGTTTCATCCATGGAAACAGGATGCACTATAGGACGTCCGACGGCGATATCATGGCTGCGTGATGGCAATGATTATCGTTCCTATGCGCAAATTCACGAAGAAATGGTTGATGGGGCCGAGCTTTCATGGCTTCCAATGGCCTGTAAGGTGTATTGCCCCAGTGGTCAGTGCTTCCTGAGTTATAACCAACAAATTATATGCGAATCCGAGCAAGGTATGGACTTTTTGAGTTTGTTCGGTTTTCTTAAAAAATGATAATAAATATAGTTGTGAAGATATATTTGGTCGAAACTTGTGACGTTTTACATGCCCATTGAGATCAAGTTTTTGGTAAATGCTGTCGTGGAATTTTATTAGTATAATAACATAACGTTATTTGTTCGTCAGTTTATTTATTCAATTAAAAAACCGTCAACAAATCTTTATTGTGGCCTGAATAAGCGTCATTCTAAATTTTCTTCAGCTTTTACTTATCACATGCGTAGGCTCTTTCGTAGGAAAAATAAGCCATTACCTCGGGGTTATTAGCTGGTTTTTCGAGAACTCGCCCTATTACTTCTGCGGTCGCTGGAGTTTTCTAACGCTGCTGGAGTGTGGCTTGGGTAACATTACTACAATCTTCTCGTCGTGCGATTTATTTAGTGTTCTTAAATTCAAACAATCAATCCCACCCACAAATTTATTTCGCCTAATTAATCTTCTCATTTTGCTTGATCATGGTCGGATTATATGTCTCTTTAATTTTCTTCAGCTTTCACTTGTGAACACTTCGATCTCCATTGCGGATGGGATGCCTACCTCAGAGCGATGCTCTTTCTCTTTGATATCGGTAGCATCACTGTAATCTTCTCATTGTGAAATTGATTTAATGTTTCTTAACGCAATCATTTAACATACTCACAAAATGGCTCACAATTTTCTCGCGTTTTCACCAAAATGCAGTGTTTTTGTGCATGGTCCTGAAGTTTATCCTGGGAGCCCCATGGGTGATGTTGTTGCTAATATACAAATGGAGGGGAAGACACTTAGCGATGGATTTAAACATTGAAGAATTTTTGCAATCTAATAATAACTTCTTGCCAATAAGATACTCTTACTTAGACATCAAGAAGATTACGGGCAATCTTAAGGACAAACTAGGCAAGGGGGGTATGGTTCCGTGTTCAAAGGAAGGCTTCGGAGCGGCCGTGATGTTGCCGTGAAGATCCTGAAGAAGGGGAAAACGAATGGGAAGACTTCATCAGTGAGGTGGCTACCATTGGAAGAACTTATCATGTTAATGTGGTTGGACTCATTGGTTATCTTATTGCTTCGAGGGCTCTAAACAGGCTCTTGTGTACGATTTTATGCCCAATGGGTCTTTGGATAAGCACATATTCTCATGAGGAGAAGGAACTTCTCTTGATTGCAAGGAAGTGTATGCCATTGCTCTCGGAGTAGCCAGGGGGATTGAATATCTTCACCGAGGATGTGAGGTGCAAATTCTGCACTTTGATATGAAGCCCCACAATATCCTTCTGGACAAGGATTTCATACCAAAAGTTTCGGACTTTGGCCTTGCAAGATTGTATCCTACGGACTACAATACAGTGGCTTTGACAGATGCAAGAGGAACTTTAGGATATATGGCTCCAGAGCTAGCTTACAAGTACCTTGGAGGCATCTCTTACAAAGCTGATGTCTATAATTTCGGCAAATTATTGATGGAAATGGCCAGTCGGAGGAAGAATTCATACATGGTTACAGGGTGTACCAGCGATACTTAGTTTCCTTTATGGGTCCATGACCAACTTAGCGAAGGATTGGACATCCCGATGAAACAAGCTACCGAGGAGTATAGTAGAATAGTAAAGAAGATCATAATAGTTGCACTTTGGTGCATACAATGGACTCCTAGGGCTTGTTTGTTTGTATTTATAAACAAGGGTGTTTCTGTTTTTTTGTTCCATGGAACAAAAACGGAACAAAAACATGTTTGTTTACACTTTTGTTCATGGGAACAAAAAATATGTTTTTTTGTTCCTTGGGAACACATTTAGACCAAAAGCAAGAAACAAGAAACAAGAAAAACTTGTTTCTTGTTTTTGAATAGTTTGAAAAAAAAACACTTTTTTTTTTCTCTCTCTTGCCCTTCAACCATTGGTCGGCCGCCACCACTATTGCCCCCCACCGGTCGCCGGTCGCCCAATGTAAGCTTTCCCTCCACCTAATTGAATGCCACACCGATTTAGTTTGTGGATGGCAAAGGCAAGTCGTGCTCAACTGTCGTCTACCATAGGCTATGAAGCATGGACATGTTGCCCGTGCTTCAGTGTCGTGTCCGGCACGTGTAGAAGCATGTTGGACATGCAGTCAACGCATGTCAAATTTTTCTGCAAGTGGTCAATTTTTACCCGACACGTTTGGACACGCGCATTCGGAAGACAAAGGAGGATGGAAGGGACAGCGAGGGAGCAGAGATGAGGCAGCACGCGACGGTGAGCCCGCCACGGCGAGAGACGCCTAGAGAAAGAGCATAGACTAAGATGAGGGCCGCCACTGTGATGCTGCGATGGATCCGACGATGCTACAACTGTGAGGAAGAAAGGGCCAAAGGTGAGAGGAAGAGTAGAGGAAGAGGAGAGGAAGGCGGTCGTGCAGCGTGTGGCGGGGAAGGAGAAGGATCGAGAGGAGGAGAAGAGGAAGGACCGTGCAGCGAGTGGCAAGGAGTAAAGCTAGGATTTTGATAGGAAACATAAAAAAAAATTGGAGGGAGGGGAAGTGATAGGGACAGCCAGTCTGTCAGTGATGAGGAGAGAAAGAAAAATAAATTTGGGGTGGATGGAAATGGATGAGAGTTGGGAGGGAAATAAAAATATATGGGGCGGGGGGGGAGGGAAGTGCAGTAGACCTTAGTGGGGATTTTTTCCTATTGAAAAATAATTTCGAAAAAATACTGAATTTGAATTAAATTAATTATATATACAAAGTGTTCTAACGTGTCAGAATTCTATATTTTTAAGAAATGATGTGTCGACGTGTCGTGTCATGTCCCATGTCGGTGCTAATTAGGCTATAGGCAAGGGCTATGAGCATTAATGAGGGCCCCCTCACTAGATCTAGCCTCATTGAGCTATGATTTCTCATCAATGACTGGCGATCAACCACTAGCAAAATTAAAGGAAAAGTAAAATAGAAAAACTATCTTAAAAAATTTGAACTCTGTTTACCTCGGTATAGGGTATGTCACGTAAGACGCTCGACACCTTCATCAGCGTATTCCAGGCAAATTGACAGGATAGGCTGCCTCAATAAAACCTTGCTCATATGTTAATACTTACTTTCCCATTTGAATTGATAATGCCCTTTTCCTTGTAATCTCCCTTGGTTTAATTTCCTCTTGGTTGAAACCCTTTGCAAAGTGCATGCAACAAGCATTCCAATGCTCTAAAAAAAGTTGTCCTTGCTTTTGTTATTCTTTTACATGGAAACTGCCGAGAGAGGAATTTACCTCATGCAAAAATCTTACCAAAATGAAATACCATTTTTCGACTAAAAAGCAATCCAAGGAGCTGCAACCACCGAAAATATATCATTCAATCAAGTATTTAACTCTTTAGATTTCGCTAGATGCAGTAACTATGTTTTTACTGAGGCAAAATGTGTTTTTTTTTGCCATATACAATTTCTCTGCTTTTGGCCTCCAGAAAGTGGGATGCTGGTTACTTAATTTGTGATACCGAGAGAAATAACGAAAGTTTTTGGGGACCAAATCCGAAATAATAGAAATATTGCGTCCATGGATGCAGAAATTTGCCTCGCCATTGCTTCCTTGTAGTCTCTTGCTTTAGCGAGGGAGGTCGCTTCTAGAATCAAACGCAGTAAAACCATCAATTTCAAAAATTAATCAATCAAAACAACGAAAAAAGAAAAAGCGCAAAGGAGGAGTCGAATCGGCAGCGACGTGGTGCAGCATGTGCCTGGTGGGCACGCCGGTGGAGCCATGGGCGCATCCCGTGAACCAGCACGCCACCACGTGGACCTCCGGCGAGGCTTGCCCAAGGCGACCTTTCCCTCCACCTACTTGAATGCCACACCGAGCAGTTAAGCCTCCGGTTTCCTCAACTTCGACCAAAGCGGTGGCGTGAACCCATGCGTCCACGTTGCTCCGCCGAATCCCTCAGTGGCATCCGGCAGAAGTGAGTCTATCGAGGCTTATTTACGAGAAGCTAGAAGCTAAAAAAGCTTGTCCTTGTTCTGATCATTCTTTCATTTGAGAACTATCGATGAGAAAATTCACTTAATTTGGCAATGTTACCGACATAAGCTACCCTTTTGACTATAAATTGAAAATCGCCAAAATGTTTGGCTTCAAATTAGTAAATTGCTGAAAAGTTTATGACCAAATTGATATAATTAAAATGTTTGGGATTGAGTTGGCAAGTTGTCAAAATTTTTAGGACTAAATTCGTAAATTATCAAAAGCTTTAGAGCTGTGAAATATGTTTAGGATCTTGACATAATTTTTCCCCATCTTTCGATACAATTTCGTCTTGCAACACTAGTGGCAAACACAAACGGGCTGTACAGTGAAGTTTCGTGTGTAGCTTCCTTTCCTGGCGATCATGAGATTATGTGTACTTTTGAATATGTTTATGGATCACAATTTCGATGGTGTTGTCTTTAGCAATAGTAAAGATGTCAGACTGCAAAACGGAAGTTTAGATCCAATAAACAATCTAGTGATGGCTTTAAGCATAGCCTTTTAAGGAGCGAATTTGGATTCAGAGTCTTTGCTTAAAAAAATTATAATAATAAGTAGCACAAGACCTGCGCTATGCACGACTTCCCGACGCTCTGGTGGTTGCTATGCATGCGTCGCTTCATGGCACGCCACCTGTGGCCACTAACGAAAAATGATGGATTGAGAGAAACGATAAAATTTAGAAGAGACGATAAACAACTTTGATTTGAAGAAGGGGCGGGAGTCCGAGACGCTTATCTCGACAATAGATAGTGGAGACTTCCATTGGCCTTTCGTTCCATCGAAATTAGTCAATAATTAAATCAGAAAATATTAGTAGAAATATTCCAGCTCCAACAACACTCCTTTTTCTTTTTCTAAAAGAAAAGCTGAGGAGTAGAGCTTTCATTCTTCGAGTAATTCTATTCCCCAAGAATGAATCAATTAATCAAGGCCTAAAGGAAATCTCCCGAATCAATCAATTTGTCAAGAGAGTCTTTTTCTAGGAAGGTTCGCAACCCCTTGGAGCTCTTAGCCGATTCCGATGCGGTGTTGCTCGTCGACGAACGACCATCGACTTTGTTGACACGTCAATTGACAAATCCTGCACTTTGTCTTCTTCTGTCTTGGGAGAATGGACCAACCCATTTGTTTTGATTCCTTGTATGGGGTACCTGACCAAAAGCTATATCGTTCTCCAAAACCTTGCTCATTCGTTAACACTAGGCTTTCCAATCCAATTGAATTCGCGACTTGGTAATGACCTTTTCCTTATAACTCCATTCGATTTAATTTCTTCCTAATTAAAACCCTTGGCAAGTGCACGCACAACAAACATTACGATGTTAAAAAAAAAGAGCATGTCCTTGTTCTTATTTATCTTTTATGCAGGTCCTACCGATACGAAAACTCACCTCATGTGATAGCGTCACCGACATGAGCTACTCGTTCGACTAAAAGGCAATCTGAATAGCTCCGGCCATTGGACATACGATTGACGCTAAGTGGACCTCATGAGGGAATTAACAAGATCTCATTACGAGTAACCACAATTGACATAAGAATATTCAATATCAGTTGTTTTGACCACTTTAACATTTCAACTTAGGATCATATGCCTTGGCTAATCCCCAAGGTCACAGCTTGGTAGCTGGGATCACTAGTTCAGTCGGGCCATCACATGCTCCTAGTCTCTGCCAAGACCTTGGTCCTCCGTGTACCAAGTTTTGGCGCCAAGATCTCGATTTTGAGCATTGGTTCTAGGCCAAACTCAAGGTCTTCAGTCGAGGCCTTAGGATCTCGAGCCCCTCCTCACACAATCAGGGATAGCAGTAGGTAATGGATTTAGATTGTTCCATGACCTTGGTGGCAATGGAGTGTAATTCACAGCCACATTTTTTTTCCAAAAGAAATCCTATTACGTGAAGCGTTTATCACCAGCGAAAGTCTTTCTTCTAAATGAAAAAGTAGATGAAGAAGCAGAGCGAAGACTTCTAGGGGAGCACTTCCCGTTGGAAATGATTTGCTCAAGCTCGAAAGGCCTGCGAGCTTTCCAGGATGCTTTGCGACACGTGGATCCTTTTTAGCCTTTTCTTTCGCTCTATGTTTCTCGTATTACGCACGTCGATCGACTTTGACTTCTCAGTTGACAAGTCGCAACACTAGTCTTCTTCTATCACCTGAGATGGACCAACCCATTATTTTGACTCTAAATAGGGCCGTCTTCAAAAATTTTGTTCATTTCTTAATACTTGCTTTCCAATTTGACTCGAGTCGTGACTTGATAATGCGCTTTTCCTTGTAATTTCACTTGGTTGAATTTCCTCTTAATTGAAACCCTTTGCAAAGTGCATGTGACAAGCATTCCAGTGCTAAAAAAATTGTACTTGTTCTTGTTATTCTTTTACATGGGTATTATTGATGCGGGAATTTACCTCATGCGGCAATGTTACCAACATAAATTACCCTTTTTCGACTAAAAGGCAATTCGAGGAGCTGCGATCACTGAAGATATATTTATTCAGTCAAGTATGGGACTCTTCAAAATTCTCTCAATGGAGTAATTATGTTAAGAAAATAAACGACTTAATGGCGTTAGCTGATATGATCGAATTTTCCTATGGCCATTAGTTGTACCAAGAGGACACCAATGTGCCTTGTTAAGTTGACATCGTGTTAGCAAATTATATTCGACAGCTGAGATGCTTCCACGTCATCTTTCTTCATCCCATACGTTAGACGGCCGAGCGACTCTCTTATCAACTATATAGATGTACATGTTTTGATAGCAAGTTGATAATGGTTATTTTTTAGTATATGCCATCTGAATGGAAGGACGATAGTGCCTGTGTTCTGATAGAGGTGGGGGTGGGAAATATTATAAAAAAAGTCTTACAGTTATTATAATTATGTCAATTCAGTCCTAAAACTCTTTTTTTTTTTTTGCATCAATTAGATTCTAGATATTTTACATTTGTGCAAATTCAATCTATTTATTCAATTTTGGTCGGAAATCTCTAACATGAACCTTGGTCGTCTTACGCAACGATACCGATGCTGATGTAAATGATTTTAAATAATAGTTTAAATACTTTTTCTTGCATTATTTATTTATTTATTCTACTTTCTTTTCTTATTCTTTTTTTCTCCTTCCCTTATTCGGTGCATAATGTCTCCCCTTGTGCTTGTCTCGTCCGTCGACCAGCTTTGACTTTTCAGCAGACCATTCCCACACGCTTTCCCTTCTTTCATCCGTCCCATTGTGGTCAGTACACCCCCAAATCACTCCCCCACAATCTGTTTGTAGTCGGAGTTTTTTCTATGCCTCCTCTCATAATTGTTTCACGAAAGAAGCAGAGCCACTGGAAGTGTTCCTCCCGTCTTATCCTTCTTCCTCTCACATCTCAGCCCTAAAACACTAGATTCGCTTGACCCCTTCGTGCTCTTTGCTTTTGCATAACCGATGCACAAGGATCAACTCCTCTTGCTTCTTCTTCTTTTTCTAGTTTAGTCTTTCAGCATCGCCATCGAGAATGATGGGTGCACCACCTCTTGCGGCGAGGTCACAAACATAAGCTACCCGTTTCGACTGAGGGGCGACCCCAAGAGCTGCGGCGACGACAACTATGAGCTAGCCTGTGAGAATAACCACGCTATCTTGGATTTGTACTCGATCCAATATTATGTGTGGCGCATTGGCTTTACCAACTTCATTATTAGGCTCGCCGATATTGGGCTGCAAAAGGGCAATTGCTCATCTCTTCCTCGCCACTCTTTGGGGTACCTCCGCCTTTGGCCCGAACCGCATTGGCGTAGATTCATGCGATGCCACCATGCATATCCAACGTTATTTAAGATTGTGGCGATCGTGGACTACACGGAGGCTGTCGATTCTCGCTTTAACACCGACGCTTCCTCGTGCCTCAATGGGAACGAATCTTTGAATTTATCTAGCAGGAGAAGGCGAGTGTATGCCATGGTCGATGCGAACGTCTCGTATGTGGGAACTTCATGCACTATAGAGCTTCTGGCAATGATACCATGGTGGACTGACGGCAAAAATCTTCACTCATATGAGCAAATTCATGATCTGATGGTTTTTGGGTTTGAGCTTTCCTGGCTTTCCGCCACTTGTCATATTCATTGCAAACATTATTCTGAGTGCCACGTCAGCGAGAAGTACCAAATTCAGTGCAGTGACAAGAAAGGTAAGGACTTTTGAGTTTGTTCATTTTACTTAAAAAGAACAAAATATTGTGAGTCAAAACTTGTGAAATATCGTCTTAACGTGAAATGCAGCTATCTATAACATCTTTTCAGTGCCTATTTGATTTGCACATGCCTACAAAGATCAAGTAGTTAAGTAAATGTTGTTGTGGCATCTTATATGTATAGTAGTAAGTACATTATTTAACCATTTGTTTATTTATCTAATTTTAATGCTGCCAATAGATCTTAATGGATTGAACCGCTATACTCAGTCATTGATTATGGTCTAAATATAGTGTCTTTTAGATCTCTTCAGCTTCCACTTGTCACGTTTTCTTAACTCTTTTGCAGGAAATATTATCGGGCATTTCCTCGCCTGTATTCTCATGTTAACGGAAATGATCTCATCTTATGGCATCGACAACATCGTTAGAATTTTCTCATTGTGAAATTGATTGAATGTTTCTAAATGCAAACATTTTACCACACCCAAAAATTGGTTATCAGAATGATAAGGCACTCATAATTTCTCGCCTTTTCCCCAAAAATTACAGAGCCATTCATAGCCGTGAAGTTCATATTGGGAGCCCCATGTGTGATGATGTTGCTAATACGCATGTGGAGGAGAAGACACTTAGCAATGGACCAAGAGGTTGAAGAGTTTTTACAATCTAACAATAACTTCTTACCAATAAGGTACTCTTACTCGGACATCAAGAAAATCACAGGTGGTCTTAAGGACAAGCTAGGCAAGGGAGGATATGCTTCTGTGTTTAAAGGAAGACTCAAGAGCGGTCATGATGTTGCGGTGAAGATCCTGAAGAAGGGGAAAGAGAATGGCCAAGACTTCATCAGCGAAGTGGCTACCATTGGAAGAATTCATCATTTTAATGTGGTTGGACTCATCGGTTTTTGCTTCGAAGGCTCCAAACAAGCTCTCATCTATGATTTTATGCACAATGGGTCTTTGGATAAGCACATTTTCTCACGCGGAGAGGGGACATCTCTTGATTGCAAGAATGTGTATGAGATTGCTCTCGGAGTGGCCAGAGGGATCGAGTATCTTCATCGAGGATGCGACATGCAAATTCTACACTTCGACATTAAGCCTCACAACATCCTTCTCCACAAGGATTTCACCCCAAAAGTTTCCGACTTTGGGCTTGCAAGATTGTTTTCGCCTAACCAAAACACCGTGTCTCTAACTGCCGCTAGAGGAACCTTGGGATACATGGCTCCGGAGCTAGTCTACAAGAGCATTGGGGGAATCTCTTACAAAGCCGATGTCTATAGTTTTGGCAAATTGTTGATGGAAATAGCCAATCGGAGGAAGAATGTGGACACGGTCACAGAGCATTCCAGTCATGCTTACTTTCCTTTATGGGTTCATGATCAACTTAGGGAGGGATCCGATGTCCCAATAGAAGAAGTTAATGAGGATGATAAGGGAATAATAAAGAAGATGATGATAGTCGCTCTTTGGTGCATCCAATGGAGCCCAAGAGACCGTCCTTCGATGCGTAAAGTCTTGAAAATGCTCGAAGGAGAAACAGCTGATCTACAAGTACCTCCTAAGCCACTCTTTTATCCAACTGAAATGTCAACAGGGGATGATGGAATTTGGACCAACCAGGACAATGATACTGCATCTCCCTCATCAACTTCTACAACAACTTATGAAGCTTCTCATCTTGAGCATTCTAGTACTAGTATCACACACATGAAGATAAACATCAATAGCACGTAGTTCGGATCTCATATATGACAAATAGAAGCGGACTGTATTGATGAAGTGGATGTCCTTTCATGGCCATCACCAGATTGTATATGTTTATGACTATGTTTATGAATCTTAAACTGTATTTCAGCGTAGTCCTATGAGGTGCGAATTTGGGTTTCGGATTCATTGTTCAAAAGCCCAACTAGCACGCAGCTCGTGCTAGCACGGCTTGAGCGGCATCTTAGCAGTGGATGTACGAGTCACTTAATGGCTCACCAATTCTTGCTTACGCCTAATGCTGAAAAATGACGAAAGGAGGAGAGATAATGAGCAAAAAGTTCGTTTTATAAATTATTGTTTCTTTTACAAGGTTGCTAAAGTTGTTTAATTGGGGAGGTCTTCTGTCGATATGGAAGAAGGGCGAGTTGCATCACTTACAACTTCTTTGTTTTTGGGCCTCCAAAAATTCCGAAATAGTAATAGAAAGATCCCTCGTAATTCGTAGTTCCATTCAACACTCGAGTGAGGGTGGAAGGCGATGACAAATTTAAAGAAGAAGGCGGCGTAGTGAGGCGTGGGCGTGGCGGGGATGATGGTGGAGCCGCGCAAACCAGCCGCGCCACCACGTGGCTGCCAGCGAGGCTTGCCCCGCGAGCTTACTCTAGCTCCTTGATTGCCACACCGAGTGGCTCGACCAAGTGGCGACGAGAACCCGTACGTTTTCTCGCCAAACATGTTAGTATATGCAGATAGAAAGATTCTGGGTTCATTCGAGAAGACGGATCTGACTGGCAGTTGGTTGTTTGCATATATTTCTTATCTGTTTCTGCAATCTATGTGAATGCTATTGGATAAATCATTCAGTCCGAGCAGTTTGGCCCTTTGTTCTTAGTTGATTTCGTTAGTTTATCTTGGTGGCCTCACAACGTTGGGGTCCTGTTGTTTTGGAAATCAGTTCAAACGATCAGCCATGGTCTACTTGCTTTATAATCTGGGCATTTCAATCCGCCAATTAGCAGCTGGGTGAATAAAATGCTGTGATTATTTATCTAAAGCTTCAAGGTCAATGTGTGGCGCTATCATCAGTGCTTATTCTTTTGGCAATCTATGTCGATTCCTATACATAAGGAATTGCCCAAATGTTTGCCTTCCATCATTTTCTAAGGGTTTCAGGACCCATTGAGCTCTTTGCATGACCGAATGTTGGTCTATCATTTTCTAAGGGTTTCAGGACCCATTGAGCTCTTTGCATGACCGAATGTTGGTCTAGAAAGATGATCATCTTTTGGCCGAGCGTCTCTTTCTCTATAAAGAAGGAAATTTAGCTTTTCTAGTAAGAGCAAGCGCTGCAGCAGTCGATAAGCTTGGCTTTGGCTTCTTGTCCGTTCTTTCATTTATTTGGGGGAGTCAGAGCCCGTAGCTCCTTTAATTCAGGTGATGTTACCAACTCTCTACTCTTGCCTGACCTCGACTAACTGGTAATCATGCCATGCTTGCGTTCAAACAGGTTGAACCAGACCTAGCATGACAAACGCAGCAATGGCTAGACTTGCTGGGGACAAAAGTGCTCACAGAGGGAGGGGTGGGGAGGCATAAGGTATTTCGACACGTGTTTGAGATTCTGTTGAGAGAGAAGCTCCTGAAGGCATATGCTTGCTATCTATCATCTTCCACCGGGCTTGTCACTGGGACACTGTATCTATCAAACGAAAGACTGGCCTCCAACGGTGTTGGTGATGACCCCCTTTGCCATTGCTTTTCCTCTGGGCAGCAACAGAGGATGCCTTGCATGGTAAGCTTTTCCAATCTTCCTTTACTTACATTGACTCTAGGATTGCCGTTTCAAATCGTTAAGGCCTGAGTGTTTGTCATAATCACAATAAGTTTTTGACGCATTACAAATTCATTGTAGAGGTATTGAATATCTTCACCAGGGATATGAGATGCAAATTCAGCACTTCAAACCATACAATAGCCTTTTGGCTCCTATAGTATCAGACTTTGGGTTTGCAAAGCTGTTGGGAAAATGACTAATCATTGGGAAAAACAATAGGATCGGAGTTTAAGGCCTGATAATGCTTTCTTTAAGGAAATATATATCTGACAACTTTGCTAGTACTTATTGGCAAATATCATATAGGACATAACAAAATCTTGAATTGAGAATGTTCGTTGGCAAGTCTAAAATTTATTCTGAAACTCTCGTAGGGAAATGATGGAAACAATGGCTTTTTTTTTCCTTGAGAAAGAGACAACAAAAGGAGAGTTTTTAAAGAATTGAACATTTATAACCTTTTGACGGTTAAGAAGTCATGTTAAAAATACAAAATTTCTTCCCAAAATTAAAAAATCTATGTCTGAACAGACATAACTTTCCATTTCCAAAGCAGTTTGACTCGCTTCTTGCATATTTTTTTTTCCTTTTTTCTTCCTTTTGTCACAATTGGCCATTGTCCATTGGCAAGGTCAGCGCAATGCTTAGCGAGGTCACCCTGCCGAGCATGGGTTGACCTTGCTAGATTTGAAGAGGGGAATCCTTGTCAAGGCTCCCCCTTGCGTGGCTGGTGGCCGGCCCTCATTTATGGGCATTGGCTAGTCACTAGAAAAGGGAAAAGAAAAGAGAGGTAAAATGAAAAGAAAAAAATTGCAAAAATATTAAAATATTAATTAAATTGTTCATGTTAGCATGGACGGTGCCATGTAGACTAGCCATGTCTACATTAATAACATCCGGTCAAAACTAGCTGAAAGGACTAAAGTAGCATTAGGTCAAAATGATTATCACTACATTAGCACCAATGTAATATATTTATGACTTTTCTGACACATTTCCTAAAAATGAGGAATTTTTTTTGTTCGATTTTCTCAAAATAAAAAGTTGTTAGGATATATTTGGTCAGAACTTTAGAAATTTCATCTAAATATGAAATTAAGCTCTAGCCATCTCTATATACTTTCAAAGCATATGTAATTTAAAAAATGCCATTAGGATTAAGTAGTTAGGTAATTCGTGTTATGGTATTTTATATCTATACTAATAAATGCATCTTTATTAATTTATTTTGGATTGTGCCATCAAATCTTATTGGATTGAATTGATCTAATAATTGCTTTCACTTATGTACTCAAAATCTCCTACAGCAATTGACAATTACCTCTTAAAGATTGTCCGAGGAGTATTCAGTTGGTCTAGCTCTATGGCATCTGTAACATTGAAACAATCTTCTTGCTGTGGGATTTTTTTTTTTAATGATTGATGAATCCATCGTGGCCCCACATGTCCGGATGGCACCAAAGTGCCGGGCCCCCTATACCACGAGAGAAACTAACAACATGTCTATGATTTCATCCATAATGATCATTGGCTAAGCTCATTTTTCATGACGACAATGGATTTCTCTTGATTGCAAGGAAGTGTACAGGATTGCTTTTGAAGTCGTTAGAAATTTCAAGAATCTTCATCGAGGATGTGAAATGCAAATTTTGCACTTCGATATTAAGCCTCACGATATTCTTCTCGATGGAAATTGCACCCTAGAAGTTTCCGACCTTATGCTCGCTAGATTATATCTCACGAACGGGACAATTGCCATTTAAGTCCTAAATCTTTTGCTACTTTGTCAATTAAGTCCTAAACCTTTTTTTTTATGTCAAATAAGTCCTAAACCTTTTGCAACTTTGCCGATTAAGTCCTTCCAGCGGATTTTGGCCGGATAATGCTGACGTGGCAATGACATGGCACGTCGGAGCTCACCGGCCAATGAGTTTAAGGGAAAAAAAGAAAAAAATATAAATTGCCACGTCGCCGCCACATCGTCGCCGACGAGCTCCGGCGCACCATGTCAGCATTTTCCGGCCAACATCCGCCAGAAGGACTTAATCGGCAAAGTTACAAAAGGTTTAGGACTTATTTGGCATAAAAAAAAAGGATTATGACTCAATCGGCAAAGTAGCAAAAGGTTTAGGACTTAAATGGCAATTGTCCCTCTCACGTCCTATATCATCGCGTCTTTCATTATCAATATAAGGAACTTTGGAATTCATAGTTCCCGATTTGGTCTTCAACAATCTCGGATGCGTCTCTTACAAAGCTTTTTCGAATACAGTATTTTCTGTATTTGGCCTCCAAATATTCCCGAAGAACACTTTTTTCGATAACAGGCTCGTTAATTTGGGTTTCAAGACGAAATAACAAAAAGTTGAGGGGACAAAATCCAAAATAACAGAAAGGTCGCTCCGTGGATGCAAAGATCGCCTCCCTGTTGCCTCCTTTCCTTCTAGTAGTCTTTCGCTTTAGCAAGGACAGTCGCTTCTACAACCGCCAATTCAAAAATCAAGCCAAAAAACTGTCATTCGATTCAGATTCTCGTTTATCGTTCTCTCTATCTCTCTCTCTTGTGATCTTATCGAGACGTCTCTCCTCTTTTTTAGATTCCATCTCCACTCTCTTTTCTCGTGCGATCGTTTCTCGAATCGCTGTCGCACGCGACACTCGCGCGAGAGACGAAGAGGAAGGACGACGAAGAAGACCAATGGGCGGCGGAGGCGAATGGGAGGCGGCACGGGGCGGCACGTGCATGGTGGGGATGCCTGTGGAGCCACGGGCGCATCGCGCGAACCAGCACACCGCCACGTGGGTCGCCGGTGAGGCTTGCCCCGTGAGCTTCCACTCCAGCTACATGAATGCCACCTCGAGCGGCGTGGCCTTGGGCTTCACCAACTTCAACCAAAGCGGCGGTGGCGGAACCCGTACGTTCGCGTTGCTCCGCTGAATGCGTCCGCGCGGTCTGGCAAGAGTAAGGACTATCGAGGCGTATATCCGCATTGGAAGTAATTATCGCTGGTTGGGCTTAGGGATGGTTCTGATGAGGCCGGCGCTTTGCTGGTGCTTGCAGGTCCGATGGACAAGATGTTCGGCGCGCTGAACCGGTGTGGGAAGAGGTTCGAAGATGCTTCGCGAAAAGCAGAGGCGCTCGTGGAGAATGTCTGGCATCACCGTGAGTTTTCTCTACAATTTTTTCTCGCTCCATTTCTATATAATCATATAGAAAGATTTTGGATTCATTCGTGTAGACGCACCTGATTGATGATGATTGCTTGCTTGCTTGCATATATTTATTCTCTAATTCTGCAATCTATGTGAATACTATCGAAGTAATTGTTCAGTCCAAGCAGTTTGGCTCGTTGTTCTTAATTGACGTCGTTTGTTCAGCATCATGGCCTCACAACGTTGGGGTCCTGTGGTTTTGGAAATTAGTTCAAACATCAGTCATTGGCTTATCTTGCGACTACCGTAAGAAAAAAGATACATGCTCTGTAATCTGTGCATATAATCCGTCAATCAGCAATTGGGTGGATCAAATCCCATGATTATGTATCTGGTGGAGACTCAAATTTAATGTGCGGTGCCATCTTTGGTGCTTATTCCTCTGGCAATCAATGTCAATTCCTTTGTATAACAAATTGCCAAATCCACAACACGGTATTTCCATGGATGACATGGTTTGTTTTCTGGTGATATATTCATTTTTTTTTTGGGTCTTAAAACATACTTCTTCATTAAATCGAAAGGGTTGTGAAGACATATCACAACCTTCACAACACAACAAGTCTAAAAGGCCGGGAAGGGGGGGTGGAACAACCAAGTTTGGGGAAGAGCGTGTCGTCGCTGGGCTTTTACGACCCAATCCGCGACTCTATTACAAGTTCTTGGGCTGACTTTGAGTTTGACATTGGAGAGCTGACTTAGGTGGGCTTGGGCTTCGGTGACAGTAGCAAAAGCATCCATGTTGAGTTGATCTGCAGGTGTGCTTATCGCCGACGCTAGATTAACACAACCTATCTCTATCTCCACTTCCTTCCTGCTGTTCAGAGATGCAATATACATTAGGGTTTATGTCAGTGCTAAGGCTTTTGCTTGGAACAGCGACGACGCTGTGGTACATCGGGCGAATCCATCCAGTAGTACTCCTCGATGGTCTTTGAAGACGCAAGCGATCGTACTCTCTCCCGAATCTGAGTCGAACGAGCCATCAACGTTGGCTCGAGTTGTTCCAATCGGGGGAGGGATCTATCTTGTCGGTAAGGGATCCTCTTTGTTCTTCTTTTTCTAGGGCTTGTCGTTCCACTGATTGAAGTTTTCCCACTCTGCTTTGGCTGATTGGATGACTGACTATGGATTTATCGGTTGGTTTCTGAATATCTCTTCGTTTCTTGCTTTCCATATATGCCACAAGATCTCGGCTAACAATTCAAGCTTTACAGAAGGGTGTGAGAAGTTAGCTAGCCATACCTCCATACTGCTTATAGTTAGAGTGTCGATTTTGACGTTGATTTCAGAGTTGTCCTAGATGAGTTTGGTCCAGGGGCAGAGGAGAAAGATGTGCTCGACCGTCTCTAGGGCTTGCTTGCAAATTGGACAGGTAACATCAAGCATTATTCCTTTTCGAGCCAAATTGTCTTTCATAGCAAGGGCGTTTTGACAGATTTGCCATAAAAAGAACCTAACTTTCGGTGGAGTTCTTGCAGTCCATATTTGATGCCAGAGTCTTTTTGGGATAGAGTAGGAAGTTGAGGCTTGTTGGTGTGATGGATTGTTTTGACAAGCTCTTAAGTAATTATATGCACTTTTAATAGTGAGTTGTCCTGTCTTGGAATGCTCCCACTTCAGTGAATCTTCAGATATTTGAGTTGATGCGTATAAATGTTATTTATTTGGCCGTAACGTCATCAAACATGTTTTCTATCTTTGTAGTGTTCCACCCATCATTCTCTGCATTAAGTAGGTCTGAGACCCATTTAGGATCGCCTCTGTTGGCTGGCCCTCCTATCACTCCTCTGGGGATCCATTTCTCTTCTCTGATGCTAATTTTTCTGCCATTCCCTACTACCTAGTGAGAAGTGTTTTTAAGAACCTCATGGCCCAAAAGTAGACTTTGCCAGCCCCAGGATGGTCTAACTCCTCTGGCAGCATGCAAGAAGCTTGTATTAGGATAATACAGTCCTTTGAATAGTTTCTCCCACAATGCATTGGGATTTTGAGCCAATCTCTGAGCTTGTCGACTTAGCATAGCTCGATTGAGATCTGAGAGGTCTCGAAAGCCTAGCCCTCCTTCATCTTTGTGCTTCTTTAGAGTGTCTCATTTCTTCCAATGTAACCCCCTTTGTGTAAATCCATTTTTCCACCAGAAATCAGCAATTTTACTTTCTATGGCCTAGCAGATAGAACTAGGGACTTTGAATATGGACATGGCATACTGTGGTAAAGCTTGCACTATTGCTTTCAGCATAATATCCTTACCTGCTTTGGATAATAAATTCTCCTTCCAGCCTTCAAGTTTCTTGTTAACTTTGTCCTTTATCCACAAGAACATTTGTTTTTTGGTTTCCCCCCAATCTGAGAGAATTCCGAGGTAGTTTCCTGTCCTTTGAAGTTCTGGCATTCTCAATTCATGCATCATGTTCCTTTTTAGAGCTTGTAGACAGTCTCTACTGAAGTAGCCTCCTAACTTGTTGAGATTGACTGTTTGCCCTGAAGCCATGTAGTACTGGTTTAGCACCTCAGAGATGTTCTGACATTCAACGAATTTCCCATCCAAGAAGAGGATCAAATCATCAGCAAACATGAGGTGAGATAGTGTAGGACAATCTGTGTTTAGTTTTATCCTTGTAATTAGGCCATTTTCCACTCTTTGATGCAATAATATTGACAGCACATTTGCTATGATTATGAACAGGTAGGGTGAAAGAGGATCTCCCTATCTTATGCCTCTGGTCAGTTGGAAAGTAGGTAAGGATTCACCATTTAATTTGACATTGTACGTCACTGTAGAAATACACTTCATATTCCACAAAACCCAGGTATTGCAGAATCCCATCTTCAACATGCATTCTTTTAAAAAGTCCTATTCCACTCTATCATAGGCTTTTTTCATGTCGACCTTAGCTATTGCATTGAACTTCTTTTTCCTTCTTCTCATGTGTAGTTGATGTAGTACCTCTTGCACAATGAAAATATTATCTTGGATTTGCCGATCTTTTACATAGGCACTTTGTTCTTCAGCTATAATCTCAGGAAGCCATGTTTTTAGTCTGTTGGCTAAGACTTTAGAGATTATTTTGTATGAGAAGTTGCATAAGCTAATTGGTCTGAACTGATCTAGCTTTTCAGGACTAGGGACTTTAGGAATTAAAGTGATAAATGTTCTGTTTAGCTCAAGATGCATGTGTCCTGTGTTGAGGAAGGACTGCACTTCTTGGAACACATCTGTTTTGATTTCCTCTCAATGAGACTGAAAAAACTTACCACAGAACCCGTCGGGGCCAGGTGCTTTGAGAGCTCCAAGTTGAAAAACAGCTTTAGTCACTTCCTCCATGGTTGCTAGTTCAGTAAGCTTCGAATTGGTTTCTTCATTTATGGTGTTGGGAATAAGTGCAATGACTGGGTCAATACATCTGTTTCCTGAGGATTTGTATAGGTCTTTAAAGAAGTTTGTGCCCATTCTTTTTAGTTGTGCAGTATCTCTGATCCATCTTTCATCATCACTTCATCGAGGACGTGAGATGCAAATTCTACACTTTAATATCAAGCCCCACAACATCCTTCTAGACAAGGATCTCACCCAAAAAGTTTCGGGCTTTGGGCTTGCAAGATTGTATCCCACTGACTACAATACCGTGGATTTGACAGACGCGAGAGGCACCATAGGATACATGGCTCCGGAGTTAGTTTACAAGAACCTTGGAAGCATCTCTTACAAAGCTGATGTCTATAGTTTCGGCAAATTGTTGATGGAAATGGCTAGTCGGAGGAAGAATTCAGACATGGTTGGAGAGTGTTCCAGTCAAACTTACTTTCCTTTATGGATTCATGACCAACTTAGCACAGAATTGGACGTTCCAATGGAACTAGCTATTGAGGACGATAGGAGAATAGTAAAGAAGATCATTATAGTTGCACTTTGGTGCATACAATGGAGTCCTAGTGACCACCCTTCGATGCGTAAAGTCTTGAAAATGTTGGAAAGAGAAGGAGATGATCTACAAATACCTCTGAAGCCACTTTTTTACCCCACAAAAATGTCGACGCGTGATTATGGTACTTACACTGACGAAGCCGATAATACTATATCAAGTTCATCAATTAGCAAAATAACTTATGAAGATTCTCCTCTTGAGAATATTAGTATTGGCGTTATACAAGTATAGGCACATCTGGACCATGTGGCAAGTAGACACTTGATCGTATACATGATTTTTTTTTCTGGGAACTTCCCCTTTTATGGCCATCTTCAAATTGTATATGTTTAACAATTATCTACATGGATCTTAATCAGGACTATATCGTGTTATATTATCATATTAATGACGGTATGTTTTATAATTTGGGCTTTCAAATCCCATAGAAAACCTAGTGACGTCTTTTAGCATAGTCCATCGGGAAAAAGATTGGGTTTTGGAGGCTCTGCTTCAAAAAATCCAAGCAGCACGCATCCTGCGCTGGGCTTGGCTTCACGGCGCTCCAGTGGTCTTCATAGACGCTTCGCTTCGTTGAACAATAATTGTCGCTACAAATAATGTTGAAAACCGGCGTATGGATAGAGATGACCAAATTTTACAAGAGATTAATGATAAACGACTCCTTTGATTAAAGAAAGGAGAGTGCAAGACAGTTGTTTAACTTTTAAACTTTTATCGACTTTTTTTCCATCGAAAATTAGTTTAAAACTATATTAAGGAATAGTGGGAGACAACAAAGATGATCTCTCCTCCCTTACAACTATAACAGATAAGATTAGTTAACTGTTTGTTTCTTTTACTAGGTTGCTCATATTGCTAACGTTATTTACTAATAAATGCCCACTTGAGAAGGATGTAAGTTCTCGTTTTGTTTTGTTTCAAATTAATTGTTTAAGCTATTACATTAGGCGGAAATTGTATCCGAGCAGGAGTTTTATGTCATCCTTATTAAAATTAGGTTTGAGCATTTAAATTCACTTGAGATATATATGTTTATTGTACGTATTCAAATTTCAGGATTGTGTTAACCGTTCCATCATTATTTATAATAATTTTTTAAGCAGCAGGTCACTCTCCACATTAAATTGATTGTACCACAAATAGCGACGGGGCAAACAAAGTCCGACTTTGAGAATGGATGTGAGATTTTACAAATTATTAGATTTAACTTGGCAGGTTTTATGATTGACTTCTTCTTGTTTTTTTTTTTTCAATGTTGAGTGTATTTACTTCTTAACTCGAAGTCCAACAATTATATGGATCTTATTGTATTCTTTTATCAACGTGCAAAGATAAAAGATCAAGATGGTGAGTTGCATCTTTTTCAATTTCTCTGTGTGTTTTTTCTTTCTTTCTTTTTTTTGTGTTGGCCAGATACAATATCTCTATTTTTGGCCTCCAGAGACCATCCGGTCTTCCCAAGAAGGGCACAAAAAGGAGGAGCATGGCCAAAACTCTCATCGAAAAAAAGAAGAAGGAATACTCTCTTTTTTGTGATACAGTGAATGCTTGAATGTCAAGATCGACGTATTTTGAGTTATAGCATGACGATGGCGACCACGAATATAGCATGCGTGGAGTTGATGGTATTAGACTGATGTATGTTCCGGTTTTAAATTAGAATTATACTAATTTAGACATATCTGAATCAATGCACATGTGCTTAGTCTAATAAAATCTACCTAGACTTAGCATTAGATGTATACTTAGGACACCGATGTGCCTTATTAGGATGGTACCATATTAACAAATTGATATAAGACGACCGAGATGCTTCCATGTCATTTTTCTTCATTCTACACATTAGACTTTGCCAATTTGGTATAGTTTTGATTGAGTATGAGCCCTATCAAAAAAATAATGCATCATCGTTATTTGCGCAATCAAATCACATAAAAAAAAAAAACACATGACATGGCAACTCTGTTACCAGAAGCACTAAATTAATCCGATTTTGAGGGTATTGGCTACTTGATTGAATTTTTAAAAAAAGGTCTTGAAAAAGCAGTGAAAATTTAACTACTTGCGATTTCGTTGCCAATTAATTTCTTTCTCCGAGTTCTTGTTTCGAGAATGCATTCCATCTTCCATGACTCATCCATATGTTCGACTCTTTACTTAAATTTTCCATTAATATACTTCATTTTCTCATTAGGAAATTAGTTAACTTTTGCTGAAGGGTAAAGTTAAGCCCCATCTACCAAAGAGTACTCCTCATTTCATGTTAAGAAGATTCAAATGACCACACGAAAGATATGGCACATAATGCATTCTCTCGTTATGCATGATAAACATAAGTAAATATGAGTTTCCTTCTTATTCATAAATCTCTTTTGAAATAAATGTATAATTTATTTAGCGATACTCAAAGTTAAATAAAGAATCCTCCAATCATTATCTAATCACATTTGTCTCTTGCACATCTTTGAGAAAATATATGATCTTGATAAGCACAACGGACATGATACTGATCTGATATGTAAGAGAATGCATGGACCGAATTATATTCTATAATACAAAAGAGTAAACATGTGTGAAATTATCAATTTGACACAAAAAAAAATTTGAGATCTTCGCGATGGAAAGATACAATACTTTAAAGCCAAATGCGCCACGTGAGCCTTCGGCCACAAATAAAAGTCAGAGTTGATCAAGTCCAATGCTAAAATTTGCTAGAGATTATATTTTTGTTCCCCTTTGTTGAGTGAATTGTTGACTTTTCAGCGACCGCTCCTATCCCTCCACGTGTCTGACCCTTCCCCTTTTTTTCCCTCTCATCGTTATTTCAAGGATGAAACACAGCGTCTTCCTCTCATCCTTTACCTCAACACCTCAAAATCACTCGCTACTTGTAGTCGGAGATTTTTCCTCCTCTCATCATCACTGTATCAAGAAACGGAGCAAACCAGAAGTATTCCTCTGATCTTTGTTTATCTTCCTTTCACATTTCAACCCCAAACATTAGATCTGCTCGACAAGTTCGTGCTCTCATGCTATTGCATGAGCAATGCGCCAAGGTCAACTCTTCGTTCTTTTTCTTCTCCCCCTTCTTCTACGTCGGTCTTTTAGCATCGCTGTCGAAAATAATCAGTGCACAGCCTCTTGCTGGGAGATCACGAACATAAGTTACCCATTTAGGCTGAGGAGCTACTCGAAGTTCTGCGGCCACCAAAATTATGAGCTAGCCTGCATAAATAACCGCACCATTCTAGCTCGTAAGTCAAGCGAGTTGTTTGTACACTCCATCGACTATACCAACTCCACGATTAGGATTGTTGATGTTGGGCTGCAGAAGGGCAATTGCTCGTCTCTTCCTCTCTACCCTTTCTTTGATGACTACTTTCCTAGTTATCCGTGGCTACAATTCCAATACTCGGTAACGTGGATGACGATTGTGGGCTGCACAAAGGCCATCAATTCTCCACTTTACATCGATGCTTCGTTGTGCCTTGATGTGATTCAATTTTCGAATTTCTCTACTACAAGGAGGCGAGCGTACGCCATGGTCAATGCGAATGCTTCGTCCGTGGAAACTGAATGCACTATAGAGCACATGACGACAATACTAAGGGCGGTTCATGACAATGATTATCATTCCTATGCGCAAATTCACGAATGAATGGTTGATGGGTTCGAGCTTTCATGGCTTCAAATTGTCTGTAAGGCGCATTGCCACAGTGGTCAGTGCTCCCTGAGTGAAGAGAAACAAATTAAATGTGAATCCGAGTAAGGTACAGACTTTTGAGTTTGTCTAGTTTTCTTTAAAAAATAAAAATAGTGAATATTGTCATGAAGATATATTTGGTCGAAACTTGTGAAATTTCACATGTCCATTTAAATCAAGTTTTTTCTAAATGCTGTTGTGGCATTTTATTGGTATAATTACATACAGTTATTTATTCGTATGTTTATTTATTCAATTAAAATATCACCAACAAATCTCTGTTGTGGTCTAAACAGGCGTCATTCTAAATTTTATCCAGCTTTCACTTGTCACATACGCAAACTCTTTTGCAGGAAAAATAAGCCTTTTCTTCGATAATATCGCCATGCACATTGGCTGGCACTATTATTATGTCCTTGTTCACAAGCAATTTTTGAGGCCGTTGGATTGTGGCTTGGGTAACATTACTACAATCTTCTCATTGTGCAATTAATTTAGTGTTTTTTAATGCAAACAATTGAACCCACCCACAAGTCAATTTCATTACGTATTAATTTCTTTTATCTATTTAGTTCGAAATTCGCCTATAAATCTTAGTGGATTGAACCGACGTGCTCATTGCTTGCTTATGGTCTAATTACGTCTCTTTAATTTCCTTCAGTTTTCACTTGAAAACGCCTCAATGGCTATTGCAAAATGCTCGCTTTTTGATATCAGTAACATTACTATAATCTTACCATTGTAAACTTGATTTAATGTTTCATAACGCAATCTTTTCACACACCCACAATTTTCTTGTGTTTTCCTCAAAATGCAGTGTTTTTGTGCTTGGTTGCGAAATTCATCCTAGGAGCCCCATTTTTGATGTCATTGCTAATATGCAATTGGAGGAGAAGACACTTAGCAATGGATCATGACATTGAAGAATTTCTGCAATTTAGTAATAACTTCTTGCCGATAAGATACTCTTACTCAAATATCAAAAATGTTACGGGCAATCTTAAGGACAAACTAGGTGAGGGAGGGTACGGTTTTGTATTCAAAGGAAGGCTACGGAGCGGCCGTGATGTTGCGGTGAAGATCCTGAAGAAGGGGAAAGCGACAATGAAGTGGCTACCATCGAAAGAATTCATCATGTTAATGTGGTTGGACTCATTGGTTATTGCTTCGACTGCTCTAAACAAGCTCTCGTGTATGGATTTATGAAGAATGGGTCTTTGGATAAGCACATATTTTCACGAGGAGAAGGGACTTCTCTTGATTGCAAGGAAGTGTATGCGATTGTTGTCAGAGTAGCTAGGGGAATTGAATATCTTCATCGAGGATGTGAGGTGCAAATTCTACACTTTGATATCAAGCCACACAACATCCTTCTGGACAAGGATCTCACCCCAAAAGTTTCCAACTTTGGGCTTGTGAGATTGTATCCCACGGACTACAATACAGTGGATTTGACATAAGCAGGAGGCACCAGAGGATATATGGTTCCGAAGCTGGTTTACAAGAACCTTGGAGGCATCTCCTACAAAGCCGATGTCTATAGTTTCGACAAATTGTTGATGGAAATGGCTAGTTGGATGAAGAATTCAGACATGGTTGGAGAGTGTTCCATTCAAACTTACTTTCATTTATGGATTCATGACCAACTTAGCGCAGAATTGGACATCCCAATGGAATTGGCTACCGAGGAGGATAAGAGAATAGTAAAGAAGATTATTATAGTTGCACTTTGATGCATACAATGGAGTCCTAGTGACCGCCCTTCAATGCGTAAAGTCTTGGAAATGTTGGAAAGAGAAGGAGATGATCTACATATACCTCCAAAGCCACTCTCTTACCCCACAGAAATGTTGACGAGCGATTATGGTACTTATATTGACAAAGCTGGTAATACTATATCCAGTTCATCAACTAGTGAAATAACTTATACAGATTCTCACAAGATTGTTTTCCCCTAACCAAAACACCATGTCTCTAACTGCCGCTAGAGGAACCTTGGGATACATGGCTCTGGAGCTAGTTTACAAGAGCATTGGGGGCATTTCTTACAAAAGCCGATGTCTATAGTTTCGGCAAATTGTTGATGAAAATGGCCAATGGGAGGAAGAATGTGGACACGGTCATAGAACATTCCAGTCATGTTTACTTTCCTTTATGGGTTCACGATCAACTTAGCGAGGGATCCGATGTTCCAATAGAAGAAGTTAATAAGGCTGATAAGAGAATAATAAAGAAGATGATGATAGTCGCTTTTTGGTGCAACCAATTGAGCCCTAGAGACAGTCCTTCGATGCGTGAAGTCTTGAAAATTCTCGAAGGAGAAACATATGATCTACAAGTACCTCCTAAGCCACTCTTTTATCCAACCAAAATGTCAACAGGGGATGATGGAATTTGGACCAACCAAGACAATGATATTGCATCTCCCTCATCAACTTCTGCAACAACTTATGAAGCTTCTCATCTTGAGCATTCTAGTACTAGTATCACACACGTGAAGATAAATATCAATAGCACGTAGTCCGAATCTCATATATGACAGATAGAGACGGATCATATTGATATTGATGATGTTGGTGTCCTTTCATTGCCATCGCCAGATTGCATATATTTACGACTATATTTATGAATCTTAAACTATATTTGTAAGAGCCTAGAAGAGTGTAGAAAAAAGAAAAGAAAAGAGAGGTTTGAAAAGTCAAAAGGGGAAGAAGGAAAGTCGGTGGAGTGCAAGGCGGTGGAGTGCTGGCTATAAAGGGAAAGAAGCATGCACGAACAGAAGAGAAAAGAGAAAGAAGAGAGAAAGAGAAAGAAGAGAGGAAAGAGGGAGAAAGAGAGAAAAATAAGGAAGATAGAGGAAAATCTTATGCTCGGGACTACGATAGGCCAACTTAGCCTCAAGTCGCCATACCCGGTAAGTATTCGTGCCCCTCGCCCGCTTATTCGGAATAATTTATTGAATTAAATGTGAAATTCGGAATTTAGTGTAATTTGAACAGCGAAGTCGGATTCTGGAGTTATTTTGATAAAAATTTATGTGGGCATTGTATCTTAGGGTATTATGAAGTTATAGCAACTGACGGAAGTCGATTTGGACGTATGGTTTGTCTGAAATGGAATTTTGAACTTTGGCGCGCACTGTTCACACGCGAACAGAAACTTCATGGGCCATTTTCGTGGGCTTCTGTTCAGATTTTGAGTGAGGTCAATTCATGAATGTTGTAGTGAGTCGAAAGGGCTTTCCGTGGACTATAAGATCGTTGAAAACGGAGTTTGGTGGAGAAAGTTATGGTACAAATAGACTTCGCGCACAAGTTGGGCATATTGAAAAATAGTGATTTTGGTTATGATCAAGTTCTTTTAGCGATTCATAGGTGTCGCTTGTGTTGATATTAGGCGTTTAGAGAATTATATTTACTTAGTTTTTGATATTATTTTCTAATTTATTATTAGGAATCCAAAAGCGTTGACTTATCGACTGGTAGGATTTGGAGTTTAACCATTCGAGGTGAGTAATACATTTACTTATATGCATTCATAAGCTCGTGTTTTGAAAGTGATAATGTTTTGGACTCAAATAATGATTTTGGAGTTAAGATATTGTATAAAGGGTACAAGCGTTTTAAATGTTGAGTTTAAAATGTTTTGCGATATAAATCTTATTTGATATAGTTTTGCGAAATATTTTGTGATGCGATTTATAAAATCGATCTGTGGAATGATGTCTTGATGTTGATTGCTGATTGTTGAAGAATTATGTTGGTTATTATTGCTCTTATCACTATAAGGAGAACCCATAAAGTGGGGGAAAGTATGCATACTTAGGACGTCCTTCTGGGCCGAGCCACCGGCTGATGTAGGTGGTAGACCTAACCAATGGGGTAAACTTGGTCGCCTTTCTCACAGGCGTTAAATGTGATTATAGTAGATATTGAGCAGTAAATTACTCAATGGAATAAACCATTGAGGGATGATTTATGAGATTAAACAATGGGATTGACCATTGTTGTTTTCGTTATTATGAATTGGATGTTGTTGTTGACTGATTTTATGTATATGAAGTTTATTGGAAAATTTATGGATTTTGAGATGATATTCGGTAAATTATGCTATAATGGTACATACTAAATATTATTCACATAGAAGAAATGTATTACTCGGTGAACTGTTGCTTTCAAGTAACTTGAGGACCAGCCAGTAGGACAAGAGCGCGTACATTTTGGGATTTTGGACAACGGGGTGTTTTGGTATAAATTATATTTGGGGTTTAGGAATATGTAATGGATGTGTATTATTAGGTTTGATGTTGTAAACTGGACTTTTCTTTATTTTATATATATATATATATGGATATGTGTTAATATAACACTGATTCGGTTGTTTGAGGCTGCGTCTCTCGATAAGAGGGACGGCCGTGTCATACCCTTCTACCATGAGTTGGGGGTGTGACAGTATTTCAGCGTAGTCCTACGAGGTATGAATTTGAGTTTTGGAGTCATTGTTTAAAAGCCCAATTAGCATGCAGCTCGTGCTACGCATGGCTTGAGCGGCACCTTAGCTGCGGATGCACGAGTCCCTTCATGGCCCGCCAATTCTTACTTACGCCTAATGCTGAAAAATGACAAATGGAGGAGAGATGATGAGCAAAACCTTCCGTCTTTAAATTCTTGTTTCTTTTACGAGGTTGCTAAAGTTTTTTAATTAGGGAGGTTATCTGTCGATATGGGAAGAGAAGAGCATAGAATGGCAATTGCTTCACTTACAACTTCTTTGTTTTTGGCCTCCAAAAATTCCGAAATGGTACATAGAAAGATCCCCCATAATTTGCAGTTCCTTCAACACTCGCATGAGGGTGGAATGCGAAGACAAATTCGAAGAAGAAGGCGGCGCAGTGCGGCGTGTGCGTGGCGGGGATGATGATGGAGCCGCACAAGCATCCCGAAAACAAGCACGCCACCACATGGGCTGCCAGCGAGGCTCGCCCCGTGAGCTTACTCTAGCGCCTTGACTGCCACACCGGTTGGCTCGGCCTCTGGCTTCCTCAACCTTAAACAAAGCGGCAGCAAGAACCCGTACGTTTTCTCGCCAAACATGGTTCATTTGAGAAGACGGATCTGACTGGCGATTGCTTGCTTGCATATATTTCTTATGTTTCTGCAATTTATGTGAATGCTATTGGAGAAATCATTCAGTTAGAGCAGTTCGGCCCTTTGTTCTTAGTTGACTTCGTCAGTTCATCTTGGTGGCCTCACAATGTTGAGGTCCTGTTGCTTTGGAAACCAGTTCAAACAATCAGCCATCATCTACTTGCTTTATAATCTAGGCATTTCAATCCGCTAATTAGCAGTTGAGTGAACCAAATGCCATGATTATTTATCTAAAGCTTCAACTTCAATGTGCGGCGCTATCATCGGTGCTTATTCTTTTTGGCAATCTATGTCGATTCCTATTTATGAGGAATTGCCCAAATGTTTGATTTCCATCATTTTCTAAGGGTTTCAGGACCCATTGAGCTCTTTGCATGACCAAATGTTGGTCTAGAAAAATGATCATCTTTTGGCCGAACATCTCTTCCCCCGTAAAGTAGGAAGGGGAAGTTAGCTTATTAATGTAAGAGCAAGCGCTACAGCAGTCGATAAGCTTGGCCTTGGCTTTTTGTCTGTTTTTTCGTTTATTTGGGAGAGACGGAGCCCGTAGCTCCTTTAATTCAGGTGATGTGTTAGTAACTCTCTACTGTTGCCTGACCTCAACTAACTGGTAATCGTGCTATGCTTGTGTTGAAACAGTTTGAACTAGACCTAGCATGACAGGCGCAGCAGTGGCTTGACTTGCTCGGGTAACAAAAGTGCTCATGGAGGGAGGGGGTGGGGAGGCATAAGTTACTTCGACATGGGTTTGAGATTTGCCGGGAGAGAAGCTCCTAAAGGCATATGGTTGCTATCTATCCTCTTCCACTGGGCTTGTCATTGGGACATTGTATCTGTCAAACGTAAGACTGGCCTCCAGTGGAGTTGGTGATAACCTCCTTTGCCATTACTTTCCCTCAGGGCAGCAACAGAGGATGCATTACATGGAAGCTTTTCCAATCTTCTTGTTCTTGCATTGACTCTAGGACTGTCGTTTCGAATCGTTAAGCCTTAGGCTTTAGTCATAATCATAATAAGTTCTTGATGCATTACAAATTCACCGTAGATGACTTTGGGATTCCAAAGTTGTTGGGAAAATGACCGATCGATTGGGAAGAACAATAGAATCGAACTTTAAAAGGATAATTTTTTCTTTAAGGAAATATATAGCTCACAACTTTACTAGTAATTATTGGCAAAAGAAATATACAAGAGTAGGGCTGGAGCTCTCCCACCTGTGGCCGCCCCATCGTCGGTGGGGCAGCGGCCATGGCCGACGGGGTTGCCACCCCCTTGACGAGGGCTGGCGGCTCCTCGCCAACATCAACCCTTCTCCCAAATCAAGGTGAGGGCTGCTAGCCCTCTCCCTCATTTGGGCAGGTGATACCCTATCGGTTACTTCTGTATTTTTATCTCCTTTTTTAATTAAAGTTTTAAAAATTACGAAAATACCCTTGACTGGCCGGAATATTTCGCTGGCGAATCGGCGAGGTGAGGTCCTTATTTGAGAAAAAGATGCCACATGGAGTTATTATTTGAAATTTTCCCTTCTTTCGATGTGGACAAGGCACCTTTAACGTCCAACAATATCCCATTCCCTTTGTAAAACAAAGTTGCAAAGAAAAAAAATACTATCAATATTAGTCACTTTAGTAATAGAATTAGATATTCCACATACATATTAATCTCTTGTTTCAAGGAGAAGTTCCCAATTTATGCAACACTATCATGGCTTTGTGTCTTTATCTGTTTTATTAGCTCTCTAGAAAGCGTAACTTTCGTAAAACTCACATGTATGTTTATCATTAGTAACAAACACATTAGTTGTATGCATTATGCTTTATTAATAATTTAATTCATCAACAAAACGTAATAGATGGTAGTGACTTCTCATGTCCGGACTAATGCCAGTTTTAAAGAAGTAATTTTCTGTGTCGCTCGTACTCATCATACCTTTTACTGGTGCTGTTCTAGTATTAGGTTAAGCTATCATTACTGTCGGTTTTGATCATAGGGCCTGGCCGGGCCCTGGTCACTCTTAGAGTTGGCCGGGCCGAGTTCGATTAAAAGTTTGGATTCGTCGCAGTGCATCATTGACCTCTGCGCTCGCGCCATATGTTAACCAGCTTCTGACTTTTAAGCCGACCATTCTCCCACTTCTCCTCAAATCACTCACCTCTACACAACGAGTTTGTTGTCGAAGATTTTCCTTTCTCTCGTGGTTACTTCAAGAAAGAAACACAGCAAGTAAAATCATTCCCTCTCGTCTTTTGTCTTTCCTTCTTTTGCATCTCAAAACAAAAAACACTCAGACTTGCTTGCTTAGTTCGTGCTCTCTGCTATTGCATAACCGATGCTCAAGGATCCACTCCTTGTTATATATCTTCTCCTTCTCCTTCTCCTTCTTCTTCTTTAACTAAATCGCTTTTTCTCTATTAACATTGCCATCGGAAAGAATCCATGCGCCACCTCTTGTGGAGAGGTCTTGAACATAACCTACTCAATTCGGCTTAAGGGCGATCCTCGCTATGAGCCAGCCTGCTTAGATAACTGCACCGTTCTTGATTAGTACTTAGGCAATTACTCCGTATGAACTACACAACTAGGGTTGTTGATGTCGAGCTGCGGAAGTGCAATTGCTTGTCTCTTCCTCTTCGCTTTTTGTCATGCCGCAGCTTCAGGTTCCAGCCACATCCATTCAAATGTGGGAGATCCACAACTACAGTGATCGTGAGCTGCACGAAGGCCGTCCGATTCTTCGTTTCACATCGACAATTCATCATCATGCTTCAATGGAGTCGAATTTTCAGACTTCTTCAGTACGAGAAGGCTAGAATACGCCATGGTCAATGCGAATGTCTCGTATGTGGGAACTGCATGCACTATAGAGCTCTTATGGAATTTATGATACCATGGTGGGTTGACAGCACCGATCTTCTTTCTTATGCGCAAATTCACGAGCTGATGAATCACAGGTGTGAGCTCCATGGCTTCAAAAAAGCCTGTAAGATTTTATCTCAAAGATTTTGCCTCGTGCGACATCACTTACTATCACCGAATTCAGTGCATGGCCAAGAAAAACGAGAGAGAAAAGTATGAAAAAGTTCTTCATCTATTTTGTTGGTGTTGATTTGGTTTTAAACTTTCTAAAAATGTCAATTTAGTTCTAAATCTTTTGATTTAGTACAAATTCAATCATTCCAATTAATTTTGATCGGATATTACAAACGTGGACACTAGCGAGCCGACTTGACACCTCTAACGCTGACATGGATATTTTCAATACTCTTTTAATTCTTTTTTGAAGTTTTTTCTTTTTTTTCTTGTTCTTTTGTTGAAGATTTTTTGCAAAAAAAATCCATGGAAGGACAAAGATGGTTTGACAACTTGCCGAAGGATTTTGCTTCGAGGAACGTTGAAGATTTTATTGCAATCTAACAATAATATCTTGCTGGTATGGAATTCTTATTTGGACATCAAGAAAATCAAGGCCAGTCTTAAGGACAAACTAGGCAAGGGAGGGTATGGTTCTTAGTTCAAAGACTTTAGAGTAGTCGCAAGGTGGCCATTAAGGTTTTGAAGAAGGGAAAGACAAAATGGACAGGACTTCATTAGAGAAGTGGCTGCCATCGAAAGAATTTACCATGTCAACATCATTGGACTCATGGGTGTTTACTTTGAGGGCCCGAAACAAGCTTTTTGTTTACAATTTCATGCATAATGATCATTGGATAAGCTCATTTTTTTCCTGACGACAATGGATTTCTCTTGATTGCAAGGAAGTGTACAAGATTGCTTTTGGAGTTGCTAGAAATTTTGAGGATCTTCATCAAGGAAGTGGAATGCAAATCATGCACTTCGATAATAAGCCTCACAATATTGTTCTCGATGGGAATTTCACCCAAGAAGTTTCCGACCTTGGGCTTGCTAGATTAAATTCCACAAATTATAGCACCGTGTCTTTGATTATCATATGAGGAACTTTGGAATAGATAGCTCTAGATTTGGTCTTCAACAATCTTGGGTGCGTCTCTTACAAAGCCGATATCTATAATTTCGACAAATTGTTGATGGACGTGGCCAGTGGAAGGAAGAGTTGTGATGTGGTTGAAGAGTGTTCTAGTCGGACTTACTTTCTTTTTATGGGCACATGACCAACTAATTGAAGAATCGGATGTGGAAGAAGCGAGCAAGGAACATAGGACAATAATAGAGAAGATGCTAATAGTTGCTCCTTGGTGCATACAATTGAATATTAATAACCTAAGTGAGGTTAGTTTTCTATTAATAAGGTAAAAGGAAAGAATAGAATGGTGCGTTGCATAATTTCC
Organism: Melaleuca alternifolia; assembly: GCA_019926035.1. NCBI lineage: Eukaryota > Viridiplantae > Streptophyta > Magnoliopsida > Myrtales > Myrtaceae > Melaleuca > Melaleuca alternifolia. Next base: position 578,061 of record JAGKPW010000011.1, on the reverse strand, counting down.
AATATGACACTGCTTTGGCCTCCGAATATTTCCGAAGAACACTTTTTCGGTAACAGGCTCATTAATTTGGGATACAGGGCGAAATAACAAAAAGTTGATGGGGCAAAATCCGAAATAACAGAAAGTTCACGTCCTTGGATGCAAAGATCGCCTTGCCGCTGTTGCTTCCTTCTATAAGTCTCTTGCTTTAGCGAGGAAGGTCGCTTCTTCAACCGTCAATTCAAAAATCAAGCCAAAAACTGTCATTCGATTCTGATTCTCGTTTATCGTTTACTCTCTCTCTCTCTCGTGATCTTATCGAGACTTCTCTCCTCTTTTCTAGATTCCATCTCCACTCTCTTTTCTCCTGCGATCGTTTCTCGAATCGCGACACTTGCGCGAGAGACGAACACGAAGGATGACGAAGAAGACAATGGGCGGCGGAGGCGAATCGGAGACGGCGCGGGGCGGCACATGCGTGGTGGGGACGCCCGTGGAGCCGCGGGCGCATCCCGCGAACCAGCACGCCGCCACGTGGGTCGCCAGCGAGGCTCGCCCCGCGAGCTTCCACTCCAGCTACATGAATGCCACCCCGAGCAGCGGGGCCGCCGGCTTCGCCAACCCCAACCAGAGCGGCGGCGGCGGGAACCCGTGTGTCTACGTCGCTCCGCTGAATGCGTCCGCGCCGTCTGGCAGGAGTAAGGACTATCGAGGCGTATTTCCGCGTTGGAAGTTGTGATTGATGATTAGGTTTATGGATGGTTCTGATGAGGCCGGCGCTTTGCTGGTGTTTGCAGGTCCAATGGACAAGATGTTTGGCGCGTTGAACCGGTGTGGGAAGAGGTTCGAAGATGCTTCGCGAAAAGCAGAGGTGCTCGCGGACAATGTCTGGCATCACCGTGAGTTTTCTCTATAAGTTTTTCTCGCTCCATTTCTGTATAATCAGATAGAAAGATTTTGGATTCATTCGTGTAGACGCACCTGATTGATGATGATTGCTTGCTTGCATATATTTCTTCTCTGTTTCTGCAATCTATGTGAATGCTGTCGAAGTAATTATTCAGTCCAAGCAGTTTGGCTTGTTGTTCTTAATTGACGTCGTTTGTTTAGCATGGTGGCCTCACAACGTTGGGGTCTTGTGGTTTTGGAAATCAGTTCAAACGTCAGTCATTGGCTTATTTTGCAACTACCGTTGGAAACAAAGTTGCATCCTCTGTAATCTGTGCTAGGGCTGTCAAAATGGGTCATGAACCCATTTAGTAACCCATTTTTAAGAGACCAAAACTTAAGAGAGTAACTCATTTTCTTTAAAAATGGGTATCAATGGGTTGAGAAAAGTTAAAGTCCAAAAATGAGTTAAAATATGGGTCATTAGAGTGACCCATATTTTAACCCGTTTTTGTACCCACGTGGAGTCTCTTTCGTCTCTCCCGCTCCTCTCTCCCTTTCTCTTTCTCTCTTTTATCTCTCTCTCTCTTCTCTCTCTACCTTTTTTGTCCCCGTTTTCACGCTGCCCTTTCTCTTTCTCTCTTTCTCTCTCTCGACCTTTTTTTCCCCGTTTTCACGCTGGTTGCCCCCCTGCTTTGTTGACCTTTGACTCGTTTAATTTCCCTCTCTCTCTCCCTTCTTGGACGCTAGACTTCTTCTTTCTTCTGGGTTTTCTTCCGAGCGTAGTATTTCTTCGGCTTTGGCCGATGCGTTTGCCTCACAAAAATAAGATGACTAGAACTTAAACGCTAGCAAATTTATCTCGACATCAACATTCCATTACCTTCCTCAAAACCTACGTCGATGAAAATCCAAGAGTGTTGCTTCACCTTCACGTTCAGCTTCTGGTCCTCGTCGCCAGCACCGAAGGCTGCGGTGGCGAGTTGAATCGAGCTCAAATAGAAAATTTAGTACCGATCAAGCTCAAGATCTTACCAAATTGGCTAGCTCAAACCTCGTTGAGGTTGATGAGCTCAAACTTGCCTTAGGTCGGCTCGAGCCTCGCCTTGAGCTTGTCGTAATTTGGGAAGCTGGAGTCTTGTTGTAGATTGAAAGAGATAAAAAATATAAAATAAAATTTTAAGAATAATATAGATAATTACAATTTTAAAAATAAAAATAGAAAATTGTTATATAAAAGTAATTTAACGATAGGCATGGGTTTCCGAGAATATTAGTGCATTTTAGAAATACGGGTCGGGTCGGGTATGGGTTGGGTATGGGTCGGGTCGGGTATTGGTCATTATATTTACACTATATGAATATGGGTCAAAACGGGTTAAATGGGTCAAATATGGGTCGACCCATATTTGACCCGACCCAAACCTAACCCGATCCACCCATTTGACACCCCTAATTTGTGCATATAATCCGTCAATCAGCAGTTGAGTGGATCAAATCCCATGATTATCTATCTGGTGGAGACTCAATTTTAATGTGCGGTGCCATCTTCGGTGCTTATTCCTTTGGCAATCAATCTCAATTCCTTTCTATAACAAATTGCCAAATCCATAACACTGTGTTTCCATGGATGACATGGTTTGTTTTTCTGGTGATATCTTCGGTGCTCATTCTTTTGGCAATCTATGTCGATATCTTTCTGTAACAACTTGCCAAATTCATAACACGGTACTTCCATGGAGGACATGGTTCGTTTTCCATCATTTTGTAAGGCTATCAGGACCCCTTGGGCTTTTTGCATGATTGAACGTTGGACTAGGTAGATGATCATCTATTGGCCCTACATCTTTTCAGCTAAGATAGCTGTCGTCGGCAATGGCGTTTGAGGTGATTCGTGCCGAATTTTGAACGGGACAACTGTGTTGCGGATATTCGGTTCGTTACTCAATACTTTCGATTTCAATGTGCGTCTGGTTTCCATGAAAGACAGATCATACAAGAGGATATGGTTGACAGTGACCCAATGTTTCCTCCCACGGATCCCCATCCCTGACCTTTGTAATCATCGATATCCATAAGTCCAGCGAATTGCCCGGGCGGAGGGGAAAAGATGGAGTAGATAATGTATATTTCTCCTAAAGACGATTTCGTGTCTCTGTCCACCGTCAACAGCGAAAGCCACCGCTTGCCTAATCATCGCAGGAGGTCGGGGATTAGTTTCTTTGAGACGGGATTCGAGAGCTTCGATGTTCACAATGCAAGTTTTTACCAATCGCGGTTTGCCCCCGACAGGACCTGAGCTGTGAATTCATAGCCCATTCTGCTCTTCGTTTGATTTTCTTTTCTCGATCAGAAGAATTAAGATTGAACACGAGAGTTTGTTGTTGCTAGCTCGGATCGAATTGAGCTCCGGTGGATTGAAGGCTCATGTATTTTCCCTCACTTTGAAAGAATTTTGTCTAAAGAAATGCCTACGTGACTGTTCTTTGTGCTTGTTTTGGACTACAAAAAGATAAATAACGAATTCTTAGAAATTATTTTCTTTTTTGGTCTTCTTAACCTTTTTTTTTGGCCCTTGCTGGCCACTCTTTCCATTTGTTCATGATGAAAACTCTTTGGTTAAGTCCAGTTTATATCGTACAGGCTAGACAACTTATCCTGACCTCTCTCAACTGCCACAAATCTCTTTTAGCAAAAAACGGATTTATTTATTTATTTATAAATATGTGCATTTTATCGCTAGGGAGAAATCTAATTTACGGAATTGATCCTATACATAATAGGAACTATTGGTCAAAAGATAACATTTTTTTCCGTCATGCTATTCTAAAAAGATGGTAAGCTGTGAACATTTAAGATAAATCCAATGACTACACCAATGTTATAATTTTTTCCTTGCCATTGTTGATGTTATTATGATAAAAGAAATATTTAACGTGTAAGGATAATCATTCATTGATACGGCTTATGAGTTTACAAACTATGAAGGAATACTACGATAATGGAGATATGTCACTAGGATTGGAGAAAAAAGAAAGATTTACCAATGCATATCGTTTATTCTAGGACACCCAAACTTCAATAATGAATCCTCAAATCGTACTTAATCACATTTACTTTGTGCATGTCTTCAAGAAAATGCGACTAAGGAAAAGTAAGGCATACGAAGACAATTGCTCACTTGTAGGGCCTATAAGTTTTCATGCTCCCAAAGGACATCATGTATAACATCACGTATACATAGATATATTTCAAGAAAATATGTGACTTTGCACATGGACCATCTAGAGACGTTTGAAAAGCTATAAATCAAATCACATCACATCTAAAAATAGAATTTTAAAATTAGAAAAGTTGGGCTTTATAGTAAGAAAAATAGACATGGGTAAAGTTACTAGTGTACTAGGAACTATTAACATCTTCAATAAGAGAAAATTATACACATATGTTTTCAAGCCAAACTGCACCATGGCAGTCTTCCGCTAGAGGTAAAATCAAGTCGATCATGGGTAAAAATCTGCTGAGTGTCGACCGTACACATCCTTTCGTTCACAAGATTCAATCAATATTGTTCACACGTTCGGCATTTTGCCTTCTCTTTGCCCAACCCAAATCTACTGGGCCGGGCCTGGACTGGCCCAGGTTCACTCTAAGCTTGCTGCACAGCCCAGTGGGGGTGGGCCGGGCTGGGATCGGTGTGGATTGAACTTATGCTGTGCGTTGACCGGCTTGACTTTTCGGGCCAGCCCTCCCAATCTTTTCATTCCCTCACACGTCACCCATTTTTGTGGGTCGACGAACGCTCCAGATCAACTCACTTTCCATGCAATTAGTTTTGTAGTCGGAGATTTCTCATCCCTTCTCGCAATTGGATTTTGGCTCGCGAAATTGTAGCTATAACACCGTTTCTCTAATCATTGTAGGAGGAACCTTTGGATAAATGTCTCAAAAGCTAGTCTACAAGAATATCAAGGGTGCCTCTTATGAAGCCGATGTCCATACTGTCGGGAATTGTTGATGGAAATGGCCAGTAAAAAGAAGAATCTGGACCCAATATTGAGTATACTAGTACTAGTGTTACACAAGCATAGATGCATATCGTGACCATTTGGTCCCGTGAAAATATGTGACAAATATAAATGGCTGATATCGATGATGTTTTATTTGTAGCTCCCCGCTTTCATGGCCCTTGACAAATAGTCTATGCTTATGACTACTATTATGGATCTCAATTATGACTGTGCCATATTTAGCATTGACTTATTATGACGCCATTAGTATCATTTGAACTTTCAGATTTAATAGAAAAACTAGTGATGACATTTAGTATAGCGTTACAAGGAGCAAATTTGGGTGGCTTTGCTTTAGTACCCAACTAGTACACAAACCACACTTCGCATGGCTTCATAACAACCCGGTGGAGAGGGAAGTGGGAAGAGAGCGCCGAGAGGGAAGAGGAAACAAATGAAGATTGAAAACAGAGAGGGGGTAAGGGCACAATTAAGGGTTGTTTCAGAAATAAAATAAGAAAAATTTCATCGGTCCTATTTGGAAGATCTAGGTCGGTCTGATCCTCCCCCAGAATCATTGGTTCCATTTTCATGGAACTAGGAACAGGATCAACTCATTCTCTAAGAGTTCCCAAAATCAGTTGGTCCAATCCTATCTAGGTTGTTCTCAATTTGATCGGTCTATGTTGGTAACCCTTACTAAAAATATTTCGGGGTTTTGAGTCAAGACCTTGTGATTATAGGTCTCGGTCTCAGGGACTCGAGTCAACACCCCCCCTCGCGTACTAAGTAATAGTAAGAGGTGATGGACTCGAGTACCCCTTAGACTTTGGTGGTGAAGGAGCAAATATTGTAGGTTGCTAGGCGATTCAATATCATATGATCTTAAAAAATTTCAATGACGTGAAATCTTTCTACCCCAACAACGATCCTTGTTTCTAAATGAAAAATTCCGGATTTGAATGTTCCATCATTGAGTAATTAAATCCCACATGCATCAAACAACTAAACAAGGTAAAGGAAGTATCTCGAATTATAAGCAAGAGCTGTCAATCTCATCTATTATTATGATTTAGGAGTCATGGAGGAAAATACCATCTTCGACAGTACATATTCCATCATCCTTCTTTTTATGAGCAACGTTTTGACATCGTTACTTGTAAGACTTGCTTTTTTACTAGGTCAACTTGCGGTGGATCCGTTAAAAAAGGAAAAAAAGAAAGAAGTCGACAGAAGAAAGAAAAAGAGAAAGCAGTGGAGAGAGAGGGGGAGAGAGAGAGGGAGAGAGTGGCCGAGAGCTTGCTCGGGAAAGAAAGGAAAGGAGGGAAGAAGAAGAACGGCGAAAAGACGAGAGAGGTTGTGACGCGTTCTTGCCACGGTTGACAAGGACACGTCGGAAAGTCTAGTCAATTACGTATCATAATGTCGGTAAATGCTCGCACCTCATTTAGTTTTTGGTTATGGCTTAAACTTGAATTTTTGTGAAATTTAAGTTATGTATTTCTATTTTTGAGTTGTTGAGTTATGGAATTTCATGGAAATGGTGAATTATGTCATTATAGAGCTTTGGAGTTCGATGCGAGTTGATTTGAAGCGATGATTTTATTGGAGCGAAATTTTATGGTTTTATGTGAATGTTGCATATTGTGTACGAGTTGTTATTATCGCTTAGTTATTTTACAGTCGATGTAGGTTTTTACTTGGTTTGGACATCCATTCTTGTTCGATTGTTAAGATCGCGAGGTCACGGTGTTAAAGTAGTGATTGTTTTATTTTATGCACGTTCAGTCTATTTATTTCTTAGTTGCCCTTGTTTTTAGAAGTTAGTGCAGTAATTGAGTTATGCAGATCATGAACTGTTAGTTAATTGAGTGATGCAGATCATGGGATGTCATGGGTTCTATTTTAGTAGTGTTTCAATTATGTATTTGTCTATTTTTAAGGCTTCAATGTTCTTAATAAAAATCATAGAGAGTTTTAGCCTCATCTCTCATCTTTTTCGAGCCTCTATTTTTATCGTTCAAGATTTAACAAACGGTTCGAGTACATGACATTATTAGTGGCCTGTGAGTTATGAACTCAGCACAAAAGAAATTGCTCCGAATGACCCGGAAAAAGATGGGGGCGCTTGTTGCTCGAAGCATCTTTTTGTGACTTTGACCCGTCAAAGTGGACAATGATGAGACCTGTCTTCTCCTTACGAGCCTTTCCAAGGATGGCTCACAAGTCACAGCCCATGATCCTTTCCCTCCCTTCTCCTTCCGATTCTCTGTTGCTCGTCCACGCCCGTTGACCGACTTTGACTTATCGGTTGACGAGCCCCAGCATCGACCACCATCTGGATCACCTGCCTAGACTTCAGGGTGGGCAGGTGATTTGAGCCCTTCATTAAATTTTCCCAGGGGAAAGCCCCCCTCCACTATTGATTTCCTCCTGACCATAAAAATTCTTGTTAGAGGAGAGGCAACCAACAAGATGGTTGGATCGTCTTCAAAAGCCCTGCTGATATTTTTACATTACTTCCCCTATCCAATTCAATTTGGTGACTTGATAACGCCCCATTTTTCTTGTAGTTTTATTTGATTTAGTTTCTTCTTAATTGAGACTGTCTGCGAGTAAACATATAACTGACATTGTGATACAGAAAAAGCTTGTATTTCTTTGCACCATCCTTCTGTGCGGGTATTATTGATGCAGTAATTCACCTCGTGTGGCAATGTCACCAGCTTAAGTTACCCTTTTCGACTAATAAGTGACCTGGGGAAAAAGTGCATGACATGGCAATTCGGCCCAAAATGGGTTTTGAAAAATGAGTGAAAATTCAGGTATTAGGGATTTCGTTACCAATTAATCTCTTTATGAATTCTTGTCTCGAGAATGTGTTTCACCTTCCGGGACTTAATCCATATTGTCAACTCGTCATTAAAATCTTGCATTAATATACTCCATTTTCTCATTAGGCAATTAGTTAGTTTTTGCTAAAGGGTAAGGTTGATCCCCATCTTTTATTATGTTTTCCCAAAAGTGCGGGTGCAACAAGCTTAATTAAGTTCATCTTAGCAATGGTTGAAAACATACAACGGTTTTTGCGTATTTGTTATTTGAATAAAGTGGGTTATAGGATTTTCACAAACATATATAATGGGATGAAAGTTTAGAATAATCGACGCAAACGCAATAAAAAATGCACAGTTATTATAAAGTGCGATGTATTTCTCCACTCTATGATGAAAGATCATGTCTAATGTTTACACTTTTCAAATTTTATTTGATCTTTTCTCCATAGTTTATTTGTTGTTATCATGATCACCATCATCATTATGATCTGTCTATCTAAGATCTTTGTTGACTGAACAGTGACTTTTCAGCGACCATTCCTACCCTTCTCCGCGTCTGACGCTTTCCATTTTCCCCTTTCTCTCATCATTATTTGAAGGAAGAAACAGAGCGTCTTCATCTCTCTCATTCTACCCTCCTCAACACCACAAGATCACTCCCTTCCTGCACGCAAGTAGTTGTAGTCGGAGATTTTTCCTCCTCTCATCTCTGTTTCAAGAAACGGAGCAAACCAGAAGCATTCCTCTGATCTTTGTCTATCTTCCTTTCACATTTCTACACAACACATTAGATCTGCTCGACAAGTTCGTGCTCTCCTGCTATTGCATAAGCAATGCACCAAAATCAACTCCTCGTTCTTTTTCTCCTCCTTCTGTGTCGGTCTTTTGGCATCGCTGTCAAAATAATCAGTGCACAGCCTCTTGTGGGGAGATCACAAACATAAGCTACCCTTTTAAGCTAAGGGGCTATCCGGAGTACTGCGGCCACAAAAATTATGAGCTAGCCTGCATAGAGAACCGCACCATTCTGCCTCATAAGTCAGGGGAGTGGTTTGTACACTCCATCAACTATACCAAGTACACGATTAGGATTGTTGATGCTGGGTTACAGAAGGGCAATTGCTCATCTTTTCCTCTCTACTCTTTCTTAGACGACTCCTCTCTTAGTTATCCCTACCGACCATACAAATACACATCAAAGGTGACGATTGTGGGCTGCACAAAGGCTATTGATTCTCCGCTTTACATCGATGCTTCGTCGTGCCTTGGTGGGCTTCAATTTTCAAATGTCTCTACTACGAGAAGGCAAGCGTACGCTGTGGTCGAGGCGAATGTTTCGTCCATGGAAACAGGATGCACTATAGGACGCATGACGGCGATACCATGGCTGCGTGATGGCAAGGATTATCGTTCCTATGCGCAAATTCACGAAGAAATGGTTGATGGGTTCGAGCTTTCATGGCTTCCAATGGTCTGTAAGGCACATTGCCACGATGGTCGGTGCTTCCTGAGTTATAACGGACAAATTATATGCAAATCCGAGCAAGGTATGGACTTTTGAGTTTGTTCGGTTTTCTTAAAAAAATGATAACAAATATATGTGAAGATATATTTGGTCGAAACCTGGCAAATTTTACATGCCCGTTGAGATCAAGTCTTTGGTAAATGCTGTTGTGGAACTTTATTAGTATAATAACATAAAGTTATTTGTTCGTCTGTTTAATTATTCGATTAAAAAACTGTCAACAAATCTTGATTGTGGTGTGAATAAGCGTCATTCTAAATTTTCTTCAGCTTTTACTTATCACATATGTAGACTTTTTTGCAGGAAAAATCTGCCATTACCTCGAGGTTATTAGCTGGATTTTCGAGAACTCGCCCTATTACTTCTGCGATCGCTGGAGTTTTCTAACGCGGTTGGAGTGTGGCTTGGGTAACATTACTACAATCTTCTCGTCGTGTGAATTTTTTAGTGTTCTTAAATTCAAACAATTGATCCCACCCACAAATTAATTTCGCCTAATTAATCTTCTCATTTTGCTTGATCATGGTCGGATTATGTGTCTCTTTAATTTTCTTCAGCTTTCACTTGTGGAGACTTCGGTCTCTATTGCGGAGGGGATGCCTACCGCGGAGCGATGCTCTTTCTCTTTGATATCGGTAGCATTACTGAAATATTCTCATTGTGAAATTGATTTAATGTTTCTTAACGCAATCATTTAACATACTCACAAAATGGCTCACAATTTTCTCTCGTTTTCACCAAAATGCAGTGTTTTTGTGCATGGTCCTGAAGTTCATCCTGGGAGCCCTATGGGTGATGTTGTTGCTAATATACAAATGGAAGGGAAGACACTTAGCGATGGATTTAAACATTGAAGAATTTCTGCAATCTAATAATAACTTCTTACCAATAAGATACTCTTACTTAGACATCAAAAAAATTACGGGCAATCTTAAGGACAAACTAGGAGAGGGAGGGTATGGTTCCGTGTTCAAAGGAAGGGTCCAAAGTGGCCGTGATGTTGCCGTGAAGATCTTGAAGAAGGGGAAAGCGAACGGGCAAGACTTCATCAGTGAGGTAGCTACCATTGGAAGAATTTATCATGTTAATGTGGTTGGACTCATTGGTTATTGCTTTGAGGGCTCTAAATAGGCTCTCGTGTACGATTTTATGCCCAATGGGTCGTTAGATAAGCACATATTCTCACAAGGAGAATGGACTTCTCTTGATTGCAAGGAAGTGTATGCTATTGCTCTCGGAGTAGCCAGGGGGATTGAATATCTTCACCGAGGATGTGATGTGCAAATTCTATTCTGCACTTTGATATCAAGCCCCACAATATCCTTTTGGACAAGGATTTCATACCAAAAGTTTTTGACTTTGGCCTTGCAAGATTGTATCCCACGAACTACAATACAGTGGCTTTGACAGATGCAAGAGGAACATTAGGATATATTGCTCCAGAGCTGGCTTACAAGTACCTTGGAGGCATCTCTTACAAAGCTGATGTCTATAGTTTCGGCAAATTATTGATGGAAATGGCCAGTCGGAGGAAAAATTCAAACATGGTTACAGGGTGTTCCAGTGATACTTACTTTCCTTTATGGGTCCATGACCAACTCAGGGAAGGATTGGATGTCCCAATGAAACAAGCTACTGAGGAGTATAGTAGAATAGAAAAGAAGATGATAATAGTTGCACTTTGGTGCATACAATGGACTCCTAGTGACCACCCTTCGATGCGCAATCTCTTGGAAATGTTGGAAAGAGAAGGAGATTATCTACAAATGCCTCCAAAGCCACTCTTTTATCCTACGGAAGTGTCGATGACGGATTATGGTACTTGTACCGACGAAGCCAATAATACAATATCCAGTTCATCAATTAGCGCAATAACTTATGAAGATTCTCATCTCGAGAATATTAGCAATGTCACTATACAAGTATAGGCAGATCCGACCATTTGATCCCATGACAATTGTGGCAAGTAGACGCTTGATCGTACTTATGATATTCTTGTTTTTCCTTCAGAAAATTCCCCTTTTATGGCCATCTTAAGATTGTATATGTTTAACGACTATTTATATGGATGTTAATTAGGATTATATCATGTTATATTATCATATAAATGCATCATGTTTTATAATTTGGGCTTTCAAATCCAATAAAAAACCCAGTGATGACTTTTAGCATAGTTCGTAAGGAATAACATTGGGTTCTGGAGTCCCTACTTCAAAGTCCAAGCAGCACGCATCCTATGTTGGGCTTGGCTTCACGGCGCTCCAGTGGGCTTAATGGACGCTTTGCTTCATTGGACATCAATTGTCGCAGCAGATAATGTCGAAAACCGGCATATGGATGGAGATGACCATATAGATAAGATTAGTTAAATTTTTGTTGCTTTTACTAGGTTGCTCAAGATTGCTAACGCCATTTACTAATAAATGTGCACTTGAGAAGGGTGTGAGTTCTTGTTCTTGTTTCGTTTTGTTCTAAATTCATTGTCTAAGCTGTTATGTTCGACAGAAATTTTCCTAACAGGACTTTTATGCCGTCCTTATTAAAATTAGCTTTGAGTATTTAAATTCATTTGAGATATAAATGTTTGTTGTGTGTATTCAGTTTTAAGGATCATGTTAATGGTTTCCAACACTTTTTATAATAATTTTTAAGCAGTATGTCACTCTCCATATTAAATTGATTGTACTACAACTAGAGGCGGGGGCAAATAAAGTATGACTTTGAGAATGGATGTGGATTTTTACAAATTTGTGAATTCACCCTGGCAGGTTTTAAGCTTGACTTTTTTCAGTGGTGAATGTATTTCTTAGCTCGAACTCCAACAATTATATGGATCTTATTTAAGTACATTTGTATTTTTTTGTCAACATGCAAAGACAAAGAGTAGAATGGTGAGTTGCATCTTTTTCAAATTCTCTCTGTGTTTTTTCTTTCTTTCTTTTTGGCCAGATACAATTTCTCTGTTTATGCCTTCCAGAAATTGGGATACTGGTTTCTCGATTTGGGACACAGAGAGAAATAATGAAAGCTTTTGGGGACCAAATCCGAAATAATAGAAATATCGCGTCCATGGATGCAAAAAATCGCCTCGCCATTGCTTCCTTATAATCTCTTGCTTTACCAAGGGAGGTCACTTCTAGAATCAAACACAGTAAACCGTCTAATTCAAAAAGTAATCAACCAAAACAACAAATAAAGGGAAAAGCCTAACGGAGGAGTCGAATCGGCAGCAACGTGGTGCATCACGTGCCTGGTGGGCACGCCAGTGGAGCCATGGGCGCATCCTGTGAACCAGCACGCCGCCACGTGGACCTCCGGCGAGGCTTGCCGAAAGGCGAGCTTTCCCTCCACCTACTTGAATGCCACACCGAGCAGTTCAGCCTCCGATTTCCTCAACCTCGACCAAAGCGGTGGCGAGAACCCACACGTCCACGTTGCTCCGGCAAATCCCTTCCCGGCATCTGGCAGAAGTAAGTCTATCGAGGCTTATTTATGGGAAGCTAGGAGCTAAAAAAGCTTGTCCTTGTTCTCATCATTCTTTCATGAGATTATATGTACTTTTGAATATGTTTATAGATCACAATTTCGATTGTATTGTCTTTAGCAATAGTAAAGATGTCACGGACTACAAAATGGAAGCTTAGATCCAATAAACAATCTAGTGATGGCCTTAAGCATAGTCTTTTGAGGAGCGAATTTGGGTTCAGAGTCTTTGCTTTTTTTATAATAAAAAAACTAAGTAACACAAGACATGCGCTACACACGACTCCCCGACGCTCCGGTGGTTGCTATGCACGCGTTGCTTCATGGCACGCCAACTGTGGCCACTAATAAAAAAATGGTTAAATATTAAGTATTAGTTTGAAAATTAGTCAATGATTAAATCAGAAAATATTAGGAGACATCAGAAAATTGGTCTCTCCCTTAATGACATTAATAGATTGGATTAACAAAATTCTCATTTGTCTTTTTTAAGATTGCTAGAGCTATCATGGATTCAACTCTCGAGTCTCTTTCCCATCCTTAGTCCTCTGGCAACCTGAGGCACGATTGTCTCGATTCCGGGCACTAGGGGTTCCTGGCCAGCCTCAAGGCCTTGAGTCTAGGCCTTAGGATTTTATGTGTTGGGGACTCGAGTTGGCCTCCCCTGACGCAGTGAATGATGGAAAGAGGCAAAGGACTTAAAGACTTCTCGTCAAGTTTGGTGATGTGGAATTCGGTTAAAGGTTGTTAATTAGGTAAATCCATCAAATATATTTCAAAGAAAGGCTATCGTATGAAATATTCCAGCGCCAACAACAGTCCTTTTTTTTCCCCTAAAAGAAAAGCTGAGGAGTGGAGCTTTCGTTCTTCGAGTAATTCTATTCCACAATAATCAATCAATTAATCAAGGCCTAAAGGTAATCTCCCGAATCATAATGAAGGGAAAAAATTGTCAAGAGAGTTTTTCCAGGAAGGTTCGCAACCCCTTGGAGCTCTTACTCGATTCCGATTCGGTGTTGCTCATCGACGCACAACCATCGACTTTGTTGACTCGTCAATTGACAAGTCCTGCACTTTGTCTTCATCTGTCTTAGGAGAATGGACCAACCCTTTTGTTTTGATTCCCTGTATGGGGCACCTGACCAAAAGCTATGTCGTCTTCCAAAACCTTGCTCATTCGTTAACATTAGGCTTTCCAATCCAATTCAATACGCGACTTGGTAATGACCTTTTCCTTGTAACTCCATTCGATTTAATTTCTTCCTAATTAAAGCCCTTGGCAAGTGCACGCACAACAAACATTGCGATGCTAAAAAAAAAAAGAGTTTGTCCTTGTTCTTATTTAATTTTTATGCGGGTCCTATCGATACAGGAATTCACCTCATGTGATACCATCACCGACATGAGCTACTCGTTTTGACTATAAGGCAATTCGAAGAGCTTCGGCCATTGAACATACGATTGATGCTAAGTGGACCTCATGAGGGAATTAACAAGATCTCATCATGAGTAGTTACACTTGACGTAAGAGTATTCAATATCAGTTGTTTTGACCACTTTAACATTTCAATTTAGGATCATATGCCTCGGCTAATCCCTGAGGTCACTGGCTTGGTAGCTGGGATCACTAGTTTAGTCGGGCCATCACATGCTCCTAGTCTCTCCCAAGACCTCGGTCCTCGGTGTAGCAAGTTTTGGCGCCAAGGTCTCGATTTCGGGCATTGGTTCTAGGCCAAACTCAAGGTCTTGAGTCGAGGCCTTAGGATCTCGGGCCCCTTCTCACACAATCAGGGACAGCAGTAGATAATGGATTCAGACTGTTCCATGACCTTGGTGACAGTGGAGTGTAATTGGGATGATGGTGGAATTCACGGCCTTTTTTTTTTTCCCGAAAGAAATCCTATTACGTGAAGCGTTTATCACCGGCGAAAGTCTTTCTTCTAAATGAAAAAGTAGATGAAGAACCAGAGCGAAGACTTCTAGGGGAGCACTTCCCATTGGAAATGATTTGCGCGAACTCGAAAGGCCTGCGAGCTTTCCAGGATGCTTCGCGACAGGTGGATCCTTTTTAGCCTTTCTTTCGCTCTATGTTTCTCGTATTACACACGTCGATCGACTTTGACTTCTCAGTTGACAAGTCGCAACACTTGTCTTCTTCTACCATGTGAGATGGACCAACCCATTATTTTGACTCTAAATAGGGCCGTCTTCAAAAATTTTGTTCATTTCTTAATACTTGCTTTCTGATTTGACTCGAGTCGTGACTTGATAATGCGCCTTTCCTTGTAATTTCACTTGGTTGAATTTCCTCTTAATTGAAACCCTTTGCAAAGTGAATGCCACAAGCATTCCAGAGCTAACAAAAAACTTGTCCTTGTTCTTGTTATTCTTTTACACGGGTATTATTGATGCAGGAATTTACCTCATGCAGTAATGTTACCGACATAAATTACCCTTTTTCGACTAAAAAGGCAATTCGAGGAGTTGCGACCGCCGAATATATATTTATTCAGTCAAGTATTGAACTCTTCAAAATTCTCTCAATGGAGTAGTTATGTTAAAAAAATAAAAGACTTAATGGCGTTAGCAGATATGGTCAAATTTTTCTTAAATGGCCATTAGTTGTGGCCATTAGTTGTACCAAGACGACACCAATGTGCCTTGTTAAGTTGACATCCCTTTAGCAAATTATATTCGACAGCTGAGATGCTTCCACGTCATCTTTCTTCATCCCATTCGTTAGACGGCCGAGCGACTCTCTTATCAACTATATAGATGTATATGTTTTGATAGCAAGTTGATAATGGTTATTTTTGAGTTTATGCCATCCGAACAGAAGGACGATAGTGCCCCTGTTCTTATAGAGGTGGGGGTGGGAAATATTATCAAAAAGTCTTATAATTATTATAATTATGTCAATTCAGTCCTAAAATATATTTCTTTTGTGTCAATTAGATTCTAGATATTTTACATTTGTACCAATTCAATCTATTTATTCAATTTTGGTCGGAAATCTCTAACATAAACCTTGATCTTCTTAAGCAGCGATGCCAGTGCTGATGTAAACTATTTTAAATAATAGTTTAAATAATAGTTTAAATAATTTTTCTTGCATTATTTATTTATTCTCCCTTTTTTCTTCTTTTTTTCACCTTCCCTTATTCGGTGCATAATGTCTCCCCTTGTGCTTGTCTCGTCTGTCGACCAGCTTTGACTTTTCAGCAGACCATTCCCACGCGCTTTCCCTTCTTTCATCTGTCCCATTGTGGTCAGTACACCCATAAATCACTCCCATACAATCTGTTTGTAGTCGGAGTTTTTTCTATGCCTCCTCTCATCATTGTTTCACGAAAGAAGCAAAGCCACTAGAAGTGTTCCTCCCGTCTTATCCTTCTTCCTCCCACATCTCAGCCCTAAAACACTAGATTTGCTTGACCCCTTCTTGCTCTCTGCTATTTCATAACCGATGCACAAGGATCAACTCCTCCTGCTTCTTCTTCTTTTTCTAGTTCGGTCTTTTAGCATCACCATCGAAAATGATCGGTGCACCACCTCTTGTGGCGAGGTCACGAACATAAGCTACCCGTTTCGACTGAGGGGCGACCCCAAGAGCTGCGGCAACCACAACTATGAGCTAGCCTATGTGAATAACCACACTGTCTTGGATTTGTACTCGATCTAGTATTATGTGCGGCACATTGACTATACCAACTTCACTATTAGGCTCGCCGATATTGGGCTGCAAAAGGGCAATTGCTCATCTCTTCCTCGCCGCTCTTTGGAGTACCTCATCTACTGGCCCGAACCACATTGGGATAGTTCCATGAAATTTGACTACGCGTATCCAGCATTATTTAAGACTGTGGCGATTGTGGACTGCACGGAGGCTGTCGATTCTCACTTTAACACTGACGCTTCCTCGTGCCTCGATGGGAACAAATTTTTGAATCTCTCTAGCGGGAGAAGGCGAGTATATGCCATGGTCGATGCGAACGTCTCATTTGTGGGAACTTCATAGAGCTACTGGCAATGATACCATGGTGGGTTGATGGCAAAAATCTCCGCTCATACGAGCAAATTCATGATCTGATGGTTTATGGGTTTGAGCTTCCCTGGCTTTCCGCCGCCGCATGTAAGATTTATTGCAAACATCATATTGACTGCGACATCAGCGAGAAGCACCAAATTCAGTGCAGTTCCAAGAAAGGTAAGGACTTTTGAGTTTGTTCATTTTACTTAAAAAGAACAGAATCTTGTGAGTCAAAACTTGTGAAATATTGTCTTAACGTAAAATGCAGCTATCTGTACATCTTTTCAGTGCCTATTTGATTTGCACATGCCTACGAAGATCAAGTAGTTAAGTAAATGTTGTTGTGGCATCTCATATGTATAGTAGTAAGTACATTATTTAACCATTTGTTTATTTATCTAATTTTAATGCTGCCAATAGATCTTAATGGATTGAACCGCTATACTCAGTCATTGATTATGGTCTAAATATAGTGTCTTTTAGATCTCTTCAGCTACCACTTGTCACATTTTCTTAACTCTTTTGCAGGAAATATGATCGGCTATTTCCTCCTTGATATTGCCTCGTATACGATGATAATATCTACTATGGCATCGGTAACATTGTTACTATTTTCTCATTGTGAAATTGATTGAATGTTTCTAAATGCAAACATTTTACCACACCCAAAAATTGGTTATCAGAATGACAACGCACTCATAATTTCTTGCCTTTTCCCCAAAAATTACAGTGCCATTCATAGCCGTGAAGTTCATATTGGGAGCCCCATGTGTGATGATGTTGCTAATACGCGTGTGGAGGAGAAGACACTTAGCAATGGACCAAGAGGTTGAAGAGTTTTTACAATCTAACAATAACTTCTTACCAATAAGGTACTCTTACTCGGACATCAAGAAAATCACAGGTGGTCTTAAGTACAAGATAGGCGAGGGAGGATATGCTTCTGTGTTCAAAGGAAGACTCAGGAGCGGTCATGATGTTGCAGTGAAGATCCTGAAGAAGGGGAAAGCGAATGGGCAAGACTTCATCAGCGAAGTGGCTACCATCGGAAGAATTCACCATTTTAATGTGGTTGGACTTATCGGTTTTTGCTTTGAAGGCTCCAAACAAGCTCTCATCTACAATTTTATGCACAATGGGTCTTTGGATAAGCACATATTCTCGCGGGGAGAGGGAACATCTCTTGATTGCAAGAAAGTATATGAGATTGCTCTTGGAGTGGCTAGAGGGATCGAATATCTTCATCGAGGATGCGACATGCAAATTCTACACTTCAACATTAAGCCTCACAACATCCTTCTCGACAAGGATTTCACCCCAAAAGTATCTGACTTTGGGCTCGCAAGATTGTTTTCTCGTAACCAAAACACCGTGTCTATAACTGCTGCTAGAGGAACCTTGGGATACATGGCTCCAGAGCTAGTCTACAAGAGCATTGGGGGCATCTCTTACAAAGCCGATGTCTATAGTTTCGGCAAATTGTTGATGGAAATGGCCAGTGAGAGGAAGAATGCAGACACAGTCACATAGCATTCCGATCATATTTACTTTCCTTTATGGGTTCATGATCAACTTAGCAAGGGATCTGATGTTCCAATAGAAGAAGTTAATGAGGATGATAAAAGAATAATAAAGAAGATGATGATAGTCACTCTTTGGTGTATACAATTGAGCCCTAGAGACCGTCCTTCGATGTGTAAAGTCTTAGAAATGCTCGAAGGAGAAAAGTATGATCTACAAGTACCTCCTAAGCCACTCTTTTATCCAACTAAAGTGTCAACAGGGGATGGTGGAACTTGGACCGACCAGGACAATTATACTGCATCTCCCTCATCAACTTGTGCAACAACTTATGAAGCTTCTCATATTGAGCATTCTAGTACTAGTATCACACACATGAAGATAAATATCAATAGCATGTAGTCCGGATCTCATATGTGACAGATAGAAACGGATTGTATTGATGATGTGAGTGTCCTTTCATGGCCATCACCAAATTGTATATGTTTATGACTATGTTTGTGAATCTTAAACTGTATACCAGCGTAGTCCTACGAGGTGCGAATTTTGGTTTCGGAGTCATTGTTCAAAAGCCCAACTAGCTCGTAGCTCGCAGCTCGTGCTATGCGTGGCTTGACGGCAACTTAGCGGCGGATGTTCGAGTCCCTTCATGGCACACCAATTCTTGCTTACGCCTAATGCTGAAAAATGACGAATGGAGGAGACATCACGAGCAAAAACTTCGGTCTTTAAATTCTTGTTTCTTTTACGAGGTTGCTTAAGCTGTTTAATTGGGTAGGTTATCTGTCGATATGGGAAGAAGAGAGCATAGAATGGCGAATTGCATCAGTTACAACTTCATTGTTTTTGCCCTCCAATGATTTCGAAATAGTAATAGAAAGATCCCTCGCAATTTGCAGTCCCGTTCAATATTCGCGTGTGGGCGGAAGGCGAAGACAAATTCAAACAAGAAGGCGGCGCAGTACGGTGTGTGTGCGGCGTAGTACGATGTGGGCTGCCAGCGAGTCCTCCACCTCCTTGACTGCCACACCGAGTGGCTCAGCCGCTGGCTTCCTCAGCCTTAAACGAAGCGGCGGCAAGAAGCCGTACGTTTTCTGGCCAAACATGTCTGTATATACATTTAGAAAGATTCCGGGTTCATTCGAGAAGAGGGATCTGACTGGCGATTGCTTGCTTGCATATATTTCTTATCTGTTTCTGCAATCTATGTGAATGCTATTGGAGAAAGCATTCAGTCCGAGCAGTTTGGCCCTTTTGTTAGTTCATCTTGGTGGCCTCAGAACGTTGGGGTCCTGTTGTTTGGAAATCAGTTCAAACAATCAGCCATCCTCTACTTGCTTTATAATCTGGGCATTTTAATCACCAATTAGCAGCTGGGTGAATCAACTCCCATGATTATTTATCTAGAGCTTCAACTTCAAAATGCGGCGCTATCTTCAGTGCTTATTCTTTTGGCAATCTATGTTGATTCCTATCCATAAGGAATTGCCCAAATGTTGCTTTCCATCATTTTCTAAGGGTTTTAGGATCCATTGAGCTCTTTGCATGATTGAATGTTGGTCTAAAAAGATGATCATCTTTTGGCCGAACATCTATTTCCCTGCAAAGAAGGAAATTTAGCTTTGTCCTGTAAGAGCAAGCACTGCAGCAGTCGATAAGCTTGGCTTTGGCTTCTTGTCCGTTCCTTCGTTCATTTGGGAGAGACAGAGCCCGTAGCTCCTTTAATTCAGGTGATGTTAGTAACTCTCTACTCTTGCCTAACCTCGACTAACTGGTAATCGTGCTATGCTTGTGTTGAAATAGTTTGAACTAGACCTAGCATGACAGACGCATCAATGGCTGGACTTGCTCGGGGAACATAATTGCTCACGGACGGAGGGGGTGGGGGGAGGTGTAGAAAAATAAGGTACTTCAACATGTGTTTGAGATTCTGCCGGGAGAGAAGCTCCTGAAGGCATATGCTTACTATCTGTCCTCTTCCACCGGGCCTGTCATTGGGACACTATCTGTCAAACGAAAGATTGGCCTCCCGTGGTGTTGGTGATAGCCCACTTTGCCATTACTTTCCCTCAAGGCAGCAACAGAGGATGCATTACATGGTAAACTTTTCCAATCTTCCTGGTCTTGCATTGACTGTAGGATTGCCGTTTCAAATCGTTAAGCCCTGAGCTTTAGTCATAACCATAATAAGTTCTTGAATGCATTACAAATTCATCGTAAAGAAATTAAATATATTCATGGGGATATGAGATGCAAATTCTGCACTTCCAGTCTTACAATAGGCTTCTCGGCGAGAGTTTCGCTCCCATAATATCAGACTTAGGGCTTGCAAAGTTGTTGGGAAAATGACTGATCGATCGAGAAGGACAATAGAATCGGATTCTAAGGTTGATAATGCTTTCTTTGAGAAAATATATACCTCACAAGTTTGCTAGTAATTATACTCAGTGCAGAAAAAAATACATTTTTTATTCATTAGTTTTATAATCAGTGCTTGATTACGGTCTTAATAAGTGTCTTCTAAATTTTCTTCAGGTGCCACTTGCTGCCAATTGAATTTCTCTTGCGGAATGGGGATCGACGATTTGACACACCCACAAATTGGATATTATAAAAGTAACACGCCCACGATTCTATTGCATTTTCCCCCCATGGTACATGCAATTCATGGTTGGCAAATTCATCTTGGTAGCCCCATCTGTGATGAGGTTGCTAATACACAAATGGAAGAAAAGACGCTTAGTAATGGATCGGAACGTTGAAGATTTTTCGCAATTTAACAATAATATCTTGCTGGTATGGTACTCTTATTTGGACATCGAGAAAATCAAGGCCAGTCTTAAGGATAAACTAAGCAAGGGAGTGTATGGTTCTAAGTACAAAGAAGACTCCAGAGCAGTCGCAAGGTGGCGGTCAAGGTTCTAGAGAAGGGAAAGATGAACGGGCAAAATTTCATCGGCAAAGTGGCTACCATGGGAAGAACTTACCATGTTAACATGGTTGGACTCGTGGTTGTTTACTTTGAGGGCTCAAAACAAGTTTTTGTCTATAATTTCATGCATAATGATCATTGGATAAGCTCATTTTTTATGATGACAATGGATTTCTCTTGATTGCAATGAAGTGTACAAGATTACTTTTAGAGTTGCTAGAAATTTTAAGGATCTCCATCGCGGATGTGAAATGCAAATTTTGCACTTCAATATTAAGCCTCACAATATTCTTCTCGAAGGAAATTTCACCCCCAGAAGCTTCCGACCATGGGCTTGTTGGATTATATCCCACGAACTATAGCACCGTGTCTTTGATTAGTTTGGAACTTTGGAATACATGGCTCCAGATTTGGTCTTCAACAATCTTGGGTGCATCTCTTACAAAGCCGATGTCTATAGTTTCAACAAATTGTTGATGGACATGGCTAGTGAAAGGAAGAATTGTGATGCAGTTGAAGAGTGTTCTAGTCGGACTTACTTTCTTTTTATGGCTGCATGACCAACTAATTGAAGAATCGGATGTGGAAGAAACGAGCAAGGAACATAGTAGAATAATAGAGAAGATGATAATAGTTGCTCCTTGATGCATACAATTGAATATTAATAACTTAAGTGAGGTTAGTTTTCTATTAATAAGGTAAAAGGAAAGAATAGAATAGTGCGTTGCATAATTTCCAATATGACACTGCTTTTAGCGAGGAAGGTCGCTTCTACAACCGACAATTCAAAAATCAAGCCAAAAACTGTCATTCGATTCTGATTCTCGTTGATCGTTTACTCTCTCTCTCTCGTGATCTTATCGAGACTTCTCTCCTCTTTTCTAGATTCCATCTCCACTCTCTTTTCTCCTGCGATCGTTTCTCGAATCGCAATCCCAAGCGACACTTGCGCGAGAGACAAACACGAAGGACGACGAAGAAGACGATGGGCGGCGGAGGCGAATCGGAGCCGGCGCGGGGCGGCACGTGCGTGGTGGGGACACCCGTGGAGCGGCGGGCGCATCCCGCGAACCAGCACGCCGCCACGTGGGTCGCTGGCGAGGCTCGCCCCGCGAGCTTCCACTCCAGCATCATGAATGCCACCCTGAGCGGCGCGACCTCCGGCTTTGCCAACCCCAATCAGAGCGGCGGCGGCAGGAACCCGTACGTCCACGTCGCTCCACTGAATGCGTCCGCGCCGTCTGGCAGGAGTAAGGACTATCGAGGCGTATTTCCGCGTTGGAAGTTGTGATTGATGATTAGGCTTAGGGATGGTTCTGATGAGGCCGGCGCTTTGCTGGTGTTTGCAGGTCCAATGGACAAGATGTTTGGCGCGTTGAACCGGTGTGGGAAGAGGTTCGAAGATGCTTCGCGAAAAGCAGAGGCGCTCGCGGACAATGTCTGGCATCACCGTGAGTTTTCTCTATAATTTTTTCTCGCTCCATTTCTATAATCAGATAGAAAGATTTTGGATTCATTCGTGTAGACGCACCTGATTGATGATGATTGCTTGCTTGCATATATTTCTTCTCTGTTTCTGCAATCTATGTGAATGCTGTCGAAGTAATCATTCAGTCCAAGCAGTTTGGCTAGTTGTTCTTAATTGACGTCGATTATTTATGTGGTGGAGTCTCAACTTTAATGTGCGGTGCCATCTTTGGTGCTTATTCCTTTGGCAATCAATGTCAATTCCTTTGTATAACAAATTGCCAAATCCATAACACGGTATTTCCATGGATGACATGGTTTGTTTTCCGGTGATATCTTCAGTGCTTATTCTTTTGGCAATCTATGTCAATACCTTTCTGTAACAACTTGCCAAATCCATAACACGGTACTTCCATGGAGGACATGGTTCATTTTCCATCATTTTGTAAGGCTATCAGGACCCCTTGGGCTTTTTGCGTGATTGAACTTTGGACTAGATAGATGATCATCTATTGGCCCTACATCTTTTCAGCTAAGATAGCTGTCGTCGGCAATGGCGTTTGAGGTGATTCGTGCCGAAATTTGAACCGGACAACTGCGTTGCGGATATTCTGTTCGTTACTCAATACTTTCGATTTCAATGTGCGTCTGGTTTCCATGAAAGACAGATCATACAAGAGGATATGGTTGACAGTGACCCAATGTTTCCTCCCACGAATCCCCATCACTGACCTTTGTGAAATCCCCATCATTGATATCCATAAGTCCAGCGAAATGCCCGGGTGGAGGGGAAAAGATGGAGTAGATGAGACGATTTCGTGTCTTTGTCCACCGTCAACAGCGAAAGCCACCGCTCGCCTAATCATCGCAGGAGGTCAATTAGTTTCTTTGAGACGGGATTCGGGAGCTTCGATGTTCACAATGCAAGTTTTTACCAATCGCAGTTTGCCCCCGACAGGACCTGAGCTGTGAATTCATAGCCCATTCTGCTCTTTGTTTGATTTTCTTTTCTGGATCAGAAGAATTAAGATTGAACACGAGAGTTTGTTGTTGCTAGCTCAGATCGATTTGAACTCCGGTGGATCGAAGGCTCATGTAGTTTCCCTCACTTTGAAAGATTTTTGTCTAAAGAAATGCTTATGTGACTGTTCTTTGTGCTCATTTTGGACTACAAAAAGATAAAAAACGAATTCTTAGAATTTATTTTCTTTTTCGGTCTTCTCAACTTTTTTTTGCCCTTGCTGGCTACTCTTTCCATTTGTTCATGATGAAAACTCTTTCATTAGTCACGTTTATATCACACTGGCTAGAATACTAATCCTGACGTCTCCCAACTGCCACAAATCTCTTTTAGCGAAAAAAAATGGAAAATTTTATTATTATTATTATAAATATTTGAATTTTATTGCTGGGAGAAATCTAATTTACGGAGTTGATCCGATACATTATTGGAAACATTGATCAAAAGATAACAACTTTTTACAATCATGCAATCCTAAGAAGATGGCAAGTTATGAACATTTAAGATAAATCCAATGACTACATCAATGTTGTAATTTTTTTCCTTGCCGTTGCTGATGTTATTATTGATAAAAGAAAGGTATAACGTGTTGAAAGTAAACAAACGATGACAGTTGAACTTTTGTACGTAGTTCTGCCACACTTTTATTGAAACTCAAATAGCCTATTTAAAGGCTCTGTTACAACTGAAATGAGAAAAAATAGCAACAAACTGCAACCCACTAATCTTTAGTGGAGAACATTTAGGAACACGAGAGTTTGTTGTTGCTAGCTCAGATCGAATTTGAGCTCCGGTGGATCGAAGGCTCATGTAGTTTCCCTCACTTTGAAATATTTTGTCTAAAGAAATGCTTATGTGACTGTTCTTTGTGCTTGTTTTGGGGGACAATTGCCAAATAAGTCATAAACATTTTGTTACTTTGCCGATTTAGTCCTAAACTTTTTTTTTTATGCCAAATGAGTCCTAAACCTTTTGTAACTTTGCCAATTAAGTTCTTTCGGCAGATTTTGGCCAAAAAATGCTTACACGGCGACGACGTGGCGCAACCGGACCTCACCGGCAATGACGTGGCGGCGACGTGGCACAAAAAATTAAAAAATTCAAAAAATTATTAAAAAAATTATAAAAAAAGGGAAGGCTGGAGCCCTCCACCTATGGCTGCCGCCTTGTAACAGCCGTTAATTCGCGTATTTAAATCGCCAAGGATTGAAATATATTTTGTATGCGAATTCAGAACCAAAAATGAGGTTTTATTCAATTTTTAGGAATTTTCAAATTAAAGGATGAATTTTGGAAAATTAATCTTGATGGGTCAAAAATCCAATTTTGAGAAAATTTGGCTCAAAAGTGTGATTTTGGTTTTATTATACATTTATGAATTTTTGGAAATTTTTCGAAATATTAAAATATTTTTAGTTATATGTTGAAAGAGATTAATTGAAAATTTGTTTAAAAATAGGAATTGGAGGAAATTGGGTGGACCGGCCATGCGGGCCAGGCCCAAGTTGAGCCAGGCCACGTGCGGGCCATGGCCAGCTCACGCTAGGCCCAGTTCCCGGGCCCAACCGGGCCACAGCCAGCCCGCAGCCCATCCCCCTCTCTTCTTCTTCTTCCTCTGTTTTCCTCTGTTTTTCCTTGCTCCGCACGCACAGCTCGGGAACCCCGCCGTGCGGGTCCCATGCCGGAGGAACGTCATCCATTTGCCCTAGACCTGCTGCAGCAGCCTAGGGGGAGCGGCGGACGTGACCCTCAGACCAATGGGGAGCTCGTCCCGGGTCGCAAACGGTGGCCAAACTTCTTGGAACACGCGACATATCCTGTTTTTGCACCGCCCGACCAGCTTGCTTTGAATGTGCATATCTCTCACCTCGAGTCTCCGTTTGGGCTGTGGTTTGTACCCTTAGAATCACGGTGAAGTCCTCTTCAAGCAGCCATCGACCGTCGCCACCGACTCGAGCCACGCCGTCGCCGGTGAGCCGCCGAAGTCAGCCACTCGCAGCTTCCCTCTCCTGTTTTGCCGGTAGGCTGTTCAAGCTTCAAACTCCGATTTGCTTGATTTCTTTTGCTCAAATGTTGAATTGGTTGATTCCATTGGGTTTGTAGACATATTTAAACAGCGGATTAGCCTTTGATTTCACTTAAATTGAGTGGGTTTTGGCTGATTTGGAGTTTGAACTCGGTTTGCCCCAATTTTGTCAAAACCGAGCCCTAGCTCTTCAATCCGGCAAACCACGGCTACCCACTCTCAATTGATGCTTCCAATAGGCTCGTGTGAGTGTTGGGAGTGTAGTTTAGGAAGAAATTTGGTTCGATTCAGTCTTGGACGGACGGATTGAAGCCAAATCTCGGTCTCTTCCTTCCCCTTCGCCGAACCGCCGACCTCCGCCTTTGAAATGCGATTTCTCCCTCCTCCGACCACCTCAACCTACGTTCTTGGTGTCCTTAGACTTGTATTGAAGTCCTCTACAAAACTCTTATGGTTTGGAGTCTCGGTTTTGCGTGTGTACGACGAATTGAAGGCAAAACCGAGCGAAGGTCGTTTGACTCGGCTTCTGACCCGAATTGGTTGATGCGGGTCTGCAGGTGGGCTGTTCACGTGTGGGTTGGGCCGAATTTCGTGGGCCTCGTGCAGCCCAAGTCCACGGCAGAAGCCATTCAGCCCGAAGAAGAGAAAGAAGAAAAGAAAAGAAGAAAAGGAGAAAGGAAAAAGAAAAATAATTCGCGTGTCGCCGCGTAATTTTGGAAAATTTGCCAAGGTGAGGGAACTTTCTAAATCGCCCTTAGGCATGCCTTTGCGCTAGTTATTTACGTGCATTTTTTTATTATAAATGCTTTTAATATTATTAATAAATTATTATTAATATCTACCAAAATTATTTTAATTAGTGTGGTGATTATGTTAGTCAATTATTAGTTATTGTTTTATTAATTTAGCATTATTATTATTATCGTTGTGAGATGGTTAAATTAGAATGATTTAGCCGAGTATTGGTCCATGGAAGTAAGATGGAGAATTTGAGGAACGTAGCGAACTATAAGCCAAATTAGACGGCTTTTGTTAGTTTCTTCAATTATGCAGTTTAATTATTTATTTACAAGCATTTTATTTATTTAATTATAGCAATTTATTTATTTAATACCGTATTTATTTATTTAAAGTCCAGTATTATTATATTCTGCAATTGACTGTTTATTTAGACTACGTGATTAGTCTAGATCGACGGGACTCGGGATTAGACTGGACTTGAGCGACGAACTAGTGATTCTTAGGATTGATGTGAGCTTGGTAGGTGGTGTAGTGACAAATTAGGGACCCTAGGGCCGAGGTAGACCTAACCGCGGGATAGGGAGTTAACTCGCTAAGATACCCAGTATCTCACCCCACCACCCCAACCTCCCCAGGTAACAGAGATGGACCCTAATAATAATATTGTGGAACGGGAAGAGGACACTGACGAGGACAACCTACCCCGGGAGGAGATAGAGGAAGCAGAACCTGAGGAGGAAGAGGAGTTTACAGATGAAACTGATGAAGATGACCTGCCATTAGAAGAGCTTGAAGAAGAGGATCAAGAAGAAGCAGAACTGGAAGAAGAAGAACCGGAGGAAGAAGAGTTGGGAGAGGAAGAACTAGAAGAAGAAGATTCGAAGAGGAAGAACTGGAGGAAGAGGAAGCTGAAGAGGAAGGACTAGTACAGGAAGAGCCAGAAGAGGAAGTGGTGGATGACGAATCAATGCAAGCTATACACGACATGGTGATGGGTTGGCGCCAGGAGTTCGACCAACAGTTGCAACTTCGAGAACCCACACCCAAGCCCGTAGATCAAGGATGGATCATAGACAGGGTCGAGACCCCCTTTGGAAGGGTAGCAGAAAAACATGAGACTACCATCTGGGAATGGAACCCTCTACTAAGGAGATGGGTCGGACATCAATATTGGGAGCACTACGAAGGCGAGGTCGGAGGCCCACTAGTCTTCCACCAGGGACATCATGAGGCACCGACAGGAGTGTATGATTATTGGAACCCGGACCTAGGTTACGGTGACCAACCAGGAGGCACGGTCATAGATCCCTAGGACAGGTGGTCTAGGTTGAACTATGGGACCCGCTTTTGAAATTGTACAGTATCGGGGTATACCGTGCACGGATATGTATACGCCTTTTTGGACGTAAATTTTGGGAATGTATATTATTACGCTTTTGCGTGCCTACTCTGATTTTCAAGTGAGGTCTGTGACTGATTGAGTTGGATCAAGATTCACGAAAAAGACAGGACTGTGCACGTGCGCCGACCTCGGGGTGTGACACGCTTCATCACCGGTGGGGCGGCGGCCATGCTCCCAGCCCTTGCCGGCGTCCAAATCTGGACGCCGGCGAGGCTGGGCGAGGGTCGCCGGCCCTGTTTGAGGGTCGGCAATCCCTCGCCTCGCCCTGCCTAGATTTGGGTGAGGCGAGGGCTGGGCGAGCTCGCAGCAAGCCTTGCTTGGGCGAGGCGAGGGATTGCCGGCCCTCAAACAAGGCTGGGGGCATGGCCGCCGTCCCACCGGTGATGGGGCAGCGGCCACAAGTGGAGGGCTCCAACCCTCCCTTTTTTTGAATTTTTTTGAATTTTTTGATTTAAAACTTTTTTTTTGCCACATCGCTGCCACGTCGTCGCCGGCGAGGTCTGGTCGCACCACGTAAGTATTTTCCAGCCAAAATCCGTCTGAAGGACTTAATTGACAAAGTTGCAAAAGGTTTAGGACTCATTTGGCATAAAAAAAGGTTTAAGAATGAATCGACAAAGTAGCAAAATGTTTAGGACTTATTTGACAATTGTTCCCTTGTTTTGGACTACAAAAAGATAAATAATGAATTCTTAGAAATTATTTTCTTTTTCGATCTTCTTAATTTTTTTTTTTTTTTGCCCTTGCTGGCTACTCTTTCCATTTGTTCATGATGAAAACTCTTTGGTTAGTCCAGTTTATATCATGCTGGCTAGAAAACTAATCCTGACCTCTCCCAATTGCCACAAATCTCTTTTAGCTAAAAAAAAAATTATTATTATAAATTTTTGCATTTTATTGCTGGGAGAAATCTAATTTACGGAGTTGATCCTATACATTATAGGAACCATTGATCAAAAGCTAACAAATTTTGACCATCATGCTATTCTAAGAAGATGGTAAGTTATGAACATTTAAGATAAATCCAATGACTACACCAATGTTATAATTTTTTTCCTTGCCGTTGCCGATGTTATTATTGATAAAAGAAAGGTATAACGTATAAGGAGAATCATTCACTGAGGCGGCTTTTGAGTTTACAAATTGTGAAGGAATGCTGCGATAATGGAGATATGTCACTAGGATTGGAGAAAAAAGAAAGATTTACCAATGCATATCGTTTATTCTAGGACACTCAAATTTCAATAATGAATCCTCAAATCATACTTAATCACATTTGCTTTGTGCATGTCTTCAAGAAAATGCGACTATGGAAAAGTACGGCATATGAAGACAATTGCTCACTTATAGGGCCTATAAGTTTTCAAAGCTCTGAAAGGACATCATGTATGACATCACGTATACATAGATATATTTCAAGAAAATATGACACTTTGCGCATGGACCATCTGGAGACATTTGAAAAGCTATAAATCACATTACATCTAAAAATATAATCTTAAAATCAGAAAAGTTGGGCTATGTAGTAAGAAAAATAGACATAGGTAAAGTTACTAGTCTACTAGGAACTTTTAACATCTTCAATAAGAGAAAATTTTACACATATATTTTCAAGCCAACTGCACCATGGCAGTCTTCGGCTAGAGGTAAAATCAAATCGATCATGGGTTTTGTAGTCACTTTCCACGCAATTAGTTTTGTAGTCAGAGATTTCTCATCCCTTCTCACAATTGGAATTTGGGTCGCGAAATTGTAGCTATAACACCATTTCTCTAATCATTGCAGGAGGAACCTTTGGATAAATGTCTCAAAAGCTTGTCTACAAGAATATCAAGGATACCTCTTACCAAGCCGATGTCCATACTGTCGGGAATTGTTGATGGAAATGGCCAGTAAAAAGAAGAATCTGGACCCAATATTGAGTATACTAGTACTAGTATTACACAAGCATAGATGCATATCGTGACCATTTGGTCCCGTGAAAATATGTGACAAATATAAATGGCTGATATCAATGATGTTTTATTTGTAGCTCCCCGCTTTCATGGCCTTGACAAATGGTCTATGCTTATGACTACTATTATGGATCTCAATTATGATTGTGCCATATTTAGCATTGACTTCTTATGATACCATTAGTATCATTTGAACTTTCAGATTTAATAGAAAAACTAGTGATGGCATTTAGTATAGCGTTACAAGGAGCAAATTTGGGTGGCTTTGCTTTAGTACCCAACTAGTACACAAACCCCACTTCATATGGCTTCATAACAACCCGGTGGAGAGGGAAGTGGGAAGAGAGGCCGGGAGGGAAGAGGAAACACAGGCAGATTAAAAATGAGAGGGGGTAAGGGCCAAAAAAAGAGTTGTTTCAGAATTAAAATAAGAAAAATTTCATCGGTCCTATTCGGAAGATCCGGGTCGGTCTGATCCTCCCCCAGAACTGGGAATCAGATCTAAAATCATTGGTTCCATTTTCATGGAACTAGGAACAGGATCAACTCATTCTCTAAGAGTTTCCAAAATCAGTTGGTCCAATCCTATCTAGGTTGTTCTCAATTTGATCGGTCTATATTGCTCACCCTTACTAAAAATATTTCGGGGTTTTGAGTCAAGACCTTGTGATCATACGTCTCGGTCTCAGGGACTCGAGTCGACACCCCCCTCGCGTACTAAGTAATAGTAAGAGCCCCCCTCCCCTCGTGTACTAAGTAATAGTAAGAGGTGATGGACTCGAGTACCCCTTAGACTTTGGTGGTGAAGGAGTAAATATTATAGGTTGCTAGGCGATTCAATATCATATGATCTGAAAAAATTTCAATGATGTGAAATCTTTCAACCCCAACAACGATCCTTGTTTCTAAATGAAAAATTCCAGATTTGAATGTTCCATCATTGAGTAATTCAATCTCACATGCATCAAACAACTAAACAAGGTAAAGGAAGTATCTCGAATTACAACCAAGAGCTGTCAATCTCATCTATTATTGTGATTTGGGAGTCATGGAGGAAAATACCATCTTCGACAGTACATATTCCATCATCCTTCTTTTTATCAGCAACGTTTTGACGTCGTTACTTGTAAGACTTGCTTTTTGACTAGGTCAACTTGCGGTGGATCCGTTAAAAAAGGAAAAAGAGAAAAAAATCGACAAAAGAAAGAATAAGAGAAAGAAGTGGAGAGAGAGAGTGGGGCCGAGAGCTTGCTCGGGCAAGAAAGGAAAGGAGGAAAGGAGGGAAGAAGAACGGCGTCAAGAGGAGAGAGGTTGTGACGCGTACTCGCCACGGTTGACAAGGACACGTCGAAAAGTCTAGTCAATTACGTATCATAATGTCGGTAAATGCTCGCACCTCATTTAGTTTTTGGTTATGGCTTAAACTTGAATTTTTGTGAAATTTAAGTTATGTATTTCTATTTTTGAGCTGTTGAGTTATGGAATTTCATGGAAATGGTGAATTATGTCATTATAGAGCTTTGGAGTTTGATGTGAGTTGATTTGGAGCGATAATTTTGTTGGAGCGAAATTTTAGGGTTTCATGTGAATGTTCCATATTGTAAACTGCTTGAATAATTTCTTTGGATATGATATTTCTTGATGCGTGCGAGTTGTTGTTATCGCTTAGTTATTTTGCAGTCGATGTAGGTTTTTACTTGGTTTGGACATCAATTCTTGTTCGATTGTTAAGATCGCGAGGTCACGGTGTTAAAGTAGTGATTGTTTTATTTTATGCACATTCAGTCTATTTGTTTCTCAGTTGCCCTTGTTTTCAGAAGTTAGTGCAATAATTAAGTTATGCAGATCATGGACTATTAGTTAATTGAGTTATGCAGATCATGGAATGTCATGGGTTCTATTTTAGTGGTGTTTCAGTTATGTATTTACCTATTTTTAAGGCTTCAATGTTCTTAATAAAAATCATAGAGAGCTTCAGTCTCATCTCTCATCTTGTTCGAGCCTCTGTTTTTATCTTTCAAGATTTAACATACGGTTCGGGTACATGACATTATTAGTGCCCTGTGAGCTATGAACGCGCTTGTTGCTCGAAGCATCTTTTGTGACATTGACCCGTCAAAGTCGACGATGATGAGACCTGTCTTCTCCTTCGAGCCTTTCCAAGGATGGCTCACAAGTCCCAACCCATGATCATTTCCCTCCCTTCTCCTTCCGATTCTCTGTTGCTCGTCCACGCCCGTTGACCGACTTTGACTTATCGGTTGACGAGCCCCAAAATCGACCACCGTCTGGATCACCTGCCCAGACTTCAGGGTGGGCAGGTGATCTGAGCCCTTCATTAAATTTTTCCAGGGAAAAGCCCCCCTCCACCATTGATTTCCTCCTGACCATAAAAAATCTTGTTAGAGGAGAGGCAACCGACAAGATGGTTGGATCGTCTTCAAAAGCCCTGCTGATATTTTTACGTTACCTTCCCTATCCAATTCAATTGGTGACTTGATAACGCCCCATTTTCCTTGTAGTTTTATTTGATTTAGTTTCTTCTTAATTGAGACCATCCCCGAGTAAACATATAACTGGCATCGCGATACCAAAAAAGCTTGTGCTTCTTCTCGTCCTTCTTCCATGCAGGTATTATTGATGTAGTAATTCACCTCGTGTGCCAATGTCACCAGCTTAAGTTACCCTTTTCAACTAATAAGTGACCTAGGGAAAAAGTGCATGACATGGCAATTTGGTCCAAAATGAGTTTTGAAAAATGAGTGAAAATTCATGTATTAGGGATTTTGTTACCAATTAATCTCTTTCTGAATTCTTATCTCGAGAATGCGTTCCACCTTCAGGGACTCAATCCATTTTTTCAACTCATTATTAAAATCTTGCATTAATATACTCCATTTTCTCATTAGGCAATTAGTTAGTTTTTGCTAAAGGGTAAGGTTGATACCCATCTTTTATTATGTTTTCCCAAAAGTACAGGTGCAACAAGCTTAATTAAGTTCATCTTAGCAATGGTTGAAAACATAGAACGGTTTTTGGTATTTGTTATGGAATGAAGTGGGTTATAGGATGACAAACATATATAATAGGATGAAAGTTTAGAATTATCGAGGTAAATGCAAGAAAAAATGCACAGTTATTATAAAGTGCGATGTATTTCTCCACTTTCCATATTTATTATTTTCTATGATGAAAGATCATGTCTAATGTTTACACTTTTCAAATTTTCTTTGATCTTTTCTCCATAGTTTGTTTGTTGTTATCATGATCACCATCATCATTATGATCTGTCTATCTAAGATCTTTGTTGACTGAACAGTGACTTTTCAGCGACCATTCCTACCCTTCTCCGTGTCTGACGCGTCCCATTTTCCCCTTTCTCTCATCATTATTTCAAAGAAGAAACGGAGCGTCTTCATCTCTCTCATTCTACCCCCCTCAACACCACAAGATCACTCCCTTCCTCCACGAAAGTAGTTGTAGTCGGAGATTTTTCCTCCTCTCATCTCTGTTTCAAGAAACGGAGCAAACCAGAAGCATTCCTCTGATCTTTGTCTATCTTCCTTTCACATTTCTACACAACACATTAGATCTGCTCGACAAGTTCGTGCTCTCCTGCTATTGCATAAGCAATGCACCAAAATCAACTCCTCGTTCTTTTTCTCCTCCTCCTTCTGTGTCGGTCTTTTGGCATCACTGTCAAAAATAATCAGTGCACAGCCTCTTGTGGGGAGATCACAAACATAAGCTACCCTTTTAGGCTGAGGGGCTATCCGGAGTACTGCGGCCACAAAAATTATGAGCTAGCCTGCATAGAGAACCGCACCATTCTGCCTCTTAAGTCAGGGGAGTGGTTTGTACACTCCATCAACTATACCAACTACACGATTAGGATTGTTGATGCTGGGCTGCAGAAGGGCAATTGCTCATCTTTTCCTCTCTACTCTTTCTTAGACGACTCCTCTCTTAGTTATCCCTACCAGCCATAAAATACGCAACATCAGAGGTGACGATTGTGGGCTGCACAAAGGCTATTGATTCTCCGCTTTACATCGATGCTTCGTCGTGCCTTGGTGGGCTTCAATTTTCAAATGTCTCTACTACGAGAAGGCAAGCGTACGCTGTGGTCGAGGCGAATGTTTCGTCCATGGAAACAGGATGCACTATAGGATGCATGACAGCGATACCATGGCTGCGTGATGGCAATGATTATCGTTCCTATGCGCAAATTCACGAAGAAATGGTTGATGGGTTCGAGCTTTCATGGCTTCCAATGGCCTGTAAGGCGCATTGCCACGATGGTCGGTGCTTCCTGAGTTATAATGGACAAATTATATGCAAATCCGAGCAAGGTATGGACTTTTGAGTTTGTTCGGTTTTCTTAAAAAAATGATAATAAATATATGTGAAGATATATTTGGTCGAAACCTGTGAAATTTTACATGCCCGTTGAGATGAAGTCTTTGGTAAATGCTGTTGTGGAACTTTATTAGTATAATAACATAAAGTTATTTGTTCGTCTGTTTATTTATTCAATTAAAAAACCGTCAACAAATCTTGATTGTGGCGTGAATAAGCGTCATTCTAAATTTTCTTCAGCTTTTACTTATCACATTCGTAGACTTTTTGGCAGGAAAAATCAGCCATTACCTCGAGGTTATTAGCTGGTTTTTCGAGAACTCGCCCTATTCCTTCTGCGATCGCTGGAGTTTTCTAACGCCGTTGGAGTGTGGCTTGGGTAACATTACTACAATCTTCTCGTCGTGCGATTTATTTAGTGTTCTTAAATTCAAACAATCGATCCCACCCACAAATTAATTTCGCCTAATTAATCTTCTCATTTTGCTTGATCATGGTTCGGATTATGTGTCTCTTTAATTTTCTTCAGCTTTCACTTGTGGACACTTCGATCTCTATTGCGGAAGGGATGCCTACCTCGGAAGGATGCTCTTTCTCTTTGATATCGGTAGCATTACTGTAATCTTCTCATTGTGAAATTGATTTAATGTTTCTTAACGCAATCATTTAGCATACTCACAAAATGGCTCACAATTTTCTCGCGTTTTCACCAAAATGCAGTGTTTTGTGCATGGTCCTGAAGTTCATCCTGGGAGCACCATGGGTGATGTTGTTGCTAATATACAAATGGAGGGGAAGACACTTAGCGATGGATTTAAACATTGAGGAATTTCTGCAATCTAATAATAACTTCTTGCCAATAAGATACTCTTACTCAGACATCAAAAAATTACGGGCAATCTTAAGAACAAACTAGGTGAGGGAGGGTATGGTTTTGTGTTCAAAGGAAGAGTCCGAAGCAGCCGTGATGTTGCCGTGAAGATCTTGAAGAAGGGGAAAGCGAACGGGCAAGACTTCATCAGTGAGGTGGCTACCATTGGAAGAATTTATCATGTTAATGTGGTTGGACTCATTGGTTATTGCTTTGAGGGCTCTAAACAGGCTCTCGTGTACGATTTTATGCCCAATGGGTCTTTGGATAAGCACATATTCTCACGAGGAGAAGGGACTTCTCTTGATTGCAAGGAAGTTTATGCGATTGCTCTCGGAGTAGCCAGGGGGATTGAATATCTTCACCGAGGATGTGATGTGCAAATTCTGCACTTTGATATCAAGCCCCACAATATCCTTCTGGACAAGGATTTCATACCAAAAGTTTCGGACTTTGGCCTTGCAAGATTGTATCCCACGGACTACAATACAGTGGCTTTGACAGATGCAAGAGGAACCTTAGGATATATGGCTCCAGAGCTGGCTTACAAGTACCTTGGAGGCATCTCTTACAAAGCTGATGTCTATAGTTTCGGCAAATTATTGATGGAAATGGCCAGTCGGAGGAAGAATTCAGACATGGTTACAGGGTGTTCCAGCGATACTTACTTTCCTTTATGGGTCCATGACCAACTCAGCGAAGGATTGGATGTCTCGATGAAACAAGCTACCGAGGAGTATAGTAGAATAGAAAAGAAGATGATAATAGTTGCACTTTGGTGCATACAATGGACTCCTAGTGACCGCCCTTCGATGCGCAAAGTCTTGGAAATGTTGGAAAGAGAAGGAGATTATCTACAAATGCCTCCAAAGCCACTCTTTTATCCTATGGAAGTGTCGATGACGGATTATGGTACTTGTACCGACGAAGCCAATAATACAATATCCAGTTCATCAATTAGCGCAATAACTTATGAAGATTCTCATCTCGAGAATATTAGCAATGGCACTATACAAGTATAGGCAGATCCGACCATTTGATCCCATGACAAATGTGGCAAGTAGACGTTTGATCGTACTTATGATATTCTTTTTTTTTCCTTTGGAAAATTCCCCTTTTATGGATTGTATATGTTTAACGACTATTTATATGGACCTTAATTAGGATTATATCATGTTATATTATCATATTAATATATCATGTTTTATAATTTGGCTTTCAAATCCAATAGAAAACCCAGTGACCACTTTTAGCATAGTTCATAAGGAATAATATTGGGTTCTGGAGTCCCTCCTTCAAAATCCAAGCAGCACGCATCCTATGTTGGGCTTGGCTTCACGGCGCTCCAGTGGGCTTAATGGACGCTTTGCTTCATTGGACATCAATTGTCGCAGCAGATAATGTTGAAAACCGGCATATGGATAGAGATGACCATATAGATAAGATTAGTTAAATTTTTGTTTCTTTTGCTAGGTTGCTCAAGATTGCTAATGTCATTTACTAATAAATGTGCACTTGAGAAGGGTGTAAATTCTTGTTCTTGTTTTGTTTTGTTCTAAATTCATTGTCTAAGCTGTTGTGTTCGACAGAAATTTTCCTGACAGTACTTTTATGTCGTCCTTATTAAAATTAGCCTTGAGTATTTAAGTTCATTTGAGATATAAATGTTTGTTGTGTGTATTCAGTTTTCAGGATCATGTTAATGGTTTCCAACACTTTTTATAATAATTTTTAAGCAGTATGTCACTCTCCATATTAAATTGATTGTACTACAAATAGAGGCGGGGGCAAATAAAGTATGACTTTGAGAATGGATGTGGATTTTTACAAATTTGTGAATTCATGCTGGCAGGTTTTACGCTTGACTTTTTTCAGTGGTGAATGTACTTCTTAGCTCGAACTCCAACAATTATATGGATCTTATGTAAATACATTTGTATTTTTTTTTTGTCAACATGCAGAGACAGAGTAGAATGGTGAGTTGCATCTTTTTAAATTTCTCTCTGTGTTTTTTCTTTCTTTCTTTTTGGCCAGATACAATTTCTCTGTTTATGCCCTCCAGAAATTGGGATACTGGTTCCTCAATTTGGGATACAGAGAGAAATAACGAGAGCTTTTGGGGACCAAATCCGAAATAATAGAAATATCGCGTCCATGGATGCAAAAAATCGCCTTGCCATTGCTTGCTTATAATCTCATGCTTTACCGAGGGAGGTCGCTTCTATAATCAAACAAAGTAAATCGTCTAAATTCAAAAAGTAATCAACCAAAACAACAACTAAAGGGAAAAGCCTAACGGAGGAGTCGAATCCGCAGCAACGTGGTGCAGCACGTGCCTGGTGGGCACGCCTGTGGAGCCATGGGCGCATCCCGTGAACCAGCACGCCGCCACATGGACCTCCGGCGAGGCTTGCCCAAGGCGAGCTTTCCCTCCACCAACTTGAATGCCACACCGAGCAGTTCAGCCTCCGATTTCCTCAACCTCGACCAAAACGGTGGTGAGAACCCACACGTCCACATTGCTCCGGCGAGTGAGTCTATTGAGGCTTATTTACAGGAAGCTAGAAGCTAAAAAAGCTTGTCCTTGTTCTCCTATTCTTTCATTTGAGAACTATCGATGCAAAAATTCACCTAATTTGGTATTGTTACCGACATAAGCTATCCTTTTTTGACTATAAATTAAAAATCTCCAAAATATTTGGCTTAAAATTAGTAAATTGTCGAAAATTTTATGACCAAATTGACATAATTAAAATGTTTAGGATTGAGTTGGCAAGTTGTCAAAACTTTTTGGACTAAATTCGTAAATTATCAAAAGCTTTAGAGCTGTGAAATGTGTTTAGGATCTTGACATAATTTTTACCCCATCTTTTGATACAATTTCGTTCTGCAACACAAGTGGCAAACACAAACGGGCTGTACAGTGAAGTTTCGTGTATAGCTTCCTTTCATGGCGATCATGAGATTATGTGTACTTTTGATTATGCTTATGGATCACAATTTCGATTGTATTGTCTTTAGCAATAGTAAAGATGTCACAGACTGCAAAATGAAAGTTTAGATCCAATAAACAATCTAGTGATGGCTTTAAGCATAGCCTTTTGAGGAGAGAATTTGGGTTCAGAGTCTTTGCTTTAAAAAAAAAAAAAAAAACTAAGTAGCACAAGACCAGCACTACCCACGACTTCCCGACGCTCCGGTGGTTGCTACTCACGCGTCGCTTCATGGCACGCCACCTGTGGCCACTAATAAAAAATGATGGATTTAGTGAAACGATAAAATTTGAGACAATAAACAAATTGGTCTTTCGTTCCATCGAAAATAGATTTAATGAAGAAGGGGGGAGTCCGAGATGTTAATCTCCACAATAGATAGTGGAGACTTTTATTGGCCTTTCGTTCCATCGAAAATTAGTCAATAATTAAATCAGAAAATATTAGGAGACATAAAAAAATTGGTCTCTCCATTAATGACATTAATATATTGGATTAACAAATTTCTCATTTCTTTTTTGTAGGTTGTTGCTAAAGTTATCATGGATTCAACTCTCGAGTCTTCTTCCCCATCCCTAGTCCTCTAGCAACTTTAGGCACGATGGTCTCGATTCCAAGCACTGGGGGTTCCCGGCCAGCCTCGAGGCCTTGAGTCCAGACCTTAGGATTTTATAAGTTGACCTCCCCTCACGCAGTGAATTGTGGAAAGAGGTGAAGGACCTAAGACATCCCGACGACTTTGGTGATGCGGAATTCGATTGAAGGTTGTTAGGTAACTCCATCAATATATTTCAAAGAAGCCTGTCATATGAAATATTCCAGCTCCAACAACAGTCCTTATTTTTCCTAAGAGAAAAGCTTAGGAGTAGAGCTTGCATTCTTCGAGTAATCCCATTACACAAAAATCAATCAATCAATCCTAAACATTAATGAGGGCCCCCTCGCTAGATCTAGCCTCACACTGAGCTATGATTTCTCATCAATGACTGGCGATCAACCATTAGCAAAAATAAAGGAAAAGTTAAAAAAATATATCTTAAAAAATTTGAACTTTATTTACCTTAGTATCAGATATGCCACGTAAGACTCTCTGCACCTTCATCAGTATATTCCAGGTAAAATGACAAGATGGATTGCCTCAATAAATCGTCAAAATATTTATGACTTCATTGATCTAATTAAAGTATTTAAAACTGAATCAATACAAGTGCGATTAATTTTGGACTTTCTTGATAATTTCTCCCGAAAAGGATCTAATCAATCTCGTCTTCATATGTTGATTAGGGAGGTGTAGTATGAAAGAAAAATACCCTTTTCGGACGGTTCACGACCCATCCTCGTTCTTTTTGTTATTCATTCAATCATCGGTCCACCTTGAGTTATTAATGACCCGGAAAAGACGAAAGCGGTCGCCGCTGGAGTGCCTTTGAACTTAGATCCATCCCAGTCAATGGTGATGACAACTTGTTTTGCATCTTCCCAGAATTACTCTTCCACAAAGCTTTTTCCAGGAAGGTTCGCAACCCCTTGGAGCTCTTACTCGATTCCGATTCGTTGTTTGCTCATCGACGCACTTCCATCGACGTTGTTGACTCGTCAGTTGACGAGTCCTGCACTTTGTCTTCTTCTGTCATGGGAGGATGGACCAACCTTTTGTTTTGATTCCCTGTACAGGGCACCTGACCAAAAGCTATGTCGTCTTCCAAAACCTTGCTCATTCTTTAATACTAGGCTTTCCAATCCAATTCGATTCGTGACTTGATAATGACCTTTTCGTTGTAACTCCATTCGACTCAATTTCTTCCTAATTGAAACCCTTTGCAAGTGCACACATGACAAACATTGGGATGCTAAAAAAAAAAGTCTTTCATTGTTCTTGTTTTTCTTTTATGTGGATCCTACCGAGGCGGGAATTCACCTCATGTGATAATGTCACCGACATGAGTTACTCATTTCAACTAAAAGGCGATTTGAAGAGCTGCCGCCACTGGAAAATATGAGCTAGGCCATGAAAAGGCTATCCAAATACGGTTGACGATAAGTGGACCTTATGAGAACTTTAACACAATCTCATTAAGAGTAATCACACTTGACATAAGAGTATTCAAATTCAGTCGTTTGGACCGTTTTAACACTTTAATTTAGGATCACATACCTCGGCTAGTCCCCGAGGTATCGGGCTTGGTAGCTGGGATCACAAGTTCAGCCGGGCTATCACATGCCCCACCCTCGAGTCTCTACCCTAACCTCGGTCCTCAGCATACCAAGCTTAGGCGCTAGGGTCTCGATTTCGAGCGTCGGGGTTCCAAGCCAACCTTGAGGTCTCGAGTCGAGGCCTTAGGATCTCGGGCCCCTCCTCACACAATCAAGGATAGCAGGATGTAATGGACTTAGACTGTTCCATGACTTTGGTGGCAATGGAGTGTAATTGTGATGATGGTGGAATTCATAGCCATATTTTTTTTGGAAAGAAATCCTATTACGTGAAGTGTTCCATCTCCAGCGAAAGTCTTTCTTCTAAATGAAAAAGAAGACGAAGAAGCATAGACATATACCAGGATATCGGGAGGAGGAGGTTCGAGAAGAGCGAAGACTTTAGGGGAGCACTTCCCGATGGAAATGCTTCGCTCGAGGTCAAAAAGCCTGCGAGCTTTCTTGGATGGTTCGCGACACGCGGATCCTTTTCAGTTGATTGACTTCTCAGTTGACAAGTCGCAACACTTGTCTTATTGTGTCTCGGGAGATGGACCAACCCATTATTTTGACTCAAAATAAGGCAGCCGTTTGCTCATTTGTTAATACTTGCTTTCCGATTTACTTCAAGTCGTGACTTGATAATGCCCATTTTCCTCGTAAATTCACTTGCTCTAATTTCCTCTTAATTACAACCCTTTTCAAAGTGCATGCAACAAGCATTCCAATGCTCTCAAAAAACTTGTCCTTGTTCTTATTACTCTTTTACAAGGATACTATCGATGCAGGAATTTACCTCATGCAGCAACTTTATCGACATAAATTACCCTTTTTCGACTAAAAGGCAATTCGAGGAGCTGCGACTACCAAAAATATATTTATTCAATCAAGTATTGAATTCTTCAAAATTCTCTCAATTGAGTAATTATTAAAAAATAATAACAACTTAATGGCATTAGCTAATATGGTTGAATTTTTCTTTAAATGGCCATTAGTCGTGCCAAGAGGATAGTCATGTGCCTTTTTAAGTTGACAACATTTTAATAAATTATATTCGACAACTGAGATGCTTCCACATCATCTTTCTTCATCCCACATGTTAGATGGCCGAGACTCTCTTATTAACTATATATATATATATATATATATATATATATATATATATATATATATATATTGATAGCAAGTTGATAATTGATATGCCATATGAATGGAAGGACGATAGTGCCCTTGTTCTTATAGAGGTGGGGGTGGGCAAAGTTATCAAAAATTCTTATAGTTATTGTAATTGTGTCAATTCAGTCATAAAACTCTTTTTTACACTAATTAGATTTTAAATATTTTTACACTAATTAGATTTTAAATATTTTGTATTTGTGTCAATTCAATGAATCTAGTTAATTTTGATAAAAAAATCTCTAACGTGAACCGGGGTCATCTTACGCAGCTGTGCTGATGCCGATGTAAATGATTTAAATAATACTTTAAATACTTTTTCTTGCATTATTTATTTATTCTCCCTTTTTTCTTATTTTTTTCGCCTTCCCTTCTTCGGTGCATAATATCTACCCTTGTGCTTGCCTCGTGCGTCGACCAGCTTTGACTTTTCAACAGACCATTCCCACACGCTTTCCCTTCTTTCATCCGTCCCATTGGGGTCGGCACACCCCCATATCACTCACTTGCACTCAATCTATTTGTACTCGGAGTTTTTTTTTTTTTTTGCCTTCTCTCATCATTGTTTCACGAAAGAAACAGAGCCACTGGAAGTGTTCCTCCCGTCTTTATCCTTCTTCCTTTCGCATCCCAGCCCTAAAACACTAGATTCACTTGACCCCTTCGTGCTCTCTGCTATTGCATAACCGATGCTCAAGGATAAACTCCTCCTGCTTCTTCTTCTTTTTCTAGTTCGGTCTTTTAGCATGGCCATCGAAAATAATCGGTGCACCACCTCTTGCGGCAAGGTCATGAACATAAGCTCCCTATTTCGACTGAGGGGCGACCCCAAGAACTGCGGCCACCACAGCTTTGAGCTATCCTATGTGAATAACTGCACTGTTTTGGATTGGTTCTCGAGCCAGTATTATGTGCGGCACATTGACTATACCAACTTCACTATTAGGCTCGCCGATGTCGGGCTACAAAAGGGCAATTGCTCATCTCTTCCTCACCACTCTTTGGGGTACCTCCACTCTTGGCCCGAATTGTATCGATATAGATTCATGGAATACGACTACATGCATCCAATGTTATCCAAGACCGTGGCGATCGTGAACTGCATGGAGGCTGTCGATTCTCGCTTTAACACCGACGCTTCATCGTGCCTCGATGTGAACGAATTTTTGAATTTCTCTAGCAGGAGAAGGCGAGTATATGCCATGGTCGATGCGAATGTCTCGTATGTGGGAACTTCATGCACTATAGAGCTTATGGCAATGATACCACGATGGGCTGATGGCAAAAATCTTCGCTCATATGAGCAAATTCATGATCTAATGGTTTATGGGTTTGAGCTTTCCTGGCTTTCCGCTGCTTGTGGGATTCATTGCAAACATTATTATGAGTGCCACGTAAACGGGAAGTACCA
Source organism: Melaleuca alternifolia (assembly GCA_019926035.1). NCBI lineage: Eukaryota > Viridiplantae > Streptophyta > Magnoliopsida > Myrtales > Myrtaceae > Melaleuca > Melaleuca alternifolia. The sequence goes on along the minus strand of JAGKPW010000011.1, from coordinate 535,241 downwards.
AATTCAGTGCAGTTTCAAGGAAGGTAAGGACTTTTGAGTTTGTTCATTTTCCTTAAAAAGAACGGAATCTTGTGAGTCAAAATATCGTCTTAACGCGAAATGCAGCTATCTGTACATCTTTTTAGTGCCTATTGATTTGCACATGCCTACGAAGATAAGTACTTCAGTAAATGCTGTTGTGGCATCTCATATGTCGAATTCTGCCAATAGATCTTAATGGATTGAACCACTATACTCATTCCTTCATTATGGTCTAAATAAGTGTCTTTTACATCTCTTCAGCTTCCAATTGTCACATTTTCTTAACTCTTTTGCAGGCACTGGTTACCTCTTATATATTTACATTTTTACGTGGATCTCTGGCTCTATGGCATCGGTAACATTGTTACAATTTTCTCATTGTGAAATTGATTGAATGTTTCTAAATGCAAACATTTTACCACACCCAAAAATTGGTTATCAGAATGACAACGCACTCATAATTTCTTGCATTTTCCCCAAAAATTACAGTGCCATTCATAGCCGTGAAGTTCATATTGAGAGCCCCATGTGTGATGATGTTGCTTCCACGCACGTGGAGGAGAAGACACTTAGCAATGGACCAAGAGGTTGAAGAGTTTCTACAATCTAACAATAACTTCTTACCAATAAGGTACTCTTACTCGGACATCAAGAAAATCACAAGTGGTCTTAAGGACAAGTTAGGCGAGGGAGGATATGCTTATGTGTTCAAAGGAAGACTCAGGAGCGGTCGTGATGTTGCGGTAAAGATCCTGAAGAAGGGGAAAGCAAATGGCCGAGACTTCATCAACGAAGTGGCTACCATTGGAAGAATTCATCATTTTAATGTGGTTGGACTCATCGGTTTTTGCTTCGAAGGCTCCAAACAAGCTCTCATCTATGATTTTATGCACAATGGGTCTTTGGATAAGCACATTTTCTCACGAGGAGAGGAAACATCTCTTGATTGCAAGAAAATGCATGAGATTGCTCTTGTAGTGGCTAGAGGGATTGAGTATCTTCATCGAGGATGCGACATGCAAATTCTCCACTTTGACATTAAGCCTCACAACATCCTTCTCGACAAGGATTTCACCCCAAAAGTTTCTGACTTTGGGCTCGCAAGATTGTTTTCCCCTAACCAAAATACTGTGTCTCTAACTGCCGCTAGAGGAACCTTGGGATACATGGCTCCAGAGCTAGTCTACAAGAGCATTGGGGGCATCTCCTACAAAGCCGATGTCTATAGTTTCGGCAAATTGTTGATGGAAATGGCCAGTGGGAGGAAGAATGTGAACACGGTCACAGAGCATTCCAGTCATATTTACTTTCCTTTATGGGTTAATGATCAACTTAGTGGGGATCCGATGTTCCAATAGAAGAAGTTAATCAGGATGATAAGAGAATAATAAAGAAAATGATGATAGTCGCTCTTTGGTCCATCCAATTGAGCCCTAGAGACCCTCCTTCGATGTGTAAAGTCTTGAAAATACTTGAAGGAGAAACAGATGATCTACAAGTACCTCTTAAGCCACTCTTTTATCCAACCGAAATGTCAACAGGGGATGATGGAACTTGGACCGACCAGGACAATGATATTGCATCTCCCTCATCAACTTGTGCAACAACTTATGAAGCTTCTCATCTTGAGCATTCTAGTACTAGTATCACACATGTGAAGATAAATATCAATAGCAGATAGTCCGAATCTCATATATGACATATAGAAATAGACCGTATTGACGATGTGGGTGTCCTTTCATGGCCATCATCAGATTGTATATGTTTATGACTATGTTTATGAATCTTAAACTGTATTTCAGCGTAGCCCTACGAGGTGCAGATTTGGGTTTTGGAGCCATTGTTTAAAAGCCCAGTTAGCACGCAGCTCGTGCTATGCATGGCTTGAGCGGCACCGTAGCTGCGGATGCACGATTCCCTTCATGGCCCACCAATTCTTGCTTACGCCCTATTGCTGAAAAATGACGAATGGAGGAGAGATGATGAGCAAAACCTTCGGTCTTTAAATACTTGTTTCGTTTACGAGGTTGCTGAAGTTGTTTAATTAGGGAGGTTATCAGTCGACATGGGAAGAAGAGAGAATAGAATGGCGAGTTGCTTCGCTTACAACTTCTTTGTTTTTGGCCTCCAAAAATTCATAAATAGTAATAGAAAGATCCCTCATAATTTGTAGTTCCATTCAACGATGAGGGTGGAAGGCGAATACAAATTTGAAGAAGAAGGCGGCGCAGTGCGGCGTGTGCGTGGTGGGGATAATGATGGAGCCGCGCAAGCATTCCGAAAACCAGTATGCCACTTACTCCAGCGCCTTAACTGCTACCTAAGTGGCTCGGCCTCTGGCTTCCTCAACCTCAAACAAAGTGGCGGCGAGAACCTGTACGTTTTCTCGCCAAATATGTATGTATATACATATAGAAAGATTGTGGGTTCATTCGAGAAGACGAATCTGACTGGCGATTTCTTTCTTGCAAATATTTCTTATCTACTTCTACAATCTATGTGAATGCTATTGGAGAAATCATTCAGTACGAGTAGTGTCACGCCCCAAACCCAAGTACGCGACAGTCCTCGTAATTACTTTCATAACTTCTATATTTTTGATAATCCCAGGTTGATATCGATTAATCCATTATACTAACTAAGGATACAAAATTGTTACGTAAGAAATGCAGCGGCATAAATTAAATAAAACCCTGACCAAAATCCTGAGGTATCTTAATTATTACATTAAGTCCCATAAACTTAACAAGTATCTAAAGAATCCGAAAAGGTCAACATAAATTCCAAAAGAATAATTCGGAAAAATAATTTCCTCAAATGCCAAAATCCTTCTAATTAAACGTAAATCAAATAAACTAATATTATCTGGCTGCGCCTCCTGCATCACCTGGTCCTCGAGGGGGAGCTGCAATATTAGGATCTGAACAAATAATTTTAAGATGAGATAAACTCATCGAGTTTGCCCCCTACTTCTTAATTAGGTTGATATTCACTCTAGAGTTCCTACCCGTATAATTAATTTAATCATCGCTTCTCACAACCCATGGTCTGTCACTAAACCCTTTTAATAGATTGCTCTCCAAATAATTCGATATAAATGTCACATATCAATTATTTAGGATAATCTAACATCAAATCAATTATAATGAGCACCAAGAATTAAATAAATAAATCATATTATGAAACAATCAATATTCAATTGCAATTAATAAATCAATCTCAACCAATCGATCAATCAAAAATAACAAGTAAACATCCACAACTAAGCCATAAACAAATTGAGATAAATCCTCAAAGTAATCAAAATCGACTGCCCGGGCCTACCAATTAGGGATTCACCCGGATCCCTAAATCGAATCCAAAGTGTTCGATTCAATCAACTACGGGTGACATCATCTTAATTAGCAGCCACTTAGCCAATCATGCAATTTCTGGAATTAATTCCAAAATATTACAATTTACCTAAAATTGCACAATTTAACCCTAACTGGGCATAATAGAATTAAAACTCGTAATTACCCGAATATCAATCCAAAACCTCACTATCAACGATTTCATACCATTGCAGCCAACGTTTCTCACCTCTTTCTCCAAATTGTCAAATTTACACTTTTGTCTCAAAATTTCCAAAATTACATTATTACCCCTAAAAATACTAATTAGGCTAAAATATGGCATAATCAACTTATCACTCTCAAAATATTCCGAATTTCATATTTTTCTACCATCCACTAATTAATGATTTTCAAAACTAATTTAATTAGCAATCATCCTCTCCGCCAATTAAATTTATCAATTTAACCATAAAATCCCTAACTTAGGCCTAATTGAACTAAAATTAATAAATCATCTCAAATTCCTCAAGACTTACAAATTTGCACCTTCTTAACCAATAATTCATATTTCTAAATATATTCAATCACTAATTAATCCTTCAATTATCTAATTTCACAACTCTATCCCTAAACGACTAAATTTACGAACTTGCCCATTTCAATCATTTCCTCCAATTAGGCCCTACATTCTAATTTAACTATCAAACAAGATTCAAATTAACTATCAAACAAGATTAATCACATCAAATTACAACTACTAAGGCAATTAACATCCCTAATTAGGAGTTAGGGAGCAAACTCACCTAAATCCAAGCTTGGGAGTCCAACAAAACAGCGACCGCAATTTTTCCCGCAAATAATCCGGTGACGGTCCGACGAGCTAATTCGCAAGCTGGCTGGACTATTGGAGAGGGGCCCAACCTCTCGGATTGGGCTGGATCAAGGCCCACCGTGGCCTGGTTTGGCCAGAGAAGCTGTTGGGCCCAAATTTAGCCCACAGAAGCTGTGAACAGCTTATGTTCTTCTAATCTACCCACAGATGGGTACGGGCGAGCTGGAGTTGGTTGAAGGCGCGAGCTGCAGGGCGGCATGAGCCGAGGGCGAGTCCGACGGCAGTGTGGCGGCTGGGTGTGACGGCTGGCGTCGATGGCATGGCTCGAGCTAGACGAGCTTGACGGCGTGAGCTATTGGCGGTGCGAGCTGAGGGAGGTGCGTGAGCTGACGGCGCGAGCTAGTGGCAGCTCGAGCTGAGGGAGGAGCGTGAGCTGAGGATTCCGGCGTGAGCTGAAGGAGAGAGATCCAGGAGTGAGTTGAAGGAGGTCCAGGCGTCACAGTCCAAGGAAAACATAGCAAGGCTTGAGCTGGAAGTTGGCGGTGGGCTCAGTTGAGGCTAGGTTGAGTAACAGCGAGGCGGCTGGACAAGCAGGAAGTGGTGTCGACAGCGAGGAGGACGACGAACGATGCTAGTGACAACAAGAAGAGGAGTCTCGGCTCATCGGGTTCACGGGTGTCAACTAGACCGAATTGAAAATTCAAGGCAAATTGAGACCACCCATGCCAAATTGGAAAGCAACGAGCGACTAGAGATGAACCAAGGAGTCCTCAGTGGCTGAGGAGGCTTGGGTGGCCAGCGGCAACAACATGCAGAAACAGGAGAGCTTCAGGTTCGCGTTTTTGTTTGATTGAAACGCTTTGGGAAGCGAGGAGGGCGATGGCTAGGGTTTTCTAGAGGCGTTTGCACGAGAAATCTGCTGAGTTCGTTGTCAATAGGAGATCGTGGGGCTGGCCATTGGCGGAAATCGCGTTGATTGGTTCAACCGTGCGCGGCTAGGGTTCCTGGTATGCCTCACGCGAGGAAGAAGATGCAAGAGGAAGATGATGGCGTGGACTGGGCTCTAAGCCCACGTGTGAGAAGAAGAAGGCTGGGCTTGATCTAGCCCATGCGCAAGTAAGAGGAAAGGATATAAGAAATGAAGGAAATATTCTAACATTTTTTTTTATTAATACACAAAACGAGGCTGTTACAGTTCTCCCCCCTTAGGACATTTCATCCTCGAAATTTACATTACTAGTCCCTTCAAACAGATAAGGGTATTGACTTCTCATAACTTCCTCACTTTCCCAGGTTGCACCTTTCGTGTCGCGGTGCTGCCAAACCACCTTGACCAAGGAAATTACTTTATTCCTCAAGCGATGTTCTTTGCGATCTTCAATTCTAATTGGCCTCTCCTCATACGACACTTTGTCATCAATCTCGATTTCTTCAAAACTCGGCACATGGGAGGGGTCAGGTTCATATTTCCTCAGCATCGACACATGAAAAACATTGTGGATATGAGTCAAATTCGGTGGTAAGGCTAGACGGTAGGCTGCAGCTCCAATCCTCTCCAGAACTTCAAATGGTCCTACGTGTCTTGGACTTAACTTGGCTCTCAACCAGACCGAACTGAAAATTCAAGGCAAATCGAGACCACCCATGCCAAATTGGAAGCGACGAGTGACTAGAGATGAACCAAGGAGTCCTCAAGGAGCTTTCTCAAGCAACGTCGGCTGCTGAGGAGGCTTGGGTGGCCGGCGGCAACGAGGTGCAGAACCAGGGGAGCTTCGGGTTCGCGCTATTGTGTGATTGAAACACGTGGGAAGCGAGGAGGGCGACGGCTAGGGTTTTCTAAAGGCGTTTGCGCGAGAAATTTGCTAAGTTCGTTGTTGATAGGAGATCGTGGGCTTGGCCGTTGGCGGAAATTGCGTTGATTGGTTCAACCGTGCGTGGCTAGGGTTCCTGGTATGCCTCACGCGAGGAAGAAGATGCAGGAGGAAGATGATGGCGCGGGCTGGGATCTAAGCCCACGCGTGAGAAGAAGAAGGTTGGGCTTGATCTGGCCCATACGCAAGTAAGAGGAAAGGATAGAAGAAATGAAGGAAAAATTCTAACATTTTTTTTATTAATACACAAAATCAGGCCGTTACAAGTAGTTTGGCCCTTTGTTCTTAATTGACTTCATTAGTTCATCTTGGTGGCCTCCCAACGTTGAGGTCCTGTTATTTGGAAATCAGTTCAAACGATCAGCCATCATGTACTTGCTTTATAATTTGGTTATTTTAACCCCACCCATTAGCAGCTGGTTGAATCAATTTCCCTGATTATTTATCTAGAGCTTCAACTTCAATGTGCGGTGCTAACTTCAGTGCTTATTATTTTGGCAATCTATGTCGATTTCTATCCATGAGAAATTGCTCAAATGTTTGATTTCCATCACTTTTCTAAGGGTTTCAGGACCCATTGAGCTCTTTGCATGACTGAATGTTGGTCTAGAAAAATGATCATCTTTTGGCCGAACATCTCTTCCCCTGTAAAGAAGGAAAGTTAGCTTTGTCCTGTAAGAGCAAGCGCTGCAGCAATGGATAAGCTTGGCTTTGGCTTCTTGTCCGTTCTCTCATTTATTTGGGAGAGACAGAGCCCATGGCTCCTTTAATTCAGGTGATGTTAATAACTCTCTACTCTTGCCTAACCTCGACTAACTTGTAATTGTGCTATGCTTGTGTTGAAACAGTTTGAACTAGACCTAGCACGACAGATGCAGCAGTGGCTCAACTTGGTCGGCAAACAAAAGTTCTCATGGAGGGAAGGGGGTGGGGAGGCATAAGGTACTTTGACATGGGTTTGAGATTTTGTCGAGAAAGAAGCTCCTGAAGGCATATGGTTGCTATCTGTCCTCTTCCACTGGGCCTGTCATTAGGACACTGTATCTGTCTAACGAAAGAATCGCCTCCAATGATGTTGGTGATAACCCCTTTTGCCATTACTTTCCCAAGGCAGCAACAGATGATGCCGTACATGGTAAGCTTTTCCAATCTTCTTGTTCTTGCATTGACTCTAGGATTGCCGTTTCAAATCGTTAAGCCCTAGGCTTTAGTCATAATCATAATAAGTTCTTGATGCATTACAAATTCATCGTAGAGGGATTGAATATAGTCGTGGGGCATACGAGATGCAAATTCTACACTTCAAGCCATACAATAGCCTTTTCAATGAAAGTTTCACTCCTATAGTATATGAATTTGGGCTTGCGAAGTTGTTGGGAAAATGACCGATCGATCAAGAAGAAAAATAGAATCAGACTTAAAAAGGATAATGTTTTCTTTAAGGAAATATATAGCTCACAACTTTGCTAGTAACTATTGGCAAAAGAAAAATACAGGAGTAGGGTTGGAGCTCTCCCGCCTGTGGCTGCTACCCCATCGCCGGTGGGGCAGCGGCCATGGCCGACGGAGTTGGCACCCCCTCGACGAGGGCTAGCGACTCCTCGCCAGCATCAACCCTCTCCCAAATCTAGGTGAGGGCCACTGGCCCTCTCCCTCGTCTAGGCGGGCGACACCCTGCCGGTTACCCCTATACTTTTATCTTTTTTAAAAATAAAAATTTAAGTTAGTTAAAATATAAGTTAAAATTAGTTCTTTTGATGAAAATGCCCTTGATTAGCTGGACTATTGGGGTCACTGTCGAACCGACGAGATGAGGTCCTTATTTGAAACAGTGTTCATTTCGGGTCCTTATTAAAGTAAAAGATGCCACATTGAGTCATTATTTGAAATTTTCCCTTCTTTCGATGTGGACAAGGCACCTTTAACCACCAATAATCTCCCATTTCCTTTGCAAAACAAAGTTGCAAGAAAAAAAAATACTATCAAAAAGTTCACGAGATTAATATACATACATATGGGTCTTTTGAGTTAAACTTTTATTTTGTTCAACCATCTCAAAAATTATACAAAAATTTCAAGTAGTTATGCTTTGAACTCGCCACTTTAGTAATAGAATTAGATATTCCACATTTATACTAATCTCTTGTTTCAAGGAGAAGTTCCTAATTTATGCAACACTATCATGGCTTTGTGTCTGTATCTATTTTATTAGCTCTCTAGAAAGTGTAACTTTCGTAAAACTCACATTTATGTGTTTCCATTAGTAACAAACACATTAGTTGTATGTATTATGCTTTATTAATTATTTTAACTCATCAACAAAACGTAATAGATGGTAGTGACTTCTCATGTCCGGACTAATGCCAGTTTCAAAGAAATAATTTTCTGTGTTGCTCGTACTCATCATACCTTTTACTTGTGCTGTTCTAGTATTAGGTTAAGCTATCATTACTGGCGGTTTTGATCAAAGGGCCTGGCCGGGCCCTGTTTCACTCTTAGAGTTGGCCGGGCCGAGTTCGATCAAAAGTTGGGATTCGTCGCAGTGCATCATTGACCTTTGCACTCGCGCCATATGTTAACCAGCTTCTGACTTTTAAGCCGATTATTCTCCCACTTCTCCTCAAATCACTCACCTCTACACAACGAGTTTGTTGTCGGAGATTTTCCTTTCTCTCGTCGTTACTTCAAGAAAGAAACAGAGCAAGTAAAATCATTCCCTCTCGTCTTTTGTCTTTCCTTCTTTTGCATCTCAACACAAAAAAACACTCGACTTGCTTGCTTAGTTCGTGCTCTCTGCTATTGCATAACCGATGCTCAAAGCTCCACTCCTTGTTATATATCTTCTCCTTCTCCTTCTTTAACTACATCGCTTTTTCTCTATTAACATTGCCATCGGAAATAATCCGTGCGCCACCTCTTGCGGAGAGGTCTTGAACATAACCTACTCGATTCAGCTTAAGGGCGATCCTCGCTATGAGCTAGCCTGCTTAGATAACTGCACCGTTCTTGATTAGTACTTAGGCAATTACTCCGTATGAACTACACGATTAGGGTTGTTGATGTCAAGCTGCAGAAGTGCAATTGCGTCTCTTCCTCTTCGCTTTTTGTCATGCCGCAGCTTCAGGTTCCAACCACATCCATTCAAATGCGGGAGATCCACAACTACAGTGATGGTGAGCTGCATGAGGGCAGTCGATTCTTCGTTTCACATCGACGATTCATCATTGTGCTTCAATGGAGTCGAATTTTCAGACTTCTTCAGTACGAGAAGGCTAGAATACGTCATGGTCAATGCGAATGTCTCGTCTGTGGGAACTGCATGTACTATGGAGCTCTTCTGGAACCTGATGATACCATGGTGGGTTGACAGCACCGATCTTCTTTCCTATGCGCAAATTCACGAGCTGATGATTTACAGGCGTGAGCTTCATGGCTTCACAAAAGTCTGTAAGATTTATCTCAAAGATTCTGCCCCGTGCGACATCACTTGCTATCACCGAATTCAGTGCATGGCCAAGAAAAATGAGAGAGAAAAGTATGAAAAAGTTCTTCATCTATTTTCTTGGTGTTAATTTAGTTTTAAATTTTCTAAAGATGTCAATTTAGTTATAAATTTTTTGATTTAGTACCAATTCAATCATTCCAATTAATTTTGATCGGATATTACATACATGGATACCAGTGAGCCAACTTGACACCGTTGATGCTGACATGGATATTTTCAATATTCTTTTAATTCTTTTTTGAAGTTTTTTCTTTTTTCCTTTCTTCTTCTTTTGTTGAAGATTTTTTGCAAAAAAATTCATGGAAGGACAAAGATGGTATGACGACTTGCTGAAGATTTTTGCTTCGAGGAACGTTGAAGATTTTTTCGAAATCTAACAATAATAACTTGCTGGTATGGAATTGTTATTTGGACATCAAGAAAATCAAGGCCGAGCGTCACTATTATCTGACGATAATACCTTTTTTTTAATACAGTATTTTCTGTTTTTGGCCTCCGAATATTCCCGAAGAACAATTTTTTCGGTAACAGTTTCGTTAATTTGGGTTACAGGTCGAAAAAACAAAAAGTTGAGGGGACAAAATCCGAAATAACAGAAAGGTCGCGTCCTTGGATGCAAAGATCGCCTCCCTGTTGCTTCCTTTCCTTCTAGTAGTCTCTTGCTTTAGCAAGGAAGGTCGCTTGTACAACCGCCAATTCAAAAATCAAGCCAAAAAACTGTCATTCGATTCTGATTCTCGTTTATCGTTCTCTCTCTCTCTCTCGTGATCTTATCGAGACGTCTCTCCTCTTTTTTAGATTCCATCTCCACTCTCTTTTCTCCTGCGATCGTTTCTCGAATTGCTATCCCACGCGACACTTGCGCGAGAGACGAAGAGGAAGGACGACGAAGAAGACCGATGGGCGGCGGAGGCGAATCGGAAGCGGCACGGGGCGGCACGTGCGTGGTGGGGACGCCCGTGAAGCCGCGGGCGCATCCCGCGAACCAGCACGCCGCCACATGGGTCGCCGGTGAGGCTCGCCCCACGAGTTTCCACTCCAGCCACATGAATGCCACCCCGAGCGGCGCGGCCTCCGGCTTCGCCAACCCCAACCAGAGCGGCGGCGGCTCGTGCCCGTACGTCCACGTCGCTCAGCTGAATGCGTCCGTGCCGTCTGGGAGGAGTAAGGACTATCGAGGCGTATATCCGCATTGGAAGTAATTATCGCTGGTTAGGCTTAGGGATGGTTCTGATGAGGCCGGCGCTTTGCTGGGGTTTGCAGGTCCGATGGACAAGATGTTCGGCGCGTTGAACCGGTGTGGGAAGAGATTCGAAGATGCTTTGCGAAAAGCAGAGGTGCTCGCGGAGAATGTCTGGCATCACCGTGAGATTTCTCTATAATTTTTTCTCGCTCCATTTCTATATAATCAGATAGAAAGATTTTGGATTCATTCGTGTAGACGCACCTGATTGATGATGATTGCTTGCTTGCATATATTTATTCTCTGTTTCTGCAATCTATGGGAATGCCATCGAAGTAATTATCCAGTCCAAGCAGTTTGGCTCGTTGTTCTTAATTGACGGCGTTTGTTCAGCATGGTGGCCTCTCAACGTTGGGGTCCTGTGGTTCTGGAAATCAGTTCGAACGTCAGTCATTGGCTTATTTTGCAACTACCGTAGGAACAAAGATACATGCTCTGTAATCTGTGCATATAGTCCGTCAATCAGCAGTTGGGCGGATCAAATTCCCTGATTATTTATCTAGTGGAGACTTAACTTTAATGGGCGTTGCTATCTTCGGTGCTTATATTTTTGGCAATCAATGTCAATTCCTATCTATAACAAATTGCCAAATCCATAACACCGTATTTCCATGGATGACATGGTTTGTTTTCTGGTGATATCTTCGGTGCTCATTCTTTTGGCAATCTATGTCAATACCTTTCTGTAACAACTTGCCAAATCCATAACACAGTAATTCCGGCATGCATCTTAGTTTTCATTTTCAGATCTTTGTCATCGCTTAAATCCTGCTTTTATATCTCTCTATTATCACTTTGTTGTCGATTAACTTCCTGCAAAACTTTTTGTACTTCATCATCAATTAAAATTTTGCTGATTTATATATATCAAATCATTATGATTTATTAAGAGGTCTATTCAAAAAAAATTGCCACAAAACCCATCTCCTCTTAATAAAAAAAGCTGAAGAACGAATTTCATTTAAAGAAATTTCTGTTGGCAATTTAACTTCGGCGAAACAAGAACCTTATATATACATTTCCCCTATTGCATCATCACGGACACCAGCTCCTTGCTTCTGTGGATGGTCATTTTGGAACCTTTTACAGAGGCCCTGCGATCAGCTAAGATAGCTGTCGTCGGTAATGGCGTTTGAGGTGATTGGTGCTGAATTTAGAACGGGACAGCTGCATGGCGCACGGGTATTCGGTTCGATACTCAGTACTTTCAATTGCAATGTGCATTTGGTTTCCATGAAAGACATATCATTCGAGAGGATATGCTTGGCAGTGACCCAATGTTTCCTCCCACGGATCCCCCCATCCCTGACCTTTGTAATCATCGATATCCATAAGTCCAACGAAACGCCCAGGGGGAGGGAAAAAACGATGGAGTAGATAATGTATACTCCTTCCTAAAGACGATTTCGTGTCTTTGTTCACCGTCAAGAGCGAAAGCGACCGCTTGCCTAATCATCGCAGGAGGTCGGGGATTAGTTTCTTTGAGACGAAATTCAGGAACTTTGATGTTCACCATGCAAGTTTTTACCAATCGCGGTTCGCCCCCTGCAGGACCTGAGCTGTGAATTCATAGCCCATTATGCTCTTCGTTTGATTTTCTTTCCTGGGTCGGAAGAATTAAGATCGGACACGAGAATTTGTTGTTGCTAGCTCGGATCAAATTGAGCTCCGGTGGATCGAAGGCTCATGTATATTCCCTCACTCTGAAAGAATTCTGTCTAAAGAAATGCCTATGTGACTGTTCTTTGTGCTTGTTTTGGACTACAAAAACATAAATAACAAATTCTTAGAAATTATTCTCTTTTTTGGTCTTCTTAACTTTTTTTTTGCCCTTGCTGGCTACTCTTTCCATTTGTTCATGATGAAAACTCTTTGGTTAGTCCAGTTTATATCATACTGGCTAAAAAACTAATCCTGACCTCTCCCAACTGCCGCAAATCTCTTTTAGCAAAAAAAAAAAAGGAAGTATTATTATTATTATAAATATTTGCATTTTATTGCTGGGAGAAATCTAATTTACGGAATTGATCCTATACATTATAGGAACCATTGATCAAAAGATAACAATTTTTTACCGTCATATATCCCCACCTCACCTACTAAGTAATAGTAAGAGGTGATGGACTCGAGTACTCTTTAGACTTTGGTGGTGAAAGAGTATATATTAAAGGTTGCTAGGCGATTCGATGCCATATGATCTGAAATTTTTTTAACGATGTGAAATGTTTCAACCCTAATAACCGTCCTTGTTTCTAGATAAAAAAATTCAGGATTTGAATGTTTCATCATTGAGTAATTCAATTCCACATGCATCAAAAAACTAAACAAGGTTATTTACCCCAAAAAAAAAAACTAAACAAGGTTAAAGGAAATATCGGAGCTAGTCAATCTCATCTATTATTATAATTTGGGAGTCATGGAGAAAAATACCATCTACGACAGTATAGATTCCATCATCGTTCTTTTAATTAGCAACGTTTGACGTCGTTACTGTAAGACTTGCTTTTTTACTAGGTCAACTTGCGGTGGATCCATAAAAAAAGAAAAAGAAAAATAAGTCGACAAAAGAAAGAAAAAGGGGAAGCAATGGAGAGAGAGAGAGAGTGGGCCGAGAGCTCACACAGGAAAGAAAGAAAAGAGGAAAGAAGGGAAGAAGAAGAATGGCGAAAAGAGGAGAGAGGTTTTGACGCGTGCTCGCCACTGTTGGCAACGACGTGTTTGGAAAGTCTAGTCAATTATGTGTCACAATGTTTGGTAAGTGTTCAGGTTATGGCTTAAACTTGAAGTTTTTTGTGAAATTTAAGCTATGTATTTCTAATTTTGAGTTGTTGAGCTACGTATTTTCATGGAAATAGTGAATTATGTCGTTGTAGAGTTTTGGAGTTCGATTCGAGTTGATCTGAGGCGATGGTTTTGCTGGAGAAAAATTTTAGCGTTTCCAGTATGCAAACTGCTTTAATGATTGTTTTGGATATAATATTTCTTGATGCGTACGAGTTATTTTAATAGAGATTCAGCATCGTTTAGCTTTTTCTGCAGTCAATGTAGTGTTTCACTTGGTTTGGACATCAATTATTGTCCGATTGTTAAGATCGCCAGGTGGACGGTTCAGAGTTGTGACATTATTAGTGCCATGTGAGCTATAATATTGAGCACGAAAGGGGTTGCTCCGAATGACCCGGAAAAGACGGACGCGCTTGTTGCTCGAAGCATCTTTTGGACTTTGACCCGTCAAAGTCGACGATGATGAGACCTGTCTTCTCCTTACGAGCCTTTCCAAGGATGGCTCACAAGTCACAACCCATGATCCTTTCCCTCCCTTCTCCTTCCGATTCTCTATTGCTCGTCCACGCCCGTTGACCGACTTTGACTTATCGGTTGACGAGCCCCAGAATCGACCACCGTCTGGATCACCTGCCGAGACTTATCGGTTGAACTGTTGACTTTTCAGCGACCACTCCTATCCTTCCACGCGTCTGACCCGTCCCATTTTTTTTTTTCCTCTCATCGTTATTTCAAGGATAAAACAGAGCCTCTTCCTCTCATTCTCCCCCTCAACACCTCAAAATCACTCGCTAGTTGTAGTCGGAGATTTTTCCTCCTCTCATCTCTGTTTCAAGAAACGGAGCAAACCAGAAGTATTCCTCTGATCTTTGTCTATATTCCTTTCACATTTCAACGCCAAACATTAGATCTGCTCGACAAGTTCGTGCTCTCCTGCTATTGCCTAAGCTATGCACCAAGGTCAACTCCTCGTTCTTTTTCTTCTTCTCCTTCTTCTACGTCGGTCTTTTAGCATCGCTATCGAAGATAATCAGTGCACAGCCTCTTGCGGGAAGATCACGAACATAAGCTACCCATTTAGATTGAGGGGCTACCCGGAGTTATGCGGTCACCAAAATTATGAGCTAGCTTGCATAAAGAATTGCACCATTCTGGCTCGTAAGCCAGTCGAGTTTTTTGTACACTCCATCGACTATACCAATTACACGATTAGTGCTGATGTTGGGCTGCAGAAGGGCAATTGCTCGTCTCTTCGTCTCTACTCTTTCTTCGAAGACTTCTTTCCTATTTATCAGTGGCAGCAATTGGAATACCCAATGTCGTTTATGACGATTGTGGCCTGCACAAAGGCCATCGATTCTCCACTTTATCTTGATGCATCGTCGTGCCTTGATGGGCTTCAATTTTCGAATTTCTCTACTACGAGAAGGCGAGCGTAAGCCTTGGTCAATGCGACTGTTTCGTCCGTGGAAACTGAATGCACTATAGAGCATATGGCACCGCTACAATGGACGGTTTATGGTAATGATTATCGTTCCTATGTGCAAATTCATGAACGAATGGTTGATGGGTTCGAGCTTTCATGGCTTCCAATTGTCTGTAAGGCGCATTGCCACAGTGATGAGTGCTCACTGAGTAAAGAGAAACAAATTAAATGCGGATCGAAGCAAGATATGGAATTTTGAGTTTGTTCAGTTTTCTTTAAAAAAAATAAAAACAATGAATATTGAAGTGAAGATATATTTGGTCGAAACCTGTGAAATTTCACATGCCTGTTTAGATCAAGTTTTTGGTAAATGCTATTAGGGCATTTTATTAGTATAATTACGTAACGTTATATATTCATTTTTATATATTCATTTGTTTATTTATTCAATTCAAATATCACCAATAAATCATGGTTGTGGTCTAAATAAGCATCATTCTAAATTTTATCCCGCTTTCATTTGTCACATCCGCAAACTCTTTTGCAGGAAAAATAAGCCTTTACCTCGACGACATCGTCGGGTTTATTTACGGGCTCTATTATATCTTGGGTGGCGAGAATTTTCAGATGGCATTGGATTATGGCTTGGGTAACATTACTACAATCTTAGTGGATTGAACAGACGTGCTCATTGCTTGATTATGGTCTAATTAAGTCTCTCTTTAATTTTTCTTCAGTTTTCATTTGTAAATTCAATGACTATTGCCAAAGGGTACCCTACCTCTACCATATGCTCTCGCTTTTTGATATCGGTAACATTACTATGATCTTTTGATGGTAAATTTGACTTAATGATTCTTCACGCAATCATTTAACACACCCACAAATCTGAAACTTAACACACTCACAATTTTCTCGCGGTTTCCCCTAAAATGCAGTGTTTTGGTGCATGGTCGTGAAATTCATCTTGGGAGCCCCATGTGCGATGTTGTTGCTAATATGCAAATGGAGGAGAACACACTTAGCAATGGATAGGAACATTGAAGAATTTCTGCAATCTAATAACAACTTCTTGCCAATAAGATACTCTTACTCGGACATCAAGAAAATTACCGGCAATCTTAAGGACAAACTAGGCGAGGGAGGGTATGGTTCTGTGTTTAAAGGAAGGCTCCGGAGCGGCTAGGATGTTGCGGTGAAGATCTTGAAGAAGGGGAAAGCGAATGGGCAGGACTTCATTAGTGAAGTGGCTACCATCGGAAGAATTTATCATGTTAATGTGGTTGGACTTATTGGTTATTGCTTCGAGGTCTCTAAACAAGCTCTCGTGTACTATCTTATGCCCAATGGGTCTTTGGATAAGCACATATTCTCACAAGGAGAAGGGAGTTCCCTTGATTGCAAGGAAGTGTATGCAATTTCTCCGGGAGTAGCTAGGGGGATTGAATATCTTCATCGAGGATGTGAGGTGCAAATTCTACACTTTGATATCAAGCCCCACAACATCCTTCTGTACAAGGATCTCACCCCAAAAATTTCCGACTTTGGGCTTGCGAAATTGTATCCCACGGACTACAATACAGTGGATTTGACACGCGCGAGAGACACCTTAGGATATATGGCTCCGGAGCTTGTTTACAAGAACCTTGGAGGCATCTCTTACAAAGCCGATGTCTATAGTTTCGGCAAATTGTTGATGGAAATGGCCAGTCGGAGGAGGAATTGGGACATGGTTGGAGAGTGTTCCAGTCAGACTTACTTTCCTTTATGGATTCATGACCAAATTAGCGCAGAATTGGACGTCCCAATGGAACTAGCTACCGAGGAGGATAGGAGATTAGTAAAGAAGATGATTATAGTTGCACTTTGGTGTATACAATGGAATCCTAGTGACCGCCCTTCGATGCGTAAAGTCTTGGAAATGTTGGAAAGAGAAGGACATGATCTACAAATGCCTCCAAAGCCACTATTTTATCCCACAGAAGTGTCGACGAGGGACTGTGGTACTTGTGCTGACGAAGCCAATAATACTATATCCAGTTCATCAATTAGCACAATAACTTATGAAGATTCTCATCTTGAGAATCCTAGTAATGGCATTACACAAGCATAGGCACATCCGAACCATTTGATCCCATGACATGTGGCAAGTAGACGCTTGATCGTATTTATGATTTTTTTTTTTGGAAAGTTCCCCTTCTATGGCCATCTTCAAATTGTATATGTTTAACGACTATTTATATGGATCTTAATTAGGACTGTATCATGTCATATTTTCATATTAATGATGTCATGTTTTAAAATTTGGGCTTTCAAATCCAATATAAAACCTAGTGACGACTTTCGGCATAGTCCGTAAGGAATGAGATTGGGTTTTGGAGTCTCTGCTTCGAAACCCAAGTAGGATGCATCCTGTGTTGGGTCTGGCTGCTTCAGTGGTCTTCATGGACGCATAGCTTCATTGAACAACGATTGTTGCTGCAAATACTGTTGAAAACCGCCGTAGGGATAAAGATGACCCAAATTTAATAGGCATGATGATAAAACAACTCCTTTGATTCAAAGAAGGGAGAAGTGCGAGATAGTTGTTTAACTTTGAAACTTCTATCGAAAAAATTTTCCATCGAAAATTAGTTAAAAACTATATTAAAGAATAGTGGGAGACAGCAAAGATGATCTCTCCCTTTATAACTGTAATAGATAAGATTAGTTGACTTTTTTTTTTGGGGATTGCTCAAGAATGCCAACCTTATCTACTAATAAATGTGCACTTGAGAAGAATGTAAGGTCTTTTGTTTTGTTTCGAATTTATTGTCGAAGCTACTACGTTAGGCGTCCTTATGAAAATTAGGTTTGAGTATTTATATTCATTTGAAATGCAAATGTTTGTTGTGCGTATTTAGTTTTAAGGATTGTGTTAATTATTTCTAACACTTTTTATAATAATTCTTAAGCAGCACGTCACTCTCCATTTTAAATTGATTGTACTACAAATAGAGGCGAAGGCAAACAAAGTCCGTCTTTGAGAATAGATGTGAAATTTTACAAAATTTTAGATTTGATTTGGCAGGTTTTAAGGTTGACTTTTTTTCCAGTGTTGAATATATTTACTTCTTAACTCGAAACCCAATAACTATATGGATCTTATGTAAATACGTTTGTATTTGTTTATCAACATGCAAAGATAAAAAGAGTGTAACGGTGAGTTGCATCCTTTTAAATTTCTCTGTGTGTTTTTTCTCTCTTTCTATTTTGGCCAGATACAATTTCTGTGTTTTTGGTCTCTAGAGATTGGGATGCCGGTTCCTTAATTTGTGATACAGAGAGAAAAACAAAAGCTTTTGGGGATCAAATCCGAAATAATAGAAAGATCGCGTCCATGGATGCAAAAAATCGCCTCGCCACTGCTTCCTTATGTACAATAAGATAATGACTTTTTTATGTTGTTAATTTAATTACCCCTCGAAATGGGTCTATGCTTGTGTAATGCTAGTAGTACTTTACTCAAAATGAGAATCTTCATATGTTACTGCACTAGTTGATGAAGTGTATGTAGCATCTTTGCCCTTTGTCAATCCAAGTTCCATCATTTCTTGTCGACGTTTTTAGTGGATAAAATAGCGGTTTGGAATATTTTGTGTAGATAATCTCTTCTCCTTAAATTCTACATCTGCACAATGTTGAAGAGATTTTGACACATGATCAACTTGACGTTTATTTCTAGCCGAATCCTTGCGTGATGCAATTATTTTGAAATTATCTTCTTTTTTATCCTCAAGATGTTAAATCATCCCGATTGAGTCTTAAATCTTCTGAAAATTTATAAATTATGCCATAAACATTTCAAATATATTAGCTAAATCATAAACTATCTAATGATTTCTCAATTTAGTTTTTCTAACTAATTTTGGCTGAAAATTGCTAACATGGAGGTCTAGTCTGCGTTGGCCATTTTACGTGTCATGGGTGATGCTGACGTAGATAATTTTTTTTTATTTTCTAAGTTTTCATTATTTTTTCTTTTTTCCTTATTTTCTTTTCTTTATTCTTTTTTTTTCCAAACCTTGGGCCAATAAGACGGCCAGCTGACCCTCACCTAAATCTAGTGAGAGCCGATGAGGGTCGGCAAGGGTGACACTCTCCTAGATGAGGCCGATACTTACTAGATTAGGCAATGGTGTCATGGCCCCCACCCAGACACCTTCTTGGGCCAAGGTTGGTGAAAAAAGAAGAAGAAGAAGAAGTAAAAGATGAAAAAAAATAACAAAAAATAATTCAAAATTTATTCATGTCTGCTCCGGCGAAACCAAGTAGATGGTTGACACCGATTGTATTGCCATGTTAGCGATTCCCAAACAAATTGGCCGAAATGACTAAATTAAAAATTGCCAAAATGTTTGGCTTAAAATTAGTAGGTTGTCAAAAAGTTTATGACCAAATTGACATAATTAAAATGTTTAGGATTGAGTTGGCAAGTTGTCAAAACTTTTAGGACTAAATTCATAAATTATCAAAAGCTTTAGAGTTGTGAAATATGTTTAGGACCTTTTTAAATAATTTCCCCCCTTTCGATACAATTTTCATCCCGCAACACAAGTGGCAAACACAAATGGGTTATATAGTGACGTTTCATGTGTAGCTTCCTTTCATGGCCATCATGAGATTATGTGTACTTTTGAATATGTTAATGGAAATTTCGATTGTATTGTCTTTAGCAATTTCTTTTAAAGTTTCCATAGACTGCAAAATGGAATTTTAGGATCCAATAAATAATCTAGTGACAGCTTTGAGCATAGCCTTGCAAGGACCGAATTTAAGTTTGCTTGAAAAAAAAAACTAAGTAGTGCACGACCTGGGCTATGCATGACTTCCCAACGCTCCGGTGGTTACTATGCACGCTTCGCTTCATGGCACGCCAATTGTGTCCACTAATGAAAATGACGGATTGAGAGAAACGATAATATTTAGGAGAGACGATAAACAACTTCGATTTGAAGAAGGGGGCAGTCCGAGACGTTTATCTCCATGATAGATAGTGGAGACTTTTATTAGCCTTTTGTTCCATCGAAAATTAGTCAAAAATTAAATCAGAAAATAGCAGGAGACATCAAAAAAATGATCTCTCCCTTAATGACGTTAATAGATTAAATTAACAAAATTCTCATTTTTTTTGGGTTGCTAAAGTTGTCATGGTTTCAACCCTCAAGTCTCCTTCCCATCCCCGATCGTCTAGCAACCTTAGGCATGATGGCCTCGATTCTGGGCAATGGGGGCTCCCCGGCTGGCCTCAAGGCCCTGAATCTTGGCCTTAGGATTTTATGTGTTAGGGAACCGAGTAGACCTCCCCTCACGCAGTGAATGATGGAAAGAGGTGAAGGACTTAGGCTATGTTCGTTTCTCGAAAAATGACTTTCAAGAAAATATTTTTTGAATTTTTTTGCCTTCTTTTTAAGAAAAATAAAATAGTCAAGGAAAATGTTTTCCACCAATAAAAAATACCTTTAAAAGTGGGAAAAAATATTTTTCGCTTTTTTGAAAATGGAAAACATTTTTCATCTTCTTTGTTTACCTTTAAATATCGCGGCTTTTAGCAGCGTACCTCGACGTCGCCCGAGATCGGTGAGCCGATGGCCTCTAGAGGCAAGCTCGAGACTTGCCTTTGATTGATAAGTTCATGACCTCTGGTGACAAGTTACAAGCTCGTGGGATCCTGGCAAGACTTGTGATCGACAACATGTCAATGTATAAAAAAACAAATGAAAAAATTTAAAAATCTATTTTTTTATAATTTTCCTTAAGTTTCAAACGAACACCCAAAAATTTTAAAAAATAATTTCCTGAAAAATATTTTTCAGAAATATTATATTTTTCATGAAACGAATGGAGCCTTAACGACTTCTCGACGAGTTTGGTGATTCGGAATTCGGTTAAAGGTTGTTAGGTAACTCCATCAAATATACTTCAAAGAAAGGCTATCGTATGTTCCAGCTCCAACAACACTCCTTTTTTTTCTAAAAGAAAAGCTGAGGAGTAGAGCTTTCATTCTTCGAGTAATTCTATTCCACAAGAATCAATCAATTAATCAAGGCCTAAAGGTAATCTCCCGAATCATAATGAAGGGAAAAAAATTGTTAAGAGTCTTTTTCCAGGATGGTTCGCAAACCCTTTGGAGCTCTTACTCGATTCCGATTGCTCATCGACGCACGACCATCGACTTTGTTGACTTGTCAATTGACAAGTCCTGCAATTTGTGTTCTTCTGTCTTGGGAGAATGGACCAACCCTTTTGTTTTCATTCCCTGTATGGGGCACCTGACCAAAAGCTATGTCGTCATCCAAAACCTTGCTCATTCGTTAACACCAGGCTTTCCAATCCAATTCAATTCGCGGCTTGGTAATGACCTTTTCCTTGTAACTCCATTTGATTTAATTTCTACCTGATTAAAATCCTTGGCAAGTGCACGCACAACAAAAATTGCGGTGCTAAAAAAAGAGTCTGTCCTTATTCTTATTTTTCTTTTATGCAGGTCCTACCAATACAGGAATTCACCTCATGTGATACCGTCACTGACATGAGCGACTCGTTTCGACTAAAAGGCAATCTAAAGAGCTCCAGCCACTGGACATATGAGCTAGGCCATGAAAAGGTGATCTAAATACGATTGACGCTAATTGGACCTCATGAGGGAATTAACAAGATCTCATCACGAGTAATCACACTTGACATAAGAGTATTCAATTTCAGTTATTTTGACCACTTTAAAATTTCAATTTAGGATCATATGCCTCGGCTAATCCCCGAGGTCACGGACTTGGTAGCTGGGATCACTAGTTCAGTCGGGCCATCACATGCTCCATCCTTGAGTCTGCCAAAACCTTGGTCCTCGGTGTACCAAGATTTGGCGCCAGGTTCTCGATTTCGGGCATCAGGGTTCTAGGCCAACCTCAAGGTCTTGAGTCGAGGCCTTAGGATCTCGGGGCCCTCCTCACACAATCAGGGATAGCAGTAGGTAATGGATTTAGACTGTTCCATGACTTTGGTGGCAATGGAGTGTAATTGGGATGATGGTGGAATTCACAGCCATATTATTTTCCGAAAGAAATCCTATTACGTGAAGCGTTTCATGACCGGCGAAAGTCTTTCTTCTAAATGAAAAAGTAGATGAAGTAGCAGAGCGAAGACTTCAAGGAGAGCACTTCCCGTTGGAAATGATTTGCTCGAGCTCGAAAGGCCTGCGAGCTTTCCAGGATGCTTCGCGACACGTGGATCCTTTTTAGCCTTTTCTTCTGCTCTATGTTTCTCGTATTACGCACGTCGATCGACTTTGACTTCTCAGTTGACAAGTCGCAACACTTGTCTTCTTCTATCAGGTGAGATGGACCAACCCATTATTTTGATTCTAAATAGGGCTGCCGTCTTCAAAAATTTTGTTCATTTCTTAATACTTGCTTTCCGATTTGACTCGAGTCGTGACTTGATAATGCGCTTTTCCTTGTAATTTCACTTGGTTGAATTTCCTCTTAATTGAAATCCTTTGCAAAGTGCATGCAACAAGCATTCCAGAGCTAACAAAAAACTTGTCCTTGTTCTTGTTATTCTTTTAAATGGGTATTATTGATGCAGGAATTTACCTCATGCAGCAATGTTACCGACATAAATTACCCTTTTTCGAATAAAAAGGCAATTCGAGGAGCTGCGACCGCCGAATATATATTTATTCAGTTAAGTATTGAACTCTTCAAAATTCGCTCAATCAAGTAATTGTGTTAAAAAAAAATAAACAACTAAATGGTGTTAGCTTATATGGTTGAATTTTTCTTTAAATGGCCAAAACAACAAATAAGGGAAAAGCCTAACGGAGGAGTCAAATCAGCAGCAACGCGGTGCAGCACGTGCCTGGTGGGCACGCCGGTGGAGCCATGGGCGCATCCTGTGAACCAGCACACCGACACGTGGACCTCCGGCGAGGCTTGCCCAATCCGAGCTTTCCCTCCACCTAATTGAATGCCACACCGATTTAGTTTGTGGATGGCAAAGGCAAGTCGTGCTCAACTATCATCTGCCATAGGCTATGAAGCACGGACATGTTGCCTGTGCTTCCGTGCCGTGTCCGACATGTGTAGGAGCGTGTCGGACACGCGGTCAATGCGTGTCAGATTTTTCGACAAGTGATCAATTTTTACCCGACACGTTTGGACACACATGCTCAGAAGACAATGGAGGGTGGAAGAGACAGCGAGGGAGTAGAGACGAGGCCGCAAGCGACGGTGAGCCCGCGACGGCGAGAGACGCTAGAGAAAGAGCATAGACTAAGGTGAGGGCACGGTGATGCTGCGATGGATCCGACGAAGCTACAACTGTGAGGGAGAAAGGGCCAAAGGTGAGAGGAAGAGGAGAGGAAGGCGGTCGTGCGGCGTGTGGTGACGAAGGAGAAGGATTGAGAGGAGGAGAAGAGGAAGGGTCATGCGGTGAGTGGCGAGGACAATGAGGTAAAGCTAGGATTTTGATAGGAAACATTAAAAAAAAAAATTGGGAGGAGGGGAAGTGATAGGGACAGCCTATCTATCAGTGGTGAGGAGAGAAAGAAAAATAAATTTAGGGTGGATGGAGATGGACGATGGTGGGGAGGGAAATAAAAATATATTGGGGGGAAGGAGACGAGAGTGCAGTAGACCCTAGTGGAGATTTTTTCCGATTGAAAAATGATTTCGAAAAAATATTGAATTTGAATTAAATTAATTAAAATAAAAATAGTCATTTATATATACAAAGTGTTCTAACATGTCGGAATTCTCTAACTTTAAGAAATGATTTGTCGACATGTTGTGTCATGTCGCATGTCGGTGCTAATTAGACTATAGGCAAGGGCTATGAGCATTAATGAGGGCCCCCTTGCTAGATCTAGCCTCACTGAGCTATGATTTCTTATCAATGACTGGCGATCAACCACCAGCAAAAATAAAGGAAAAGTAAAACAGAAAAACAGAAAGACTATCTTAAAAAATTTGAACTCTGTTTACCTCAGTATAGGATATGTCACGTAAGACGCTCGACACCTTCATCAGCGTATTCCAGACAAATTGACAGGATAGGCTGCCTCAATAAAACCTTGCTCATATGTTAATACTTGCTTTCCCATTTGAATCGAGTCGTGACTTGATAATGCCCTTTTCCTTGTAATCTCACTTGGTTTAATTTCCTCTTGGTTGAAACCCTTTGCAAAGTGCATGCAACAAGCATTCCAATGCTCTAAAAAAGGTTGTCCTTGTTTTTGTTATTCTTTTACACGGAAACTGTCGAGAGAGGAATTTACCTCATGCAACAATCTTCCCAAAATGAAATACCATTTTTCGACTAAAAAGCAATCCGAGGAGCTGCAACCACCGAAAATATATCATTCAATCAAGTATTTAACTCTTTTAATTTCGCTAGATGCAGTAACTATGTTTTTTACTGAGGCAAAATGTGTTTTTTGGCCATATACAATTTCTCTGCTTTTGGCCTCCAGAAATTGGGATGCTGGTTCCTTAATTTGTGATACCGAGAGAAATAACGAAAGTTTTTGGGGACCAAATCCGAAATAATAGAAATATTGCGTCCATGGATGCAGAAATTTGCCTCGCCATTGCTTCCTTGTAATCTCTTGCTTTAGCGAGGGAGGTCGCTTCTAGAATCAAACGCAGTAAAACATTTAATTTCAAAAATTAATCAATCAAAACAACGAAAAAAGAAAAAGCGCAAAGGAGGAATCGAATCGGCGGCGACGCGGTGCAGCACGTGCCTGGTGGGCACACCGGTGGAGCCATGGTCGCATCCTGTGAACCAGCACGCCGCCACGTGGACCTCCGGCGAGGCTTGCCCAAGGCGAGCTTTCCCTCCACCTACTTGAATGCCACACCGAGCAGTTCAGCCTCCGGTTTCCTCAACCTCGACCAAAGCAGTGGCACGAACCCACACGTCCACGTTGCTCCGCCGAATCCCTCCGCGGCATCCGGCAGAAGTGAGTCTATCGAGGCTTATTTACGAGAAGCTAGAAGCTAAAAAAGCTTGTCCTTGTTCTCATCATTCTTTCATTTGAGAACTATCGATGCGAAAATTCACCTAATTTGGCAATGTTACCGACATAAGCTACCCTTTTGACTATAAATTAAAAATCTCCAAGATGTTTGGCTTAAAATTAGTAGATTGTCGAAAAGTTTATGACCAAATTGACATAATTAAAATGTTTAGGATTGAGTTAGCAAGTTATCAAAACTTTTAGGACTAAATTCATAAATTATCAAAAGCTTTACAGTTGTGAAATATGTTTAAGATCTTGACATAATTTTTCCCCATCTTTCGATACAATTTCGTCCTGCAACACTAGTGGCAAACACAAACGGGCTGTACAGTAAAGTTTCGTGTGTAGCTTCCTTTCATGGCGATCATGAGATTATGTGTACTTTTGAATATGTTTATGGATCACAATTTCGATTGTGTTGTCTTTAGCAATAGTAAAGATGTCAGACTGCAAAATGGAAGTTTAGATCCAATAAACAATCTAGTGATGGCTTTAAGCATAGTCTTTTAAGGAGCGAATTTGGATTCAGAGTCTTTGCTTAAAAAAAAAAAAAAAACTAAGTAGCGCAAGACCTGCGCTATGCACGACTTCCCGACGCTCTGGTGGTTGCTATGCATGCGTCGCTTCATGGCACGCCACCTGTGGCCACTAACAAAAAATGATGGATTGAGTGGAACGATAAAATTTAGGAGAGACGATAAACAACTTTGATTTGAAGAAGGGGCGGAAGTCCGAGACGCTTATCTCCACAATAGATAGTGGAGACTTTCATTGGCCTTTCGTTCCATCGAAAATTAGTCAATAATTAAATCAGAAAATATTAGTAGACATCAAAAAATTGGTCTCTCCATTGATGACATTAATAGATTGGATTAACAAAATTCTCATTCTTTTTTTTTAGGTTGCTAAAGTTATCATGGGTTCAACCCTCGAGTCTCCTTCCCATCCCTAGTCCTCTGGCAACCTTAGGCACGATGGTCTCAATTCCGGGCACTAGGGGTTCCCGGCCAGCCTCGAGGCCCTGAGTCCAGTCCTTAGGATTTTATGTGTTGGGGACCCGAGTTGACCTCCCCTCACGCGGTGAATGATGGAAAGAGGTGAGGGACTTAAAGCCATCCCGACGAGTTCGGTGATTCGGAATTCGGTTAAAGGTTGTTAGGTAACTCCATCAAATATACTTCAAAGAGAGGCTATCGTATGAAATATTCCAGCTCCAACAACACTCCTTTTTCTTTTTCTAAAAGAAAAGCTGAGGAGTAGAGCTTTCATTCTTCGAGTAATTCTATTCCCCAAGAATCAATCAATTAATCAAGGCCTAAAGGTAATCTCCCGAATCAATCAATTTGTCAAGAGAGTCTTTTTCCAGGAAGGTTCACAACCCCTTGGAGCTCTTACTCGATTCCGATTCGCTGTTGCTCATCGACGCACGACCATCGACTTTGTTGACTCGTCAATTGACAAGTCCTGCACTTTGTCTTCTTCTGTCTTGGGAGAATGGACCAACCCTTTTGTTTTGATTCCCTGTATGGGGCACCTGACTAAAAGCTATGTCGTCTTCCAAAACCTTGCTCATTCGTTAACATTAGGCTTTTCAATCCAATTCAATTCGCGACTTGGTAATGACCTTTTCTTTGTAACTCCATTCGATTTAATTTCTTCCTAATTAAAGCCCTTGGCAAGTGCACGCGCAACAAACATTGCGATTCTAAAAAAAAGAGAGAGTCTGTCCTTGTTCTTATTTTTTTTTATGTGGGTCCTATCGATACGAGAATTCACCTTATGTGATACCGTTACCTACATGAGCTACTCGTTTCGACTAAAAGGCAATCCAAAGAGTTCCAGCCATTGGACATATGATTGACACTAAGTGGACCTCATGAGGGAATTAACAAGATCTCATCACGAGTAATCACACTTGACATAAGAGTATTCAATATCAGTTGTTTTGACCACTTTAACATTTCAATTTAGGATCATATGCCTCGGCTAATCCCCGAGGTCACCGGCTTGGTAGCTGGGATCACTAGTTCAATTGGGCCATCACATGCTCCAAGTCTCTGCCAAGACCTCAGTCCTTGGTGTACCAAGTTTTGGCGCTAGGGTCTCGATTTCGGGCATCGGTTCTAGGCCAAACTCGAGGTCTTGAGTCGAGGCCTGAGGATCTCGGGTCCCTCCTCACACAATCAGGGACAGCAGTAGGTAATGGATTTAGACTGTTCCATGACCTTGGTGGCAATGGAGTGTAATTGGGATGATGGTGGAATTCACAGCCATTTTTTTTTCCCGAAAGAAATCCTATTACGTGAAACGTTTATCACCGGCGAAAGTCTTTCTTCTAAATGAAAAAGTAGATGAAGAAGCAGAGCGAAGACTTTTAGGGGAGCACTTCCCGTTGGAAATGATTTGCTCGAGCTCGAAAGGCCTGCGAGCTTTCCAGGATGCTTCCTGACACGTGGATCCTTTTTAGCCTTTCTTTTGCTCCATGTTTCTCGTATTACGCACGTCGATCGACTTTGACTTCTCAGTTGACAAGTCGCAACACTTGTCTTCTTCTATCATGTGAGATGGACCAACCCATTATTTTGACTCTAAATAGGGCCGTCTTCAAAAATTTTGTTCATTTCTTAATACTTGCTTTCCGATTTGACTCGAGTCGTGACTTGATAATGCACTTTTCCTTGTAATTTCACTTGGTTGAATTTCCTCTTAATTGAAAACCTTTGCAAAGTGCATGCGACAAGCATTCCAGAGCTAACAAAAAACTTGTCCTTGTTCTTGTTATTCTTTTACACGGGTATTATTGATGCAGGAATTTACCTCATGCGGCAATGTTACCGACATAAATTACCCTTTTTCGACTAAAAAGGCAATTCGAGGAGCTACGACCGCCGAATATATATTTATTCAGTTAAGTATTGAACTCTTCAAAATTCGCTCAATCAAGTAATTATGTTTAAAACAATAAACAACTTAATGGCGTTAGCTTATATGGTTGAGTTTTTCTTTAAATGGCCATTAGTTGTGGCCATTAGTTGCACCAAGAGGACACCAATGTGCCTTGTTAAGTTGACATCCCTTTAGCAAATTATATTCGACAGCTAAGATACTTCCACCTCATCTTTCTTCATCCCATTCATTAGATGGCCGAGCGACTCTCTTATCAACTATATAGATGTATATGTTTTAATAGCAAGTTGATAATGGTTATTTTTGAGTTTATGCCATCCGAATGGAAGGACGATAGTGCCCCTGTTCTTATAGAGGTGGGGTGGGAAAAATTATAAATACATCTTATAGTTATTGTAATTGTGTCAATTCATTTTTAAAACCCTTGTTTTGTGTCAATTAGATTCTAAATATTTTACATTTGTGCAAATTCAATCTATTTAGTCAATTTTGGTCGGAAATCTCTAACATAAACCTTGGTCGTCTTAAGCAGCGATGCCGGTGCTGATGTGAATGATTTTAAATAATAGTTTAAATACTTTTTCTTGCATTATTTATTTATTTATTCTCCCTTTTTTCTTATTTTTTTTTTCACCTTCCCTTATTCGGTGCATAATGTCTCCCCTTGTGCTTGTCTCGTCCGTCGACCAGCTTTGACTTTTCAGCAGACCATTCCCACACGCTTTCCCTTCTTTCATCCGTCCCATTGTGGTCAGTACACCCATAAATCACTCCCACACAATCTGTTTGTAGTCGGAGTTTTTTCTATGCCTCCTCTCATCATTGTTTCACGAAAGAAGCAGAGCCACTGGAAGTGTTCCTCCCGTCTTATCCTTCTTCCTCTCACATCTCAGCCCTAAAACACTAGATTCGCTTGACCCCTTCGTGCTCTCTGCTTTGCATAACCGATGCACAAGGATCAACTCCTCCTGCTTCTTCTTCTTTTTCTAGTTCAGTCTTTTAGCATCGCCATCGAGAATGATCGGTGCACCACCTCTTGCGGCGAGGTCACAAACATAAGAGAACCGTTTCGACTGAGGGGCGACCCCAAGAGCTGCGGCGACCACAACTATGAGCTAGCCTGTGTGAATAACCACGCTGTCTTGGATTTGTACTCGATCCAGTATTATTTGCGGCACATTGACTATACCAACTTCACTATTAGGCTCGCCGATGTTAGGCTGCGAAAGGGCAATTGCTCATCTCTTCCTCGCCGCTCTTTCAGGTACCTCCCTTATTGGCCCGAACCGCATTGGTGTAGATTCATGAAATTCAATTACACGTATTCAGCATTATTTAAGACCGTGGCGATCGTGGACTGCACGGAGGCTGTCGATTCTCCCTTTAACACCGACGCTTCCTCGTGCCTCCATGGGAACGAATTTTTGAATCTCTCTAGCGGGAGAAGGCGAGTATATGCCATGGTCAATGCGAACGTCTCGTATGTGGGAACTTCATGCACTATAGAGCTTATGGCAATGATACCATGGTGGGCTGATGGCAAAAATCTTCGCTCATATGAGCAAATTCATGATCTGATGGTTTATGGGTTTGAGCTTTCCTGGCTTTCCGCCGCATGTGAGATTTATTGCAAAAATTATACTAACTGCCACATCAACGAGAAGCACCAAATTCAGTGCAGATTCAAGAAAGGTAAGGACTTTTGAGTTTGTTCATTTTACTTAAAAAGAACAGAATCTTGTGAGTCAAAACTTGTGAAATATCGTCTTAACGTGAAATGCTGCTATCTGTACATCTTTTCAGTGCCTATTTGATTTACACATGCCTACGAAGATCAAGTAGTTAAGTAAATGTGGTTGTGGCATCTCATATGTATAGTAGTAAGTACATTATTTAACCATTTGTTTATTTATCTAATTTTAATGCTGCCAATAGATCTTAATGGATTGAACTGCTATCCTCATTCATCGATTATGGTCTAAATATAGTGTCTTTTAGATCTCTTCAGCTTCCACTTGTCACATTTTCTTAACTCTTTTGCAGGAAATATTATCGGCTATTTCCTCCTCGATATTGCCACGTATACGGTGATAATCCCGTACTATGGCATCGGTAACATTGTTACTATTTTCTCATTGTGAAATTGATTGAATGTTTCTAAATGCAAACATTTTAACACACCCAAAAATTGGTTATCTGAATGACAACGCACTCATAATTTCTTGCCTTTTCCCCAAAAATTACAGTGCCATTCATAGCCGTGAAGTTCATATTGGGAGCCCCATGTGTGATGATGTTGCTTTACGCATGTGGAGGAGAAGACACTTAGCAATGGACCAAGAGGTTGAAGAGTTTCTACAATTAACAATAACTTCTTACCAATAAGGTACTCTTACTCGGACATCAAGAAAATCACAAGTGGTCTTAAGGACAAGCTAGGCGAGGGAGGATATGCTTCTGTGTTCAAAGGAAGACTCAGGAGCGGTCGTGATGTTGCGGTGAAGATCCTGAAGAAGGGGAAAGCGAATGGCCAAGACTTCATCAACGAAGTGGCTACCATTGGAAGAATTCATCATTTTAATGTGGTTGGACTCATCGGTTTTTGCTTTGAAGGCTCCAAACAAGCTCTCATCTATGATTTTATGCACAATGGGTCTTTGGATAAGCACATTTTCTCACGGGCAGAGGGGACATCTCTTGATTGCAAGAATGTGTATGAGATTGCTCTCGGAGTGGCCAGAGGGATCGAGTATCTTCATCGAGGATGCGACATGCAAATTCTACACTTCGACATTAAGCCTCATAACATCCTTCTCGACAAGGATTTCACCCCAAAAGTTTCCGACTTTGGGCTTGCAAGATTGTTTTCGCCTAACCAAAACACCGTGTCTCTAACTGCCGCTAGAGGAACCTTGGGATACATGGCTCCGGAGCTAGTCTACAAGAGCATTGGGGGCATCTCTTACAAAGCCGATGTCTATAGTTTTGGCAAATTATTGATGGAAATGGCCAGTCGGAGGAAGAATGTGGACACGGTCACAGAGCATTCTAGTCATGCTTACTTTCCTTTATGGGTTCATGATCAACTTAGCGAGGGATCCGATGTTCCAATAGAAGAAGTTAATGAGGATGATAAGGGAATAATAAAGAAGATGATGATAGTCGCTCTTTGGTGCATCCAATGGAGCCCTAGAGACCGTCCTTCGATGCGTAAAGTCTTGAAAATGCTCGAAGGAGAAACAGATGATCTACAAGTACCTCCTAAGCCACTCTTTTATCCAACCGAAATGTCAACAGGGGATGATGGAACTTGGACCAACCAGGACAATGATACTACATCTCCCTCATCAACTTCTTCAACAACTTATGAAGCTTCTCATCTTGAGCATTCTAGTACTAGTATCACACACGTGAAGACAAATATCAATAGCACGTAGTTCGGATCTCATATATGACAAATAGAAACGGACCGTATTGATGATGTGGGTGTCCTTTCATGGCCATCACCAGATTGTATATGTTTATGACTATGTTTATGAATCTTAAATTGTATTTCAGCGTAGTCCTACGAGGTGCAAATTTGGGCTTCAGAGTCATTGTTTAAAAGCCCAACTAGCACGCAGCTCGTGCTAGCATGGCCTGAGCGGCATCTTAGCAGCGGATGTATGAGTCACTTCATGGCTCACCAATTCTTGCTTACGCCTAATGCTGAAAAATGACGAATGGAGGAGAGATGATGAGGAGTTCGTTCTTTAAGGCTTCGTTTGTTTGGTAGAAAATATAGCATCTCCGAAAAATATTTTCCAGGAAGTCATTTTCCTAGAAAATGACAATATTTTCCGGTGTTCGTTTAAAATTTAGAAAATATTTTCTACCTTCGGCTTCGCAAGAAAACAAAACCTACTTCTCACTCCTCTGTCACTCGCTCACGTCGCCCCCGCCTTTCTCCTCTCTCTGACTCCTCCGCGGCAGCACCACCATGTCGCCGCCTCTTCACCTGAAGAAGCTCATCTCCTTCTCCTCCTCCTCCTACTCCACTTCCCTTCCCTCCGAGCTTCACCACCAACCCAAACGCCGAGCCCCTCCTAGCCTTCAAAGCCGCCTTCAACGCTGACAACAAGCTCGCCAACTGGAACTCCTCTGCCAACGCTTGCTCATGGGTCGGCGTCTCCTGCCTCCACGGCCGCGTCTATCGGCTCATCCTCAAGAGCCAAGACCTCTGTGGCTCCATCCAGCCCCTCACTTCCCTCCCTTAGCTTTGCGTCCTCAGCCTCAAGCATAACCGTTTCTCCGATCGGGTCCCGGATCTTTCCAACCTCACGGACCTAAAGCTCCTCTTCCTTTCCAACAATGGCTTCTCCGGCGATTTCCCGACTTCCGTGCCGTCACCCTCGAGGCTCTATCGGCTCGATTTGTACTTTTATAACTTCTCAGGTGTGGTCCCCGCAAAAAGCCCAAAGCACCAGCATCACACAACACGCGCTAAACAGTGCGATTGCTCGAATGAAACCGCAGATCGCAGAAGAAATAGATACCTCGCCCTCGAAAAATAAAAACCCACCCAAACCGAACGAGTGCTCAAGACTGCAAGCTAGGGTTCCTCCTCCTTGCTGCCTCGCTCCCAAAGAACTCTCCAGCCACCGCCGCATCCCGCGATCGCTTCCTGAGCGAGGGCTCATCTAGAGAGAGAAGAGAGAGAGCAGAGAGCGAGAGAAATGAAGGGACGATCGGGGAAGGCGCTGCGGATTTGGGAAGATGTACATTTAAATTTAAGGAGCGGACGAGCAAATTTCAACTACCAGAAAATGTTTTCCTTTCCTCAAAAAAGGAAAACATTTTCTTCAGGTTTAGAAGAATATTTGTTATTGATTGAAAAATATTTTCCTTGACAAGTCATTTTTCCTTTTCGAAACACTACAATTTTTGAAAAAAAAATTTCAAAAAAAATTTTCGCGAAATGAACGAAGCCTAAATTATTGTTTCTTTTACGAGGTTGCTAAATTTGTTTAATTGGGGAGGTCATCTGTCGATATGGAAGAAGGGCGAGTTGCATCACTACAACTTCTTTGTTTTTGGGCCTCCAAAAATTCCGAAATAGTAATAGAAAGATCCCTTGTAATTCGCAGTTCCATTCAACACTCGAGTGAGGGTGGAAGGCGAAGACAAATTTAAAGAAGAAGGCGGCGCAGTGCGGCGTGGGCGTGGCGGGGATGATGGTGGAGCCGCGCGAGCATCGCACAAACCAGCCGCGCCACAACGTGGGCTGCCAGCGAGGCTCGCCCTGCGAGCTTACTCCACCTCCTTGACTGCCACACCGAGTGGCTCGACCGCTGGCTTCCTTAGCCTTAAACAAAGCGGCGGCGAGAACCCGTATGTTTTCTCGCCAAACATGTCAGTATATGCAGATAGAAAGATTCTGGGTTCATTCGAGAAGACGGATCTGACTGGCGGTTGGTTGCTTGCATATATTTCTTATCTGCTTCTGCAATCTATGTGAATGCTATTGGAAAAATCATTCAATCCGAGCAATTTGGCCCTTTGTTCTTAGTTGACTTCGTTAGTTCATCTTGATGGCCTCACAACGTTGGGGTCCTGTTGTTTTGGAAATCAGTTCAAATGATCAGCCATCGTCTACTTGCTCTATAATCTGGGCATTTCGATCCGCCAATTAGCAACTGGGTGAATCAAATGCCGTAATTATTTATCTAAAGCTTCAAGGTCAATGTGCGGCGCTATCATCAGTGCTTATTCTTTTGGCAATCTAAGTGATTCCTATCCATAAGGAATTGCCCAAATGTTTGCCTTCCATTATTTTCTAAGGGTTTCAGGACCCATTGAGTTCTTTGCATGACCGAATGTTGGTCTAGAAAGATGATTATCTTTTGGCCGAGCGTCTCAGTCCTTGTAAAGAAGGAAAGTTAGCTTTGTCTAGTAAGAGCAAGCGCTACAGCCATCAATAAGCTTGGCTTAGGCTTCTTGTCCGTTCTTTCGTTTATTTGGGGGAGTCAGAGCCCGTAGCTCCTTTAATTCAGGTGATATTAGTAACTCTCTACTCTTGCTTGACCTTGACTAACTCGTAATCGTGCCATGCTTGTGTTCAAACAGTTTGAACTAGACCTAGCATGACAAACGCAGCAATGGCTTGGCTTGCTGGGGGACAAAAGTGCTCACAGAGGGAGGGGGTGGGGAGGCATAAGGTATTTCGACACGTGTTTGAGATTCTGTCGAGAGAGAAGCTCCTGAAGGCATATGCTTGCTATATATCCTCTTCCACCGGGCCTGTCACTGGGACACTGTATCTGTCAAACGAAAGACTGGCCTCCAATGGTGTTGGTGATGACCCCCTTTGCCATTACTTTCCCTGTGGGCAGCAACAAAGGATGCCTTACATGGTAAGCTTTTCCAATCTTCCTTTACTTACATTGACTCTAGGATTGCCGTTTCAAATCGTTAAGCCTTGAGCTTTTGTCATAATCACAATAAGTTTTTGACGCATTACAAATTCATTGTAGAGGGATTGAAGATCTTCACCAGTGATATGAGATGCAAATTCAGCACTTCAAACCATACAATAGCCTTTTGGCTCCTATAGTATCAGACTTTGGGTTTGCAAAGCTGTTGGGAAAATGACTGTTCATTGGGAAAAACAATAGGATCGGAGTTTAAGGGCTAATGCTTTCTTTAAGGAAATATATATCTGACAACTTTGCTAGTAGTTATTGGCTAAAATCGTATAGGACATAACAAAATCTTGAATTGAGAATATTCGTTGGCAATTCTAAAATTTATTCAAGTACTCTCAAAGGGAAATGATGGAAACAGTGGCTTTTTTTCTCTCGAGAAAGAGACAACAAAAGGAGAGTTTTTAAAGAATTGAACATTTATAACCTTTTGACAGTTAAGAAGTCATGTTAAAAATACAAAATTTCTTCCCAAAATAAAAAAAATTTATGTTCGAATAGATATAACTTTCCATTTCCAAAGCAGTTTGACTCGTTGCTTGCATTTTTTTTTTTCCTTTTTTCTTCCTTTTGTCAAGATTGGCCATTGCCCGTTGGCAAGGCCAGCGCAACGCTTGGCGAGGTCACCCTACCGAGCAAGGGTTGACCTTGCTAGATTTGGAGAGGGGAACCCTTGCCAGGGCTCCCCCTTGCGTGGCTGGTGGCCGGCCCTCATTTATGGGTGTTGGCTAGTCACTAGAAAAGGAAAAAGAAAAAGGTAAAATGAAAATAAAAATATTAAAATATTAGTTAAATTGTTCATGCTAGCATCGACGGTGCCATGTAGACTAGCCATGTCTACATTAATAACATCAGGTCAAAACTAGCTGAAAGGACTGAACTAGCATTAGGTCAAAATGATTATCACTAAATTAGCACCAATGTAATATATTTACGACTTTTCTGACACATTTCCTAAAAATGAGGAATTTTTTTTGTTCAATTTTCTCAAAATAAAAAGTTGTGAGGATATAGTCGGTCAGAACTTTAGAAATTTCATCTAAATATGAAATTGAGCTCCAGCCATCTCTATATACTTTCAAAGCGTATGTAATTTAAAAAATGCCATTAGGATTAAGTACTTAGGTAATTCGTGTTATGGTATTTTATATCTATACTAATAAATGCATCTTTATTAATTTATTTTGGATTGTGCCAACAAATCTTATTGGATTGAATTGATCTAATAATTGCTTTCACTCGTTATGTACTCAAAATCTCCTGCAGCAATTGACGATTACCTCTTAAAGATCGTCCGAGGAGTATTCAGTTGGTCTCGCTCTATGGCATCCGTAACATTAAAACAATCTTCTCGTTGTGGGATTTTTTTTTTTATGATTGATGAATCCACCATGGCTCCCCATGCCCGGATGGCACCAAAGTGTCGGGCCTCCTATACCACGAGAGAAACTAACACAAGATCTCAATGCCATGGCCCCCCACTTAAGACGCTAAAATGCCAGTTTCGAACCCTCGACTTCAACGATGAGGGTGAAGCTCAATTGGTTAATTTAGCATTTCTAAATGCAAACATCTAATATACCCACAATTCGGTCCTACATATAAAAAAATTAAATTTTTTATTCATTGGTTTTACACTTAGTGCTTAATTATGGTCTAAATAAGTGTCTTTTAAATATTTTTTTTCAGGTCTCACTTGCTACAAACTGAATTTCTCTTGCGGAGTAGGGACAAACGATTTGACACGCCTGCAAATTGGATATTAGAAAAGTAACACTGCCACGATTCTCTTGAAACAAATCCTCTGTCGTAACGGCAGAGGTGCCGTTGTTGATTTCCAGCCATCCAATCTGAATGGACGGCTTAAAAAAATTCCAATTTTTCTTTGGAAAAATAAGGGCGGTTTGATCTGAATAGGACAGCCCTCTTATGTCTCCCCTATATTAGGAAGCAGAGGATCCGAATTCCGATTGTCTTGCATTTTTCTCCCATGGTACAGCATTGCAATTCAGGGTTGGGAAATTCATCTTGGGAGCCCTCATTTGTGATGATGCTACTAATACACAAATATAAGAGAAGGCGCGCTTAGTAATGGATCGGAACGTTGAAGATTTATTGCAATCTAACAATAA
Source organism: Melaleuca alternifolia (assembly GCA_019926035.1). Taxonomy (NCBI): domain Eukaryota; kingdom Viridiplantae; phylum Streptophyta; class Magnoliopsida; order Myrtales; family Myrtaceae; genus Melaleuca; species Melaleuca alternifolia. The sequence goes on along the minus strand of JAGKPW010000011.1, from coordinate 498,664 downwards.
TATCTTGCTAGTATGGTACTCTTATTTGGACATCAAGAAAATTAAGGCTGGTTTTAAGGACAGTCTAGGCAAGGGAGGGTATGATTTTGAGTTCAGAGAAGACTTTGGAGCAGTCACAAGGTGGCGGTCAAGGTTCTGGAGAAGGGATAGATGAACGAGTAGGACTTCATTAGCGAAGTGGCTACCATCAGAAGAAATTACCATGTTAACATGGTTGGACTCATGAGTGTTTTCTTCGAGGGCTCGAAATAAGCTTTTTGTCTACGATTTCATGCATAATGATCATTGGCTAAGCTCATTTTTCATGACGACAATGGATTTCTCTTGATTGCAAGGAAGTGTACAAGATTGCTTTTGAAGTCGTTAGAAATTTAGAGAATCTTCATCGAGGATGTGAAATGCAAATTTTGCACTTCAATATTAAGCCTCACAATATTCTTCTCGATGAAAATTGCACCCCAAAAGTTTCCGACCTTGGGCTCGCTAGATTATATCTCACGAACTATAGTATCGCGTCTTTCATTATCAATTAAGGAACTTTGGAATACATAGTTCCAGATTTGGTCTTCAACAATCTCGGGTGCGTCTCTTACAAAGCTTTTTTCGAATACAGTATTTTCTGTATTTGGCCTCCGAATATTCCCGAAGAACACTTTTTTCGGTAACAGGCTCGTTAATTTGGGTTACAGGACGAAATAACAAAAAGTTGAGGGGACAAAATCCGAAATAACAGAAAGGTCGCGTCCTTGGATGCAAAGATCGCCTCCCTGTTGCTTCCTTTCCTTCTAGTAGTCTCTCGCTTTAGCAAGGACGGTCGCTTCTACAATCGCCAATTCAAAAATTAAGCCAAAAACTGTCATTCGATTCTAATTCTCGTTTGTCGTTCTCTCTCTCTCTCTCTCTCTCTCTCTCTCTCTCTCTCGTGATCTTATCGAGACTTCTCTCCTCTTTTTTAGATTCCATCTCCACTCTCTTTTCTCCTGCGATCGTTTCTCGAATTGCAGTCCCAAGCAACACTCGCGTGAGAGACCGAGACGAAGACGACGAAGAAGACGATGGGCGGCGGAGGCGAATCGGAGGTGGCGCGGGGCGGCACGTGCGTGGTGGGGACGCCCATGGAGCCACGGGCGCATCCCGCGAACCAGCACCCCGCCACGTGGGTCGCCGGCGAGGCTCGCCCCGCGAGCTTCCACTCCAGCTACATGAATGCCACCCCGAGCGGCGCGGCCTCGGTCTTCGCCAACGCCAACCAAAGGGGCGGCGGCAGGAACCCGTACGTCCACGTCGCTCCGCTGAATGCGTCCGCGCCGTCTGGCAGGAGTAAGGACTAGCGAGGCGTGTATCCGCGTTGGAAGTAATTATCGCTGGTTAGGCTTAGGGATGGTTCTGATGAGGCCGGCGCTTTGCTGGTGTTTGCAGGTCCGATGGACAAGATGTTTGGCGCGTTGAACCGGTGTGGGAAGAGGTTCGAAGATGCTTCGCGAAAAGCAGAGGCGCTCGCGGAGAATGTCTGGCATCACCGTGAGTTTTCTCTACAATTTTTTCTCGCTCCATTTCTATATAATCAGATAGAAAGATTTTGGATTTATTCGTGGAGACGCACCTGATTGATGATGATTGCTTGCTTGCATATATATATTCTCTGTTTCTGCAATCTATGTGGATGCTATCGATGTAGTTATTCAGTCCATGCAGTTTGGCTCGTTGTTCTTAATTGATGTCGTATGTTCAGCATGGTGGCCTCACAACGTTGGGGTCCTGTGGTTTTGGAAATCAGTTCAAACATCAGTCATTGGCATATTTTGCAACTACCGTAGGAACAAAGATACATACTCTGTAATCTGTGCATATAATCCGTCAATCAGCAGTTGGGTGGATCAAATCCCGTGATTATTTATATGGTGGAGACTCAAATTTATTGGGCGGTGCCATCTTTGGTGCTTATTCCTTTGGCAATCAATGTCAATTCCTTTATATTACAAATTGCCAAATCCATAACACGGTATTTCCATGGATGACATGGTTTGTTTTCTGGTGATATCTTCGGTGCTCATTCTTTTGGCAATATATGACAATACCTTTCTGTAACAACTTGCCAAATCCATAACACGGTACTTCCATTTTCCATCTTTTTGTAAGGCTATCAGGACCCCTTGGGCTTTTTGCGTGATTGAATCGTTGGACTAGATAGATGATCATCTATTGGCCCTACATCTTTTCAGCTAAGATAGCCGACGTCGGCAATGGCGTTTGAGGTGATTCGTGCCGACTTTTGAACGGGACATCTGCGTTGCGGATATTTGGTTCGTTACTCAATACTTTCGTTTTCAATGTGCGTCTGGTTTCCATGAAAGACAGATCATACGAGAGGATATGCTTGACAATGACCCAATGTTTCCTCCCACGGATTCCCATTACTGACCTTTGTAATCATTGATATCCATAAGTCAAGCGAAATGCCCGGGCGGAGGGGAAAAGATGGAGTAGATAATGTATATTTCTCCTAAAGACGATTTCGTGTCTTTGTCCACCGTCAACAGCGAAAGCCACCGCTTGCCTAATCATCGCAGGAGGTCGGGGATTAGTTTCTTTGAGACGGAATTCGGGAGCTTCGATGTTCACAATGCAAGTTTTTACCAATCGCGGTTTGCCCCCGACAGGACCTGAGCTGTGAATTCATAACCCATTCTGCTCTTCGTTTGATTTTCTTTTCTGGATCAGAAGAATTAAGATTGAACACGAGAGTTTGTTGTTGCTAGCTCAGATCGAATTTGAGCTCCGGTGGATCGAAGGCTCATGTTTTTTCCCTCGCTTTGAAAGATTTTTGTCTAAAGAAATGCTTTTGTGACTGTTCTTTGTGCTCGTTTTGGACTACAAAAAGATAAATAACGAATTCTTAGAAATTATTTTCTTTTTCGGTCTTCTTAACTTTTTTTTTTGCCCCTGCTGGCTACTCTTTCCATTTGTTCACGATGAAAACTCTTTGGTTAGTCCAGTTTATATCATACTGGCTAGAAAACTAATCCTGACCTCTCCCAACTGCCACAAATCTCTTTTAGCAAAAAACAAACGAATTTTTTTATTATTATAAATATTTGCATTTTGTGGCTGGGAGAAATCTAATTTACGGAGTTGATTCTATACATTATAGGAACCATTGATCAAAAGATAACAATTTTTTACCGTCATGCTATTCTAAGAAGATGGTAAGTTATGAACATTTAAGATAAATACAATGACTACACCAATGTTATAACTGTTTTCCTTGCCATTGCCGATGTTATTATTGATAAAAGAAAGGTATAACGTATAAGGATAATCATTCACTAATATGGCTTCTGAGTTTACAAACTGTGAAGGAATGCTACAATAATGGAGATATGTCACTAGGATTGGAGAAAAAAGAAAGATTTACCAATGCATATTGTTTCTTCTAGGACACTCAAATTTCAATAGTGAATCCTCAAATTATACTTAATCACATTTGCTTAGTGCATGTCTTCAAGAAAATGCAACTAAGGAAAAGTACGGCATATGAAGACAATTGCTCACTTATAGGGCCTATAAGTTTTCAAGATCCGAAAGGACATCAGTATAACATCAATATACATAGATATATTTCAAGAAAATATGCGACTTTGTGCATGGACCATCTGGAGACATTTGAAAAGCTATAAATCACATTACATCTAAAAATAGAATTTTAAAATTAGAAAAGTTGGGCTTTATAGTAAGAAAAATAGACATAGGTAAATTTACTAGTCTACTAGGAACTTTTAACATCTTCAATAAGAGAAAATTATACACATATATTTTCAAGCCAACTGCACCATGGCAGTCTTCGGCTAGAGATAAAATCAAGTCGATCATGGGTAAAAATCTGCTGAATGTCGACCGTACACATCCTTCCGTTCACAAGATTCAATCAATATTATTCACGCATTCGGCATTTTGCCTTCTCTATCCCCAACCCATAACCACTGGGCCGGGCCAGGACTAGCCCAGATTCACTCTAAGCTTGCTGCACAGCCTCGTGTGGGTGGGCCGGGCTAGGATCGGTGTGGATTGAACTTATGCTGTGCGTTGACCGGCCTTAACTTTTCAGGCGAGCCCTCCCAATCTTTTCCTTCCCTCACACGTCCCCCATTTTTGTGGTCGATGAACGCTCTAGATCAACTCACTTTCCACGCAATTAGTTTTGTAGTCGGAGATTTCTCATCCCTTCTCGCAATTGGAATTTGGCTCGCGAAATTGTAGCTATAACACCATTTCTCTAATCATTGCAGGAGGAACCTTTGGATAAATGTCTCAAAAGCTAGTCTACAAGAATATCAAGGGTACCTCTTACGAAGCCGATGTCCATACTGTCGGGAATTGTTGATGGAAATGGCCAGTAAAAAGAAGAATCTGGACCCAATATTGAGTATACTAATACTAGTATTACACAAGCATAGATGTATATCGTGACCATTTGGTCCCATGAAAATATGTGACAAATATAAATGGCTGATATCGATGATGTTTTATTTGTAGCTCCCCGCTTTCATGGCCCTTGACAAATGGTCTATGCTTATGACTGCTATTATGGATCTCAATTATGATTGTGCCATATTTAGCATTGACTTATTATGATGCCATTAGTATCATTTGAACTTTCAGATTTAATAGAAAAACTAGTGATGGCATTTAGTATAGCGTTACAAGGAGCAAATTTGGGTGGCTTTGCTTTAGTACCCAACTAATACGCAAACCACACTTCGCATGGCTTCATAACAACCCGGTGGAGAGAGAAGTGGGAAGAGAGCGCCAGGAGGGAAGAGGAAACAAAGGTAGATTAAAAATGGAGGGGGGGTAAGGGCAAAAAAAAAGAGTTGTTTCAAAATTAAAATAAGAAACATTTCATCAGTCCTATTCGGAAGATCCGGGTCGGTCTAATCCTCCCCCAGAACTGGGAATCAGATCTAAAATCATTGGTTCCATTTTCATGGAACTTGGAACAGGATCAACTCATTCTCTAAGAGTTTCCAAAATCAATTGGTCCAATCCTATCTAGGTTGTTCTCAATTTGATCGGTCTATGTTGCTCACCCTTACTAAAAATATTTTGGGGTTTTGAGTCAAGACCTTGTGATCATAGGTCTCGGTCTCAAGGACTTGAGTCGACACCTCCCCCTCGCGTACTAAGTAAGAGGTGATGGACTCAAGTACCCCTTAGACTTTGGTGGTGAAGGAGCAATTATTACAGGTTGCTAGGCGGTTCAATATCATATGATTTGAAAAAATCTTAATGATGTGAAATCTTTCAGCCCCAACAACGATCCTTGTTTCTAAATGAAAAATTCTAGATTTGAATGTTTTTTTTTTTATAACCGAGATGTCCAGGCCAGCTTGCGCGCACCTTGACTATTTCTCGGGGGAGACTAGCATAGCAACCTACCGCCTTGGCCCCCCACTTAAATCACAGGCACTTTCCCGGGGAATCGAACCCAAGACCTCAACGAAGTCCGAGTTCGCCCTAACCAGCTAGGCTACCCATGGGTAGGTAAAATTCCGGATTTAAATGTTCCATCATTGAGTAATTCAATCCCACATGCATCAAACAACTAAACAAGGTAAAGGAAGTATCTCGAATTATAACCAAGAGCTGTCAATCTCATATATTATTATGATTTGGGAGTCATGGAGGAAAATATCATCTTCGACAGTACATATTCCATCATCCTTCTTTTTATGAGCAACGTTTTGACGTCGTTACTTGTAAGACTTGCTTTTTGACTAGGTCAACTTGCGGTGGATCCATTAAAAACAGGAAAAAGAGAAAGAAGTCGACAAAAGAAAGAAAAAGAGAAAGCAGTGGAGAGAGAGGGGGAGAGAGAGAGGGAGAGAGTGGCCGAGAGCTTGCTCGGGAAAGAAAGGAAAAAAGGAAAGGAGGGAAGAAGAAGAACGACGAAAAGACGAGAGAGGTTGTGACGCGTTCTTGCCACGGTTGACAAGGACACGTCGGAAAGTCTAGTCAATTACGTATCATAATGTCGGTAAATGCTCGCACCTCATTTAGTTTTTGGATTATGGCTTAAACTTGAATTTTTGTGAAATTTAAGTTATGCATTTCTATTTTTGAGTTGTTGAGTTATGGAACTTCATGGAAATGGTGAATTATGTCATTATAGAGCTTTGGAGTTTGATGTGAGTTGATTTGGAGCGATAATTTTGTTGGAGCGAAATTTTAGGGTTTCATGTGAATGTTCCATATTGTAAACTGCTTGAATAATTTCTTTGGATATGATATTTCTTGATGCGTGCGAGTTGTTGTTATCGCTTAGTTATTTTGCAGTCGATGTAGGTTTTTACTTGGTTTGGACATCAATTCTTGTTCGATTGTTAAGATCGCGAGGTCACAGTATTAAAGTAGTGATTGTTTTATTTTATGCACGTTCAGTCTATTTGTTTCTTAGTTGCCATTATTTTTAGAAATTAGTGCAATAATTGAGTTATGCAGATCATGGGATGTCATGGGTTCTATTTTAGTGGTGATTCAGTTATGTATTTGCCTATTTTGAAGGCTTCAATGTTCTTAATAAAAACCATAGAGAGTTTCAGCCTCATCTCTCATCTTTTTCGAGCCTCTATTTTTATCGTTGAAGATTTAACAGACGGTTCGAAAAAAGAAATTGCTCCGAATGACCCGGAAAAAGATGGACGCACAAGCTTGTTGCTCGAAGCATCTTTTGTGACTTTGACCCGGCAAAGTCGACGATGATGACACCTGTCTTCTCCTTACGAGCCTTTCCAAGGATGGCTCACAAGTCACAACCCATGATCCTTTCCCTCCCGTTGACCGACTTTGACTTATCAGTTGACGAGCCCCAGAATCCACCACCGTCTGGATCACCTGCCCAGACTTCAGGGTGGGCAGGTGATCTGAGCCCTTCATTAAATTTTTCCAGGGGAAAGCCCCCCTCCACCATTGATTTCCTCCTGACCATAAAAAAAATCTTGTTAGAGGAGAGGCAACCGACAAGATGGTTGGATCGTCTTCAAAAGCCCTGCCGATAGTTTTACGTTACCTTCCCTATCCAATTCAATTCGGTGACTTGATAACGCCCTATTTTCCATATAGTTTTATTTGATTTAATTTCTTTTTTATTGAGATTATTTGCGAGTAAATATATAACTGACATCGCGATACTAAAAAAGCTTGTGCTTCTTCTCGCCATTCTTTCGTGTGGGTATTATTGATGCAGTAATTCACCTCGTGTGGCAATGTCACCAACTTAATAAGTTACCCTTTTCGACTAATAAGTGACATGGGGAAAAAGTGCATGACATGGCAATTTGGTCAAAAATGAGTTTTGAAAAATGAGTGAAAATTCATGTATTAGGGATTTCGTTACCAATTAATCTCTTTTTGAATTCTTGTCTCGAGAATGCGTTCCACCTTCAGGGACTCAATCCATTTTGTCAACTCATTATTAAAATCTTGCATTAATATACTCCATTTTCTCATTAGGCAATTAATTAGTTTTTGCTAAAGGGTAAGGTTGATCCCCATCTTTTATTATGTTTTCCCAAAAGTACAGGTGCAACAAGCTTAATTAAGTTCGTCTTCACAATGGTTGAAAACATACAACGGTTTTTGCGTATTTGTTATTTGAATAAAGTGGGTTATAGGATTTTGACAAACATATATAATGGGATAAAAGTTTAGAATAATCGACACAAACGCAAGAAAAAATACACAGTTATTATAAAGTGCGATGTATTTCTCCACTTTCCGTATTTATTATTTTCTATGATGAAATATCATGTCTAATGTTTACACTTTTCAAATTTTATTTGATCTTTTCTCCATAGTTTATTTGTTCTTATCATGATCACCATCATCATTATGATCTGTCTATCTAAGATCTTTGTTGACTGAACAGTGACTTTTCAGTGACCATTCCTACCCTTCTCCGTGTCTGACGCGTCCCATTTTCCCCTTTCTCTCATCATTATTTCAAAGAAGAAACGGAGCGTCTTCATCTCTCTCATTCTACCCCCCTCAACACCACAAGATCACTCCCTTCCTCCACGCAAGTAGTTGTAGTCGGAGATTTTTCCTCCTCTCATCTCTGTTTCGAGAAACGGAGCAAGCCAGAAGCATTCCTCTGATCTTTGTCTATCTTCCTTTCACATTTCTACACAACACATTAGATCTGCTCGACAAGTTCGTGCTCTCCTATTATTGCATAAGCAATGCACCAAAATCAACTCATTCTTTTTCTCCTCCTCCTTCTGCGTCGGTCTTTTGGCATCGCTGTCGAAAATAATCAGTGCACAGCCTCTTGTGGGGAGATCACAAACATAAGCTACCCTTTTAGGCGGAGGGGCTATCCGGAGTACTGCGGCCACAAATATAATGAGCTAGCCTGCATAGAGAACCCCACCATTCTGGCTCTTAAGTCAGGGGAGTGGTTTGTACACTCCATCAACTATACCAACTATACGATTAGGATTGTTGATGTTGGGCTGTGGGCAATTGCTCATCTTTTCCTCTCTACTCTTTCTTAGACGACTCCTCTCTTAGTTATCCCTTCCAGCCATACAATACGCAACATCAAAGGTGACGATTGTGGGCTGCACAAAGGCTATTGATTCTCCGCTTTACATCGATGCTTCGTCGTGCCTTGGTGGCCTTCAATTTTCAAATGTCTCTACTACGAGAAGGCAAGCGTACGCTGTGGTCGAGGTGAATGTTCCGTCCATGGAAACAGGATGCACTATAGGACGCATGACGGCGATACCATGGCTGCGTCATGGCAATGATTATCGTTCCTATGCGCAAATTCACGAAGAAATGGTTGATGGGGCTGAGCTTTCATGGCTTCCAATGGCCTGTAAGTTATATTGCCCCAGTGGTCGGTGCTTCCTGATTGACGAACAAATTATATGCGAATCCGAGCAAGGTATGGACTTTTGAGTTTGTTCGGTTTTCTTAAAAAAAATGATAATAAATATATGTGAAGATATATTTGGTCGAAACCTGTGAAATTTTACATGTCCGTTGAGATCAAGTCTTTGGTAACTGCTGTTGTGGAATTTTATTAGTATAATAACATAACGTTATTTGTTCGTCTGTTTATTTACTCAATTAAAAAAATGTCAACAGATCTTGATTGTGGTCTGAATAAGCGTCATTCTAAATTTTCTTCAACTTTTACTTATCACATAAGTAGACTCTTTCGCAGGAAAAATCAGACATTACCTCGAGGTTATTGGCTGGTTTTTCGAGAACTCGCCCAATTACGACTGCGGTCGCTGGAGTTTTCTAACGCCATTGGAGTGTGGCTTGGGTAACGTTACTACAATCTTCTTGTCGTGCGATTTATTTAGTGTTCTTAAATTCAAACAATCGATCCCACCCACAAATTAATTTCGCCTAATTAATCTTCTCATTTTGCTTGATCATGATCGGATTATGTGTCTCTTTAATTTTCTTCAGCTTTCACTTGTGGACACTTCGGTCACTATTGCGGAGGGGATGCCTACCTCGGAGCGATGCTCTTTCTCTTTGATATCGGTAGCATTACTGTAATCTTCTCATTGTGAAATTGATTTAATGTTTCTTAACGCGATCATTTAGCATACTCACAAAATGGCTCACAATTTTCTCGCGTTTCACCAAAATGCAGTGTTTTTGGGCATGGTCCTGAAGTTCATCCTGGGAGCACCATGGGTGATGTTGTTGCTAATATACAAATGGAGGGGAAGACACTTAGCGATGGATTCAAGCATTGAAGAATTTCTGCAATCTAATAATAACTTCTTGCCAATAAGATACTCTTACTTAGACATCAAGAAAATTACGAGCAATCTTAAGGACAAACTAGGCGAGGGAGGGTATGATTCCGTGTTCAAAGGAAGGCTCCGGAGCGGCCGTGATGTTGCCGTGAAGATCCTGAAGAAGGGGAAAGCAAACGGGCAAGACTTCATTAGTGAGGTGGCTACCATTGGAAGAATTTATCATGTTAATGTGGTTGGACTCATTGGTTATTGCTTTGAGGTCTCTAAACAGGCTCTCGTGTACGATTTTATGCCCAATGGGTCTTTGGATAAGCACATATTCTCACAAGGAGAAGGGACTTCTCTTGATTGCAAGGAAGTGTATGCAATTGCTCTCGGAGTAGCCAGGGGGATTGAATATCTTCATCGAGGATGTGAGGTGCAAATTCTGCACTTTGATATCAAGCCTCACAATATCCTTCTGGACAAGGATTTCATACCAAAAGTTTCGGACTTTGGCCTTGCAAGATTGTATCCCACGGACTACAATACAGTGGCTTTGACAGATGCAAGAGGAACCTTAGGATATATGGCTCCGGAGCTGGCTTACAAGTACCTTGGAGGCATCTCTTACAAAGCTGATGTCTATAGTTTCGGCAAATTATTGATGGAAATGGCCAGTCGGAGGAAGAATTCAGACATGGTTATAGGGTGTTCCAGCGATACTTACTTTCCTTTATGGGTCCATGACCAAATCAGCGAAGGATTGGACGTCCCGATGAAACATGCTGCCGAGGAGTGTAGTAGAATAGTAAAGAATATGATAATAGTTGCACTTTGGTGCATACAATGGACTCCTAGTGACCGCCCTTCGATGCGCAAAGTCCTGGAAATGTTGGAAAGAGAAGGAGATTATCTACAAATGCCTCCAAAGCCACTCTTTTATCCCACAGAAGTGTCGACGACGGATCATGGTACTTGTACTGACGAAGCCAATAATAAAATATCCAGTTCATCAAATAGCGCAATAACTTATGAAGATTCTCATCTCGAGAATATTAGCAATGTCACTATACAAGTATAGGCAGATCCAACCATTTGATCCCATGACAAATGTGGCAAGTAGACGCTTGATCGTACTTATGATATTCTTGTTTTTCCTTCGGAAAATTCCCCATTTATGGCCATCTATATATGTTTAACGACTATTTATATGGATCTTAATTAGGATTATATCATGTTATATTATCATATTAATGCATCATGTTTTATAATTTGGGCTTTCGAATCCAATAGAAAACCCAGTGATGACTTTTAGCATAGTTCGTAAGGAATAATATTGGGTTCTGGAGTCCCTCCTTCAAAATCCAAGCAGCATGCATCCTATGTTAGGCTTGGCTTCACGGCGCTCCAGTGGGCTTAATGGACGCTGTGCTTCATTGGACATCAATTGTCGCAGCAGATAATGTCGAAAAACTGGCATATGGATAGAGATGACCATATAGATAACATCAGTTAAATTTTTGTTTCTTTAGCTAGGTTGCTCAAGATTGCTAACGTCATTTACTAATAAATGTGCACTTGAGAAGGGTGTAAGTTCTTGTTCTTGTTTTGTTTTGTTCTAAATTCATTGTCTAAGCTGTTATGTTCAACAGAAATTTTCCGAGCAGTACTTTTATGTCGTCCTTATTAAAATTAGCTTTGAGTATTTAAATTCATTTGAGATATAAATGTTTGTTGTGTGTATTCAATTTTCAGGATCATGTTAATGGTTTCCAACACTTTTTATAATAATTTTTAAGCAGTGTGTCACTCTCCATATTAAACTGATTGTACTACAAATGGTGGCAGGGGCAAACAAAGTACGACTTTGAGAATGGATGTGAATTTTACAAATTTGTGAATTCACCCTAGCAGGTTTTAAGCTTGACTTTTTTCAGTGGTGAATGTACTTCTTAGCTCGAACTCCAACAATTATATGGATCTTATGTAAATACATTTGTATTTTTTTTGTCAACATGCAGAGACAAAGAGTAGAATGGTGAGTTGCATATTTTTCAATTTCTCTCTGTGTTTTTTCTTTCTTTCTTTTAGGCCAAATACAATTTCTCTGTTTATGCCCTTCCGAAACTGGGACACTGGTTCCTCGATCCGGGATACAGAGAGAAATAACGAAAGCTTTTGGGGACCAAATCCGAAACAATAGAAACATCGCGTCCATGGATGCAAAAAATCGCCTTGCCATTGCTTCCTTGTAATCTCTTGCTTTACCGAGGGAGGTCGCTTCTAGAATCAAACGTAGTAAATCGTCTAAATTCAAAAAGTAATCAACCAAAACAACAATAAGGGAAAAGCCTAACGGAGGAGTCTGAATCAGCAGCAACGCGGTGCAGCACGTGCCTGGTGGGCACGCCGGTGGAGCCATGGGCGCATCCTGTGAACCAGCACGCCAACACGTGACCTCCGGCGAGGCTTGCCCAATGCGAGCTTTCCTTCCACCTTCTTGAATGCCACACCGATTTAGTTTGTGGATGGCAAAGGCAAGTCGTGCTCAATCGTCGTCTGCCATAGGCTATGAAGCACAGACACGTTACCCGTGCTTCCATGTCGTGTCCAACACGTGTAGGAGCATGTCGGACACGCGGTCAACGCGTATCAGATTTTTCGACAAGTGGTCAAATTTTACCTGACACGTTTGGACACGTGTGTTCGGAAGACAATGGAGGGTGGAAGAGACAGTGAGGGAGTAGAGACGAGGCCGCAAGCGACGGTGAGCCCGCGACAGCGAAAGACGCCTAGAGAAAGAGCATAGACTAAGACGAGGCCCGCCACTGTGATGCTACGATGGATCTGACGAGGCTACAACTATGAGGGAGAAAGGGCCAAACATGAGAGGAAGAAGAGAGGAAGGTGGTCGTGCGGTGTGTGGCGAGGAAGGAGAAGGATCGAGAGGAGGAAGAGTGGAAGGGTCGTACGGCAAGTGGCAAGGACAAGGAGGTAAAGCTAGGGTTTTGACAGGAAACATAAAAAAAAAAAATTAGGGGGAGGGGAACTGACAGGGACAACTTGTCTGTCAGTGGTGAGGAGGGAAAGAAAAATAAATTTGGGGTTGTTAGAAATGGACGATGGTGGGGAGGAAAATAAAAATAGGGAGGAGGGAAGAGGGAAGAGAGTGCCGTAGACCCTAATGGGGATTTTTTCCGATTGAAAAATAAATAAATAAGATTGAAAATTAATTCAAACTGAATCGTAGACTTCCCAATCCCCTTACTCCCTTATGAATTACTATAATTATCATCTTGGGCGAAGCAATGAGCACTCGACCTTACTAATATTATAAAGGGGGAGGGAATTCGATACAGACTCGTTGGTGTTCCAGAATGAGATAGTAGGCAACATCTCGCATCTCAAGCATTAAGAGTCTTGAGGCACGGAGTATCAAACCTTTCCCTTTTTAAGGTCAAGAGGCATCATTCCTTCCCCTAAATAATTAAAATGAAAATATTCATTTATATATACAAAGTGTCATAATGTGTCGAAATTCTCTATTTTTAAGAAATGATGTGTCGACATGTCGTGTCGTGTCGCATGTCGGTGCTAATTAGGCTATAGGCAAGGACTATGAGCATTAATGAGGCCCCCCTCGCTAGATCTAGCCTCACTGAGCTATGATTTCTCATCAATGACTGGCGATCAACCATTAGCAAAAATAAAGGAAAAGTAAAAAAACAGAAAAACTATCTTAAAAAATTTGAACTTTGTTTACCTCAGTATAGGATATGTCACGTAAGACGCTCGACACCTTCATCAACGTATTCCAGGAAAAATGATAGGATAGACTGCCTTAATAAAACCTTGCTCATATGTTAATATTTGCTTTCCCATTTGATTCGAGTCGTGACTTGATAATGCCCTTTTCCTTGTAATCTCACTTGGTTTAATTTCCTCTTGGTTGAAACCCTTTGCAAAGTGCATGCAACAAGCATTCCGATGCTCTAAAAAAAGTTGTCCTTGTTTTTGTTATTCTTTTACACGGAAACTGTCGAGAGAGGAATTTACCTCATGCAACAATCTTACCAAAATGAAATACCATTTTTCGACTAAAAAGCAATCCGAGGAGCTACAACCACCGAAAATATATCATTCAATCAAGTATTTAACTCTTCAGATTTCGCTAGATGCAGTAACTATGTTTTAAAAAAAAAACAAGTTAATGCCATTAGCTCATAAGGTCAAATTTTTCTTTAAATGGCCATTAGTTGTACCAAGAGGACCCCAATGTGCCTTATTAAGTTGACATCACGTTAGCAAATTACCGTTGACAGTCGAGATACTTCCATATCATCTTTCTTCATCCCACACATTAGACGGCTGAGCGACTCTATGTATATTTCGATAGCAAGTCGATAATGGTTAATTTTTGAGTTTATGCCCTTCAAATGGAAGGACGATAGTGCCCCAGTCTTATAGAGGTGGGGTGGAAATAATTATCAAAAAGTCTTATAATTATTGTAATTATATCAATTCAGTTTTAAAATCTTTTTTTTTTGCGTCAATTATTATATTTGTGCCAATTCAATCCATCTAACTAATTTTGTTCAGAAATTTCTAAAGTGAACCCGGATCGTCTTATGCAGCGGTTCTGGTGCATCATTTATTTATTTATTTTCCCTTTTTTTCTTTTTCTTTTTTCACCTTTCCCTTATTCGGTGCATAAAGTCTCCCCTTGTGCTTGCCTCGTACATCGACCAGCTTTGACTTTTCAACAAACCATTCCCACACGCTTTCCCTTCTTTCATCCGTCCCATTGGGGTCAGTACACCCCCAAATCACTCAATTGCCTACAATCTGTTTGTAGTCGGATTTTTTTTTCCTCCTCTCATCATTGTTTCACGAAAGAAACAGAGCCACTAGAAGTGTTCCTCCCGTCTTTATCCTTCTTCCTCTCACGTCTCAGCCCTAAAGCACTAGATTCGCTTGACCCCTTCGTGCTTTCTGCTTTTGCATAACCGATGCACAAGGATCAATTCCTCCTGCTTCTTCTTCTTTTTCTAGTTCGGTCTTTTAGCATCACCAGCGAGAATGATCTGTGCACCACCACTTGCGGCGAGGTCACGAACATAAGCTCCCCATTTCGACTGAGGGGCGACCCCAAGAGCTGCGGCCACCACAGCTTGGAGCTATCCTGTGTGAATAACCACGCTATCTTGGATTTGTACTCGAGCCAGTATTATGTGTGGCACATTGACTATACCAACTTCACTATTAGGCTTGCCAATGTCGGGCTGCGAAAGGGCAATTGCTCATCTCCTCCTCGCTACTCTTTGAGGTACCTCCGCTCCTGGCCCGAACTGTATCGGTATGGATTCATGCACTACGACTACACGCGTCCAATGTTATCCAAGACCGTGGCGATCGTGGACTGCACGAAGGCTGTCGATTCTCGCTTTAACACCGACGCTTCCTCGTGCCTCAATGCGAACGAATTTTTGAATTTCTCTAGCAGGAGAAGGAGAGTATATGCCATGGTCGATGCGAACGTCTCGTATGTGGGAACTTCATGCACTATAGAGCTTATGGCAATGATACCATGGTGGGCTGATGGCAAAAATCTTCGCTCGTATGAGCAAATTCATGATCTGATGATTTATGGGTTTGAGCTTTCCTAGCTTTCCGCCGCTTGTGAGATTCATTGCAAACATTATTTCAATTGAGACATCACTGAGAAGAACCAAATTCAATGCAGTTCCAAGATAGGTAAGGACTTTTGAGTTTGTTCATTTTCCTTAAAAAGAGCAGAATATTGTGAGTAAAAACTTGTGAAATGTCGTTTAAACATGAAATGCAGCTATCTGTACATCTTTTCAGTGCCTATTTGATTTGCACATGCCTACGAAGATCAAGTAGTTAAGTAAATGTTGTTGTGGCATCTCATATGTATAGTAGTAAGTACATTATTTACCCATTTGCTTATTTATCTAATTTTAATGCCTCCAATAGATCTGAATGGATTGAACCGCTATACTCATTCATTGATTATGGTCTTAATATAGTGTCTTTTAGATCTCTTCAGCTTCCACTTGTCACATTTTCTTAATTCTTTTGCAGGAAATATTATCGGCTATTGCCTCCACGATATTGGCATGTGTACGAAGATAATCTCGCACTATGGCATCGGTAACATCGTTAGAATTTTCTCATTGTGAAATTGATTGAATGTTTCTAAATGCAAACATTTTACCACATCCAAAAATTGGTTATCAGAATGACAACGCACTCATAATTTTCTTGCCTTTTCTGCAAAAATTACAGAGCCATTCATAGCTGTGAAGTTCATATTGGGAGCCCCATGTGTGACGATGTTGCTAATACGCGTGTGGAGGAGAAGACATTTAGCAATGGACCAAAAGGTTGAAGAGTTTTTACAATCTAACAATAACTTCTTACCAATAAGGTACTCTTACTCGGACATCAAGAAAATCACAGGTGGTCTTAAGTACAAGATAGGCGAGGGAAGATATGCTTCTGTGTTCAAAGGAAGACTCAGGATCGGTCATGATGTTGCGGTGAAGATCCAGAAGAAGGGGAAAGTGAATGGGAAAGACTTCATTAGCGAAGTGGCTACCATCGGAAGAATTCACCATTTTAATGTGGTTGGACTCATCGGTTTTTGCTTTGAAGGCTCCAAACAAGCTATCATCTACAATTTTATGCACAATGGGTCTTTGGATAAGCACATATTCTCACGGGGAAAGGGAACATCTCTTGATTGCAAGAAAGTATATGAGATTGCTCTTGGAGTGGCTAGAGGGATCGAATATCTTCATCAAGGATGCGACATGCAAATTCTACACTTCGACATTAAGCCTCACAACATCCTTCTCAACAAGGATTTCACCCCAAAAGTTTCTAACTTTGGGCTCGAAAGATTGTTTTCTCCTAATCAAAACACCGTGTCTATAACTGCTGCTGGAGGAACCTTGGGATACATGGCTCCAGAGCTAGTCTACAAGAGCATTGGGGGCATCTCTTACAAAGCCGATGTCTATAGTTTCGGCAAATTGTTGATGGAAATGGCCAGTGGGAGGAAGAATGCGGACACGGTCATAGAGCATTCCAATCATATTTACTTTCCTTTATGGGTTCATGATCAACTTAGCAAGGGATCTGATGTTCCAATAGAAGAAGTTAATGAGGATGATAAGAGAATAATAAAGAAGATTATGATAGTCGCTCTTTGGTGTATACAACTGAGCCCTAGAGACTGTCCTTCAATGTGTAAAGTCTTAGAAATGCTCAAAGGAGAAAAGTATGATCTACAAGTACCTCCTAAGCCACTCTTTTATCCAACCGAAGTGTCAATAGGGGATGGTAGAACTTGGACCGACCAGGACAATTATACTGCATCTCCCTCATCAACTTGTGCAACAACTTATGAAGCTTCTCATATTGAGCATTCTAGTACTAGTATCACACACATGAAGATAAATATCAATAGCATGTAGTCCGGATCTCATATGTGACAGATAGAAACGGATTGTATTGATGATGTGAGTGTCCTTTCATGGCCATCACCAGATTGTATATGTTTATGACTATGTTTGTGAATCTTAAACTGTATTTCAGCATAGTCCTACGAGGTGCGAATTTGGGTTTCGGAGTCATTGTTCAAAAGCCCAACTAGCTCGCAACTCGCAGCTCGTGCTACACATGGCTTGACGGCAACTTAGCGGCGGATGTTCGAGTCCATTCATGGCACACCAATTCTTGCTTAAGCCTAATGCTGAAAAATGACAAATGGAGGAGACATCACGAGCAAAAACTTCGGTCTTTAAATTCTTGTTTCTTTTACGAGGTTGCTTAAGCTGTTTAATTGGGGAGGTTATCTGTCGATATGGGAAGAAGAGAGCATAGAATGGCGAGTTGCATCACTTACAACTTCATTGTTTTTGCCCTCCAAAGATTTCGAAATAGTAATAGAAAGATCCCTCGTAATTTGCAGTCCCGTTCAACATTCGCGTGTGAGCGGAAGGCGAAGACAAATTCAAACAAGAAGGCGGCGCAGTATGGCGTGTGTGCGGCGCAGTACGATGTGGGCTGCCAGCGAGGCCTCCACCTCCTTGACTGCCACACCGAGTGGCTCGGCCGCTGGCTTCCTCAGCCTTAAACGAAGCGGCAGCAAGAAGCCGTACATTTTCTCGCCAAACATGTCTGTATATACATTTAGAAAGATTCCAGGTTCATTCGAGAAGAGGGATCTAACTGGCGATTGCTTGCTTGCATATATTTCTTATATGTTTCTGCAATCTATGTGAATGCTATAGGAGAAAGCATTCAGTCTGAGCAGTTTGGCCCTTTCGTTAGTTCATCTTGGTGGCCTCAGAACGTTGGGGTCCTGTTGTTTGGAAATCAGTTCAAACGACCAGCCATCCTCTACTTGCTTTATAATTTGGGCATTTTAATCACCAATTAACAGCTGGGTGAATCAATTCCGATGATTATTTATCTAGAGCTTCAACTTCAAAATGCGGCGCTATCTTCAGTGCTTATTCTTTTGGCAATCTATGTTGATTCCTACCCATAAGGAATTGCCCAAATGTTGCTTTCCATCATTTTCTAAGGGTTTCAAGATCCATTGAGCTCTTTGCATGACTGAATGTTGGTCTAGGAAGATGATCATCTTTTGGCCGAACATCTCTTTCCCTGCAAAGAAAGAAAGTTAGCTTTGTCCTGTAAGAGCAAGCACTGCAGCAGTCGATAAGCTTGGCTTTGGCTTCTTGTCCGTTCTTTCGTTCATTTGGGAGAGACAGAGCCCGTAGCTCCTTTAATTCAGGTGATGTTAGTAACTCTCTACTCTTGCCTAACCTCGACTAACTGGTAATCGTGCTATGCTTGTGTTGAAACAGTTTGAACTAGACCTAGCATGACAGACGCATCAATGGCTGGACTTGCTCGGGGAACATAAGTGCTCACGGACGAAGGGGGTGGGGGGAGGTGTTGAAAAATAAGGTACTTCGACATGTGTTTGAGATTCTGCCGGGAGAGAAGCTCCTTAAGGCATATGCTTGCTATCTGTCCTCTTCCACCGGGCTTGTCATTGGGACACTATCTGTCATACGAAAGACTGGCCCCCCGTGGTATTAGTGATAGCCCACTTTGCCATTACTTTCCCTCAAGGCGGCAACAGAGGATGCATTACATGGTAAGCTTTTCCAATCTTCCTGGTCTTGCATTGACTCTAGGATTGCCGTTTCAAATCATTAAGCCCTGAGCTTTAGTCATAATCATAATAAGTTCTTGATGCATTACAAATTCATCGTAAAGAAATTAAATATATTCTTGATGCAAATTCTGCATTTCAAGTCTTACAATAGGCTTCTCGGCGAGAGTTTCGCTCCAATAATATCAGAATTAGGGCTTGCAAAGTTGTTGGGAAAATGACTGATCGATCGAGAAGGACAATAGAATCGGATTCTAAGGTTGATAATGCTTTCTTTGAGAAAATGTATACCTCACAAATTTGCTAGTAATTATACTCAGTGCAGAAAAAAAATACATTTTTTATTCATTAGTTTTATAATCAGTGCTTGATTACGGTCTTAATAAGTGTCTTCTAAATTTTCTTCGAGTGCCACTTGCTGCCAATTGAAGTTCTCTTGCGGAATGGGGATCGACGATTTGACACACCCACAAATTGGATATTAGTAAAGTAACACGCCCACGATTCTATTGCATTTTCCCCCCATGGTACATGCAATTCATGGTTGGCAAATTCATCTTGGTAGCCCCATCTGTGATGAGGTTGCTAATACACAAATGGAAGAAAAGACGCTTAGTAATGGATCGGAACATTGAAGATTTTTCGCAATCTAACAATAATATCTTGCTGGTATGGTACTCTTATTTGGACATCAAGAAAATCAAGGCCAGACTTAAGGATAAACTAAGCAAGGGAGTGTATGGTTCTGAGTACAAAGAAGACTCTGGAGCAGTCGCAAGGTGGCGGTCAAGGTTCTAGAGAAGGGAAAGATGAACGGGCAAAACTTCATCGGCAAAGTGGCTACCATGGGAAGAACTTACCATGTTAACATGGTTGGACTCGTGGGTGTTTACTTTGAGGGCTCAAAACAAGTTTTTGTCTATAATTTCATGCATAATGATCATTGGATAAGCTCATTTTTTTATGATGACAATGGATTTCTGTTGATTGCAAGGAAGTGTACAATATTACTTTTAGAGTTGCTAGAAATTTTGAGGATCTCCATCGCGGATGTGAAATGCAAATTTTGCACTTCAATATTAAGCCTCACAATATTCTTCTCGATGGAAATTTCACCCCCAGAAGTTTCCGACCTTGGGCTTGTTGGATTATATCCCACGAACTATAGCACTGTGTCTTTGATTATCCTATGAGGAACTTTGGAATACATGGCTCCAGATTTGGTCTTCAACAATCTTGGGTGCATCTCTTACAAAGCCGATGTCTATTGTTTCAACAAATTGTTGATGGACATGGCTAGTGAAAGGAAGAATTATGATGCGGTTGAAGAGTGTTCTCGTCGGACTTACTTTCTTTTTATGGGCGCATGACCAACTAATTGAAGAATCGGATGTGGAAGAAGCGAGGAAGGAACATAGGAGAATAATAGAGAAGATGATAATAGTTGCTCCTTAATGCATACAATTGAATATTAATAACTTAAGTGAGGTTAGTTTTCTATTAATAAGGTAAAAGGAAAGAATAGAATGGTGCGTTGCATAATTTCCAATATGACACTGCTTTGGCCTCCGAATATTCCCGAAGAACACTTTTTCGGTAACAGGCTCATTAATTTGGGATACAGGGCGAAATAACAAAAAATTGAGGGGGCAAAATCCCAAATAACAGAAAGTTTGCGTCCTTGGATGCAAAGATCGCCTTGCCGCTGTTGCTTCCTTCTAGAAGTCTCTTGCTTTAGCGAGGAAGGTCGCTTCTACAACCGTCAATTCAAAAATGAAGCCAAAAACTGTCATTCGATTCTGATTCTCGTTTATCGTTCTCTCTCTCTCGTGATCTTATCGAGACTTCTCTCCTCTTTTCTAGATTCCATCTCCACTCTCTTTTCTCCTGCGATCGTTTCTCGAATCGCAGTCCCAAGCGACACTTGCGCGAGAGACGAACACGAAGGACAACGAAGAAGACGATGGGCGGCGGAGGTGAATCGGAGGCGGAGCGGGCCGGCACGTGCGTGGTGGGGACACCCGTGGATCCGCGGGCGCATCCAGCGAACCAGCACGCCGCCACGTGGGTCGCCGGCGAGGCTCGCCCCGCGAGCTTCCACTCCAGCTACATGAATGCCACCCTGAGCGGCGCGACCTCCGGCTTCGCCAACCCCAACCAGAGCGGCGGCGGCGGGAACCCGTACGTCCACGTCGCTCCGCTGAATGCTTCCGCGCCGTCTGGCAGGAGTAAGGACTAACGAGGCGTATTTCCGCGTTGGAAGTTGTGATTGATGATTAGGCTTAGGGATGGTTCTGATGAGGCCGGCGCTTTGCTGGTGTTTGCAGGTCTAATGGACAAGATGTTTGGCGCGTTGAACCGGTGTGGGAAGAGGTTCGAAGATGCTTCGCGAAAAGCAGAGGTGCTCGCAGACAATGTCTGGCATCACCGTGAGTTTTCTCTATAAGTTTTTCTCGCTCCATTTCTGTATAATCAGATAAAAAAATTTTGGATTCATTCATGTAGACGCACCTGATTGATGATGATTGCTTGCTTGCATATATTTCTTCTCTGTTTCTGCAATCTATGTGAACGCTGAAGAAACGACGTCAATTAAGAACAACGAGCCAAACTGCTTGGACTGAATAAGCCTCACAACGTTGGGGTCCTGTGGTTATGGAAATCAGTTCAAACATCAGTCATTGGCTTATTTTGCGACTACCGTAAGAACAAAGATACATGCTCTGTAATCTGTGCATATAATCCGTCAATCAGCAGTTGGGTGGATCAAATCCCGTGATTATTTATCTGGTGGAGTCTCAACTTTAATGTGCCGTCCCATCTTTGGTGCTTATTCCTTTGGCAATCAATGTCAATTCCTTTGTATAACAAATTGCCAAATCCATAACACGGTATTTCCATTGATGACGCGGTTTGTTTTCTGGTGATATCTTCGGTGCTCATTCTTTTGGCAATCTATGTCAATACCTTTCTGTAACAACTTGCCAAATCCATAACACGGTACTTCCATGGAGGATATGGTTCGTTTTCCATCATTTTGTAAGGCTATCAGGACCCCTTGGGCTTTTTGCGTGATTGAACGTTGGACTAGATAGATGATCATCTATTGGCCCTACATCTTTTCAGCTAAGATAGCTGTCATCGGCAATGGCGTTTGAGGTGATTCGTGCTGAATTTTGAACGGGACAACTGCGTTGCGGATATTCGGTTCGTTACTCAATACTTTCGATTTCAATGTGCGTCTGCTTTCCATGAAAGACAGATCATACAAGAGGATATGCTTGATAGTGACCCGATGTTTCCTCCCACGGATCCCCATCACTGACCTTTGTGATCATCGATATCCATAAGTCCAGCGAAATGCCCGGGCAGAGGGTAAAAGATGGAGTAGATAATGTATATTTCTCCTAAAGACGATTTCGTGTCTTTGTCCACCGTCAACAGCGAAAGCGACCGCTTGCCTAATCACCGCAAGAGGTCGGGGAACTTCGATGTTCACCATGCAAGTTTTTACCAATCGCGGTTTGCCCCCGACAGGACCTGAGCTGCGAATTCATAGCCCATTCTGCTCTTCGTTTGATTTTCTTTTATGGATCAGAAGAATTAAGATTGAACACAAGAGTTTGTTGTTGCTAGCTCAGATCGAATTTGAGCTCCGGTGGATTGAAGGCTCATGTATTTTCCCTCACTTTGAAAGAATTTTGTCTAAAGAAATGCTTATGTGACTGTTCTTTGTGCTTGTTTTGGGAGACAATTGCCAAATAAGTTTTAAACCTTTTGCTATTTTACCGATTTAGTCCTAAATCTTGTTTATGCCAAATGAGTCCTAAACCTTTTGCAACTTTGCCAATTAAGTCCTTCTTGCAGATTTTGGCTGGAAAATGCTTAAATGGCGACGATGTGGCGCAACCGGACCTTGCTAGCGATGACGTGGCGCAAAAAAATTAAAAAAAATTGAAAATTTTGAAAAAAAAAATTTTAAAAGGGGAGGGCTGGATCCCTCCACCTGTGGCCGTCGCCCCATCACCGGTGGGGCGGCAGCCAGCCCTTGTCAGCATCCAGATCTAGACGCTGGAGAGGCTCGCCTCGCCCCGCCCAAATATGGGTGAAGGTCGGCGATCCCTCGCCTCACCCCACCCAGATATGGGCGAGGCGAGGGCTAGGCGAGCTCGCCCAACTACTGCAGATCTATAGCTGGGGGCGAGAGCTACAGATCTGCAGCAGCAGCTGGGTGAGCTCGTAGCAAGCCTCGCTTGGGCGAGGCAAGGGATTGCCGGCCCTCAAGCAGGGCCGGCGACCCTCGCCCAGCCCTGCCGGCGTCCAGATCTAGACGTCAGCGGGGCTGGGGGCAGTGGCCACAGGTGGAGGGCTCCAGCCCTCCTTTTTTTTGAATTTTTTTTTATTTTTAAAATTTATTTTTTGCCACGTCGTCGCCGGCGAGATCCGGTCGCGACACGTTATCGCCACATAAGCATTTTTTGTCAAAATCTGCCGGAAGGACTTAATTGGCAAAGTTGCAAAAGATTTAGAACTCATTTGGCATAAAAAAAAAGGTTTATGAATGAATCGGCAAAATAACAAAAGGTTTAGGACTTATTTGGCAATTGTCCTCTTGTTTTGGGCTACAAAAAGATAAATAATGAATTCTTAGAAATTATTTTCTTTTTTGGTCTTCTTAACTTTTTTTTTTTGCCCTTGCTGGCTACTCTTTCCATTTGTTCATGATGAAAACTCTTTGGTTAGTCCAGTTTATATCATGCTGGCTAGAAAACAAATCCTGACCTCTCCCAACTGCCACAAATCTCTTCTAGCCAAAAAAAAAAGAATTTATTATTATAAAGATTTGCATTTTATTGCTGGGAGAAATCTAATTTGCGGAGTTGATCCTATACATTATAGGAACCATTGATCAAAGATAACAATTTTTTACCGTCATGCTATTCTAAGAAGATGGTAAGTTATGAACATTTAAGATAAATACAATGACTACACCAATGTTATAATTTTTTTCCTTGCCGTTGCCGATGTTATTATTGATAAAAGAAAGGTATAACGTAAAAGGATAATCATTCACTGATACAGCTTCTGAGTTTACAAATTGTGAAGGAATGCTACGATAATGGAGATATGTCACTAGGATTGGAGAAAAAAGAAAGATTTACCAATGCATATCGTTTATTCTAGGACACTCAAATTTCAATAATGAATCCTCAAATCATACTTAATCACATTTGCTATGTGCATGTCTTCAAGAAAATGTAACTAAGGAAAAGTACGGCATATGAAGGCAATTGCTCACTTATAGGACCTATAAGTTTTCAAGCTCTGAAAGGACACCATGTATAACATCACATATACATAGATATATTTCAAGAAAATATGCAACTTTGTGCATGGACCATCTAGAGACGTTTGAAAAGCTATAAATCAAATCACATCACATCTAAAAATAGAATTTTAAAATTAGAAAAGTTGGGCTTTGTAGTAAGAAAAATAGACATTGGTAAAGTTACTAGTCTACTAGGAACTTTTAACATCTTCAATAATAGAAAATTATACACATATATTTTCAAGCCAAACTACACCACGGCAGTCTTCGGCTAAAGGTAAAATCAAGTCGATCATGGGTAAAAATCTGTTGAGTGTCGACCATACACATCCTTCCGTTCACAAGATTCAATCAATAATTGTTCATGCGTTCGGCATTTTGCCTTCTCTTTCCCCAACCCATATCCACTGGGCCGGGCGAAGACTGGCCCAGGTTCACTCTAAGCTTGCTGCACAGCCCCGTAGGGGTGGGTCGGGCTGGGATCGGTGTGGATTGAACTTATGATGTGCGTTGACCGGCCTTGACTTTTCGGGCGAGCCCTCCCAATCTTTTCCTTCCCTCACACGTCCCCCATTTTTGTGGTCGATTAACGCTCCAAATCAACTCACTTTCCACGCAATTAGTTTTGTAGTCAGAGATTTCTCATCCCTTCTGGCAATTGCATTGTGGCTCGCGAAATTGTAGCTATAACACCATTTCTCTAATCATTGCAGGAGGAACCTTTGGATAAACGTCTCGAAAGCTAGCCTACAAGAATATCAAGGGTATCTCTTACGAAGCCGATGTCCATACTGTCGGGAATTGTTGATGGAAATGGCCAGTAAAAAGAAGAATCTGGACGCAATATTGAGTATACTAGTACTAGTATTACACAAGCATGGCTTTGCTTTAGTACCCAACTAGTACACAAACTCCACTTTGCATGGTTTCATAACAACCCGGTGGAGAGGGAAGTGGGGAGATAGCGCCGGGAGGGAAGAGGAAACAAAGAAGATTGAAAATGGAGAGGGGGGTAAGGGCACAATTAAGAGTTGTTTCATAAATAAAATAAGAAAAATTTCATCGGTCCTATTTGGAATATCCAAGTTGGTCAGATACTCCATTAGATCTAAAATCATTGGTTCCATTTTCATGGAACTAGGAACAAGATCACTCATTCTCTAGGAATTTCCATAATCAGTTGGTCCAGTCCGATCTAGGCGGTTCTTGATTTGATCGGTCTATGTTGCTCACCCTTACTAAAAATATTTCAAGGTTTTGAGTCAAGACCTTGTGACCATAGGTCTCGGTCTTGGAGACTTGAGTCGACCCCCCCCCCCTCTTTCACTTACTAAATAATAGTAAGAGGTGATGGACTCGACTACCCCCTTAGACTTTGGTGGTGAAGGAGCATATATTAAAGGTTGCTAGGCGATTCAGTGTCATATGATTTGAAAAAAATTTAATGATGTGAAATTTTTCAACCCCAACAACGATCCTTGTTTCTAAATAAAAAAATTCAGGATTTGAATGTTCCATCATTGAGTACTTCAATCCCACAGGCATCAAACAACTAAACAAGGTAAAGGAAATATCCCGAATTATAATCAAGAGCTAGTCAATCTCATCAATTATTATGATTTGGGAGTCATGGAGAAAAATACCATCTTCGACAGTACATGTTCCATCATCGTTCTTTTTACTAGCAACGTTTGACGTCGTTACTTGTAAGACTTGCTTTTCGTCTAGGTCAACTAGCGGTGGATCTGTAAAAAATGAAAATGAAAAAGAAGTCAACAAAAGAAAGAAAAAGGGAAGGCAGTGGAGAGAGAGAGAGAGAGAGAGAGAGAGAGAGAGAGAGAGAGAGAGAGGAAAAGAGGAAAGAAGGGAAGAAGAAGAACGGTGAAAAGAGGAGAGAGGTTTTGACGCATACTCGCCACAATTGGCAACGACATGTATCTCTATTTTTGAAGTTTTTCATGGAAATGGTGAATTATGTCATTGTAGAGCTTTGGAGTTCTATGCGAATTGGTTTGAAGCGATGATTTTGTTGGAGCGAAATTTTAGGGTTTCATGTGAATATTCCATATTGCGAACCGATTGAGTAATTGCTTTGGATATGACATTTCTTGATCGGTTCGACCAACCCCATCAATTTAAGGCAACCAACAAGATGGTTGGATCGTCTTCAAAAGCCCTGCTAATATTTTTACGCTATCCAATTCAATTCGGTGACTTGATAACGCCCCACTTTCCTTGTAGTTTTATTCGATTTAGTTTCTTCTTAATCGAGACCGTCTGTGAGTATACTTATAACTGATATCACGATACTGAAAAAGCTTGTGTTTCTTCTCGCCATTCTTCCATGCGGGTACTACCAATGTAGTAATTTACCTTGTGTGGCAATGTCACCAACTTAAGTTACCCTTTTCGACTAATAAGTGACCTAAAGAGCTATGGCTACCGAAAGTTGGAGCTCGTCTATAAAAATAACTGCATAGTTTTAGATTTATTCTCGAGCATGTGCCCACAGTGAATTGACCACAAATCAGCACAATTTGGTTTATCAACATTGGACCATAACAAGGGTAACTGCTTGTCTCTTCCTATCTATCCTTTGTTGTGTCATAACTTCAGTGGTTATTCGAACCTATACAATTGTGGAAGCAACGATAGATGTAACTAGGGGTGAGCAAAAACAAGGTGGGTACCCGACCCTGTTATAATCGGTTCCCCTTTTTTAGACCCTGTACCCTACCTTGTTTGCATTGGACCCTGTACCCAACCCACCCTGTTTTTCCGGTCCGATTCCAGGGTTAACCATGTTTATATTGGAACCTATTTTGCAACCGCTCATCTTATATGACTTTTTATTTGTCTAAGCAAAAATCAAAACATTACATATACATTAGTAACAAATATGGATCTAATATTAGTCTCATTCACATAATACTACATGAAAATTTTCATTTGTCTAAAATGATTAACAAATCTTTGGTACAAACACTTCTCCAAAAGTGAAATCAACATAACTCATCCTCCAAAAGTGAAATTAGGCGAGCCAATCCATGTGGTACAAAATTTTTAACAAAAACCTAAAATTCATATATAAAGAAAAATCAACAAGAAATCATGCTCTAAAGATATATGCAAAAATTACTATTTAATAAAGTATATTTACTTACAAAATCATAAACTAAATGAAGTTTATTTTTTTAATAATCAATTCATGGTTCAGGGTAGGTTCCAAACCTAGACCTAGTACCTAACCTTATTATAACAGGTTCCCTTTTTTTGGATATTGTACCCAACCCTATTTGCATTAGACCCTGTTTTCAGGGTGGGCCAAACAGGGAACTAGGTTTACCCGGTCCGGTTGCACACTCGTAGATGTAACAGGACCACATTTTCCATGACTATGGTAGTCATGAACTGCTAAAGACCATCGATTCTCCTCACATACTCTAATTATACATATTTCCAATCAAATGCCAAAATGTTTTTTTTATCCAATCTGGTATTAAGCTCTTCAAGATTGACTCAATCCAATACTTTTTTCTAAAATAAATACAACGTTAACTGATGTGGTTGATTTATTACTAAATCACCATTAGATGTGCACTTGGGATACCGATGTGCCTTATTAGGATGATACCACATTAACAAATTTACCTCCGATAGCCGATATGCTTTCATGCCATTTTTCTTCATCCTAGACAACAGACGTTGCCAAGTTGGTATAATTTTGGCTGAGTATGAGCCCTATCAACAATGATGCATGCATCATTGTTAATTGAGCAACCAAATCACATTCAAAAAAAGTGCATGACATGGCAATTCAGTCGAAAATGAGTTGTGAAAAATGAGTGAAAATTTAGGTATTCAGGATTTCATTACCAATTAATCTCTTTCTGAATTCTTGTCTCGAGAATGCGTTCCACCTTCCAAGACTCAATCCATATTGTCAACTCATCATTTAAATTTTGCATTAATATACTCCATTTTCTCATTAGGCAATTAGTTAGTTTTTCATCTTTTATTATGTTTTCCCAAAATTACAGGTGCAACAAGCTTAATTAAGTTCGTCTTAGCAATGGTTGAGAACATGCAACGGTTTTTGCATATTTGTTATTTGAATAAAGTGGGTTATAGGATGTTGACAAACATAAGTAATGGGATGGAAGTTTAGAATAATCGACGCAAACACAAGAAAAAATGCACAGCTATTATAAAGTGCGATATATTTCTCCACTTTCCATATTTATTATTTTCTATGATGAAAGATCATGTCTACTGTTTACACTTTTCAAATTTTCTTTGATCTTTTCTCCATAGTTTATTTGTTGTTATCATGATCACCATCATCATTATGATCTGTCTGTCTAAGATCTTTGTTGATTGAACAGTGACTTTTCAGCGACCATTCCTACCCTTCTCCATGTCTGACACATCCCATTTTCCCCTTTCTCTCATCGTTATTTCAAGGAAGAAACGGAGCGTCTTCATCTCTCTTACTCTACCCCCCTCAACAACACAAGATCACTCTCTTCCTCCACACGAGTAGTTGTAGTCGGAGATTTTTCCTCCTCTCATCTCTGTTTCAAGAAACGGAGCAAACCAAAAGCATTCCTCTAATCTTTGTCTATCTTCCTTCCACATTTCTACACAAAACATTAGATCTGCTTGACAAGTTCGTGCTCTCCTGCTATTGCATAAGCAATGCACCAAAATCAACTCCTCGTTCTTTTTCTCCTCCTCCTTCTGCGTCGGTCTTTTGGCATCGCTGTCGAAAATAATCAGTGCACAGCCTCTTGTGGGGAGATCACAAACATAAGCAACCCTTATAGGCTGAGGGGCTATCCGGAGTACTGCGGCCACAAAAATTATGAGCTAGCCTGCATAGAGAACCGCACCATTCTGGCTCTTAAGTCAGGGGAGTGGTTTGTACACTCCATCAACTATACCAACTACACGATTAGGATTGTTGATGTTGGGCTGCAGAAGGGCAATTGCGCATCTTTTCCTCTCTACTCTTTATTAGACGACTCCTCTCGTAGTTATCCCTACCAGCCATACAAATACGCAACATCGAAGCTGATGATTGTGGGCTGAACAAAGACTATTGATTCTCTGCTTTACATCGATGCTTCGTCGTGCTTGGTGGGCTTCAATTTTCAAATATCTCTACTATGAGAAGGCAAGTGTACGCTGTGGTCAAGGCGAAAGTTTCGTCCATGGAAACAGAATGCACTATAGGGCGTATGACGGTGATACCATGGCTGCGTCAT
Organism: Melaleuca alternifolia; assembly: GCA_019926035.1. Taxonomy (NCBI): domain Eukaryota; kingdom Viridiplantae; phylum Streptophyta; class Magnoliopsida; order Myrtales; family Myrtaceae; genus Melaleuca; species Melaleuca alternifolia. The sequence continues at coordinate 469,084 of JAGKPW010000011.1, read as the reverse complement.
GGCAATGATTATCGTTCCTATGCGCAAATTCACAAAGAAATGGTTGATGGGGCCGAGCTTTCATGGCTTCCAATGGCCTGTAAGTTATATTGCCCCAGTGGTCTTCCTGATTGACAAACAAATTATATGCGAATCCGAGCAAGGTATGGACTTTTGAGTTTGTTCGGTTTTCTTAAAAAAAATGATAATAATAGTTGTGAAGATATATTTGGTCGAAACTTATGAAATTTTACATGCCCATTGAGATCAAGTTTTTGGTAAATGCTGTCGTGGGATTTTATTAGTATAATAACATAACGTTATTTGTTCGTCTGTTTATTTATTCAATTAAAAAACCGTCAACAAATCTTGATTGTGGCCCGAGTAAGCGTCATTCTAAATTTTCTGCAGCTTTTACTTATCACATACGTAGACTCTTTCGCAGGAATAATGAGCCAATACCTCGAGGTTATTGGCTGGTTTTTCAAGAACTCACCCTATTACGACTGCGGTCGCTGGAGTTTTCTAACGCCGTTAGAGTGTGGCTTGGGTAACATTACTACAATCTTCTCGTCGTGCGATTTATTTAGTGTTCTTGAATTCAAACAATCGATCCCACCCACAAATTAATTTCGCCTAATTAATCTTCTCATTTTGCTTGATTATGGTCGGATTATGTGTCTCTTTAATTTTCTTCAGCTTTCACTTGTGGACACTTCGATCTCTATTGCAGAGGGGATGCCTACCTCGGAGCGATGCTCTTTCTCTTTGATATCGGTAGCATTACTGTAATCTTCTCATTGTGAAATTGAATTAATGTTTCTTAACGCAATCGTTTAACATACTCACAAAATGGCTCACATTTTTCTGGCGTTTTCACCAAAATGCAGTGTTTTTGTGCATGGTCCTAAAGTTCATCCTGGGAGCCCCATGGGCGTTGTGGTTGCTAATATACAAATGGACAGGAAGACACTTAGCGATGGATTCAAACAACGAAGAATTTCTGCAATCTAATAATAACTTCTTGCCAATAAGATACTCTTATTCAGACATCAAGAAAATTACGGGCAATCTTAAGGACAAACTAGGAGAGGGAGGGTATGGTTCCGTGTTCAAAGGAAGGCTCCGGAGCGGCCGTGATGTTGCCGTGAAGATCCTGAAGAAGGGGAAAGCGAACGGGCAAAACTTCATTAGTGAGGTAGCTACCATTGGAAGAATTTATCATGTTAATGTGGTTGGACTCATTGGTTATTGCTTTGAGGGCTCTAAACAGTCTCTCGTGTACGATTTTATGCCCAATGGGTCTTTGGATAAGCACATATTCTCACAAGGAGAAGGGACTTCTCTTGATTGCAAGGAAGTGTATGCAATTGCTCTCGGAGTAGCCAGGGGGATTGAATATCTTCATCGAGGATGTGAGGTGCAAATTCTGCACTTTGATATCAAGCCTCACAATATCCTTCTGGACAAGGATTTCATACCACGGACTACAATACAGTGGCTTTGACAGGTGCAAGAGGAACCTTAGGATATATGGCTCCGGAGCTGGCTTACAAGTACCTTGGAGGCATCTCTTACAAAGCTGATGTCTATAGTTTCGGCAAATTATTGATGGAAATGGCCAGTCGGAGGAAGAATTCAGACATGGTTACAGGGTGTTCCAGCGATACTTACTTTCCTTTATGGGTCCATGACCAACTCAGCGAAGGATTGGACGTCCCGATGAAACATGCTGCTGAGGAGTATAGTAGAATAGTAAAGAAGATGATAATAGTTGCACTTTGGTGCATACAATGGACTCCTAGTGACCACCCTTCAATGCGCAAAGTCCTGGAAATGTTGGAAAGAGAAGGAGATTATCTACAAATGCCTCCAAAGCCACTCTTTTATCCCACAGAAGTGTTGACGACGGATTATGGTACTTGTACCGACGAAGCCAATAATACAATATCCAGTTCATCAATTAGTGCAATAACTTATGAAGATTCTCATCTCGAGAATATTAGCAATGGCACTATACAAGTATAGGTAGATCCAACCATTTGATCCCATGACAAATGTGGCAAGTAGACGCTTGATCGTACTTATGATATTCTTTTTTTTTTCCTTCGGAAAGTTCCCCTTTTATGGCCATCTTAAGATTGTATATGTTTAACGACTATTTATATGAATCTTAGTTAGGACTATATAATGTTATGTTATCATATTAATGCATCATGTTTTATAATTTGGGCTTTCAAATCCAATAGAAAACCCAGTGACGACTTTTAGCATTGTTCGTAAGGAATAATATTGGGTTCTGGAGTCCCTCCTTCAAAATCCAAGCAGCACGCATCCTGTGCCGGGTTTGGCTTCACGGCGCTCCAGTGGGCTTAATGGACGCTTTGCTTCATTGGACAGCAATTGTCACTGCAGATAATGTTGAAAACTGGCATATGGCTAGAGATGACCATACTGATAAGGTTAGTTAAATTTTTGTTTCTTTTGCTAGGTTGCTCAAGATTGCTAACGTCATTTACTAATAAATGTGCACTCGAGAAGGGCACAAGTTCTTGTTTTTTTTTTTGTTCCAAATTCATTGTCTAAGCTTTACGTTCGACAGAAATTTTCCAAGCAAGAGTTTTATGTCATCCTTATTAAAATTAGTTTTTAGTATTTAAATTCATTTGAGATATAAATGTTTGTTGTGCTTATTCAGTTTTCAGGATCATGTTAACTGTTTCCAACACTTTCTATAATAATTTTTAAGCAGTATGTCACTCTTCATATTAAATTGATTGTACTACAAATAGAGGCGGGGGCAAACAAAGTACGACTTTGAGAATGGATATGAATTTTTACAAATTTGTGAATTCACTCTGACAGGTTTTAAGCTTGACTTTTTTAAGTGGTGAATGTACTTCTTAGCTCGAAGTCCAACAATTATATGGATCTTATGTAAATACTTTTTTTTTGTCAACATGTTGAGACAAAGAGTAGAATGGTGAGTTGCATCTTTTTCAATCTCTCTCTGTGTTTTTTCTTTCTTTCTTTTTGGCCAGATACAATTTCTCTGTTTATGCCCTCCAGAAATTGGGACACTGGTTCCTCAATTTGAGATACTGAGAGAAATAACGAAAGCTTTTGGGGACCAAATCGGAAATAATAGAAATATCGCGTCCACGGATGCAACAAATCGCCTCGCCATTGCTTTCTTGTAATCTCTTGCTTTACCGAGAGAGGTCGCTTCTAGAATCAAAAACAGTAAACCGTCTAATTCAAAAAGTAATCAACCAAAACAACAAATAAAGGGAAAAGCCTAACGGAGGAGTCGAATCGGCAGCAACGTGGTGCAGCACGTGCCCACCAGGGCACGTCGGTGGAGCCATGGGCGCATCCTGTGAACCAGCACGCCGACATGTGGACCAACCCATTATTTTGATTCATTCTTCTATCTCGGGAGATGGACCAACCCATTATTTTGACTCTAAATAGGGTGACCGTATTAAAAAAAAACCTTGCTCATAAGTTAATACTTGGTTTCCCATTTGATTAAAGTCGTGAATTGATAATGCCCTTTTCCTTGTAATCTCACTTGGTTTAATTTCCTCTTAGTTGAAACCCTTTGCAAAGTGCATGCAACAAGCATTCTAATGCTCTAAAAAAATTTGTCCTTGTTTTTGTTATTCTTTTTCACGGGTACTGTCGATAGAGGAATTTACCTCATGCGACAATCTTACCAAAATGAAATACCATTTTTCGACTAAAAAGCAATCCGAGGAGCTGCAACCACCAAAAATATATCATTCAATCAAGTATTTAACTCTTCAGATTTCACTAGATGTAGTAACTATGTTTTAAAAAAAAACAACTTAATGGCATTAGCTCATGAGGTCAAATTTTTCTTTAAATGGCCATTAGTTGTACCAAGAGGACCCCAATGTGCCTTATTAAGTTGACATCACGTTAGCAAATTATCATTGACAGTCGAGATGCTGTCACATCATCTTTCTTCATCACACACGTTAGACGGTCAAGCGACTCTCTGTATATTTCGATAGCAAGTCGATAATGGTTATTTTTGAGTTTATGCCTTTCAAATGGAATGACGATAGTGCCCCTCTATTCTTATAGAGGTGGGGTGGAAATAATTATCAAAATGTGTTACAATTATTGTATTTGTATCAATTTGGTTTTAAAATCTTTTTTGCGCCAATTAAATTTTAATTATTTTGCATTTGTGTCAATTCAATCCATCTAACCAATTTGGATTGGAAATTTCTAAAGTGAACTCGGGTTGTCTTATGCAGTGGTGCTGGTGCTAATGTAAACGATTTTTAATAACACTACATTATTTATTTATTTATTTATTTTCCCTTTTTTTTCGCCTTCTAGAGTCGAGTCCACTCTCTGTTCTCTCTCTCTTTAAATCGTCCCATCAACCCTCAACTCAGGAGAGAGATGAAAGCCGGCTTAGATCTGGGTTTTGGATTGCTGTTGTGTTGGTTTGTGTGGGACTGACGAGCGTCCATGGAGAGAATCGAAGACCCAAGAACGTGCAGGTTGCACTTCGTGCCAAGTGTTTCGGCACTCTGTTGCTCCTGAAAGCCGGGTATTTTCCATATGTGCCCTCCATTTTGTCAGAGGGCGGCCGCGCCGTGGTCGTCGGAGGAGAGGTCGCGGTCGTCGAAGGGAGGGGAGGTCACCGCCCGGTGCTCTGTCAGGGAGAGTGGAGAGAGAAATGAGAGAGAGAGGTTTGTAAAAACAAAGAGAGGCGCGTGGGTTCTGAAAATGATGGGGCCATGGGACACGTGTCAGATTGTGAGTAGATCCGGTAAAAATGAGGTGATACCAGTCCGGTACCTAATATTGTCTCCGGTGCATAAAGTCTCCCCTTACACTTGCCTCGTACGTCGACCAGCTTTGACTTTTCAACAGACCATTCCCACACGCTTTCCCTTCTTTTATCCGTCCCATTGGGGTCAGTACACCCCCAGATCACTCACTTGCAGACAATCTGTTTGTAGTCGGATTTTTTTTTTGGCCTCCTCTCATCATTGTTTCACGAAGAAACAGAGCCACTGGAAGCGTTCCTCCTGTCTTTATCCTTCTTCCTCTCACATCTCAGCCCTAAAACACTAGATTCGCTTGACCCCTTCGTGCTCTCTGCTATTGCATAGCCGATGCACAAGGATCAACTCCTCCTGCTTCTTCTTCTTTTTCTAGTACGGTCTTTCAGCATCGCCATCGAAAATTATCGGTGCACCACCTCTTGTGGCGAGGTCACGAACATAAGCTACCCATTTCGATTGAGGGGCGACCCCAAGAGCTGCGGCGACCATAGCTATGAGCTTGCTTGTGTGAATAATAGCGTTGTTTTGGATTTGTACTCGAGCCAGTATTATGTGCGGCACATTGACTATACCAACTTCACTATTAGGCTCGCCAATGTCGGTCTACGAAAGGACAATTGCTCATCTCTTCCTCGCCGCTCTTTGAGGCACCTCCGCTTCTGGCCTGGATCACAATGGTATAGTTTCATGCGATACGACCCCGCGCATCCAACGTTATCCAAGACCATGGCGATCATGGACTATAGAGAGGCTGTCGATTCTCGCTTTAACACCGACGCTTCCTCGTGCCTCGATGGGAACGACTTTTTTAATTTATCTAGCAGAAGAAGGCGAGTATATGCCATGGTCGATGCGAACGTCTCGTATGTGGGAACTTCATGCACTATAGAGCTACTGGCAATGATACCATGGTGGGCTGATGGAAAAAATCTTCGCTCATATGAGCAAATTCATGATCTGATGGTTTATGGGTTTGAGCTTTCCTGGCTTTCCGCCGCTTGTGATATTCATTGCAAACATTATTTCCAGTGCGACATAAGCGAGAAGAACCAAATTCAGTGTAGTGACAAGAGAGGTAAGGACTTTTCAGTTTGTCCATTTTCCTTAAAAAGAGCGGAATCTTGTGAGTCAAAACTTGTGAAACGTAAAGCGAAATGCAGCTATTTGTACATCTTTTTTTTTTTTTGCCTATTTGATTGGCACATGCCTACGAAGATCAAGTACTTCAGTAAATGCTGTTATGACATCTCATATGTATAGTAAGTAAATGCTACTTAATCATTCATTTATTTATCTAATTCGAATTCTGCCAATAGATCTTAATGGATTGAACCACTATACTCATTCCTTGATTATGGTCTAAATAAGTGTCTTTTAGATCTCTTCAGATTCCAATTGTCACATTTTCTTAACTCTTTTGCAAGTGCCGGTTACCTCTTATATATTGACATTTTTACGTGGATCGGGCTCTATGGCATCGGTAACATTGTTATAATTTTCTCATTGTGAAATTGATTGAATGTTTCTAAATGCAAACATTTTACCACACCCAAAAATTGGTTATCCAAAAGACAATGCACTCATAATTTTCTTGCCTTTTCCCCAAAAATTACAGTGCCATTCATAGCCGTGAAGTTCATATTGGGAGCCCCATGTGTGATGATGTTGCTTCTACGCATGTGGAGGAGAAGACACTTAACAATGGACCAAGAGGTTGAAGAGTTTCTACAATCTAACAATAACTTCTTACCAATAAGGTACTCTTACTCGGACATCAAGAAAATCACAAGTGGTCTTAAGGACAAGCTAGGCGAGGGAGGATATGCTTCTGTGTTCAAAGGAAGACTCAGGAGTGGTCGTGATGTTGCGGTGAAGATCCTGAATAAGGGGAAAGCGAATGGCCAAGACTTCATCAACGAAGTGGCTACCATTGGAAGAATTCATCATTTTAATGGACTCATCGGTTTTTGCTTCGAAGGCTCCAAACAAGCTCTCATCTACGATTTTACGCACAATGGGTCCTTTGGATAAGCACATTTTCTCACGGGGAGAGGAAACATCTCTTGATTGCAAGAAAATGCATGAGATTACTCTTGCAGTGGCTAGAGGGATCGAGTATCTTCATCGAGGATGCGACATGCAAATTCTCCACTTCGACATTAAGCCTCAAAACATCCTTCTCGACAAGGATTTCACCCCAAAAGTTTCTGACTTTGGGCTCGCAAGATTGTTTTCCCCTAACCAAAACACCGTGTCTCTAACTGCCGCTAGAGGAACCTTGGAATACATGGCTCCGGAGCTAGTCTACAAGAACATTGGGGGCATCTCTTACAAAGCTGATGTCTATAGTTTCGGCAAACTGTTGATGGAAATGGCCAGTGGAAGGAAGAATGTGGACACGGTCACAGAGCATTCCAATCATGTTTACTTTCCTTTATGGGTTCATGATCAACTTAGCGGGGGATCCGATGTTCCAATAGAAGAAGTTAATGAGGATGATAAGAGAATAATAAAGAAGATGATGATAGTCGCTCTTTGGTGCATCCAATTGAGCCCTAGAGACCGTCCTTCAATGTGTAAAGTCTTGAAAATGCTCGAAGGAGAAACAGATGATCTACAAGTACCTCCTAAGCCACTCTTTTATCCAACCAAAATGTCAACAGGGGATGATGGAACTTGGACCGACCAAGACAATGAAACTGCATCTCCCTCATCAACTTCTTCAACAACTTATGAAGCTTCTCATCTTGAGCATTCTAGTACTAGTATCACTCACATAAAGATAAATATCAATAGCACGTAGTCCGAATCTCATATATGACAAATAGAAACGGACAATGTTGATAATGTGGGTGTCCTTTCATGGCCATCGCCAGATTGTATATATTCATGACTATGTTCATGAATCTTAAACTGTATTTCAGCATAGTCCTACGAGGTGCGAATTTGGGTAGATGATGACTATGTTTATACCAGATTGTATATTCGGTCCGAGCAGTTTGGCCCTTTGTTCTTAGTTGACTTCGTTAGTTCATCTTGGTGGCCTCACAACGTTGGGGTCCTGTTGTTTTGGAAACCAGTTCAAACGATCAGCCATCATCTACTTGCTTTATAATCTGGGCACTTCAATCCGCCAATTAGCAGTTGAGTGAATCAAATGCCGTGATTATTTATCTAAAGCTTCAACCTCAATATGCAGCGCTACCATCGGTGCTTATTCTTTTGGCAATCTATGTCGATTTCTATCCATAAAGAATTGCCTAAATGTTTGCCTTCCATCATTTTCTAAGGGTTTCAGGACCCATTAAGCTCTTAGCATGACAGAATGTTGGTCTAGAAAGATGATCATCTTTTGGCCGAACATCTCTTCTCCTGTAAAGAAGGAAGGGGAAGTTAGCTTTGTCCTGTAAGAGTAAGTGCTGCAGCAGTCGATAAGCTTGACCTTGGCTTTTTGTCCGTTCTTTCGTTTATTTGGGAGAGACGGAGCCCGTAGCTCCTTTAATTCAGGTGATGTTAGTAACTCTCTACTCTTGCCTGACCTCGACTAACTGGTAATCATGCTATGCTTGTGTTGAAACAGTTTGAACTAGACCTAGCATGACAGACGCAGTAGTGGCTCGACTTGCTCAGCGAACAAAGGTGCTCACGGAGGGAGGGGGTGAGGAGGCATAAGGTACTTCGACATGGGTTTGACATTTTGCCGGGAGAGAAGCTACTGAAGGCATATGGTTGCTATCTATCCTCTTTCACTGGGCCTTTATTGGGACATTGTATCTGTCAAATGAAAGACTGGCCTCCAGTGGTGTTGGTGATAACCCTTTTTGCCATTACTTTCCCAGGGCAGCAACAGAGGATGCCTTACATGGTAAGCTTTTCCAATCTTCCTGTTCTTGCATGACTCTAGGATTACCGTTTCAAATCGTTAAGCCCTAGGCTTTAGTCATAATCATAATAAGTTCTTGATGCATTACAAATTCATCGTAGAGTGATTGAATATATTCGTGGGGCATAAGAGATGCAAATTCTACACTTCAAGCCATACAATAGCCTTCTCAACGAAAGTTTCATTCCTATAGTATATGACTTTGGGCTTGCAAAGTTGTTGGGAATCTGACCGATCGATCAGGAAGAACAATAGAATCGGACTTTATAAGGATAATGTTTTTTAAGGAAATATATAGCTCACAACTTTGCTAGTAATTATTGGCAAAAGAAAAATACAGGTATAGGGCTGGAGCTCTCCCGCCTATGGCTGCTGCCCCATCACCGGTGGGGCAGCGGCCATGGCCGGCGGGGTTGCCACCCCCTCGACGAGGGCTGGCGGCTCCTCGCCAGCATCAACCCACTCCCAGATCTAGATGAGGGCCACTAGCCCTCTCCCTCATCTGGGCGGGCGACACCCTGCTGGTTACCCCTGTATGTTTATCTTTTTTTTTTTAGAAAAATTAAGTTAATTAAAATTTAAGTTAAAATTAGTTTTTTTTACAGAAAATGCCCTTGACTGCCCGGAATATTGGGGTCGTCGGTGAACCGGCGAGGTGAGGTCCTTTATTTGAAACAGTGTTTACTTCGAGTTCTTATTAAAGAAAAAGATGCCATGGTTGAGTCATTATTTGAAATTTTCCCTTCCTTCGATGTGGACAAAGGCACTTTTAACCACCAACAATCTCCCATTTCCTTTGTAAAACAAAGTTGCAAGAAAGAAAATACTATCAAAATGTTCGAGAGATTAATATACATACATATGGGTCTTTTGAGTTAAACTTTTATTTTGTTCAATCATCTCAAAATTATACAAAAATTTCAAGTAGTTATGCTTTGAAGTCGCCACTTTAGTAATAGAATTAGATATTCCACATATATAACAATCTCTTGTTTCAAGGAGAAGTTCCTAATTTATGCAACACTATCTTGGCTTTGTGTTATCTGTTTCATTAACTCTCTTGGCTTTGTGTTATCTGTTTCATTAACTCTCTAGAAAGCGTAACTTTCATAAAACTCACATGTGTTTTCATTAGTAACAAACACATTAGTTGTATGCATTATGCTTTATTAATAATTTAATTCATCAACAAAACGTAATAGATGGTAGTGACTTCTCATGTCCGGACTAATGCCAGTTTTAAAGAAGTAATTTTCTGTGTCGCTCGTACTCATCATACCTTTTACTGGTGCTGTTCTAGTATTAGGTTAAGCTATCATTACTGTCGGTTTTGATCATAGGGCCTGGCCGGGCCCTGGTCACTCTTAGAGTTGGCCGGGCCGAGTTCGATTAAAAGTTTGGATTCGTGGCAGTGCATCATTGACCTCTGCACTCGTGCCATATGTTAACCAGCTTCTGACTTTTGAGTCGACCATTCTCCCACTTCTTCTCAAATCACTCGCCTCTACACAAAGAGTTTGTTGTCGGAAATTTTCCTTTCTCTCGTCGATACTTCAAGAAAGAAACAGAGCAAGTAAAATCATTCCCTCTCGTCTTTTGCCTTTCCTTCTTTTGCATCTCAACTCAAAAAACACTCGACTTGCTTGCTTAGTTCGTGCTCTCTTCTATTGCATAACCGATGCTCAAGGCTCCACTCCTTGTTATATATCTTATCCTTCTCCTTCTTTAACTACATTGCCTTTTCTCTATTAACATTGCCATCGGAAATAATCCGTGCGCCACCTCTTGCGGAGAGGTCTTGAACATAACCTACTCAATTCAGCTTAAGGGCGATCCTCGCTATGAGCTAACCTGCTTAGATAACTGCACCGTTCTTGATTAGTACTTGGGCAATTACTCCGTATGAACTACACGATTAGGGTTGTTGATGTCGAGCTGCGGAAGTGCAATTGCTTGTCTCTTCCTCTTCGCTTTTTGTCATGCCGCAGCTTCAGGTTCCAACCACATCCATTCAAATGCGGGAGATCCACAGCTACAGTGATCGTGAGCTGCATGAAGGCAGTCGATTCTTCGTTTCACATCGACGATTCATCATTGTGCTTCAATGGAGTCGAATTTTCAGACTTCTTCAGTACGAGAAGGCTAGAATACGTCATGGTCAATGCGAATGTCTCGTCTGTGGGAACTGCATGTACTATGGAGCTCTTATGGAACCTGATGATACCATGGTTGACAGCACCGATCTTCTTTCCTATGAGCAAATTCACGAGCTGATGATTTACAGGTGTGAGCTTCATGGCTTCAAAAAAGCCTGTAAGATTTATCTCAAAGATTTTGCATCGTGCGACATCACTTACTATCACCGAATTCAGTGCATGGCCAAGAAAAACGAGAGAGAAAAGCATGAAAAAGTTCTTCATCTATTGTGTTGGTGCCCATTTAATTTTAAATTTTCTAAAGATGTCAATTTAGTTCTAAATCTTCTGATTTAGTATCAATTCAATCATTCCAATTAATTTTGATCAAATATCATGGATGTGAAAACCAGCGAGCCGAATTGACAACACTAATGCTGAGATGGATATTTTCAATATTCCTTTAATTCTTTTTTGAAGTTTTTCTTTTTTCCTTTCTTCTTCTTTTGTTGAAGATTTTTTGCAAAAAAATCCATGAAAGGACAAAGATGGTGATGACGACTTGCTGAAGATTTTTTGCAATCTAACAATAATATCTTGCTGGTATGGAATCAAGGCTGGTCTTAAGGACAAATTAGGCGAGAGAGGGTATGGTTCTTAGTTCAAAGAATTTTGAGAAGTTGCAAGGTGGCCGTCAAGGTTTTGGAGAAGGGAAAGATGAACGGGTAGGACTTCATCAGCGAAGTGGCTACCATTGAAAGAATTTACCATGTCAACATGGTTGGACTCATGGGTGTCTACTTTGAGGGCTCGAACCAAGCTTTTTGTTTACGATTTCATGCATAATGATCATTGGATAAGCTCATTTTTTCATGACGATAAATGGATTTCTCTTGATTGTAAGGAAATGTATAAGTGAGTCGCTAGAAATTTTGAGGATCTTCATTAAGGAAGTGAAATGCAAATCATGCACTTCAATATTAAGCCTCACAATATTTGTCTTGATGGAAATACAAAGAAGTTTCTGACCTTGGGCTTGCTAGATTATATTCTACGAATTATAGCACCGTGTCTTTGATTATCATATGACGAACGTTGGAATACATAGCTCTAGATTTGGTCTTCAACAATCTTGGACGTGTCTCTAACAAAGCCGATATCTATAGTTTCGACAAATTGTTGATGGGCATAGCCAGTGAAAGGAAGAATTGTGATGCGGTTGACGAGTGTTCTAGTCGGATTTTACTTTCTTTTTATGAGCGCATGACCAACTAATTGAAGAATCGGATGTGGAAGAAGCGAGCAAGGAACTTAGGAGAATGCTAGAGAAAAGATGATAATAGTTGCTCCTTGGTGCATACAATTGAATATTAATAACCTAAGTGAGATTAGTTTTCTATTAATAAGGTAAAAGGAAAGAATAGAATGGTGCGTTGCATAATTTCCAATATGACACTGCTTTGGCCTCCGAATATTCCCGAAGAGCACTTTTTCGGTAACAGGCTCATTAATTTGGGATACAGGGCGAAATAACAAAAAGTTGAGGGTGCAAAATCCGAAATAACAGAAAGTTCGCGTCCTTGGATGCAAAGATCGTCTCGCCGCTGTTGCTTCCTTCTAGTAGTCTCTTGCTTTAGCGAGGAAGGTCGCTTCTACAACCGTCAATTCAAAAATCAAGCCAAAAACTGTCATTCGATTCTGATTCTCGTTGATCGTTTACTCTCTCTCTCTCTCTCTCTCTCTCTCTCTCGTGATCTTATTCTCCTCTTTTCTAGATTCCATCTCCACTCTCTTTTCTCCTGCGATCGTTTCTCGAATCGCAGTCCCAAGCGACACTTGCGCGAGAGACGAACACGAAGGATGACGAAGAAGACAATGGGCGGCGGAGGCGAATCGGAGACGGCGCGGGGCGGCACGTGCGTGGTGGGGACGCCCGTGGAGCCGCGGGCGCATCCCGCGAACCAGCACGCCGCCACGTGGGTCGCCGGCGAGGCTCGCCCCGCGAGCTTCCACTCCAGCTACATGAATACCACCCCGAGCAGCGGGGCCTCCGGCTTCGCCAACCCCAACCAGAGCGGCGGCGGCGGGAACCCGTATGCCCACGTCGCTCCGCTGAATGCGTCCGCGCCGTCTGGCAGGAGTAAGGACTATCGAGGCGTATTTCCGCGTTGGAAGTTGTGATTGATGATTAGGCTTAGGGATGGTTCTGATGAGGCCGGCGCTTTGCTGGTGTTTGCAGGTCCGATGGATAAGATGGTCGGCGCGTTGAACCGGTGTGGGAAGAGGTTCGAAGATGCTTCGCGAAAAGCAGAGGCGCTCGCGGAGAATTTCTGGCATCACCGTGAGTTTTCTCTACAATTTTTTCTCGCTCCATTTCTATATAATCACATAGAAAGATTGTGGATTTATTCGTGGAGTCGCACCTGATTGATGATGATTGCTTGCTTGCATATATTTATTCTCTGTTTCTGCAATCTATGTGGATGCTATCGAAGTAGTTATCCAGTCCATGCAGTTTGTCTCGTTGTTCTTAATTGACGTTGTTTGTTCAGCATGGTGGCCTCACAACGTTGGGGTCCTGTGGTTTTGGAAATCAGTTCAAACATCAGTCATTGGCTTATTTTGCAACTACCGTTGGAACAAAGTTGCATGCTTTGTAATCTGTACATATAATCCGTCAATCAGCAGTTGAGTGGATCAAATCCCGTGATTATTTATCTGGTGGAGACTCAACTTTAATGTGCGGTGCCATCTTCGGTGCTTATTCCTTTGGCAATCAATGTCCATTCCTTTCTATAACAAATTGCCAAATCCATAACACCGTGTTTCCATGGATGACATGGTTTGTTTTCTGGTGATATCTTCGGTGCTCATTCTTTTGGCAATCGATGTTGATACCTCTCTGTAACAGCTTGCCAAATCCATAACACGGTACTTCCATGTAGGACATGATCTGTTTTCCATCATTTTCTAAGGCTGTCAAGATTCCTGGGTTTTTTGCATGATTGAACGTTGGATTAGATAGATGATTATCTATTGGCCCTGCATCTTTTCCGTGTAAAGAAAAAAATTAGCTTTGTTGCGGAAGAGCAAGCACTGCAGCAGTTCAATAATCTTGGCTTTGGATTGTTGTCTGTTGTCTAGTTTATTTGTAAGGCAAAGCCTGTAATTTCTTTGAATCTCGTTTCCTCACGTTTTCAATCGATTGAAGTGTGATGTTAATAACTCCCTACTCTTGCCAGACCTCGATTAACTGGTAATTGTGTTATGTTTGTCTTGAAACAGTTAGAACTAGCCCTAACATCACAGATGCAGCAATGGCTCGACTTGCTCAGGGGACAAAAGTTCTCACTGAGGGGGGACAGGATAAGGTATTTCAACATACCTTTGAGATTCTGCCAGGAGAGAAGCTCCTGAAGGCATATGCTTGCTATCTATCCACTTCCACTGGGCCTGTCATTGGGACACTGTATTTGTCAAACAAGAGACTGGCCTTCTGTAGCGATAACCCTCTTTCCCAATATTCTCCCTCAGGGCAGCAACAGTGGATGTATTACAAGGTAACCTTCTACAATCTTCCTGTAATTGCATTTACTCTAGGATTGCTGTTTCAAATTATTAAGCACTGAGCTTTTGTCAGAATCCAGATAAGGTTTTTGATGCATTGTAAATTTGTAGCGTGAATTCTTGTTATCGATTCCCCTCGTGTGAGTATCCTGCTGGATTTTGTAGTTTAAATTTGGGAGAACCTTTACCAGAAAAAGTAACATTGTTTTACTCATCATATATATTGCTTCACTGACCCTTGAGTCGTTTTTTTGTCATTTAATTTTTATCTAAGCATAAAACATCTTAATGAATTGAAATATACCTCGAAAAAGTTGGTCAAGCTCTTCTGAACTCCACTCTCCCACTATCAGTTCTTAACATGTTTTCATCCTGGTTGACTGTCTAGGTGGTTCTGCTGCTCGATCAGTTGAGCACGGTTAGTCCTTCTTCAAACAGGTTGAATCCTTCTGAAAAGTACATCCAGGTTGTTACGAGGGATGGTTATGAATTCTGGTTCATGGGTTTCATATCCTATGATAAGGCTCTGAGAAACATAAATGAGGCTTTACAGCACTATCGTGACGATAACATGGCTGGAAGGATACCAGTGCAATAACGTGCCAGATTGGGGAAGAGATATTTTAACTGTGCCTTAATAAATCGGATGTTGTCTAACTGCTATGGATACTCAATGTCTAATGTTTTACTTCGTAATATAAACTAATATGTTGAAGCCTTCATCGTCCCAAGAAGGATCGCTAGAGCGTTCTTAAATATCTCTCTTGTTAGACGCGCCTGTATGACTCTGGCTGGTGATTTCGGATATGCGGTCACTGACCACTGCATTCATTGGAAGCTTCTTGCTTTAGTGTTATGTTCACTTTGGTTTGTAGATAGTCACTTGTCGTGTCACTTTGTTCTTGTATGCAATCTTTCTTGGCCTGTAGAAATGGGATTTCGACAGCGACATTTCCTGTTAAAACAGTCGCAGCGGGTAGAATTATATTCTTTGAAGCAGCTAGGAGATCTCGTTTCTTCGTTTTTGCCCTTTTGATAATGGTGTCGTTCAATTATGGAAGCTGGCTTCTGACAGCACTATAGCCGATAACGACAACTATAATCTGAATCACGTTTTGCTACGAATGCTTAACCCGACAATGATCCAATTTGTCGAAAGGGAAGCATTTCTATTGCAGCAAACTTCTATCTACTTGAGCGACGACTACAGCCTACCGCTAGTCATTTTCAATTTGCTTTGCTAATCGCAAGATTGCGGAAACGACACGTTACTTGATTGCAAAGACGCAGAGGAAACTATTTTCTACGCAGGAGATAAGAATCCACAGACATGTTCCGATCATTTTGCCAACAAACTGCGGCGGGAATGTCTACCCAGTTTTGTGCTTTTCATATGGTAACCAGCAACCAAACCGTTGAATGCGGATAATTATGCATAAATTCATAAATTTATTATAAGATTGTCAATTTTGTCCTAAATTTTTCAATAATTTATCAATTTAGTTATAGTTCTTTGATGATTCGTCAATGTAGACTTGAGAATGCTAAGAGAGAATAAGAAACTAGAGGAGAATGCTTGATAATCATCGCGTGTTGATGATCGTGTGACATGATATCTTGTGCTGACTGTTCATTGGAAAGTAAAAAAAAAACACGAAAACCAAAGACAAAATGGGAAAGATGTAATGTGCTTAGGGCTGTCGTTTTATATATGAAACTCTCTCTATGTCTGTGCTTTTCTTTTGGCGTGTTCCGGATGATCTTAGCTCTGTTCGATGTAGGCTCGTAACTACGTGCTCGTCAAGCGTCGCATCGGTTCCCATATGGTGTGTCGTGAGACGGGGGTTGATGTTCCATTGTTCACGTTTCTTACATATTTTATTATTGATAGTATTAGCAGCTATAGGGGTCTGGCCATAGGTGCATTCGAACCGCATAAAAGAATAATATCAATTTGATCTGGCCTGCCTGTATCCACATAATGGTGTGCCATATAATATAATTTCTCGCCCGGTGAATGCTGCTAGCACGGCAGAATCGTGTTTCAGAACACCAGTTTATTTAAGTGATCGCCACTCTTCTTTTTCATGTCAAAGAATTTGATTCACTCGAAAAGAACACGTTGATTCGCGATAACTCGTGGTGTCGTATCCGCGCTTTCTCTTCGCATTTTGTCGTTTTGTTTTCCCACGTCACGTCCGATGCTATTGACAATATAAATCGCCCTAGGAGGAAATATGAGGTTTGTTTTCCTCTTCCGCTTTACATGCGATGACACCACTATCTCGACGCAGTTATCTCAGAGAGTCTAGTAATTCAAAAAGACCATATAGACTTATGAGGCATCTTTTGGACCAGCAAATCTCTTACCTGGTAGGTGACCCTTTTGGAAACGATCGGGGTCAACCCATTGGACGCCAAACCCTCTTTTCAAAACCCTTTTGATTAAAAGACCTGATGACGCTAAAGTTGCACTAATCAGAATTTAATCCCTTTCCAAGTGTGAACGTCGATTGATGTGGCGGTGCTTGTGGCGTCAGCTTAGAGAGACCCACGAAAGAGAAGAGAAGAGGCCAAGCCAACCGCGTCGAGACAGGTGTCATCGCTCATCATGGCTAAAAGGGAATCATCTGGCAGCATCAATTGCGAAATCCATATCTCCGCGACAATTGCCCTTGACCCCATTGATGGAACCAAAGCTCAGCTCGGACGTCAATGGACCAAACTACTCCACTGGCTCACGTCAATGGACGTATGAAAATCCGTCCGGTTCTCACGCGCATCGGTCAAATGCTCCAATCTCCAAAGCAAGAAGGCAATAAGTTCTTTAAAGTCACTTCGATGATCACTTTTCTATCAGGCGGTCGTGACGAAACGCGAGGAGTCCTTTCATGGGGAACGAACAGTCCCCTTTCCTCTGTGTCGGGGGAATCGATGTGAAATGGCCGAGGGAAAAGGAAGACGGTCGGACATGGGAGGTCGGGAGGAGCACGTTTCTCGCGTGGCTATTCGTTAAAAATAATTTTGGGGAAGTCGACGTGAAGCTCGCGGAAGAACGTGGGCCAGAGAATAGGGGGGAAAAACGCCAGGGAGGAGAGCGGGGGTGGTGGGCGGCGGCGGAGGCATCCGGTTCCGACGGCGGAGCGTTAGGTGGCGGCCTGTGATGGGCGGTTGGGTATCATCCTGGCTTCCTGTACAGAATATCCGCTGCTCCCCCGTACGCGCTTCTTCTGAAAAAAATTGAAAGAATAATAAATAAAGAAGAAGGAAGAATAAGAAGAAGAAAAAACGAATATTCTTTCCGTCCTTCCTCTCTTTTGAATGATAGATAAAGAAAAACAAAAGTACGCCAGTTCCGATAAGACAAATGTATACAGCTCGAGCCATATACGGGGCGTGTAAGGTAAAATTTGGAAGAAAGATTTCTGACCTCAAACCATTTTTCGCGCAGATTTTCTCTTTAACCAGAAAATTCGTCTGTGTGTTTTGAAAATCTCATTGGTCCAGATGTACGAAAGATATGATGTTAGATTATTTTTTCGGCTCAGATATTGGAGGGTCGTTTCTTTTCTTTTTATCAATGTAAGACTCCTTTTCTCGCCGCCTCCTCTATGGACCACACATTCGGTCTCTTGATTAGTTGATGGAAAAGACGCCGCCGAGGCTGGTTTTATTTATCAAATTTGTTTGACTTAAAAAAGATTATTGAACTCTTAAAATTTGCAAGGATAAAAAGAAAGACAAGGTGCAATGTGTATCCATGTGAAAATGCCTCCTCATAACATGTACGTATAAATATAAGAATCTTAGCATGCCTCGCTTAAAATTAAACGAATTTTCATCGCTAGGTTAGAAGAGATTATTTAAATGATTTTCCGGAGGCACTTGTGAACTTTTCCCAATTATACAGCGTGTATTATACGTACATATACGTATGCGTAATTATCGAAAGGTGACTATTTCTTATAATTCGGGAAGCGGCAAAAATTCCCCAATGTCTCTTGTTTTCTTTAGTGATTTCACACGCAATTCACGTTCTCCAGCCACGCGCGAATCGTCAACCGTAACCCCACGCCAGGCCAAAAACAGTAAAAATTAAAAAGAAAAAAGAAAAAGAGAATTAAAAAAAAAAAAAAACTGGGGGAGATAAAAACCCAGCGTCTCTTGCTTCGTTGTGTGCACACAATCACAATCGCGCTCCCTCCTCGTTTCGTTTCCTTTTCTCCTTCTTCCTTCTTCCTTCTTCGTCCTTTTGCTCTCTGCAGTTCTCTTCTCTCTCCGTCGCTCCTCCTCCTTGCCATTCCGCCTCTCTTCTCCGCTTCTCCACCGCCTCCGCCTCCGACGCCCCTCGCACTCTCCGCACTTCCTCTGCGTCCGCGCTCCTTCTCTCTCTCTCTCTCTGTCCGCGCCTCGTCGATTGGCATTTGGACTGAGGTTTTGCGAGGCGGCCGGCGAGAGTTTCTTTCTCGAGCTTGCATGAATCTATCTGGTCGGCGGCGGCGGTTGAGTGCGGCGGAGAGGATTTTCTGAGTTGCCTGCCTCTGTGTGCGCGCGCGCGGGGGCGGAAATCGTAGCTGGCCTTCTTTTTCTTTTTCTTTTTTGTCTTTTTTCCGGAAGTGTAGATGAGCCATGTCGATGCCGAAGGAGACCGAGCTGGTGATGAGGTTGCGGGGAGGCTCGGTGCTGGGGAAGAAGACGATTCTTAAGAGCGATCACTTCCCCGGGTGCCAGAACAGGCGCCTGTCTCCGCAGATCGATGGCGCTCCTAACTATCGTCAGGTTTCTAGGCCTCTCCTCACTATTTTATTTGCATTCAAAGTATTTGGTATTTTTTGTTGATGCGATAAATGTCGACGCGACCGCGCCTCATGCAGGCGTGATTTATTGATTTGCTCCTTCATCTGCTAAGTTGATAGTTTTCGTATTAGGCAGCGGTCGTATTACTTTCTGTCAGTTTATGTTGCGGATAATTTGTTTCTCGTAGCTAATTGGAATGTTTTGTGAGGTGATTAGTGTTCTAGTGTCCGTGTACTGGCTTGTCTTAGTAAAGGAATGTGGTTTTTATAATGCATTTATAAGTTGATTACCGACGTGCACCATTAATTACTTAAGGTTTCACGAAGTTATGGACCGATCGATTCTCTTTTTGTTGCCAATATGGAATGTCTTATCTTGTCATTAGTTTTCTGATGTTGCGCGGTGGCTTTTTTTTGTTTTTATTTTTTACAGGAGATGAATGACTTCTGTAGTGTAGGTAGGGGTTGACTTGATTGTATGTTAGGTGGAGCACTACATTTAATCTTTGAGCTGGTGATTTTGGCAATTTTCTGTCCAGTGTAATTAATTTGGCTAGTGGTGACTAATTTTGATCATGTTCTTGTCTGCTGAGGACTTTCTGCAGGCTGATTCTTTGCACGTCCATGGTGTTGCTATTCCAACCATTGATGGAATAAGGAATGTCCTTAAGCACATTGGTGCCCAAATTGATGGGAAGGGAGTAAAAGTTCTCTGGATTAGTCTGCGCGAGGAACCGGTAAATGCATGTAGTGAGACCAAAGCATTCCAATTAATGTATTGTGCCTACTAGTTATGTTTTCTTTGAGTTGTGACAGCTCCAATGTATTAATTGGGTATGTCTTTTCTATGAGTTGTATCCATCTACAAATGAACCTTTAGTTTTCTTTACCTGTATTTTTTCCGTAAGCAGCACTAGTTTCTCTGTTACATAAATAAGATCAACTTAAAGGGTTGAGCAAGATTGTGATTGATGATGTCATGTAATAGCTATGCTTTCCTTGTGACTCGTTGTTCCCACTTCCCGTCCATTTTGGGTTTTATAGATAGGATCTAAAAATATTGGATAGACAAACAAACATTATATTTGTCCATGGAGTTAGTATACTCCTTAATTGCATCGCGCCACGTGGTAGGATATTTCTTGCCTATTCTTTTTGTTCACGTCCTTTTTTGTCCATAAACTAGTGGAAAGAATGGATTCAATTGCATTCATGAACCGTCGGACGATAACCGTTTGATTGATAATTCTTAAATCTTTATTAGTTGGACCCCACAAGTGAGACAGTTGTCCGTTGCATGTTGTTGGAACTAGCAGAATTCTGTGTTTCCGAAACTTATCTGTTTTCTTTACCTTTTGAACAGGTTATATACATTAATGGACGGCCCTTTGTTTTGCGTGATGAGGAAAAGCCTCTTTCCAACCTTGAATTGACGGTATGTTACACTGTCAAGTTTACATCATTCTCAATTAGGTCCTTTATCTTTACTGCGTGATCAAATGATTGCAATGTATGCTGGTTTTGCTATTGTTATGTTGGCTTGGTCATTGTTGTCATTGCTTCATATGTCGAGAAATTTCCTTATTTATGTGGAAAGATGAGGAAGCTATGAGTCCCTATTACTCTAGAGCTCATATTTAGGCAATCCAGTTGTTTGAGTAAATTGGATATTGTGTTTTCTAACCTGATTTATTTTAGCTTATATCCGTAAATATTCTACACCCTTGTTTAGTTTTAGAAAATGTATTGACGTCACAGCTTTTGTCACAATATTCTGATTCATGTTGTGCTTTTTATATCTGTCCATCTGAATCTTATTAGGGAATCAACAGGGATAGGGTTGAACAAATGGAGGAAAGATTGAAAGACGATATCTTGATGGAAGCAGCAAGGTGCTTACTCTATCGTCATAGCACTATGTGTCGATTGTAGTATTCAGGGGTTTCCTCAACATTACAATCAGTTGATAATTTCTGTAATAGCATATTTTTATTGCAAATGTTGACTTAGCAGATACGGAAATAAGATCCTTGTCACTGATGAACTGCCAAACTATCAGATCGTGGACCAATGGGAACCCGTGTCTCGTGATTCTGTGAAGACACCACTTGAGGTATCACAGGCACATCAGACTTATTACTAGAGCACAATAAGGCACATTAGACTTGTTGACAATAAGTGCTTCCATTTTCTTGTTTTTGGTCTCACTCTCATTTCTTTGACACAGGTGTACCAGGCATTGCAAGTTGAAGGGTTCCTTGTGGACTATGAACGAGTTCCCTTAACTGATGAAAAGGCTCCAGAGGAACAAGATATCGATGATTTGGTAAGTAAAGATGTTTTCATTTTTGTTTGCTTCCTTGGATGAACTACTTACTGTACAATGAGTACAAGTGGTTACTGAATTATATCTGCTGGATTCATGGAAGTTTTTTTCCATTTTTGTATTTCATGTGACGGGAAGGGAGGACATCTTTCAAAAAATACCTGGCTAATTGCGTGTAGCTTACATGGCTGAGCTTTGCCTAGATTATTGAGACAGCTTATGTTTTAGTCGATCGAATAATTGATTCTTCTCAGAGCAGCCTCATAATGTTTCCCTTCATATTATCTATGAGTTGTAAATTCAGTGCATGCATATGTTAGAGATCTTCTTATGTTTACGGTTCTTGTCTTTAGGTTTTCTTAAGATATATAGGGCTAGAAAGCCAGAGAATATAATACCTTCCTGCTAGATGGATAATTGTTTGGGACATAGTTCTTTCACTCAGTGAAGCATATTGGCGTAAGTTACTGAAAAAACACTATAATGTAGTGCCCGTGCTTGTTTTCAGTGAGTATGTGGAACCAAACCTAATTTAGACAGTGCAAACTATCCATACAGAGTATGTTTCAAGTAGTTATGAAATATTGACTGATAATTTATTTGCTTGTATTTCACTGTGTGCCATGGTAATGGTGCTATAGATATGATTTCTATAAATGCTTTTTCTGCACTTGGATTGCTGATATTAACATCTATCTCATTTTCCTTCGTGATTTCAGGTAGACAAAATTTCTCAAGTTGATGTAAACGCAGAGATAATATTCAACTGCCAAATGGGGCGTGGAAGGACAACCACTGGGATGGTGATTGCAACTTTGATCTACCTCAATCGGATAGGAGATTCTGGTAGTCCTTGTTAGTTTAACGCATAATACTTTGCCTTCATGGCATAAGGAAAACAAATGGTTACTATTCTTGATTCCAATATATACTGTTTGTCTTGATATAATGTCATTGCCAAAATATCGTTACATGCTACTAAGAAGAAAAGTTACATGAAATGAGTTCCTCTATCTTTTGTTCTTCAATTAAGCTTGCCACATAAACTTAGGTTGATGTCTCTATAATGGTCCTTGTAAAACCATGGTTTTATTTTGTGTCCCAATTGCTGGACGGATGGGGAGAACATAACGTTAACTGATGATAGGATGAAGAGTAAAGTCCATTGTTTTCTTGGCTCTAAAATGGTATAGTTTAACTGTTTAAGGTCATTCATGGGTTTTATCCCTCCAAACAAATGAGGATCCCTCTGTATAGATGCTTCCTATGCAATGTTTCTCTGTCTCCCTCTCTCTCATAAAAATTTTTTTTAAGTGATATTTCCTGTTTTTGGCATGAAGGTATCCCAAGGACCAACTCAATTGGAAGGGTTTTGGATTCCGCTTCTAATGTCACAGTCAATTTGCCAAATTCAGAGGAAGCAACTCGAAGAGGAGAATATGCGGTTATAAGAAGCTTGATTCGGGTTTTAGAGGTAATTGATATTACTTGTATTGCGATCCTGTGGTTGATTCTTTGATGTGGTTACTATGTCAACTGACACTATATGTTTAGGGTGGTGTTGAAGGGAAGAGACAGGTCGACAAAGTCATTGACAAGTGTGCATCCATGCAGGTATGGCATGACAAAGTCACCTAATGCATTCACCAGCCTGTATATTTCCATTACATTCCTGATTGGATTGGTGAATACTTTGCAGAAGATCTCTATGAGTTCGGTTCGTCTTTCATTTTCTAAATTTTTCTGTGAAATTTGTTTGCAGAATTTACGCGAGGCCATAGCCACCAATCGCAATAACATTTCACGTCATCCTGATGAGAAGAAGAGGGAGGCATCACTTTCAACTTTTGTAGAGTACTTGGAAAGATACTACTATCTCATATGTTTTGCTGTATATATCCATTCAGAAAGAGAGGCATTGCGCTCTAGTTCTTTGGGTCGATGTACTTTCGCTGATTGGATGAAAGCGAGACCAGAACTTTATAGCATAATTCGCAGGTGAAATATTGATCCTATGTCACATTTGGACATTCAGATTGAAGGTTTTGCTGGAGACAAATATGATGATGATGAGATTGCATGAAATCTTAAAACTTTTGGTCAGATGCATGTGTTAGATTAATTAGATATTAATCCACGCCTTTATCGAACAGTTTAAGCTTTTAGCGCAGTTGGTAGGGGTCTCACAAAATCTCTTATGGTATCGGAGCCAGGAGATCTTGAGTTCAAATCTTTATAGGCCCCTATTTGCCTCTCCAATTATATATTTCCACGCGTAGTACTAGGCAAAAAGACTAGATTAAGCATGAGGGGGAGTGTTAAAGTAATTAGATATTAATCCATGTCTTAATCTAACAGCTTAAGCTTTTAGAGCAATTGACAATGGTCTTACAAAATCTCACAGCATTTATGCTAATAGATTTAATTGTTAGAGAAAAGTTAAGTTCTCTGTGCATTTGTTGACCTTTTCTTAAGGTCAGGATAGTCAGTGAGTGTGATGCAGATCTCTCTTTTTGGATAGGAAAGTGTACGTACCTTTCAGTTTCCTAGTTTCTGCCTTCTTGCATTGAGCATTAACTTATCTCTACCAGTCACTTTACTGGGTCAGCTTTGAGTTTGACCTCGGGGAATATGCTTGGTTCATTTGCTCATCCCAGCTTCTGGGTTGGCTTTTTGATTGCAAAACTGATATTAGGAGAGTTTTTCTCATCATGCTCAATTTTCCTTGGTATGGTTTAAGGCATTCGATTTATTGCTAGGCTGTTGAAAGTGAAACTGCACCAAGCAAATGAGGCATCGAGTGTATAAATCAAGGCTCTAGCTAGAACAATATTATCAGGATATCTTTCTAAAATGTCTGATAGGTCTAATTTCAGTCTTGATTATACAAACATTATGGGCTTCTCTGTGGGCAGCTTTTTCTAATATTAACAAGTCTTACAGCCTGCTCTTTCTATAACAATGGTTTTGTAGATTGCTCAGAAGGGACCCAACGGGTTCACTTAAATATGCAAGCTTGAAGCCATCTCTTATGAAGATGGATGAATCAGCTGATAGCCGACCTTCTGAGATGGCTGTGGTTGCTGCCAGGAGAAAAGGGGAGGTTCTTGGCAGTCAAACTGTTTTGAAAAGTGATCACTGTCCTGGTTGTCACAACTCAAGTTTACCAGAGCGAGTGGAGGGTGCCCCTAATTTCAGAGAAGTTCCTGGGTTTCCTGTTTATGGAGTTGCGAATCCAACTATTGATGGCATAAGATCAGTCATACGGAGGATTGGTAGTGGCATATGTGGGCGCCCTGTCTTTTGGCATAATATGAGAGAAGAACCTGTGATTTACATCAATGGAAAGCCATTTGTTCTTCGTGAAGTAGAGAGACCATACAAGAATATGCTGGAATACTCGGTATGAGTAACTTTCTTGCTTATCGTTTTGCACATTGCATGACAACAAGTGAATAATGACAATCTTTCGGTTAACATCTTGCTCTGATGGATGTGGTTATTGTAATAAGTTGCATAAATGAAATGCCCTTGTAATGATTTGAATATCAACAAAGACCCTTCCAGGGTTAGTACAATGCACAGTTCTGCCATATGTCACATATGCACACAGCCGAGCACAACAAGCATGTGTCATTACTGGAAAAAAAGTGTGGAGAACTAATGTATATTGGTTTCTTACAAAAACTTCGTAGCTATGAGTTGGTGTTTCCTGTTGCGTTAAAACAGGTGACTACGACTGTTTTCTCTTACATTTAATATGTATGGGACACCTATTAGTTGTCTAATATTCATCTCTATGGAATTGTTGTGATATGTATGTACTGTCAAAAATGTAACTAAACAAGGTGCTAGTAAAACCGTGTTTTTTTTTGTTACGAGTGTTCCTTCACTTTCTTGATTGTACTAAACTGATGTGCATTCAGGGAATTGACCGAGAGAGAGTCGAGAAAATGGAAGCTCGGTTGAAAGAAGACATACTTAGAGAAGCTGAAACATATGGGGGTGCTATCATGGTTATTCATGAAGCAGACAATGGGGAGATATTTGATGCTTGGGAACATGTAGATTCTTCTTCTGTGCAGACACCTCTTGAAGTGTTCAAAAACTTGGAATCTGATGGCTTCCCTATTGAGTATGCACGGGTGCCCATAACTGATGGTAAAGCTCCGAAAAGTTCCGACTTTGACACAGTGGCGATGAACATCTCTTCTGCCTCCAAGGACACAGCATTTGTTTTCAATTGCCAGGTTAGGCTTCAAGCTGCTTCTTTGAGTTCTTGTGACAAGGAATTTAATCAAATGTCATAAACTATTTTGCTAGATTTTTCTAATATTAACTTATTGTCTCTGTGGCATTAATAGATGGGCAGAGGAAGGACGACAACAGGAACTGTGATTGCTTGCCTTCTGAAACTCAGAATCGATTATGGTAAACCAATTAAAATCTTGTTTGACGATGTGAAGCAGGAAGAGGTGGATGGTGGCACCTCAAGTGGTGAGGAGAATGGTGGTAATGGTGTTGCCTCTACTTCTCCAGTGTCTAAACAGAAATTTAGTGAGGAACAAGGTCGTACTTTTGGCATAAATGATATTGTGCTGCTATGGAAGATAACTAGACTTTTTGACAATGGTTTGGAGTGCCGTGAAGCCTTAGATGCTATCATTGATCGATGTTCTGCTCTGCAAAACATACGTCAAGCTGTTTTAGAGTACAGAAAGGTATTCAACCAACAACATGTTGAGCCTAGAGAAAGGCGAGTGGCACTGAATCGCGGTGCTGAATATTTGGAGAGATACTTCCGCTTGATTGCATTTGCAGCATATCTAGGGAGTGAAGCATTTGATGGTTTTTGTGGACAAGGAGAAATGAAAATGACATTTAAGACTTGGCTACATCAGAGACCAGAAGTTCAAGCAATGAAATGGAGTATCAGATTAAGGCCTGGACGATTTTTTTCTGTTCCTGTATGTTGTAACCTTCTTTTATTTAATGTATGAACTGTAGATTAAAATTTTCATAATCCTACTGCATTGTTGTCTCATGGTATGTTATTTATTTTTTATTTTAATACGCAGGAGGAGTTGAGGGCATCACAAGAGTCCCAACATGGAGATGCAGTAATGGAGGCAATGGTCAAATCCCGTAATGGTTCTGTCTTGGGTAAAGGCTCCATCCTCAAAATGTACTTCTTCCCTGGTCAGAGAACTTCTAGCCACATACAAATTCACGGTGCACCACATGTTTACAAGGTATGTTGTAGAGCCAGCTACTCAAAAATCAATTTTAGTATCCATTACCATGGATGAGGTCAGCATAAGCAACAGTACCTTATTCTTGTGGATCTATGCTGTCCATTGGCTTTTCTTTAGTGGTAGCTTGCATATGAAAGCGTGAAGCTCTAAAGCATTGAATTTATACATGGATAATTTAACACTCTTTGTATATGTCGAAAGACTCTATGAATCAATTCAAGTTATTTCTTCTCTTGAATTTTTTTGCTTAAAGCATAACTGGACTGTTTGTTCTTGAGATTTGGTGTTACGCTATGATTGTTTGAAGATGGAAAAATTTTACATAGAGATGTAGTATGCTAGTGTTTGACTTTGACCTAAGTAGTCTGGTTTATTGTCTGCCACTGAACATCTTTGTGAAATACTAGTCTGCATTGAATGTACCTTAACTGTTTTTTCGAACGTTGAGGTCATCAACAAGTTCAAACTTGGAAAGCAGTTGTCATGTCTTATGGAGGCTTGGTTGTGGTTATTGCCTTCTCTTTGACATGGACATATATGGTTTAGTTCAACACAATCCACTTATTATGGGAAGCTTCAACTGACCTTTCTGGGCCCCGAGGGAAGTAACTTTAATATCACTGGCACTCACTGTATCTCCCCTCTATTTGTTAAACTCAGCATTTCTCTTGTCTCAGTGATTTATTCATGGTGTGACTAACATGGTCAACTGTGGGTCTCTGGACTGATTCATGAAAGATGGGCTAGAGGCTGGCTAACTCCAGTTCCTTTTCCAAGTCGGAAAGCCTAATCCTTTCTCCAGGGGTATACTTAAGCAAAACTTGCATGAATGCTATTATTATTAGCTCATATGTGAGAACATTTCTTGAAATATATATTCATCATCAATTTTAAGCTAACATCTGTATTTGCTTTAGGTGGATGGGTATGCTGTGTTTAGCATGGCAACTCCAACAATTGCTGGTGCGAAGGAGATGTTAGCATATCTTGGTGCCAAGCCCGCTGCAGGAGTAACATCTCAGAAAGTGATAATAAGTGATCTTAGGGAAGAGGCGGTTGTTTACATAAATGGCGCGCCGTTTGTCCTCAGGGAATTAAATAAACCTGTTGATACACTTAAGCATGCCGGCATCACTGGCCCAGTGGTGTGTTATCATGTCACATGTCCATTGTTCTAAAAATTAGACATAAGCAAAGGTAACTCTAGATTTAGCTGATATTGTGCAGGTGGAACACATGGAAGCACGGCTCAAAGAAGATATATTGTTTGAGGTCCAGCAGTCCAGTGGGAAAATACTCCTACATCGTGAAGAATATGACCCTACATCGCATCAGTCGAGTGTCCTAGGATACTGGGAGAACATCCTTCCTGATGATATTAAGACACCGGCTGAAGTGTATGCTTCTCTGAAGGATGAAGGTTATAATATCACTTACAGGAGGATACCATTGACCAGAGAGAGAGAAGCTCTAGCTTCTGATGTCGATGCTGTCCAATACTGTAAAGATGAGTAAGTGCCAATTCTTGGCTTACATCTTTTCTAAATCTGTTTTGAGGTAACGAGTTTACTGGTTGATAGTAATGTGCATTCTGTTGACTGGTTTGCTTAAAATAGCGAAGTGTTAGATGAGGCCTAAAAACACTGGGTAAGCTGCAATAGATTTTCCTTATAAATGGTAACGATAAAAAATAAAGTGCTTTTGTGTGCTTGATTTTGGAATAAATGCATTGGAAGTAGAATATTTTGGAAAGTCAGTTCCAAGTACTAAAAATTTAAGGACACATTTGTTTTCTTCACTTTGATTAAAGGTTGACTTAAGGTTTCAAGATGTGGGACACAGTGGCTGTGGCAAATTGATTACATTACAAACTTTGTTATGATTATCTGGTGATTGCAACGACATGGTACAAAATGTTTCTCTTTTAGTCCGTTCTACTTTATGTGGATCATGGAAAGGCTTCTTCAATATTGTTCCTGCTATTTTTCCTTTTTGGTTTTCTTAATACAGAAAGAATTTGTAATACAGGGACAATTTTTCTTGTGCAGCTCTGCAGGCTGTTATCTTTATGTTTCTCACACAGGCTTTGGAGGAGTGGCATATGCAATGGCAATTACTTGTATTAAACTTGAGGCAGAGACTAACTGTGATCTAAAGGTGTCGCAACCGCTGGCTGATGCAGTTGGAGAGAACTTATGTAGGACTTCTGAAGACGGGGCACTCAAGATGGATGATTATGGAGACATACTGAACCTTACAAGAGTTCTGGAACATGGTCCAAAGAGCAAAGCAGAGGTTGACACTATAATCAATAGGTATACTCTCTTGTAGGTAGAGGTGGCAAAATGGGTCAAAGACCCATATTTTAACCCATATTTGATAATATGGGTCATAAATGGGTTAGCTTAAAAAGTTAGTTGGGTCAAAAATGGGTCACTTAACATTTAAAATTAATATTTTGATTATTTTCATATTTTTTTTAACAATACAGGTCGGGTCGTGTATGGGTCGGGTTGGGTATGTGTCAACATATTTACACTACATGAATATGGGTCAAAACGGGTTAAATGGGTCAAATATGGTCCGACCCATATTTGACCCAACCCAAACCTGACCCGACCCACCCATTTGACACCCCTTTGAACACGAGCCAGTGTGAATGCTGTGAGGTTGTTTGTATGTTAGCACATTTTCCTAAAGGAATGTGTTACTGTCCATTTTCTCAGGAATAACAATAGTTGGCTGTGTTTCAGGGAAACATCTTCTGCAGTATTTAAGTTCATTTTGACTTATCTTTTTCATATTTTTCTTGCTTCTTTTTTTACTTTTTCATGATGCTAAATATTTAAAACTTAAACAGATGTGCAGGTGCTGGGCATTTACTAGATGATATCCTTTACTATAGGAAGGAATTGGAGAAGTTGTCTGTCCATGACGATGAAAAACGATCGAATCTCATGGATATGGGTATAAAGGCTTTAAGGTATCCCCTCGGAGGGCTTTAGGCATGTTTGGTTTTGTTTGTTTGTTTTTGGTTTGCAAGCCATGGCCATGTTCAGTACTGCTTCATTTGGTGTTCCTGTTCTTAAATTTATCAAACTTGTTCAACATTGCTTTCGTGAATTTCCACCTAGAGAATATCACTCATGAATTATCTCCTAACACGATGGCCTATTGGATCGTTGCCCTACTGGACTGTAAAATCAAGTAAACGGGGGAATGGGGCGAACTTATTTTCATAGATTAAACAAGTTTTTAATGGTTTCATGATTTCTATGACTGTCCTCATGCTGCTGTCCACTGGTTGGGAGTAGCATTAGAATTCTTCTTGTGCCTAGTGGCGAGCATGAAGAATTGACAATGTGACTGACATCTTGATTTTGCAGGAGGTATTTTTATCTCATCACATTCCGATCGTACCTCTACTGCACTTCGGCAGCTGCAACAACATTTACATCCTGGATGGATGCAAGACCTGAACTCGGGCATCTCTGTAATAACCTGAGGATAGATAGATAGATTTTGAAGGCCGCATGGCCTTTCGCAGGAAGATAATGTTGTATAGTCCATTAATTGCCATGTAGATCTGTATCATTCCCTCTTCTCTTGTGGAACTGTAGAGATAAGAAAAGGTCCAGGAAAAATGCAGTTGCGAGAACGTTCTTGCTCAGCATATCTTTCCCCCCGTTAGATGTACATAAAAATGAATGTCAGTGCGGCTGCTTTCATCAGATGTTTCGTGGAACATTAACCTGTTATTATGGGGATACTAGAAAAACAACAAATGAATGTTGACACCGTTACTCAAAGCATGTCACTGTCGGTTGTGCCAAGGGTTCTGTTCTTTCAGCTTTTGTTCGATTATTTGAGGAGGTAACAGGAGGATCTCTTTCTTCTGCTGAAAACCCTTTACTCGCGTTACCTGTTCTACAAGTTGGAACTGCATACCTTTTTTGAGTGTGAAATAGCATCAGACTCCTGCAATAGATTCTTGTCGGGCTTTGACACAAAGGTAATGTTTCCTCCTGCGACTATCGAACATACAAATCGGTTCTCTGCATTGGTCATTGCGGAGTAGATGGTCTCGACTCTCGGGGTGCGTTGTCTCGGTGGTTAGTGCAGCAGTAGGAGTAAGCTGGTAGTAGAAAGGGGAGGAGAGGAGAGCCAGGATAAGACCTTGGTCTTGCTTATGGTCTTCCTACGACAACAGAGCAAGGAGCGCCGATTGTCGTGCCGGCTTGATGGCATCAGGCCCCATCTTATTTCCGATTTTGCTTGCATGCTCTTGCCTATGCCCACCTTCAGATATCTTTGACAAGCACCATGCCCACCTTCAGATACCTTTGACAAACAGAAAATCTGAGCGTTAAGGACTTTGCCGTGGTTGCTGGTTACTCTGCAAACATCGTCCTAATAATCGACGCATCCATTCAAATTGTACCATTAGAAAGATAGGACGCTCCGTGATCTGGGTCATCTGAGAAGTTGGGTTCATTCGTATTTGGCGAATGATTTACTAAGGACACAAAAGGAGAAAGATATTCAGCTCGTGGTCAAAAGAAATAATGAAATAACCGTTTGCAGATCTAGCTGGAAAGCGATGATGGGGAGTCGTTTTTGCCTTCCTTTTTTGAAAATTTCCTCCTTTTTTATATTCTGTCCGTTCGTTCGTTCGTTCTTCTTCTTCCTTTTTGGGGGGGTGTGAAATGAAAGCACATGCAAAATGTAGAAGGTAGATGAAGTTGTTGATGAAAACAGAAACCCTGAGAAAAGGGAAACGCCGCAGGACTCGGTTTACTAGCGTCATCACGTAAACCCAAGAGAGGATATCCGAGCACACCCAACAAACGTCGGCTTTCCCCAAAAGCTGCTTCGGAATCTCGAAAACTTGACATGGTTTCATGCATTTCTTTGCGAGAGAGAGAGAGAGGGGTTGTCTTTTAAAAACTGAAAAAGTCGATGGTTTTGTTGCCAGAGCCATTCCTTGCTCCATCTACGGGCAACTCTGCTTCTGTCTCCTGTCTCTCTCTCTCTCTCTCTTTCTCTCTCTGTTCCATTTGTTAAAATAGAGAAGTATAGCTTTGCTTCCACGGTCACAAGCTTCCGTTGATGCTCTTGTTCACTTCTTAGTCCAGGTAGGAACTATCATCTTCATCAAGAGTTTGATACGTCCCTGATGCCATTAGCGAAACTCTGTTTCATTCTATCCTTCTGTTCTTGTTTCTTTTGGGTTACCAGTGTTTAGTGGCAACTAACAGATAATGATGGGGGTGACTTTTTTTTTTAAATTATTTGTACGCTTTTGATTCATGGAAGAAATGATAATCTCCATTCCCTATAGGAACTCATAGTTGGAAAGTTCGTGGTGCCGATATTGCAGAAGATTTTCAACTTGATCTAAAAGGGCTTCCTTTTGACTTCGATTTGTCCTCTGAAGTTCATTTGAGGAACGGAGGAGCACCCCGGTCGCGAAGTCCACCATTTGACTTCGAAGCTGCCTCGATATCTTCTCGTTGAAGGAAGAGTATGGAAATGCTGGGCTCCTGCTGCACTCGACACTCGAAGTTGCCATCAGGCCACAATAAGTTTCTATCTTCGTCACTCTTTGGCATGGCTTTGGATGATGTACATCCGAGCAAGAGAGCAATCGGTGTTCGGTTAGGAAACTACAATCATGTAACGAAATTCTGCGCTCTATCTGATAGACCACCGGTGAACTCTACTCTGGCGGATGTTGTTAAAGAACTCAAGGTAAATTAATGCATACCTCGTCCTTTTCCTCGTCACTGGGGCTTCTTTAATCTTTACGTGTGTCACGCTAATTCGCTGTATCATCATTATCTTAATTTTTGGTGGTTCAAGTTCTCAACTAGTATTATGGGTAGGCATGTCTCTGTAATAGCGTGCAGTTCTTTGAGATGTTTGCTTTTTGTCTCTCCCAGAAGAAATGGTCATTTCGCTTTCTTGATGTGGCAACCTGCGAGATGATAACTATTTGGGATTTCTGATTACCTTTTACTAGGATTATAGGATGAGATGCGTTTCTTATCTCATCTTATGGTTACTTCTCTACGTTTACCTATGCAAATATTTAGTGGGTTCTTCTCTGACCGCAAGTCTGATGCAGACACTTCAGACACCGATAATTCCAGTGCCAGAAGCAGACCCGAAGACTGTTGCCTCTATAATATTAGGCGGCGGAGCTGGGACTCGGCTTTTTCCTTTGACTAAAACAAGAGCTAAGCCTGCTGTAAGCGAACTTCAGATTGCTTTAGACCACGTCTGCTCTTGAAATTGTAATCTATTTAATTCCCTTAATGATGTCACTACTCCTTTTGCTTCAAGGTACCGATCGGTGGATGTTACCGGCTAATTGATGTCCCAATGAGTAACTGCATCAACAGTGGGCTAAACAAGATTTATATTCTTACTCAATTCAATTCTCAGTCCCTCAATCGCCATATAGCTCGTACTTATAATTTGGGAAGTGGAATGAACTTTGGTGATGGATTTGTTGAAGTACGTTGTAATGTACCTAAAATCTATATATTCCTAGTTTTTGCCGATTTTTTTCTCCTTGGTACGATCGAAGTCCGACAACTTGCAATCAATTGGAATGTTTAGTTTACTGGAGTGGGATCATGAGGGAAACCAACTTTCAAGTGTCTTTTCTGATTATGGTGGTAGGTATTAGCGGCCACTCAAACGCCAGGTGAATCTGGAAAGAAGTGGTTTCAGGGCACAGCGGATGCTGTAAGACAATTTGCCTGGCTGTTTGAGGTAGGTACTTCTCTACTGCATTTAGGGCTAAATTTGATTCCCCATCATTTCAACATCTGAGTGGTTTTCCTTGTTAATTCTGGAAGGATGCCAAGCATAGACACATAGAGAACATTCTGATATTATGCGGAGATCATCTCTACAGAATGGACTACATGGATTTTGTGCAGGTCAAGCCATGACTTCCCTATCTAGTATCCACCGTAAATTTTCAACATCAGTTGATATTTATTGGCTTTTACTGAGTTTATTGCAAATAATGATTCTTCCATGCAGAAGCATATAAGTTCTGGTGCTGACATATCCGTTTCATCTCTCCCCGTGGATGACAGGCAAGTTTAAAAGAAGCATCTTCCTAGGCCTCACGCCTGATGTTTATTATACCAAAATAACTGAGAGATTAACTCTTATCAGGGTGTTTTACTCTTCCCACTTTCGTGCAGTCAAGCTTCCGACTTTGGGTTGATAAAGATCGATGAATCAGGACGGATAAAGCAATTTCTTGAAAAACCGAAGGGTGCAGACCTGAGATCAATGGTTGCCTTATTTTCTTTAGTTTCAATTTTTTCCCTCGGTAACTGGTGCTCTAATATTCATCTACTTCATTCTGTCGTTATTTCAATTTTCCCTTGTCACAGAGAGTAGATACAGCAATTCCGGGATTATCTGCTCAAGATATGAAAAGATTCCCCTACATTGCATCAATGGGTATATACCTGTTCAAAACGGATGTCTTGTTGAAGCTTCTCAGGTGACTATATCTCACCTAACGAATCTAATATGCTTTTTCATGTTCGTTTTCTTCATAGAAAAGGCGGGACTTTTATTGCGCCTAACAGTTCATTTAAAGAGAAGCATTTGAACTTCAAAGATGACTTCTCTGTCTTGAGATGAGATACATCACTAAACGCGTCCAACATAAAGAGTCAATTTACTTTCTCTTACTGCTAGTCTGGCACTGAGACTCGACGTGATTAACTCAAATGCACGCATCACATGGTTAAGTAGGTAATGTGTATGGTTGTTCAATTTTTGTCTTCTTCAGACAGGACTATCCAACAGCCAATGATTTTGGATCAGAAGTCATTCCGATGGCTGCGAGAGAGTATCATGTCCAGGTACACTCTGTGACACCATTTCATCCACAAACTTCTTTTTGACTGTCCACTAAAAACTTTGCCGTTTTTCATTCTAAGTTAAGAGGCCTGATGGTGAACTTGTAAACCTTTAGCATGATCATCTAATTGTTTACTGATATTGTGGATATTGCATATTGAGATTGCTTGTCTGATTAAAATTTTACGAAGTAAATATCATTGACGTTCTCTCTTGTTGTGCAATTAGACATCCTTATGAATTTTCATTGCTCATTTGGAAGTAGGCTTATCTGTTCGATGGATACTGGGAAGACATTGGAACAATCAAGTCCTTCTTCGATGCAAACTTGGCGCTCACAGATCAGGTACTTCACATTCCATATATGCCCACCCACAGATTTCGTCAAGTAAACAGTGCAATAATTCACGTTCAACATTTGCTGACTCTGAAGCCTCCCAAATTTCACTTCTATGATCCGCAAAAACCAATCTTCACGTCTCCTCGATTTCTACCACCAACAAAGATAGAGAAGTGCCAGGTACAGCTTTAAAGTAAACAGATAGAAGTAGATGAATAAGACTGAGTTCTCGAATCATATTCTGTCTTGATCATGCAGGTCATTGATTCTATAATATCGCACGGCTGCTTTTTAAGGGAATGCAGCATTCAACATTCTATCGTGGGAGTTCGTTCAAGATTGGAATACGGTGTAGACATGAAGGTGAGTTTTTCTTCCAACCTCTTTTTGGATACTAGGGAAATTGTAAACAACCAGGTATTCTCCTTCTGTGATGTTGAATGGAGTAAACATAAGTTGAAACAGGCTTAAGTCACATTATGCAGGACACAATGATGATGGGTGCCGATTATTACCAAACAGAGGCTGAGAGAGCGGCCTTCCTGGCCGAGGGAAAAGTTCCAATTGGCGTAGGCAGAGACACAAAGATCAGGTGAATAAATGCTTTCGCACAACGAGAGTTTCTTTGAATTTCAGTTTTGATCCTTCTTGACATCGTCCTGCAGAAACTGCATAATTGACAAGAACGCGAGAATCGGAAAGAATGTAGTGATAGCGAACAAGGGTGTAAGTGACTCTACCTCATGCAGAATTGTCCTCTTTAAACATGAAGCTTTCCAAAGTGTGAATCGTCAGACCAAGCAATCACCCTCTTGTTTATCACAAAAATGGATATCTGCAGAATGTGACGGAGGCTGATCGACCATCTGAAGGGTTCTACATTCGATCCGGAATCCCTATTATCCTTAAAAATTCTATAATTTCTGATGGGACAACCATTTAGAAATGTTCTTTAACAAGTGAGGCCAATAGGGAGCATTAAAGTGCATGAAGCTGCATGCGACCTGTGTCATGGCGCGGCGCGAAGGAAATATACGACCACCTAACCAGATTCTGTACATTCCAATCAATTTTGGAATCGGATACTCGTGTAATTGGACGTTTGGGAATTTTTTTGGCCATGATTCGAGCAGATGATGCAATAAAACTCACAGAGAAATGTTCATGAGGACGACTTCTCCCTGTCTGGGAGATACATGTTCATGAAGAGTCAGCTCTCTTCTTTCTGCATAGCTGGGTAGTATACTAGCCAGATGCCTACCTAGGACCATATTTATTATATTGTACTAATTGTTGGAGCCGACCTAAATTTTCTAAAAATAGTACAATAATTTTTGAATAATTATCGGGACAGCGATGCAAATGCATAGTTCACAAACTTTGGCCCGATGCTCAATAAGGTCCGTGAACTTTAGACAAATATGTAATGTAGTCCATGAATTTTCAATCTATTCAACCTGGCTGTTGAACTTTTGGTATATATTGAAATTAGTCCTTAAAGCATATGAAAATATTCACTATTCTTCTTCCATTAATTTAAATTCAAGTATTTTCATAGGGATTGGTTTAAACATGTACGAAGAGTTTATGAATCACATTGAACAAATTAAAAGTTTAGGGACCACATTACACATTGAGTTAAAGTTCAAACACCGCATTGAATAAATTGAAAATTTATAGATAACATTGTATATAAGGCCAACGTTCAAGAACCATTTGTGTCATTTTCTTTCTAATTATAACAAAATGAGACAAAAATAAACAATAATTAAAAAGTGAATTTTTTTATATAATTTTCCTTATAAAAACCAAATTAGATTTTTTGTACTAAAAGACGAAAAATACTTTTTAGTTCATATTCATGGTTTACCCAAATATAAAAAGAAAATTGCTATTTCTTGGAAAATTATTTTCTAGAAAATATTTTTTCTGAAATGTCACATGTTTGATGAAACAAACAGAACCATAAGATCACATATTCTTCGGTCAACATGTAAGTTGTTGTCTTGATCGTTATCTTTGGGAAAAATGACATGTAATAATATAATAATACGCTATAATCGTTTATTTGTGAAAACATTTTGTTATGTTATGTCTTAATATATTATTGAGCTCTTTTACAATTATAAGGTATCGTGTTATATGACCTTTTCCATTATCCTTTACCATCATATAATTATGTAATATGCATTATCATGTCATATACAGCTCTTCTGGCTTGATTGGTTCTTAAAAGAATGTGCATGCATTGATGGGTAAATAATTATGATTTGCTGATTTTTTATTTATCGTATTTAGATCATGTTAAATTTGTGTTTGTTAAATAGCGGCTATCATGTGATGTGACATTCAATCGGTATTGTCTTTTGTGCACCATTTTGAGATTTAATACCAAAATATGCATAAAAATTAAAAATGCCTCATTCGATATATGCATTTGTTTAGATATTTCTTACCAACATATGTATAGAATTAGAGATGCAAATTTGGATGCCAAAATATGCATAAGGACTAGAGATGCAAAATGTGAGAGTTGCGAGAATAAAAAAATTGCTGAAAGTGTTCATTAAAAACACTTTATTAGGTAAATCTCTCGATCATATAGCACAATATTGCATGAACTTTACCCATTCATATATATTAATAAACACTTAATGATAATGGCGATTAAGACACCAAACGTTCACGTCGAATGTGACTGATATCGATAAAATAACTCTATATTGCCCTTAAATTCTCCATAACACAATTCCCACTGCTTTGAAGCGGCGAACCAATATATGTTTCACACAATTACATGAAAAAAATAGGGTGATTCATCTTATTCTTATTTCCTCTATCTTCGTCGTCTTCTCATCGTGTGAGAGACGACATCCTGCGAGACTGTCGAGCGATGACGCTGGCTGTGGAAGGGCTCTGCTCCAATATGACTTCATACTCGTCGCCAAAGCTATCCATGCCTTGAGCAAACAGCTGCCAAAAGAGGCCGCTAGCGCACGACCCTCCCTTGCTTGCACTGGCGTAGATCGCTTTGTACAGTTTCTCGAAATAGCTGTCCTTCTTTTCTACGGTGTAATTCGATGACTTGCCGAATTCGCTGAGTACGATCGGCTTCTTGAGGATGGCATCGGAGTCTTGAATGTGGGCTTGAACCCACTTGTCCACAAATGCAGCTCGCTCTTCCTCACTTGCATTAGGCAACCTGTCGAGAAAAAAACTTCAATTGGCCAGGAAAAGTAGAAACAATGTGACGGCTGCAACTTTCAACGAAGCGCCAGGAGGCTGCTCGAGGGATAGGAGGGCATGTTTTGATTTTTACCATGATTCGGGGTAAAAGTGTATCGGGCGAAGTCAACCTGGGGAACTTGGTTGTTGGTGATGAAATTAGTCCCGACAAGCAAACCGTTGGGATTGATCTGCTGCTTCCCTGGAACTGATTGCCCATAGAGCCCTTCGAGTCCAATTTCCAGCATATGATTACTATCGATCGACTTCACGTGCGCCGCCATTTCGCTCACCCAGTCCTGAACAAGCTAAATGAACTGATTAATGGCAGGACTAGCAAATCATTACAAAGCAATGCCCCTCGATTCAATCTGAATCTCCGCATGAATTCGATGCTGTGAATAGAATACAATCAGAGAATCACTTGCTTTGATACAGCCTATGGTTCATGTCACTTACAAAATCATGAATGCGATGTTTTATTCAGGAAATTGCAGTCATGTGAGATTTGAAAACGACACGGACTAGTAATGTCACTAGGACAAAAATAAGCAAAAAGGCATCGTTGCTAACCATTGCTTACTGTTAAAAATGACTTCAGCAGATCTTTCTATTTTCTTTCTTCCGCATCACGTCGATAAGATATCCAAAAATCTTTCACCTTTTGGGCGAAGAAATTGGTGACTTTACTCTTCAAGTGGATGAATTCCAGTAAAGAACGAAACGTGCCCAAACAGAAGCGAATTCTCATTTCAACATGGTGACATCTACTCATTATTGATTTTCTAGATTGAAGTCTTCCTCCTACGTCCATTCTGGTCTTCTGATATCATTAGGCTGTACAAAGTTGCGGTTTCGATTTATGATGAGAAAGCGGAGGCCCCCATCATCGTAGAGTTTCGCTGAGACAATTCTTCGATGATGATGCTGTGATGTTGCTTCCTTCGCGTATTCATTGCAGACAAGGTAAAAATGTCGCAAACTCCTTATTGATTGGCACTACCTATCTCCAAATGTTCTATTGACTCTGTCTATCACGTCCACAAATTTATATAGATTAAACAGAGATCGAGAGAGAGGGACCTGAAGAGTTTTGCCAGAGGTGTCGGACTGGCAAGTTGGCTCGTTGATGAGTTCCCATGCAAAGATGGTGGGATCGTCCTCGTACGCCACTCCCGTTATTGTGTTCTTTCTCGTGAGCACTGCCTGCAATTTCATCACACCACCACCGAGTTTTTGTTCGTTTTTGTTATTGACCATCAAATACGGAAACAAACAGAGATTCCTGATTAGTCCTAGGATGTCTACAAAGGACTCCGTTCGCCACGTGTCAAGCTTAATCTTGGACATAAATTTCCGGTTTCATCATAAAGGCTTTCCTAATTCAGGTAATCTTGATTTATTTCCTCTGTTAAAAGAAATACTCTTGCTCATGTTTCGGCATGAATCCCTTCATTTTCACCTTCGTATCAGGAAATACCAAATGGGAAAAAAAGACGCAGATTCTCATGACTCCTGTATCAGCCGAAATGAACCTTTCATCAATCTCAGGGACAGTATGTTAAAAATCGGGGTGTTGCTGGTCTCTGTGTCTGAACTGAATTCATGTACATATAGAAGAACCAAAAGCACTGACACCCAGACCTTGATATGATTCTTGTAATAACCCTTGGTGACGAAGTTAGAGAAGAACTCATCATCATTGCTCAAGGACTGTCCACTGTTCCGAGCGCACTGCACATATTGATCCCTTCCTCCATAGGCATTCCAGTTGTTCACCAAGCTCAGAATCAGATACACTCCATTTTTCCGAGCTTCAGATACCACAAAGTCCAATCCCTAAACAAGAACATTAATCGCGCGAATCTCTGTGAGGTATCTAGATTTATACTCGGCGGATGCCGCAAGGGGAAAATATTTACGCTTTTACCTCGAACATGTCTTCGTCGTAGACGCCGGGAGAGGTCTGGAGGGCCTGGTGGACGCCATCGCTGAAGGCCCAAGTCCTGGCGATGTTCATCCCATACTTGGCAGCCTCCTGGAACACGCTCGAGACCTTGTCCCGGGTGGACGGCTCCGATGCCATGTACATCATCCAGTACGCATTGAATCCGTTCAGGTACAGCGGCTTCCCATTCACCACGAAATGTGTCCCGTTTGACCACACGAACCCGCTTTCCCCGACCCCATCAACCACGGCCTCGCAGTTCACCCCGATGAGGAGTGCCGCTAGAGCCAGGACTACAAACTTTAGGCACATTTCTTTCGTTTCTCTGATTTAGGTGACGATACTTTTGTGCATGTGGATTGTATTTCTGGATTTGGGGAGAGAGAGGAAATGCACTAGTGAATGTGTGGACGTGGTGGTGATGTTGTGGGAGTTTTATATAAGTAAGGAAATGATTAAGTGACTGTTCTTAATCCGTTTAGTCTCTCATGCTCAATGACTATTATTATTAGGAGGACTCGGTTGCCAAAGTCTTGGTTCAAATATGCAAACAAGTCGTGTCATCTCTTTCTCTTTCATCGCATCAACTGGCTCATGTCATAACCCCGTTGAAACTCCTCCCAAACATCATATCTTGTAAACCATGTCATTCTTTCATTGCAAGGTCTCGGTCTGGTTAATTAAAATCTCAATTAATGTAGTCCACAATAGAAAGACTTTTACCAGAGTCATCACTCACACAAAGGCCAACTTTTTCTTTTCAAATCGAAGTAACATTTTTTTCATTCACACAAAAATACAGAAGAGAAACCAACAGAGTCCAACTGCAAACTAAGACAAATCCTGAGCAACTTCGAAAGAAAAAAAAGTCTCTAAATAAGGAAATAAATCGTCAAAATACGATTAGTGATCACATGCTCAAATAGTTAAGAAGTCTCAGTGTGTGCTCATTACTGAAAACGGATTCGATAATCGGCTGCTGATTTTGGTATGGAGAAGTTGCAAAGCTTGAGTTCAATCGGCTTTATTTGGCATTCCTAAAGAATTACCCAATATCGACGGGAGAATCGGACCTTTTTTTTATAGGGTCACCCGAGATTGCACCCTATTACCAAGTACGAATTTTCCAATCTTTCTCTTTAAATGCAACCTTTTTGTTACCTGCTATGAAATAGGACGTAGCAAATTAATTATGTTTCCAAGAGCATGAAGTTTTTTTTTTGGTCAAATAAGAGCATGAAGTTGAAAGTTAGAATTATTTCGGATCAGCGAATTAAAGGACTTGCCTTATCCAGTCGCTCTCTAATTCCAGCTTGATTAGTCATGAAATCACGTAGATAGCGGGGGTACTGCTACCCTTTTTTGGCCTAGGGGATTGAATTATTACTAAATGATAGTGGCATCATTTATGTGATTTGTTCTTTTCAATCCGTATGACAATTTTGCAAATCGTGTCCATGCAATATATATAACAACTTTAGTCATTATAATGAAATCCGAAGATGAAATCGAATAGTAAGAGTAACAACATGACAATGTTTTTACGATACATAAAAACTAATATGAAATCGTTCCTTTACCAGCAAAAAACCTAATAGAAGTCTTTTGAGTTTGCAATATCTTAAACACTCTTTTATTGGTTTCAAGAAAATTTTCCAAAAAATTCTAAACTTACTTATTGTATTTTTGTTACTTCGGTCACAAACTTTCAATTTTGTCAATGCGGTCATAATTGTTTTTTTACATTTTATCAGTTAAGTCTTACAAGCCAATTATGGCCAAAATTTGCTAACATTGACATCAACTATCATCTGTGGCACACTTGACACTAACCTTGATAATTTTTTATAATTTTTTATAAAGATTTTACTTATTTATTTATTTTTAGATTTTATATGTTTTTCTTCTTTAGTTATTTTTTTTTATCGGTGGCTAATAAGGTAGCTAGGCCCTCGTTGGCCACTAGGTGAGGCCATAGTATCACTAGTGAGGTAGCCTCACTAGTTACAAGCGAAGGCAACCTCACCCATAGTCGCTATGGGCTCACCTAGATCTAGATGAGGGTCGCATGACCCCAACAGCCAAAAGGGCGTCACAGCCCTTGCCAGTGACCAACAAGGGCTTGATGACCCTCACTGACCACTAGTGTAATAGAAAAATAAAATAAAAATAAAAATTTCAAAAAATTACTAAAATATTATTAACAATTATTCATACTAGCGCTAGCTGTACTAAATAAGATGTTTAGCGTTCATATTAGTGAATTCCAGTCAAAATGGGTTTTTAGAACTCAATTGGCAAAATCAACATATTTATGATTGAATCGATAAAAAGGCAACAAATTTAGAAAATTTCAAACAATTTTCCGAGTGGCTTTCACCTTTAACTTGCACCACATTAAACTCCAACTACAAGCAAGCACCGTCGTCATCTTCATCTTCATTTGGCATCAACTAGAGAATGAACCAACAAAAGAGCTGGTGCTGCGAAATTTACACTAGCGCTTAAATACATTTGCATTTCCATCCATTAAGAATCTACGTTAACATCAGCTTAGAAATAAATTTCGTAACAGTTCACCGTTTTCTCATGGAAAGATGTATTCGACAAGCTGGTGAAATAAGTAGTTGTACTAGTTAAGGATGTTTCTTCTGACTCTGGGATCTGAAACAATTTGATTCATATGCTGTGGGGCAGTGACTAAAGTCTTCTAGCTTAGAGGGGCTTCCTATTTTCTGCTCGAGTTTTGCTGGGCATCTGTCAGTGGTCACCACTCCATTTGAACTAATTCTAGACCTCTGTCGTGAATGGATTGGAAAAGGAAAGTAAAGCAAGAGACGCCATTCGTCTGTCGATGTTTTCAGAATTTGATTCTACTTTTATTAAAATCTCAAAACTCAATTATACTTTATTGATAATTTTTAGGATTTATTACACTTTTAAAAATATTAGGATTCAATTATACTTTCATAATAAGTTTTGAAACTTTCAATATACTTATCCAAATAAATATAAACTAGATCATCATAACACCAATAAACGATAAGTTTCTCAAGTTTTGACATTCTCTATTAAATGCGCTAAATATTGATCTTAACATCGTCTTCATCGTTTTAAAAAGGTGAGTGACATTGCACGACTGTTCCTTAAAAAATTTGG
This sequence comes from Melaleuca alternifolia, assembly GCA_019926035.1. Taxonomy (NCBI): domain Eukaryota; kingdom Viridiplantae; phylum Streptophyta; class Magnoliopsida; order Myrtales; family Myrtaceae; genus Melaleuca; species Melaleuca alternifolia. The sequence continues at coordinate 425,743 of JAGKPW010000011.1, read as the reverse complement.
AACACATACACATTAGTATCACTTATTCTTCGGTCAGCATGTAAATTGCAGTCTTGAACGGTATCTTTGTAAAAATGACATGTAATAATATAATGATCACCTATTATCATTTATTTGTGAAAAATTTATGTTATATTATGTATCTAAAAATTATTTGACTGTTTCACTATTAGAAGGTGTTACTTTATATAATTTTTTTAAATTCTCCTTTACGGTAATATAATTATAGAATATACAGCATCATTGATACATCTTTTTTAACTAAATAAAATGTATACATTGATGGATAAATCATTATTAATTTGCCAATTTGCATTTGTACGTAAAATATGCATTACCATCTTATTTAGATTTTGTTTGGCAAATATTGGCTATCATGTACTATTTAATCGGCATTATCTTTTGTGCATCGGTTTGAGATTTGTTACCAAAATACTCATAAAAGTTAGAGATGCAAAATTTGATACCAAAGTATGCATGGGGATTGGAAATGGAAAGTGAGAGTACTACGAGAATCGAAGATTTGTTAAAATGATCGTTAAGAAAACGGTACTAAGTAAAGCTCTAAATTATATAGTGAAATTTCGCATGAGCTTTACTAATTTATACATTTATACATACATGCTATGGTGACAAAAGTAAAGCATCGGACGTCGGTGTCAAATATGATTGAGATTGATAAAATAACTCTATGCTCCTCCTATATTCTGCATAACACGAATTTTTCACTGTTTTTAAACAGCAAATCAATATCAATTTCACGCATGAAATCACAAAAATAGCGGAGTTCATATATTCTTGTTCATCTTCTCATCATGTGAGGGACGACATCTTGCGAGACTGTTGAGCGATGATGTTGGCCGTGGAAGGGCTTTGCTCTAACATGACTTCGTACCCGTCGTTGAAGCTGTCCATGCCTTGAGCAAACAGCTGCCAAAAGAGGCCGCCGGCACACGACCCTTGGTTGCTTGCACTCGCGTAGATCGCATTGTATAGCCTTCCGAAGTAGCTGTCCCTCTTTTCTAAGCTGTATCCCAGGGACTTCGATGACTTCCCGAATTCGGCGAGTATGATCGGCTTATTGAGGATGGTGTTGGAGTCTTGAATGTGGACTTCAACCCACTTGTCCACAAATGCAGCTTGCTCCGCCTCGCTTGCATTAGGCAGCCTGTCAAGAAATGTAAAAACAGCATAACAGGTGCAAGCGCCAAAATATACCGCGATTTGAGGGATCGGAGGGCATGTTCTGATTTTTACCATTGTTCGGGGTACATGTGTATTGTGGCGAAGTCGACATGGGGGACTTGGTTGTAGGAGATGAAGTCAGTGCCGACAAGCAAACCGGCCGGATTGATCTGCTGCTTCCCCGGAACCGATTGCCCATAGAACCCTTCGAGTCCAATTTCCACCATGTGGTTACCATCGATCGACTTCACGTACGCTGTCATTTCGCTCACCCAGTCCTGAACGAGCCAAATGAACTGATAGTTGAGAGGACCGACAAATCATTATGAAGCGGCGTCACTCCGCATGAATTTGATACTGAAAATAGAGCAAGATTGGAGAATCACTTGCTTTGATACAGCCTAAAGTTTTCACTAATAAAGCCATGAATGTGATGCTTTATTCAGGAAAACTGTTCCGAAGTTGGTCTGACGTCGCGATCACGGGTGACTGGAAATAACGTGGAGTCATATCACATGGACAAGAAAGCAAAAAGGCGTTGTTGCTAGCAGTCGCTGACTGTTAAAGATCGCTGAAGCAGATCTTTCTGTTTTTCTTCTTCTGCATTACGTCGATGAGATATTCCAAGATCTCTCTTCCTTCGTGCAAAGAAATTGGTGACTTTACACTTCAAGTGGATGAATTCTCGTAAAGAGCCAAACGTCCCCGTACGGAAGAAATATCTCACTTCACACATGGTGACATCTACTCGTTAGTCCTTCCCATGATTAAAGTCTTCCTCGTACGTCAATTCTGTCTTTTAATATCATTAGGCTGTTTGAATTTACAGTTTTATTTTATGATGAGAAAGCGAGGACCCCATCTTAGCTAAGTTTCGCTGAGACAATTCGCGGATGATGATTCTATATGTTGCTTTGTTCAAGCAGTATTTGCTGCATACGAGGTAAAAATGTCGCAAACTCATTCTTCATGATAGATCTACAATACCCATTTCCTATTGCATGATTAACTCTGTCTATTACGTCCACAGATTTATACGTATTAAGCAGAGAGATCGAGAGAGGGAGAGAGGGAGATTGGGAGAGAAAGAGAGACCTGAAGTGATTTTCCAGAGGGGTCGGACTGGCAGCGAGGCTCGTTCATGAGTTCCCACGCAAATATGGTTGGATCGTCCCTGTACGCCACTCCCGTTATAGTGTTCATTCTCGTCAGCACTGCCTGCAATTTCATCACACCACCACCGAGTCTTTGTTCATTTTTGTTATTAACCAAAAAATACGTAAATAGACAGAGGTTGCTGATTAGTCATAAGATGTCTTCAAAAGACTCGTTCACCACGTGTCAAACTTGAGCTTGAACATAAATATCAGGTCATATCAGGAGAATTCTCCTAATTCCGGCGATCTCGGTTAATCTACTCTTTTCAATGAAACTCTCTAGATCTTGTTTTTGCATGTATCCTATATTTTCACCTCCATATTAGGATATACCAAAAGGCCAAAAAGACGCACAGATTCTCATGACCTCTGTATCAGCCGAAAATGAACCTTTTATCAATCTCGGATACAGTATGTTAAAATCAAGATGTTGCTGGTATTTATGCCTGAAATGAATTCATATACATAGAGAAGAACCCAAAGCCCAGACACACAAACCTTGATATGACTCTTGTAATAACCCTTGGTGACAGAGTTAGTGAAGAAGTCATCAGCACTGTTCAAGGATTGTCCACTGTTCCGAGCCCACTGCACATATTGATTCCTTCCTCCAAAGTCATTCCAGTTATTCACCAAGCTCAGTATCAGATGCACTCCGTTTTTCCGAGCTTCTGAAATCACAAAGTCCAATCCCTATACAAGAATATTAATCACACGAATCTCTGTGAGGCATCTAGGATTTATTTTGCGTATGCCTCAAGCTAATATATCTACAGTTTTACCTTGAACATGTCTTCGTTGTAGACGCCGGGAGAGGTCTGGAGGGCTTGCTGGACGCCATCACTGAAGGCCCAAGTCCTGGCGATGTTCATGCCGTTCTCGGCGGCCTCCTGGAACACGCTCGTGACCTTGTCCCGGGTGGACAGGTCCGACGCCAGGTACATCATCCAGTACGCATTGAAGCCGTTTAGGTACAGCGGCTTCCCATTCGCCACGAAACGTGTGCCGCTCGTCCCCACAAACCCACTCCCGCTGACCTCGTCGACCGCAACCTCGCAGCTCGCCGGGCGGAGGAACGCCACCAGAGCCAGGACTACAAACTTTATGCGCATTTCTTTCGTGTTGCTAATTAAGGTGATGATAGTTTTGTCTCCGGGGATTGAGTCTTTGAAACTGGAAAGAGAGAGCATGAACTCGTCAATGTGTGGACGTATTGACGTTATGGGGGGGTTTATATAGTCATAGTCTTGGTTCAAATAGGCAAGCAAATCGAGTCGTCTTGCTCTCTCTCTGTTGCGGTAACTGTTTCGTATCATAACTCGTTTGAAACTCCTCCCAAACATCATTTCTTGTAAATCACGTCATTCTTTCACTGCAGGGTCACGGTACCCACTCACGCAAGGCCCGAGTTTAGTTGACTCTACTTTGCATTTTTAACCAATTACCCGATAGCGACGGGACAAAGAAAACTACTTTGACAGGGTCGCCCGTGATTGGACCTTATCACCAAGAACGAATATATTATTTTTGTTTTTAAAGTGTGACGATTTTGTTACATTCTATGAAATTGCAAAGTAGTAGCTGTAAATTATAGTAAGTGCGTGAAGCTGGAGGTTAGATCGTTTCAAATCCGCGAATTAATTGACTTGCTTTATGCAGTCGCTCTCTTATTCCAGCTGCAAAATTTGATTAGTCATGAAAATCAACTACATAGCGGTGGTACTACCACCTTTTTTTGGCCTAGGGGATTGAATTATTACTAAATGATCGTGGCATCATTTATGCGATTTGTTCTTTTCAATCCTTACAGACAACTTGGCAAACCCGCGTCCATGCATATCCATTACACTTCTAGTCAACGAAATCCGACGGCGAAATCCAGTAGTATGTATAACATTTGATATGAACTAATCTGAAAAACCTATGCCGGGAAAAGAACTAATAAAAGAGTCTTTTGAGTTTGGACCACGTTAAACTCCAAGGGTTATCTTCCTTATAAGCAAGCACTTGTCATCAGCTTCATTTGATAAGGTCATTTATAGCGTTGGTTTCTTGGTATTTTCCACTCATAAATACACGAGGGAAACAAAGGAGGTAGCGTTGTAAAATTTACATTAGTACTTAGATAAATGAATTGCATTTCCATTGAAGAATCTATATTAACATTTCTTTATAAATCAATTTCGTAATAGAAAATCTTGCCATTCACCGTTTTTTTTTTCTCCTGGAAGATGTATCCTTTTCCCAACAAGTTGGTGAAATGAGTAGTTGTACTGGCTTCAGATAATTTCTTGACTTTGGAATCTGAAAAGATTTAATGCGTATGCTATGGGGCAGTGACTGAAGTCTTCTAGCTTAGTGGGGGTCCCCATTTTCTGCTTATGTTTTGCTGAGCATCCGCTAGTGGTCACCACCCCCGTTTCAACTAATTCTAGAACTCTATCGTGGATGGATTGAAAAAGGACGTGCGTAGAGCAAGAGACCTCATTCAATCTGTCGATGCGTTGGTTCACACTCCAGTTGATGTCATCTGCAACGTAAGAACAGAGTTATTAACGATCTCTTTAGGTAAATCTGGTCGAGTAGAGTTCCTATTAATTTTGAGAAATGTAGGTACCTGTGGATTTGCTGAAATTGTTGCATGGTATTGTTATACGCGGTCGATGCAGCAAGTTTGTTTTCCTTCATGTCTAGGGTTTGTTCATTTAGATCTCGCAAACGTAGGATGAGATAAGTTTTATCTTTGCCCATACTCTCTCCTTTGGCTTTTGATAATTCCCCATCCCCTCTCGAAACTACTCTTATCACCTTCAACCATCTGAGGCTGGATCATTGGCAGTCCATTCACACTGGTTTCGATTTCTTGTCATCAAGGGGCCGAAAACGCACCAACACAAGATAGCCTTCGGCCTCGGCTTGTGAATCATTATATGTGGACAGTCCCAGAGCTTAGATAGATGGTTTGGATTGATCGTCCCACAAAGGATCTTGGCCAGGTGAATAAGGAACGGATGCCGGTGTATGGATGAGGCGTTCAACATAAAGCTGGATTCTCGAGCCATCCGGTGAAAACGGCCTCCCAACCAAATTTTGGCTCACTTCTGGCTCATGAATTTGGCGCTTTAATGACAGACGATTATATCCATGTGCAATTTCGCATGGTTTCCATCCTTTGCGATGTTTCATTGGTTCAAGAAACCCCTCCCTCTAGCACAAAACCAAACAACTAGACTGAAAGAATTCTGACGGTCTCTTCTGCCCCTCCAAACCGAAAGATGCCAAACTGTTCGCAAATTGTCATTTGGAATGACGTGCAATATTTTAATGAAGGATTTGGTGCCTTCTCCCTTCTTTGGATATGCTACAGAAGAAAGCGAGAATGAAAAGAGAGAGCAGAGACGCAATAAACACTTGACACCCATTCCATGCCCATTCCTCTTCTTCCTTGTCAACTCAACATTAGGACTCAGGGGAAAAGAAGATGAAACTTGTAACTGAGACCATGCCACGAGACTGCAAATGATTCGGGCAAAGAAACGAATAGAACGAGTTCAATGGATGCAGAGAAATCGTGCTCACTATTCCAGATAACCCCCCACTTGAGAAGGAAACCAAGTCGCACAAAAAGTGACCCAGAAAAACAGGCAAAGAAACTGCTTCCCATTCAAGATGATCTCTCCTCTGTTTTGCAAACCCGCAGAAACCCATATTTCAGCCGGCTAACAGCATTTTGCATGCTCAATCTCAATATACTGCGAGTTCTTGCAACTTGACACTGTAGCAACCAGCAAAATTGCAGAGGTCCTAGTCACTATTTTTTTTTTCCCTTTTCATTATCAGCACATGTTTACCATTTACCGGTTAATTTCCACATGATTAGACCGGAGCAAGTACACTAGTCCAAGCTGGTGTGGCAGTACTAGTAGCAGTCTTATACAAAATCCTTATATTTTGTCCTTCCTTCGCAATCAGTAGAAGGAAAAACTCAAGAAAGCAAGAAACGTCTGCAGAGCCATTTTTTAAATTTTTCTGAATAGTACTTAATCGAATACCATTGAACATAGAGAAATTTACTGCATAATCCAGATACGCGCTCCCTCTCTCTCACATTCTACATGAGCCCACCAATGTGGAACTCACTATTATGTGAGCAAAGATTATACTTTCCAAGCATGCCATAATACTCGTAGAGCATGTGGGTATAAGTCATAAGAATAAGAAACAGGGTAATATAGAGCATGTAAGTCTTGAAGTAGATCAGTGGAATCATAGAACAACTGGGAGCTGTTTTAGAAACTTTGATGAAAAATCAAGGACATACTTTAAGCTTTGTAAAATATGCCTTGCACACTCAGCATGTTGGGCAATTTATCACAATTTTAAGCTCAAAATTATACCAGCTGCTCATTTATTACCAGAGTGTAGTTGCAGCAATTTTCTTAATAAAATGACATAGGAACCCTATTATAGTTAGCTTTACAGATTAACAATTGGATCTATGTACTTTCATATTTGGGAGGACTCTTCAGAGCGCAAGACAAAATTGAATTGCCCCATATAATGTCTCTTTAATAAACATTGTCCTTTTACTCTGTTTAGAGTCATACTTACAATAAACCCTCTTCACCCATTTGAGCAGTCATAGACTTTGAAATTGCTTTACGTGCTTCTTCTTGAATGCACAAGAGATTCATCATTATTTCATTGCAAAGTCTTCCTTCAACAAGGCGTACTGGCAGCCATAGCTTTGGCTTTACATCTACTATGTATGAAAGTGTTGTCCGGAATTCCTGGCCATTAGTAGGACTTGAATCCTCAGATGCCCCTACATTTAACTGCAAAACCAGTCATCTCATAATCATCAGAACATAGTCACTCTGTGGACTGTTGTATATAGCACTAGTGCTTCACGGCATCAGTAAGATAAACCAAAATTGTTGGAGGTTTCAGCAGCAGGTAATAGACCCAACTGTTATTGACTATTGTCTATTTGCATAAAAATGTAATGATGCACCTTCTGGTCTCTCACTGACAGAAATTAATTATCGATGTTTCTCTTGGCAATGATTTCAATTAGAGTATCTGTCTACACTTTTGTCCCACGAAAATGAATGATACACTGTTAGTGTCATTGAGTGCCATGGCAATGACTATAATTTAGAAGCAAGAAAAGACATGATTAACGATAGATGCATACTTTGAGGCTATCTAATCAGATCGGCACATTATCGAGAACAACATTCTAATTTAATCCAAGATATATAAGTTTCAATTTGAACAACTAAAAGATAGTTGAAGTATTTGCAGCTTAGTCAGTTTTCTTTGCTTCGTATGCTAGGAACCATCCTGCAGGCACATTTCAATTGATCTGTCCTTCATAGGAACCTCTACTTTTATTAGCACAAAATTCTAAGTTTCATCAAGATCTAGAACAAAAAAAAACGCCTAATTTCATAAATACACCTCATTACAAGGATAAATAACTTTACCTGTTCAATGGACCATTTTCCTTCAAATACTTGGAAATCACCTTCAATCATCTTGAATTCAATATCACGCTTTTGTCCACAAGGAAGACACTCGAGGTCTTTCTCATAGCAATCTACAACTCCTTTAGCATTAAATTTTAGCCCAAATGCCAAGTTCTGCTGACCAATCTGTCGAGCATACGCAAGAAGGTAAGACTCTATGCCAAATGCGGACTTCTTTTAGAAAATATCACATTCAGGAAAAAAAGGAAGTTGCAAGAAATGTAAACCCAGAATTGCAGGAATTGATCTTCACAGTGAAACGAACAGCAATTTTTATGTGTTAACATAGCTTAACCGAGCGATGTTGAAAATTTCCCAGTTATGACACGGATCCAGTACCAGACACTATTCATGTCCTGAAAGATGGAGAAAGTACAATGCAATGTGTCATGACTCTTTATTTATACAAATATAAACAAAGGAAATACGAATTCAACCTAGACTACATATAATAGAAAGGGAAGCCTCTTATTAAGTAGATGCTATGTCATGTATTCCCCTCAAAATCACAAACCTAAGGCATCACAGTCAGCAGCATATTCATACACATTCTCATTTCTACTACTAATCACACGCAAGCAACTCATAAGATCAGCCATACCAATCGAAAAGATCAATACCAAATGTATTCTCATGTTCCAGCAACTAAATTCAAGCCCAGAGCTGTCGTTCCTATCATATCATCATAGACCATGGAAAAAGAAAATATACAGCTCATACTATATCTGCTTAAGTTGTCAAAGTAACTGGCTCCATGCTGTCTTAAAACAACATAGGAGAACCTGAACTTCATTCACGTCCTTGCAATCGCATTGCATACGCCCTTGATATCTGACTGGTCTCAACAATTCTTTCGTTTGAGTATACGGAAAGTTTGTGTGTATTAAATTATCGTTATATAATCAGCTTAAAAGGGACTCTGGCAGTCTAGAGAATGTAGCAGCAGCCGTTCAACATCCGGACCTAATGTACTGCTAAAATACCAATGCAACATATACAGAACAAAATATAAATGCATTTCTACTGGAACCTCTGGGCTAGGTACCTGGTATAGCCTCGCAAAATTCTCTCTCTTCTCCATCAATTCACTAACAGCAAGCCCCGGAATAAAATCCGACAATCTCTCATAATCAGTCAGGATGCTCCAAATGGTGTCTAGGGTGGCGTCAATACCAATCCTGGACAGAATCCTCCTTGAATTATTGCCAGTCTTCCTAATCTCTATGAAAACCCCATCTCCGCTCGCAGACTCGTCCTCACCCAATCCCTCATCCTCCTCAGCTTGATCGTCTTCCACAGGACTGTAATCGATCTTGGCGCACAAGGGTAGGCGGTTGAATCTAAGGTCGATGCTTTTGGTCGCAGCGAACAAGAAATGTTGGGAATTGTTACTTGAGATGTGGATGACGCATCTTGAACTCGAAGTGGGTGACAAGGAAAGGCAAGGAAATGCAGAGGAGTGAATTTGGTGCAGAGAATGGTTCGATTCGAGCGAAGCTGGAGAAAACATGTTTTTTGGAAATAATTAGTTAATTCAAAGACGACCCATTTCGATTCTCGTGCAGGTTGAATTGAAGCTCGCTGATCGAGCCAAATTTGTGCAGGCCGCAGCAAGAGATATGCCGGTTCGGGTGTGAGGAATATGTCGGAGGTTGGAGAAAGATCAGAACTTTGTAGAGCACCAACGATCAAGAACTTGCCAGCCGAACAGGGTGTTATCTGAAGTGTCTGGTTGAGTAGTGAAGAGGACGATGTCTGTCTGAAGTGATCCACCAAGATGAGTGCATCGTGTTGCAATCCCTTTCTCATCTTGAATTTGTTCAAGACGCTGTTGAATATGGGATTTCGGTCAGACCTATTCCAATAATACTTCATGAAAAAGCTTTTACATGAAAAAGTATATTAAAAAGAAGCCGAAGACTTGAAACTCAATTGGATTTTACATACATCTAATTATAATCCGACAAATCGTAATTCGAACAAGGTCGTTTTTCATGCTACTTATATATGTTTGTTGTTTGTTATGGGTCTACTCGATATAATAATTACGATCGAGCAAACTCAAGCAAAATGATCTTTTTCATGTTACTTATATTTATCGTTTGTTATGGATCTACTAAATATAATAATTACAATGAAGCAAATTCTTTATATTATGACTTGGGAACTATATCACAGCACTTATCTTTATTTTTGAAATGATTTTTCTCACAAATGATTGGATCTCATCTTATTGATCTTATTGTGTATAATTGTTTTTGATCTCCATGTGACTCATTCATTTTCATTTCAAGGGACGATATTTCCCTTTGGGTTCCTATTTGTCTATATCGTTTCCCACGAGGATAAATAGAACATTCTCTTCATATGTATTTTTTTTTAAATACATTCTGCCACCAAGTTTTTTCTTGTTTCTTCAGTTCATGGTATATCCACTCGAGTCCCTCTTCATTAACGGACCCAACTTGTTCATGAGTGGAATATCTTCTCCTCATAGTGCTATTCTCATTTGGTGCATCGCATACCAATTATTCTTTCATTATTAAACGTAGCAAGAAGATGCCACGTGGATTCTTTAACAGATTGTACACATTAGTGGTATCTTTTCAGAAGATACTGTTTTTCTCCATTGCTGTTTCATTTCCTACAGCAAGGTTGGATTTGTTAAGGGACACCATCTGCAATCAAGACACTGAATGAAAGACAACTTTTGGCTATATCAGCGCATAAGTAGAACCATTTTCCATTGTCATCCGGGCCAAAACGCATTGGCTAGTTACAGACTCATAAGGAAGAGGAAAAGCACTGGATGATCTAACCATCCAGTGAGCTGATCTGGATGCATCCCCCTTAGTGATGGTTGAGTATAACATCGGATTCCGAGTTTTAGCTAAAAGGATGTCATGACATGTCGGGCATTTTGCCCAACTGGTTGATACAATAAAAGATGTATCTATGCAAGGACCACGGTCTCTACGGCCGTGGACTGGATGACTTGCTCCAACTGTTCTTCTTGACCCTCCCATATCTCGGGCAAGGCTTCTCGGATGTTGTGAATGCTTCTCAGGGCATGATCTGCACCAGGCACCAGCACTGAGCTCCCAACCTGCCATAGAAGTTCCAGCACCCGATTATCAGTTTCTGCAGAATAATGGATTGAAGACACCATCTTTCATCATTCATAGAATAAATCCAGTAGAATTTTAGGACGAGAATCCCTCAATGATAGTGTATTTTGTAAACATCCCTTAGGTTGGGAAATTGATTCTTCTGTCTCTAGCTCCAACGAACCTAATCGTAGATCTAGCTTTTTCTCCTGGTGACATCACAATGTTCTCAAGCTCCCACGGATTCCGATTTAGCTATTTTCTGTTAGCAACATTAAAGTATTCTTATATAAACTGTTCGGACATGACAGCATATTTTTCTAGCATGCTGATTAATTGGACAAGAGTGGTTAGTGTAGGTCGGACAAACTCTGAGATTGTTAGTCTGATACCACCATAATCAGGGGGTTGTCCACCAAATTTCTCTTTCATGACGGAAAGAGTAAAACTGAAGCTTAAGAGCTTACAATGACTGTATGTAAACCTGCTGCTTTCCCACTAGCAATGTTTCGAGCACTGTCATCAAAGAAAATCTGGGAAACAGGAAATCAGGGTCAGTTGCTAATGTCCAGCCTTTAAAACTCGTAAAAATACAAGGTGGTAAGAGCATTAGTATTTACTGTTTTGCTGGGATCAACATCTGCTATCTTGATTGCCACTTCAATGGCTTCCACCGAGGGTTTACAGAGGATTCTCGTCTTGGAGCTTACAACGTTGCTGTTGATTTGGCCATCGACCTCTATGTCACATTCTGCTGGCATTGAATAACCATCTACAGAATCCATGACAGGTTCGAGAGCAGGGTTGAGAGTTTCGAAGCATATTATGCCTTCAAAGCAATCTTCTAACCCCAGCCTGCTCAGAACTTGGGCTACATGTGCCTTGTCTCCATTAGTAAAGATCTGTATATGCCAACTCAACGCATTAAAATAGCAAATACAAAGATCACGCCATGATCATTTCTCTCATATATGAAAAGCTTAACATACAATTTTGCGCTGTGGCATGGAAAGTAGGAGATTTCTCAATACAGGATCCGGTTTCAGTGTTTCATACGGCAGCCTTCCATGAGCATATGCATGGAATTCATCATTCTCAAATTCATAACCCAGAACCTGGAACAAACTTATAGATAAGTAAGACATATTTATGAAGTCTTGAGCACATAGCATGAGAGCAGAAATTATTGATAGCCTGAAATATCTTATTCATCTCCCTTCTAGCTTTAAGACAGAATCTAACGAAGTTGGGGCAAAACTGATTTTACCTTCAGACCGGCCATTGTTGTTCCATATTCCCTGTACAGTTCCAAGCACATCCTTGGAACTTCACTTTCCTCGATATGCAACTTATGGAGCATGAAGTCTGCGGTTGAAGAAAGCTTGGTATCATTCATTGCAATTCCAAAATCAGCTACAGTGACATCCCTATTTTGATCACCGTAAGCTACCATACCTTCGATATTCTTCCGGCAAGCTAGATTGATGCCTGAGCTCAAAGGATACAGCGTATCATCCATATCTGGTCATCATTGACAGTCCCCATCAAATAAGGTGCTTGGAAAATAAGTTATCTTCTAGCAATATCAACATGGTTCCAGATAAATTTCTGAGAATTCGGGTGTGAAGAGTTCCAAACTTACCAAAGAGCAAGCACTCATACTTGGTTTCACCAGACCTCTCAACAGCATCCATCTTCAAGAAGATACCTGCAACGACTCATGAGATTGGACAAAACAGCTTATATGAGAGCATATTCCACGTTCCTCATGGAGTCTGCAACTCCCAACTGAGCAGAAGAAACGATTGATTAAGAATACTACGGCTGAAATTACTGGACTTTTTGAGTAAATCTTGAAATATACGAGCATAAACGAGATAATATGTTCAGCTCCCTCTTGAATTCCCTTCTCCTTAAATTAAGAATTTTACGGTATAGAGAAGCTAGAGAACATGCATGCGGCAGATGAATTGTGAGCATCAGATGAAAGAGAGACCTAGTGAACCCATCCAGACCGTCTTAGTTAAAGATGACAGGGCCTTAACATGACTAGCTATTCAAGCAGCTTCCATTTTGTAGACAAGACAGCCTTGTTTGCTAGTATTCTTAAGGGCATCGATTCAGCATATTGTTATTTTTAATAGTATATCTCTGAAGAAAGCAATGCAGAAACCCATCAAATTCAACCACAGATCCCCATGTAAAGAACCCGACAGTGCTTTGTCCAGCCACACCAAAAGACAATAAAGCATACTTAGAAAAATGCGTAAACACAAGCGCAAGCAAAAACCTTCAAACAGTGAGAACGAAGCTCTGAAAGCACGGATGAGGCAAGGGGTCGCAAGGAACATATTTATACTGCGGCTGAAGGGGTCCGCCAGCATGGGGAATGTGCAAGGTGACATTTCCAATATCCTATTTGGTGAGCATATTTCTTCGCTCCTGCGGCACAAATTCCAAATCCTTCAAAATCCTCTCGTGCTTTGCTTACCTGTCCTTGTCATGCGGGGAAGGAGGAAGATGTGGAGGCGAAAGATATGCTTTTCGTCGTCTGTGTTGCTCATCCATAGGCCCACTCCCCATCAAACTATTGACCCAATGGCGCGGTGCGTGTAGGCCACATCCCTATTGATGCTGCGGAATAAAGAATTTTCTAGATGAAATCGTTCTGGCGCTAGTGCGATGAACAGAGGGGATCACTTTAGGATTTGCCTGTTCAACTGAAAACTTGTCGTTGGAGGACGTTCTCGATATTTGTTTGCGCTGAAAGCGAGTTGAAAAAGAAAATTGTTTGACGATATCCGATGATAAGTTAATCCACTGAAGCCAGCTTGTATCGTTAATGATGACAAATGATTAAGAAAATTTTTTGGAAGCTAGCGTGTTGTTCGTTTAATTTATAGTCCATCAAAATTATAAGAATTACAAAGAAATTGGGAAAGATATTATGGCGTTGTATCTGTAAAATAGTACATCTGATGGTGGTTTTTGGAAATCTCGAAGAACATCAGCATGAATGAAGTATACTCGAGAGGGCGATACACTATACTTATGCGAAGAAAATATAAGAAAATGGCTTTGTTTATCGCCATGAGTGGAAGTCATTTTCCCCAATGAGCCTGTTATTTTCAATCCATCACTAGTATTTCTGTCCATTCACTAGTTTTTCATCATTTAAAAATCAGAAAAGATCGAGAAAGAAATTTTCAGAAACGATTTTCATTAATCAAACCGACCCTTAACTTTCCAGTAAAAGAAGAAGCGCTGAACACATTAACTTCAAAACATGTAGCCAAACCGTACATTTGAGCCTCCTAGAAGTGCAAACCTTATTTCCTTCCTATATATACTGACCCCCGATCACGAAATACATCACTAATCAAATGAGCTGGGCTAGAGGCAGGCCAAGAGCAAAGTGGGAGGCACAAAAGATGGGAGCATTGCACTTTGCAATGTGAGATATCAAATGTAAATATCGTGCAACTAATCCTCACACACATCTCCGTTCCAAAATTACCCTACCAACTTGTCAACTACCGACGCATTATTACTATATTGAGGGTATGTTTATTTCACTAAACTCCATGCAAAAGGTGAAAAGAAATGTAGTTTTCATCTATTTGGTGATTTATGAAGGTTTAGGAAAGGGAAAGTGATTTCATTTTATAAGACGAAGTCGTTGAATAAGCTCATTGTTTTCTGTCCACAGACAATATTTTCTATGAATCGATCAGTCCTCCATCATCGAAATAACGGAAAATCGGAAAATAATTTTTCCGAAAACGGCACTCGGCTAACCCAAAAAGAAGAAATCCATTGTATGCTGCCAGTGGACTGTGAGGTCAGACCAAATTGTGCTAAGAATCAGGGAATCCAGAACATGGGTTACGGGAGTGGGGTGGGGAGGAAGCTTTTTTCCTTTTCGAGGTTCGGATTATTCTTTGCAAGATAGATGCAGACGATCGCAAAAGCGACACGGACCTTCTTCTTCTTTGCCAAGCGCACGAGTTAATGGGGGGCGAAAAAGATAAAAGGCGATCCGGAAAGGAAACGGACAGTGCAGGCATCTGCAGTTTCTTCCCGATTCGATCCCGCCCGCCAAGCGTCGAGGCCCGGAGGCGGCTTCGGTCGGAAGTTGGATGAGTCGTCGACGGCGGGGAAGCATCGATGCTTGGATTCCCTTTTGGTCTCCCTTCTTGTCCTGCGAACACGCCCAGTTTCTCTCGAGATGACGATGCTCCGAATGATTCGGATTCGCTTCTGCGATTTGACTCCATTTTCTTTTTTGTTCCTCCTTGGGATTTGCTAATATGCGGTGCTTGTTGGCGCAGATGCTTTCCATTCCTAACTACATCGTATGCGCGAAAGATTTCGCCGATCGTTCATCTTCCATAGTCCCTGTCGTCGCGTCACCTTTTAGATCAATTACATAACAAAATTTACAGATATCAATGGTTTCGTCGTTATCATAATAAGGCTCCGTTTGTTTCACGAAAAATATAGCATATCATTTTCCTGAAAAATTATAATATCTTCCGTTGTTCGTTTGTCAAAAGCCATCGGGTCGCCGGCTTCAAGCGAGGTCGAGACATGCTGTTAAAGGCCACGATATTTAAAGGTAAATGAATATTACGGAGAATGTTTTCTGCTTTTAAAAAAGCAAAAAATATTTTCCCTACTTTTGAAAGTGTTTTTTCCATTGATGGAAAATATTATTCTTAAATATTTTATTTTTTGTGAAATGAATGCCGGAAAATTAGGAAAATATTTTCCTAAAGTTATTTTTCGTGAAACAAACGGAGCATAAATGAACTCATTGCCTTGGAAATTAAATTTTTTAGTATAAATTATTCTTAATATACTTTAGAGGCACTTTACATAAATTTTGAAATTTTGACTTTAGTTTTCTTTTACGGCAAAAAAAAAGGAGTCTAACCCACATACCTGCTCAAGACCTATCTAATATAATAATTAAAGTTGGGAAGAGTCCACATGGTTCCGCCACGTGGTATGCAGCCGCCACGTGGTATGCAGCCACCTCCGCTTGCCACGTGGCGATTTCATTACGTGTGGTAACCAATGTCACATTAAATTAATAAGTTAATTTGCTCGTCACTTCTTGCCGTCTATGATGTCACATCCCGTATATAAGCACGCGACATCCCGAAGTGCCGATAAATACGCGACATTTTCAGGTGTCGTCACCAACCAATTAAAAATTTACTAAAATAAATAATCAATTGATAAAGCAATGCAGCGGAAATTTAATAAATAAACCCCTGAAGTGCGCGAGGAAGGAGACGACCCTGTACTGGTCGGGTCGGGCCAGGTGGAGCTGCTCGCTTGGGCCAGAGGAAGAGACGTCGGGCTGGGCCTAGAGGAAAAGAAAGAAGGCGCGGCTGGCCTGGGCCCACGCGCGAGAAAGACGAAAGAATGGGGGAAAAGGCTGGGCTAGCCCACACGCAAGGAAGGAGAAGAAAATAGGGGAAAATAGAAAAAAAATAGAAAGAAATATAAGGAAAATTCCGAAATTGGGGAGGGAAATCACTTGAATTTCTTAATTCCAAATAAAGTACAATATTCCCCAAATTACCCAAAATCGGGCTGTTACATATGAACCTTCGAGTACTACATAAATTGGACCGTCAATTCCTATTGACGATCGACTGTTTGGATTTGCTTTAAAATTTCTTGCTGGAGACCTCTGTTTTTGTCATTTTCCATTCTTCTTCTTTTTTGAGAGCATAGTAAATATCCCATGCATGCATGCCAGGCATGCAGGCATGAGTTTGTGGGTTCTTGCCTTTTGCACGAAACATGTGTATGTAGTGACGCCGTCGCGCTAGTGGAAGTGACCTTATTCCCCAAGGCAATCTAACTGGACGTAAAAGCTTGCGCACGCAAATCCGTGCAGATCACGAGACTGTTGCTAGCATCGTATGCGAACCGCCATGACCCCAATTTGAAGAGCAGAGATCTGTCCACCTATCTAATGCATGATCCTTCCTTAATCTCAGAAGAAGCGACTGGTGTCTATGAAGTCCAAGGGAATAAAAGGATGCTGATAAGGTTCCTCCTCCGCCGCACGTGTCTTTGGATAGTTTTGCAGCTTGAGTAGTTGGGTTCATTGGCTGACACATCCATCTTAGGATCTTCTTTCTGGATGCTCTGCAGGAGCACTGGCATCTATTCTGCACCGTGATGAGTTCCGGGATCCCGCGGACAACAAAAGTGAAGTGTTTAAATTGATGCGGGAATGTGTCTTGATGTATATTGAGCTATGCTTGTACCTTCTTCTCTCATCTAAGATTGTGTGTAGGACAGATAGTATCAGGGGGACATGCCCTAAGGAACATGTTTTCAGGCGGGTCACTTTACAGGTGTCAGCATGCTTTATGGCTTGAAATGTTTGTTCGACACTAGACAAATTTATGATCCACCGAATGTCCTTAATTAAAATTTCCAATTCACGCTTTCATCTTCAGATTATCAAGATTTTCATTTTATTCCCATTTCTAGGAAGCTTGCTTATGCTAGTTCTCTTTACTGCTGTTTTGTATTGACGGACGCTTGGTATTTTTGTACCTACAGAAGGCAAATTGCTGTGACGACACGTTATAACTTCCAGCACCTAGCTGTGAAAGTACTTTGGGTGCTTCATTTCATATATTTGCAGCAGACCATATTGAAGCTGAAGCACTTTTCTAAGAGCTGTAGCCGCTACTGATGGCTAAAACCATCTGTATCTCCATAAAAAAATTCATCTATCCTATTGAACCTAATGTTCGCTTCTAATTTCTGTTGAGATGCCTTGGATGAGCCTTATGAAATACCAAAGATTTCCACGGACACCAGTAATAAATCCGGAATGAACAGGTTTCTCATAATAGAATTTTAGGTGAGTAAAACACATTTATGTTAACAGCAGGAATAACTACTGGTATCCCTATTTGACTTGTGAGTAAACATTCAGACTCTTGCTCATCAAGCATTCTGTAGGACTTTCTTCACTGAGGTTTAGCTAACATGAAGAGAATCAGGAGATGTGCTGAGCAACTTACAACGCTGTTGTCCAATTTTCCTAGATCTTCACGGGGCACCTTTGTTTATAGTTGGTGAAAGTTGATTTAAACTCTGTTGCTGTACAAGGTCCTTGGGAATTGAAAAAACCAATCATTATTTGCTGTTTTGATTTAATTTCTTCGATTCCCCAGTGGTTATCTCGTTGTAGTGGTTTAATCTGCGATACGCCGTCATAGTAATTGACTAGTATAATATCCTAGGAACATAAAAAGAATATGCCGGCTACCTGTACCAGCAACTGAAACCCAACATCAGTAGACCACTAATTTTCATGCATTTTGTGACCGAATCTTTTCCTTCCGTCCTCTCAGATTCCCACAAAATTTGGTGGCAAATGTTAAGACACCACTGTTTCTGCAGCCTAGGTGTATGGTAGGTAATCAATTTCAAATTAATTGTTCTATCATTTTGGAAACTTTTTCTTCGTTCCAAATTTTAGCATTTTCAATTGACTACTTCGGGGAGCGAGAGGTATGTATCATGGTGAAGTAAAAGATATTTTCAACCCTCAAATCCCATGTAAATAAACCCGCAGGAAGTATGTCCCTCACTATCGCTGGTTTTATGTGGATCTTTGCTTCTAACATGCCTGTAGATTATGGACGATGTCATTATCCACCTTTAACCATCTTGCTGGGTATGACAACCTCATACAACCCATAAAGTAGGTCTCATCCAAGTTTATTACAGTCGGTTTCAAATTGGTGTCTTGCTCCATTGCTCAACAGATCCAGGCTAGTTAGCTCCCCCATCTGCTGATCCTCCTGACAGTTGGAGTGATCGCAGATCAAACCATGCACATTGCCATTCATCACAGATACATTTCCTTGAAGGTGACCTGCATCAACCCTGTTTTGGAGCATTACATCTATCCGAGTTTGTACTTTTGTGCAAGTATATATTCCTGGTTTGGCTTTTTCTGGAGCAGAATATAGGAGCCAAATGCTAGATGCCATTGGAGATTTCTCGGCATCCAATCAAAATGGTTTATTAATTAATTAATTATTTTTCTCGTTGCCAATCCGAGAGATATAGGATAAATGGTTCCAGGACGACTCTCCTGCCATTGTGAATAAGGTAGGCTAGTAGGGTTTATCATAGTTTAGGGGCTATACAATTTCTAGAGTAGCATGCTTTGTAAAAGTATTCTATACTAATTTTCTCATATTTTACTTTTTAGAGGATAGTAGAAGCCGTTGGAGACTGGTGCTTCTATAGTAGCCCGTTAAAGCCATTGACTTCCCATAACCCTGTGGTAATTCTTTCCACAATCTTGATCCGAGGGAGTGAACAGTAGCAATTTCACCCATTTTGTTTCCTTGTCTATTCATTACTTCAGTTTTTTTGGGGGGAGCGGCACGAGTACTTGCCATCGTTGCTTGTCTTCTTTGCGACTTGTAACACTGGAAGACTGATACTTGAACCCGTATCCTGCAGAGAGGACATAACCATCGCAACACTTTCTTGTTCCGCGAACTTGAGAATAACCCTGCAAGTCCTGTTACTCGCCTTGTTGATGCCGATGACACACTATAGATGGTTCTAGGATTCGCAATTTGTCCGCTAAGATAACTTTAGGTAATTATGCCAATTCACTGAGGTCATGCTGCATTCATTTGTATGAAGCTCCGGTGCTTAATGAGTGCGGATGTTTGGATTGCAGTTATTGCCTATTGGTTTGTCAATGAAAATCTGCTTATTTTGATGCTCAGGACTCGTGCATGGCCAAGCCTGGGAGTCACTTGAAATCAATGTTTGCATGGGCATTTAGAATCTCATGGCGATTCCTTATTGGCAGTGTTTCTTCTCTTGGAGTCCAATGAATAAATCCACTCTTGAGTAGCTATGCAATGTTGAAAAAAAAAAACTACCCCTCTCGAGTGTCTTGCAAAAAAAAAAAAAAAAAAAAGAGGAGGCTTTTTGGCCAAATTGTGAAGACAAAGCATTAATACATACGAGCAAATCCTGAGATACAGCACTATACTTGTTTATGCATTTGTGGACAGACAAAAAGTTCTGATTGATTTGCTCTGTTTCATTGATGCCTCTGCGCATAAAGTAAGAACAGAGTTCCAATTTCCACATCACTACATGATCAAGAGGCCATAACCAAGATTACTGCTGTTTTTTTCTTAGAAATATGGATATTTGCAGTCACATTAGTGTCTTGGACCAACCATCAGCTGTGCACACCCATGCTCTTCAAAAAAGAGCCAACAAGGAAAATTTTCTTCTTTCATGATAGAAAGGCATGTCAGTCCTATACCAGCTATGTATTAGAAGTTGATCTGCACACACAGTGAAATTGTAGAGAGATCATCTATAGATTTTTGAGAATGATTATTCGGAAACAATTAGTTAAATCAGTAATGTCGTTCAAGGAAAAAAAAAAACTGCATATGCTCCATTATGTCTGGAACTTGGAGTTAGGCATTGAGCCTCGCTTTGACTACGTCAGTGTTTTAGAAAATTGACTGCCTCAACGTCCACAGTCACATCAGTTGCTCCAATATATCATTTTCGGATTCCGTTAATCGGCACTTTATCTAATCTGCTGGTGTTCAACGTCGCGGCCGATGCGACGAATCAGAAGTCTCGAACACGAGCCGAACTTTGATTTTTGACAGCAACGCCTGCGATGTGCACTTGTTTAAGCTCGCGCAGTCGTAGTCGACATGGTTGAATGATCCTTGTCACTTAATTATAACAAAGGAAAGGACTATTTCCAGGACTTTTGGGATGTATTCTAGGTATAGGAAGAATGTGTCAATGAACTTGGTATAAAATGTGTTGGCGTGCCCAACACTTCTGATCAATAATTCTCTTCTCAGATGTCAGAGGGGGGGAAAACACAGAAAATGAAGAAGGTCGGGGGCAATGTGCTGTCAGATGTCGATGAAGAAGAATTATGTGAAGTGGGTCCTCCAAGCCAAGTCGAAACAATCCAAGACTATCTCGGCAAATTCTATTTAAATCATTGTTGCCTCCTCTCGTAAGTAATGTCCCAGGAGTCAATCTCCATGAAGTCCCGCTCGTGCTGTAAAGCAGAAGAAATCAGAGATGAAGACGCACGAGAGTTCATGGTGAATTTTTGGTGAGGGAGACTTCATGAGAGCATTTTATTATTGTTATAATTAGTACATAAGCCAAATATATTTTAAATACCATATGAATTGATTGCTCAGCCGACCGTTAAGCGTTCGATAAAACTTCAACACTTTTGTCGATATTCAATTTTCATAAGAAATGGCATGAGACGTACAACTTATGCCTAAAATCCAAAGTTTTACGCTCTTGAAATATGATAACGTGTGTTTTGGGGCCATTGCAACACTGCTGATGGGTTCAATATGTCAATTGTTTCATCAAGTAATCAAGACTTAAAGATCTAAACACATTTTGGTTTGTTCTGGAGAATGTCAGAATTGATGACCCGGGGAAGATCCTGCCGAGTGGACGGCTCCGATTAGCTCTCGATTCAATGCAGACCCAGCAGTCTTTTCCCTGGAATTGGAAGTTTCTTCTTTTTATTTAGGGAAAAAATCTAAGAAAATGGTTTTTTTTTTTTTTAAGGATAACGTTTAGTGACTCGAATGGGCTGACTTAGAAAGTGACACGTATGTGGCCTTTTATCAAGTTGAATGTCACCATCTCTCTGTACGGACCAGAAAGTAGCCCTCAAATTCATGGGTTGATGTCTCAGTTTCTCTCGTGTGCGTGTGAATTATTTTAAGCTCTCTCTCTCTCTCTCTCTTTCTCTGTCTCTCTCCCTCTCTCTGTCTCTCTCTCTGTATTGAAGAATCTCGTTGGACTGTTTACGTACTCATTAGTTTGTGTTGGTGTGAGCAATTATAGACAAAAAAAGTTTAAGTAGTCCCATCTTAGGCGTCAAGATGGACTAAGTTCGATCAGTTTCTTTGGGTTAATCTGTATTTTAATGCACAAATTTGACAAAGATGCTATGAAACGAAAAGGGTCCTGTTGCATCTGTGAAACACATGAACTTCTCATTGGTCTCGAGAGAGGAAAAGAAATGGTCATGAAAGTGGAAAAGAAACGAAGCGCCCCCACTCAATTTCTACAGCGAAAACAGGATTAAAAGAAGAAAGAAAACTTTTTTTCTCCCCTGAAGAATGACTTGCAGATGCATTACAATGCTGTACTGCAGATGCATTGAGGCCATAAGCAAACACCGGAACAATCTTGTTTCTGTAACTGTACTGCACGGCGAAGAAAGTGAAGGAATTGAAAAGCGGGTAGTTTGAGGGATCACTTGTACTCATTATTACTCAAAAGATGGTTGAAAACTATAATAGCTATACACAAATAGGGTAAAAAAAAAATTACAGCACACACCTGTAATGCCGGTCTAGGAATTTTCTTTGGATTTTCTCTAAGTTTGGGACGAAAGATCCACAATTTGATCCTTCCTTAAGCTAGAAAGAAGCGTGCTTAAATGTGTCCAAAGAGAGCAGTGAGTCTTCGGATGTTCTTGGCACATGAAGGTGCATCAGATGATGGCAAAATTGCTTGGTCTTGCTGATTTTGCAGCCACATGGCACTTGAGCTATAATTGGTATCGAAATGAGCGTCTGACTTGATCTCGTTGTATGGAGATTGCGGCGCTTGGTGTTGCGGAGCGGCTCCTATCCATAGCGGGTCGTGATAATAATCGGGCAATTTCATTTCCCCCATATGGCCAACCGGAGGATTATTCATTTCGGCTTCTTTCCCCATTGTGTTGCAATTCTGTAGTCCCCAAGAGAACATGCTATTCTCGAAGTAAGAGCCACTACTTAACAATTCCGCATTCCCCGCGCCGTTGTTGGTTGGAGCATTGACTTCCCAATATCTGGATTCATCAACCGTGAACGACTTGAAACAGAAATGATCATTCGGAATGGTCACGGGAGGTCTAAAGCCTACTGGTTCATGGGGAAACGAATTGGTTGAATGTGGAAGGATGGCAGGCATTGTGCTGGAGCCGAATTCTGTGTTTATGCCGAAACTCTTGCCGCTTTGTCCAAGCCAAGGACTATGGTCGGAGATTGCTGCTGAGAGTCTTGAGCTGGATGCGTAATTACTCAGTGCCTGAAGGGGGAAATGACCCGCCAAATCATCAGAAGGCTGAGAACTGGAGGTGGAGCTCAAAAGCCCATTTTGGAAGCAGTCCTTGTCCAGACCAGAAGTCATCAGACTGCAGATCTTGCTGCCACTGTTGGCGTTTGAACTGGAGCAATAATCAAGCACAGTGTTCTCTGAATTGGCAGCTTGTTGGGTCTGCGACAGGCCATTTGAGGACCCAGAGAATGCAGCTCTTTCTTGGCTTTTGGGTGTGGTACTCTTGTCATCACCGCCATGTTCAACCTCAGAGAGAGGCTTGTGAGTGACAGGGTCAATGCCCTTTTGCCTCAGCTTCTTCTTCAGGCAAGAGTTCCACAGATTCTTGATCTCATTATCTGTTCTTCCAGGCAATCGTGCTGCAATCTGAGACCACCTGTTTTGAAATTTGGCCCCAAAAAGGAAAGAACCCCTCATCAGTATGAGTATGAGCCCACAGAATCCATGAAATGATGTCACATGAATACGGAAGTTCTTGGTCTTTCCTTTACTCAATTTTTCGTTACCTGTTCCCAAGAACTGCATGAAGTTCAATGATGAGGTCCTCCTCTTCTTGCGAGAATGTGCCTCTCTTCAAATCAGGCCTCAAGTAGTTAATCCATCTCAATCTGCAGCTCTTCCCACACCTCTGCAGACCTGCCAAGAGGGAAAAAAATCTCACCACATTCACCAGAAAAGCCATTAAACTTCTCATTGCACACGGAGTTCCTATCGTTTCTCAAAACACACATTGATTGACACACAAGTACACAGACGGAGGCTGAAACACACTAATGAAGAGAGAGAGAGAGAGAGAGGACCTGCAAGCTTAGGAACAGAGCTCCAGCAACCATGGCCATACTGCGTGATGTACCTTAGGAGCTTCTCGTCTTCTTCAGGTGACCAGAGGCCTTTCCTGAGCTTCTGCTTGTAGCAGCAAGAGTGCCTACCCATTTAAAGAAGCGCTTGCTCCTGTTGAACAATATGAACCTTTCCCAATTTAGCTAAAAAGAGGGAGAACTTGGTCGGGAATTTTTAGGTGGAATGTCAGCAGCCACCGGACAGAGGCGGCTCTGAGAGCGGATCTTTAGGGGTGTATTCGAAAAGATGTGAAAATTGCAGAGAGAGAGAGAGAGAGAGAGAGAGAGATGGGGGAAGCTGAGAAAATGAAGTAGCAATAGCTGAGAAAGGAGAGTTTGGAGTAGATGATATAAGAGAGAAGACTCCTCGAGTTAGAGAAAAGTCACTCTCAGCGCGAGTTCAACATAAATTTTATTTTGCCTTTTTTTTTAATGCACAAATTAGAGCCGACATTTAAATTTGAGTTAAATTACTAAATTTACGAATGACTAGACAATTTCGATGTTCACGACCTCTGCAATCCCATCTCAAAATCTCACTAGTAATAAGTCTTTTCATAAGATGTGGCGAATGTCACAAGATGTGGCGAATATCTAAAGTTCATGACGTAATTTGAATTTCCCACCCAAAAGAGATAATTCATTTATTATTTGACTACTTCACTCGATAAACCAACAAAAGTTTTATAAGTCCTTAAATTGCAAAAAAGAACATATTGCTTAATATTTTTTTCTCATTTTCCCTTCTTTTTTTCTTATTTGAGAATACACGGAATTATCAAATCGGAAGCTTAGTTGAACGAAAGCTTACTCTCAAGTGGTTACCCTTTAGGTGATCAAAAGTTCGTGTCACACAAATCTAAAAACCAAACTTCGAGCCAACCCACATAGAACGAGACTCATATCCAACGGTAACTTAAAGGCGGTCACAATATTGGACCAGCCCAATCATACTCTTGTGGGTTAATTTGCGATTACAATGTGTAGTGATTCAATGGGAGCGATGCAATGTCGAAACAGATAGATTTTCAAGCTAAACATTTCATAATAGAGTGTGAAATCCATATTATTACACTTAGGGAAATCAGTTCCTTTGGGGAGCTTCTCCCGCCCCCCATTAGTCATGACACTGAAGCGAAATTACATGAAGTAATGTCACGTCTGCGTCGGGAGGACGTGGGCTGATGCTTTTATGGGCATCCTTGAAATTGTCTCGTCAGGGGTCTAAGGATTAATGTCGTTTGCAGGAAGTAGTGGGACCCAAGTTTTATTGTTTTTTCGTCAAGGATATTCAATGCCGATTGATATTTTAGGAGAAAAAAATAGAAGTTGTGAAGAAACTGCTGAGCTCTGGAGTCCCTGTATTTATGGCTCGTGGAGATCAAGAACCGATTCTGCATTGACAATACAAGCCAAACAGTAAACTTTCTTGTGGGTTCAGAGCTTACCCCCATTTTCAATTCATTGTCTTCAATGCTACTTCCTAAATCGTGGATGGCCCAAAACAAGCCAGAGAATTCCATGGAGTATTGCAAAAGATCTCCCCAAAAATGGGATAGAAATTGGATTCCCTTCTCCTCCTCCTCCTCCTCCTACTCCTTTTTTTTTCCTGTTTTCCTTCTATCAACCCAACCCGAGTTCTCTCTCGATCGGGACGTTTACATACGTCTCTCTCGGCATGTTATATGATGCGGACGCCTTATTAACTTGCTAAGACAAAACAATTAAAAGATGGTGCGGAAAAGATTTTAGGGCGGTGTGATAATTAGCCCAAAACATTTGAAGTGACAATTAAGTAGGATTCTTTCAATTTATTAAATCCTCGCTCCTTTCATGATTTGCATATATAGTGATTCCGAAGATAAAAAGTCTTTTCTCCTTAAACATGTTTACGACACTTGCTAGCTTCACCCTATATCTATTTCTTTTTTCCAACTAGGGATAAGAACCCCTTAATTTTCACTGTAAATTGATTGGGTGTTTTATCAATGCAACATCAAACGTCTCTCTCTCTCTCTCTCTCTCTCTCTCTCTCTCTCTACACCTACTTTACTCTAATTGCCTTTAGGACAATTCAGAATCATGTGACTTTGAAAGGTTCCTTCAGTACGTGGAAAGTATATTATATAGTGGTTGTTTTTTCCAAAACAAGGTGCATCCTGCCTTCTTCATTTTTTTTATTATAAATTGGAGTTCACTGATGGTTGCATGCATACTAATTGCCCCGTGAGCTTCTGATTTTTAAAAAGCTTTTTCCTGTTTACTGGTTTCGGTTTCATGGAAATTCAGATGAAGAGATACCTCGTATGCACGTATTCACCGATAATCGTTCAACGCATTCAAAGTGATGTGATGTGGGAAATCAATTAGTTTAACACGTTGAAAGGGACTGTCTCTGGCTTTATTGCATCCAAATCGGAAGCAAACACTGATTTTCTCTCCTCCCTTCTTCTTTCTATATGAGAATGTCTTTGGATTAGCCATGGCGACATGACTACCAAGAATATTAATTTTTCCGAATTTTTTCATAATTTGCTACACAATTGTGTTCCAAGCTCCAAGATAGAGAACTGTTTTCTATTGACAGATTATCCAAGTTGTTTCTTTTTCTTCTTGTTTTTTGTTGGAAAAAATAAAGAAATTACTTTCGTAAGTTAATGGACTCCATTTAAACCTTTAAATTCACTAGTTGTGAAATTTATGCACGTTTTTTAGTCACAAATTTCTCCTTAATCATCACGAAGGTTTTGAGAAAACCTAATCTAAGTTCACTAGAAATATTGTATGGGATCTCAAAATCATCCTTCCTGTACCAAGAAAAAGACTGATCTCCCAATTCAAGAGCGATTTAGATTGAAGAGGGAATGGAAAAGGGGCTGTGCACAATCTTTGTTGCAACCCTAGAAAGAAGTGGTAAGCCAATTTTGCTAGCTAGGAAATCATTTGATGCATGCACATGGCAAAGTGTATAAAGAATCACTAGAGAGGATTCTCTTTTGGCGATTAGATTTATTTCTATCGATGATTTGAGGCCTACACAAGCATCATGCTTCATATAATCCTCCAAATTTCAATATTTTATCGTGAATCTTCTTCTCTCAAGAAAAACCTAAAAAGGACGTACCGCTCAAAAAGAAATGTAGAAGATGCTCCAATTATATGCACCAATCAGCCGCAAATCCTTGCTGTTTCATTGTTGTTCTTGATTCTTTTTCTTTGGAACTCAAGAATAAAGAAAGTTGAGAAATATATATATATTTCTTTATCTAGAAAAAACTTTGTAATTCTATATTATAAATACCAGTAGCTAAATATCTGGCTCTTGTCCAGACAGGAGTTATGCTATGCTTCCAACACTACGTGACTGACATCTCATGAAACCAAAATCGATGCATGTCGATAAAATTTGCCAACGAGGAGTTAACATACGCTTACATAAAATCGCTAAGAGCAAGAGACAAATACTCTTCAGTTGCCAGATAAATATGGAGAAAAAAGACGAGAAATTTAGGGCGCTGCTACAACAAACTCTTGTGTGTTTGCGTGTACATATGAGACCTCATAATTTCACATTATGAAGAGGAAGAAAACAAAAGCTTGTTTGTACATCATTTGGAGGCAAATCTCAACGCGAGATATTAGAGAAACGACATAGTTTCCGGACGTGTTTTAAATGATTAGGGTTGCGCAAATAATGCAAGAGCAATTTTATTTAGTTTTATTCCCCCCAATGAAACGTGATGGGTTTTCAATCTCTCCCAAATAAATAAAGGAAAGAAAGGAAATTTCAATAATTGGTTTGATTAATAAATGGACGGTAAAGGTCGGCCGGCGGGAAAGATTCGTTTCCTGTTGTGCTTGTTGACGAGAAGCGAAAATAGAAAATCAAGAATGAAGGAGGAGGAAGAAGAAGAGAAGGGAGAGACAAACGCTTTTAAGAGGAAAAGGAAGATTGTGGTGTCAGAGCGTCGTGGAGTTCGTGGAAAAGAAAGGCAAATATTCCCACGAAGTGTCAAAACTCGAAGGTGATGTTTGCCTTGGATACAGCTTGAGCCATCCCCTTCAAAACTCTCTCTCTCTCTCTCTCTCTCTCTCTGTGAATAACAAAATGGGTCTCAATATTACTGACGATTTTCAATCTTATCCCAACTTTCTAAACCTATTAAAAAAAACCCAATTGTTCGAATTATAGCCATCATTTTTTTTTTTTTGAGGGAATTTTGACATTGCCCCCTAAAAGAAAGAAGATTTATCTATATCTAGTTTTATTATTTGGGAAAGGATAGTTAGGAAAAAATAATTTAACCAGAAAGTGCGACGAGTTTTTTTCTAAACCGCATATCCAAATACAACATATCTAAATTTATAATAAACGGATTTTCTCAAGAGTGCATTGGATAATTAATAACGAAATAGATATTCACAAAAATCGATGACATAAGAAAACTCGCGAACACTCTTTAGCTCTATCCTCTTTGTGTTTTTCATCCATCTGAGCATAATTTCTTCTCCACATTATTACGCAAGCTACTCTGGATTGCCATAGAATATGCCATCAGAGTCATTCGTATTAGGGTTTGTCTCCTAGTAACCCCATGATGAGGCCTCCCTTGACCTTTGAAATGTTCCAATTCACACACCCGATAAGGTCCAAACTTTCGATATCAAAAAAAATAATGAAACGATTCTCGTAGTCTCCATACCCTTCATTATACACTCGTGAGCTTATCATATGCATGCACATGAGCTGTTCCCTCTGGTCAACCCCATTCCCCTTCATGATCTGAACATTTCTTAATTGGGCCCAAAAAGAAACCCTAAAGCTTCCATAGTGGGCGGCACCAATTTATAATCTCTCCTACATGTAGCCAAATGAACTTGCCCATATGGAACTTTTTGCCTCGTTGCTTTTATTCGACCATCAAGTTGGCAATTTTTAATGGAGACCCGAGAGGTTTCAATTCGTGCCAAGAAGCAAGATGGCATAGTCATTGGAGTTAATCCCCAGAGTACCGTTATAAAACATCGAGATTTTCAAGTTAATCTTTATCCACGCGACGCGTGATGCATGATATTCATTATGTTTAATATGTGGCCATTGAAACATTAATCAATGTCTTGATGCATGATATTCGTTATGTTTAATATGTGGCCATCGAAACATTAATCAATGTCTTGCATAGCTGTCCTCCCTCTTCAAATGGTGAGTTCCAAGCTGGATCTTTATAATATTTCTCCTCTCTGTTTGTCCGAACTCTAGTGTCTAGCTTTATGAGGAGAGTTCCTTACACCGACTGTTGAATTCATCAAATTAAGGCAAGGCAATAGATGTGTTGTGCTTGTAGTGTACTAGTGTCGTCTCTCAACCCTTCTTTATACGACATCTGATGGGCAATTTAGTTCCGTGTCCACTACCTCTCGCCCCTAAACTCGTCGCGAAATAGAGACCACATAAGATCAGCTCGATCAATTGGGATTCATTATATTAGGAACGGGGCCAATCGTAGCGGAAGTTGGGCATTGAAGAGACCCATTATTTGGATTTGAGAAATTATAATTGTTATGGGGTCTACAGAGGTGATCGAGGATGGCATCGAGGTAGGACCGTTGGCCTTGGCTGAGACTGAGGGAGATGGCGTTGGAGGTGGTGGTCTACGTTCACTGTTTGCACGAGTGTGTACTAATGGATCACATCAATTGGGGATCGATGTTTGAATTATTATATTTTTTTGGGTGCTTGCACTTCTTTCAATTGACATTGGATATCCGTCAAGCTTCACCTATGCCCTCACAGACATGAAAAGACTTATTATTATTGTCGAACTAATTCACTAAGCTTTTCTTTGTCAAGACAGATACGTAGATATATTATTATTCAACATATAAGATGAAAAAATAACGTAATATATGATCATTTGAAGTTAGCATGGCACACGATATAAGCGTCATCGAGCGATATACTCTCTCAGCAGAGGAGGAGGATAAAAACAATGAGAGAATTTGCATGGATAAGGTTTTGTGCAGTTGAGGTTGTGGGGCAAGGTCGTGAAATGTGTGTCCTTCGTCTAATTTGACCCCACCGCCCGAGGGACATGTCCTCAATCATTTTGCCCCTACTAAGGTTCAAAAGTAATGCCAAAAAGAAATGCCCCATGCCCATGAATTTGAGAAAAAGAAAAAGAAAAAAAAACGTATAGAACTGTCCACCCAAAACCAGAGTCGCCCAAAGGAAACCGCGGACTCTACATTAGACCAAGCAAAATACCACGTTAATCTCTCTCTCTCTCTCTGGCATTATAGTATCATGGGTATCGTGTGACATTGTGAAGTTTGCTGAGTTGCGTTCCTTAGTTGGTTTAAAGCAGTGGTAGCACAATCTTAGCCAGCTTGTTTTGCGTGTCTATGTCGATACAAGTGTAATTTCTTTTGGCTTTGAACTTAATGTATGGTCTCTCTCTCTCTCTCTTTGATGATAAACGATAGGTCAAATGCCAAGAGAAAGGACCAAAGAAGATTTATGAGAGCATAATAATTCGTTCCCCGTTTTATGAAGAACTATTTACCAACTCATAACAAGAAAAGCCGCCGTGATAGAGTCGAACAAACTTAGGAACATGCAGTAGCACATGCGGCGCCGTCACGATTGGATCGCAATTGGGTATCGGAAGTTACGAAGTGGGTTCTAAATTTTAAGAGTTCAAAACAGATTTACGATAGATTTGGGTGTGTACAGATCATTACCACCCTCTAGATTTCATCATGAATTATAGTATGCCATGCGCGAAAAAGACATGAAATTTTGTAAATAAATATATATGTGTATTTCAAAAGTTATGAACGTATCATACACCATGTGTAAAGTTAAGTTGTATATTTCCAAATTGAGTGAGGTCATATATTTATGGATGAAGTATGTTCTTTTTGTATATGTTTTACTATACATTCCTATCGACACGAGCATGCTCTACTGCACAAGAAATTGCTCTTTGTGTTGAATGTGCTAGTAATTCAGGGTAATTATCTTGTTCGTAATAGATTTAAGAAAAATTCAAACATAATTATTTATAAGAAGAATTCAACTTTTTTTCCACCCGTCAATCTTCAACCCAAAAGAAAAAGAAAAAGAATTGAATAGCACCTGTCAAAATCTCTCCGAACATTCACATCCGATATGAGATCAAAGCTGAACTAAGAGCTGTCCTCATTAATTCCATGGAGACGCACGAAACTTAGCTTCTCTTGCTTCCATTATTGGGTGTACGAAAACATATATATATGAATCTTGAAATGTGTGTATTTTTCAGATTGGATAGCTTAGCTCGTCACTTTTCACATCCAATAGATCCGATTAAGCCCCAAGAAGATGAGAAATTTTCCCATTTGACAAAACAACACGCACCCTTTACTCCTCCAAGGTTGGGTCACAATCCAGGTGTCAAGTACACACGAATGACTTAACATCACAGAAGGGAGAAAGAAAAAAGTGGGTCACCAGAACGGTGGTCGAGCAATGCAATATTTACGACTTTTGAATATCCTCCGAGTACATCGATATTATCGAATCAACTCATTGTTGCTTCTCGGATAAAATCGGATCCCGATATTTTCTTATTCCAGATCAACAACGCGCGGGTGTTGTATGATTAATTTGGACGGACCGAGATACCTATGCTTCAAGGGTGTTTGAAAATCTATCCGATTTGGAAATGTAAGTTTCAGAGTTCTCAAACCTTTCGCTCTACTAGAAATGTGAGGAAGGATTTGGTGGAGGACCCACGAGATGGAACACACAAATTCACCAAAAAGCAAGAATTTATGGTGTGGGCCTCCGAATCGCCTTCATCACGGATGTGCCCCACCTAATGAGTAGGGATCCATCGCCCCAAATTGGGCCGTACGATTTGATCTTTGTCGCCCCTATGCATTGCATTTACTTGTAGAAACTCCACTTAGATCCTTGATCATTGCGACTCTTTGGTGGGCATCCCTGTAACCCTTTGGATTCGCAAAGACACCCCCTGGCTTTAATCTCGGCCAAATCGCTTTTCCTTCGTCGGGTAATCGCGCGTTTCGCATTCTATCGAACCGCCGTGTTACTTCCAAATATATTCGAGCCCTTCTTTCTTGGCAACCTTATGATTTACTACCGAGAATTTGAATTTGTACTTTTGAGTAGGAATATATAGTCCAAATCATTAAAGATTTGATCTTAAAAAGAGCACTTAAATTGTGAGAATTTAGAGAGTAGATAGTGATTTTTCATATGCGGTTTTTCACTTTTTTATGTGCCTCACTCCTCTATTATCATATTAATTGCCCGCATCACATCAAAACATTCTCCACACACAAAATTAAAAATGGAATATATATAATTGCCCAACTCATTATACATATCTATTTAGTTGGATCCGAAAATCTTCACTTATTTACATGGCCTCGGCAAATCTTTATCTAATCTTGAAATTTGCAAAAGTCTTGACTCCTCTAGAACCCTTTAGGCTTTCTTTTGCCTGCTAAATATACTTTTTTGCCTCCCTTTTTCCGATCCTATTAGGATACAAGTTTTTCATAGAAATATTATTGTTCTATCTTTTTCAGGTTGAGAGTTGCCATGGTTATTTCATAAAGACCTAGATTCGATCGAGAGAGAGAGAGAGAGAGAGAGAGAGAGAGAGAGAGAGAGAGAGAGGGGGGGGGTTATTGTGGAGACAGGAATATGACGTCATTAGCACAGTGATTGTCGGCAAAACCTTGGTTTAACCAAATGGGTAACCTCAACTGTTCTCTTCACTATTTAATCTCGATTAGAAAACATAAAATCTCTTGATTAGTTTGCACTTTGCACTGCTTTGTCTGCCATCATTCGATTTAATTTTCAAGATTAATATAAACAGAAAGTAGATTCCCCAGGTTAACTTCCTCTGCTGCCGCTTAAATGGTGAACATCCACTAATCTAATCTGAGTTCAGAATTAATTTTTTAAGAAAAAGGGTGGCTATGATAAAAAGAGAATCGAGCTTTTTCTAGTTTGACTTCAGACAATTGATTAACTTTTCTTTAACTGTTACTCATTGCTTATGATCTATATTTTGCAGGGGGGTCGAAGTCATAACCAAGATCAGGATGATTGTTGATACCCGTTTTTCAATGGCGTAAATTGTGAAAAAGTAGCGGCGACCCAAGTGGGAGCTGACTGAACTGTCCTTAATTCAAATATTTAGAATCTGTTGTCTCCATTTTCTTAACTTTCACTGTAAGTCTTCCACTAGTGAGAAGTTATCTAGTGACATAGAGCAACACAATTGCCATCACTTTCGATGAATTAAAGGGAATGAATACGAGATGAGAAAAGAAAAAAGAAAAAGAAACCCCCCGACAATTTAGATAGAGTTAAATGTCGTGCGATTAGTGGGCTTAAGATTGACAGAAGAAGGGATCTCTTAATCTTTATTTGCAATTGATGGTTCCAAAGTGCTATTACAAACCGATCATGACAGTTGATAGTGAAAGATTTGGAGCCAATAAGGCCTAATAGCTAAATTAAATTTGACCTGACCCTTATTCTATGAGAATTATATGTAATGCTTAGGATTGTGCTTAACCGTATGATAAATTTTCAAACAATGCTATCATGAGACTTGCCCCCAAAAAACGTGTGAATGACATTATTGGTTGGGGGAAAGGACTTTCCTAACAAATTTATCCCGTTCATCACATCAAGATCACTTGAAAATTCCATTTCAGAAAGTCAATATTAACTTTGAATCTTATGATTCATTGTTGATTTAATTTACATGTATAAACTATCTCTGTCGGCACACCGCAATCGATACTAGGGCATATGATTCGGAGCAACGTGAGTACGAACCATTAGTTTCCCCAACTTTCAAGTGAGTTATTATCCTCGAAGTAATCAATAGATAATATAATTAAGACAGTAATTTCGTAACCTTTTCCAATGGCAGGTCGGTAATGGAGAGTCAGTATTTTTATGGTTTGATAACTGACATCCAAGGGGTCCTTTGAACCTATATTTC
The DNA here is from genome assembly GCA_019926035.1 of Melaleuca alternifolia. NCBI lineage: Eukaryota > Viridiplantae > Streptophyta > Magnoliopsida > Myrtales > Myrtaceae > Melaleuca > Melaleuca alternifolia. The sequence goes on along the minus strand of JAGKPW010000011.1, from coordinate 391,683 downwards.
TTTGATCGGCAAATCTATAGGTCGGGTTTTTCTAGAGAAGCAAGTGTAGCTGATCTATGTCTGGCAAATGAATTGCCATCTGAGCTCATGGACACATTAGCCTCATGGGGAGAGCCACTACCTCATTGTCAATCTTCCTGGACACCTTCCACTGGCTTGGCAACTCTTCTGGATCCTTTTCGGCATCTTCAGCCTAGAGTATTGTTAGGCCCAGGGGTCAAAGAGTGTTGTGCAATGGCACAACTTTATATGGGATAAGGCGATCATCCCTTGACATCAGTTTCATCTATGGCTAATAACACGAAAGAGACTACCGACCCAAATATTCTTACTTTCTTGCCATCATATTTACAGAGGCCAAATGTGTTTTTTGCAATCATAGACTTGACTTGGTAGACCACCTCTTTTTTGGATGTAATACTACCACTCAGTTAGCACACTTATGGGCGGGGAGATGCAACTTACCTTGGCATAGTGGTCCTTGGTCTCAGATATTGGAATAGGCAACTTTGTATATTCAAGGTCACTGTTTTCATCAGAGTTTATCTAGGTTCTCGTTTGGAGTTGGGACGATCCAGTGCGAAGAAGAAGATGATCTACAGTATGAGTGATTCTCCGAGACGAGGAACAATGTCTTATTCCGCAACCATACTGTTTTAGATGAAGCTGGAGAAGATGGTGAAAGATAAGGCTAGAACTTTTCATGGTGTGTTGGACTCTCCTAGAAATAGGAGGTTTCAGCGTAGTTGGGATTTAGATCCCGCTATATTTATACATTGGTGGACTAGTACTTTGTATCTTTGTAGGCCAATTTATGCTTTTCATTCAGGGATTTTGGTACCCTTCCACTCATATCCATCTTTATGATGTTGTGAGTGTAAGCTTTTATGGTGCCAAGCTACATGATTTTGTATACATTTGGTAAAAGTATATAAAATTCTTACATTACCAAAAAAAAGATAATATAATTAAGATACTAATGAAAATGAATAAATCGGTCGACATGTGAACTGTTCAACAGACAAGCTTCTACGTAAATTTCTCCTAATGAGCAAAATACTATTGTAAAATAATAATAAAAACCCTTCTTTTCCCCCTCTTGCTACGCTAGAGTAAACTGCAAAGTCTTTTCTTTTTTGAAAAGCATGCAATCACTTGAATAATGACTCGGAATCCTAGAAAATAACCACGTCAAAATCAAATCAAGTGGGCACGTCACAATGATTTCAAGCATAAAAGATGCAATGAATTAAAGGGCAAATTGGGGGGAATTAGTTGTTATTATTATTATTATTATTATTATTATTATTATTAATGAATATATATATTAGCTTTGTGTCAATTCTATTTTTAGACATATATCAAATCAGGACCGGGGTTTAATCATTGTAATGGAAGATGCTGCTGCTTTCAAGAGATGAGGCGGAGGCCCCATCTTGCAGCAATTGAAGATTTCGAAGTGGAACCCATCAACTACTTCATCCAACTGGAAATCCAACGTCACATCTCCCAACACTAAACCAAAAGTGAATCCAGGCGTACAAGATTGCTGTCGCCTGTTTCATGGGGTGGCTGGTTCTGGTTCCCATGGGAAATTACCCACCAAAAAAAAAAAAAGAACAAGAAGGAACAAGCTTGATGATCATGATAAAATAAAATAAATAATCTTGCGATGCACCCTCTTGAAAGTTTGGGATATTTCGAATATGGCCCTAATTCGGAACCGTTTTCCCAAAAGAAATAGTTGGAGGCGGATTCTGTCTGAAATAGTGTCGCAACACGACTTCAGCTGTTCATTCCCAAACTTACACTTTATTTTGTTAGATTCGTGCCTTTTAGTGCACATGGCGCGTTTTTCTTTTGTTATCTCAAGAGAAAGGTTTAGGCAAAAAAAAAAATTTCTTTTATTCCGCCTTTATCATTTTTCTTCCATGAAATTTCGTGGCCTCTGAGGATCAATTGAATGTGTGCATTTCACGTGCTAATTGTGTAGAATCATTGGAATCATGTATTTCGATCCTTATTTGCTCTTTGCTTCATCCGGTCCAAGTCTTTCCATATCTTCTCAAGTGGTCACTTAATCTATAGGAAAAGTTTGACCAAATAAATTATGGTGGGAAAATTCAAAAGTAAATTTCGGGTCTATTTATTTAAGGGAAAACCATTTAAAAAAATCATTAATGTTTGGATGATCGAAAATTAATCGATCTCGAGAGAAAAAGGAGAGGCAATATCTATCCCTAAATATTAATCTGCATTGTCCACGAATCTTGACTCGGTAAGGAACTATGGAGTCTATGAATACCATATAAAATTTGAAAAAAAATATTCTCTATGGATATAAAAAAAAGTTTTCAATTTCAAAACCATCAAACAAATGATAAAAGTTTAAATAGTTTTTTCAATGGAAGATATTTTCTCCTGAAACAAATGCATCCTTAAAAATTCGCAAAATCCATGATTGCCTTATATCCACATATGGGAATTCCAGCAGTGAGTCTTTCTTGGTATGCTGGAAAATATATATACTTTTTTCTTTTGGTGGGTACGCTTGAAGAAAGGCAGTTTTTGGTTAATATGAGAGAACCCAAAAGAGGAAAAAGGGGAGAAAGAAAGAAAGAAAATAAAAGAAGAAGCCAAAACAAAGAGAAACAAAGTATGGGAGATGGAGATGGAGATGGAGATGGAGATGGAGACCGTACAGGGGGTGGATCGCTGTCCACACGGTTGGGTTCTTGCACGGGTTGCTGTCCAACATGAAATCCACCTAATTTTTCTTTCTCCCATCCACATTTTCGTACTACAAAAGACCCAATAAATTATTTGCGATGAAAGAGCGTTTTTTTTTTTCTTTTATGGGGAACTTTGCATTGAATTCAGGCGACCTCTACGTCCTGCCTGAACACGAGGGCACTTAAATGTTCTTGTTTGATAGGTCAAGAATCAACCATAACATAGGCCTGATTCATTTACATACCCTCTTATTCTTAGGTTGAATCCCAATTCTTTCCCGGCATTTACTTTTTATCTAATAAATATCCAAAGTTTCCACTCTAGTTTTTGAAATTTGCCGACATGTCTTTGAATTGCTATTGGTTTCTTCAAAATCATTGGCAAAAGAGTCAATTAGAGATTTATTATCAAAACTCACGTTTTCATCAACACTCTCATCTTGTATGGAGTAATTGCGGCCTCTTGACGTTGATCTATTGATAATCTTGAAGAAACCAGTAATTGATTTTTGGATGCGTGTGCAAATTCAGTTTAGGCATAATCAGGATTGAACCTAGTAGGGTTAAGTTATTTCTCTTTACTTCGCATGTATATAACCACTAAATCATATGCATTTTCCAATTGAGAAAATTTTATTTATCTTGCCACCACGAGAGTCGTCGGATTCTTGACTTTGGGTAGATCTCTCCATCATGCCATTTGCCCCCTGCGAATCATCATCTGGGAAGGGAGAACAGATGCATCAAAACCCTAAGTAATTATCATGCAAGAAGAAAGAAGGCACGATCAGTCCTTGAGAAACCCGACCAGAACCTCTCCTCCCCCCAACAAAAATGGGGATTGATGGGATGTTTACTGGGGATCGTCGATGAATTTCGAAGTTCACATCATTCAGACAGACACAAGGATTCTGAAAGTTCTAATCAACGAATCCCACTTTTCCTCCAATCTCTCGAAAATCTCAATCAGCATAATGGAGATGTCCTTGAACAAGAACAACCCCAACGACATGCATTCTCATCACCCTTTTTCACCCCCTTAAGCAGAGAGGATGACAACCCATTGACAAGAAAGATCAACCATAGAGAGAGAGAGAGAGAGAGAGAGAGAGAGAGAGAGAGAGAGAGATGATGGGATTAGACACCTTGTGCTTAATTGCTATCCTCATCAATTTCGTTATAATAATTTCAAAGAGCCCGTCTAGTTGCACTTGTGTGGACGCAACAGCTTTCGATGGCTCGGTCGTGCGTAGGAACCCTTTGATGTTAATGTCCTGAAAAGAACATGACCCATGATCCAATTTCCGCTTTTTTTCTGTTTTTCTTTTCAAGAAAGAAAGAGATTATATCAACAAGAGGCAAACCACGTTGGTGTCGACACAAGATAAGTCCTATCACTAAATAAGGGTTTATCCCTTGAGACAATTGATGTATGCCACTCGATAGAATAGACCCATCCAAACATTAGATACAACATGAGCACATGCTTGCCATCTCGCTGCATGATATATGTACCACCAGGTTTGATCATGTGTAATTAATAAAGATTTTGTTAGTTATATCAAATGCAACCTTAGTTTTATTCATTTTAGGGGTGTTAAGTGTCGATTGAGATTTGAAAAAAAAAAGAGAGAAAAAAAGAAGTGAGCCATATGCAAAGATTAAAAGTAGAGGGAGGGGGCAGCAATTGTCGCGCCAGTTTTGATCACTTTCAATTAAGGAAGGAGGAGAAGAGCAATTAGGAGGGGATTAAGCAGCTTTAGTGCCATCCCAAAGTGAAGGATTTGACAGGGTCAATGAGACGTCTGTTGTCAACCTTAATGATGCTGATCAGACATTGTTTCCTCTCCAAACCCTAGAATCATTGCAAATCCATTCCCCCCTTTCATTTATTTTTATTTTTATTTCAGTTGTAGTGGGAAACGATAGTCAACTCTCATCATTCCTGTTACATCAGTTGACATCCTCTTTCAATCCGGATCTAATTAGTTCTCTCCTACTAATTATCCATCTTCCCCTTGTTCTCCTTTTATTCTTCCGTGTTAGAGAACCAGCTTGATTAAGCTCTTTAATCATGCGTGCAACGGCTAATCAGGATTACGACGGCGCATTTCCATTTCCTTTTTTTTTCCTAACGGTCTAATCTGATCAAGGACCGACAAATGTATGACCTCATAAGAAAGATTCGTCGCATCATGTAATCTATTAATGATATGAAAGATCGAAACAATCGAAACGAGCTGTTGATTAATCCCAAGAATGCTTAAGTTGTAATGGGTCCACCATATTCGAGGCCCTCTCACAATGTTCAATAAATTTGTTGGCTCTGCGCCCCTATTAGCCCTCACAACTTTGTTTTTTTTCTGGGTTCATCATCCTCGCGGCTCTCAGCCGCAATTCACAAGCATGCAACATCAACCTGGAAAAGCACATTGTCAAATTCAATGGCGAGTCACAAAATATGAGTTGACCCAAGACTCCCTCTCTAGGCTATATAGGACAAATATCTCACATGAGTTATAAGCTATATTGAGAGGAGGAGAAGTCTGGTGAGACATGTGGGCTATGAGAATTAAGCTTATATGTGGGACTCGCAATTGCAGTTATTAAGTATAATGTTGCATTTGTTGGGGCATCATTAACATAATACAGAAAATGCTTTCTCTTATTTGAAGTGGGTAAATGTATAAAAAGCTTCTTCTTCTTCTTTCCCTTTTCAAAATGTCTCAATAAGTTTCTATGGATCTCGGATAGTGCAGTCTGTGCGGGAGGGGACATAGCTCCAGGCTAATTGAGTGGAAGCGAGGTCGAGTTCTTTGATAAGCCCAAGGCCCATATTGAAAAAAAAAAAAAAGTAACAGCGAGGGTGGAGCTAAGAAGCCCAATCTCTTTGGAAATAATTGCCTCATTTTTTGTTCTTGTGATAAAAATCTATCTCTGCTCCACAATTATTATTATTATGATAATCCTGCTTTGTCAGAATCTCTGAATAAGACCTCGGAGGATGCACTTGACAATAATCAGAACAAGGCGACCCCATTTGCGAGCAAATTGATGAGTTGATTAACATTTCTAATTTAAGACTAGGGTTTCTTTAGCCCCTTAGTTCTTCAGACATTTTGAGTTATGTCGATTTCAAGATAAATGAACGTGGCCCTCCAAATTCAACATCTACGCCAAAACCTTGTCCATATCAAATGGATAATTAGAACCATATAGAAAACCGGCTCATGATGTCTAAATGCACGTCATATCAACAATTGACGTGAATTTCGTAAATTATTAATTATTTTCTTGAGTTAGAAAAATGTATTGATTTGGATTTTGAGGATGAAGATTGACTTAATGAACTCCAAAACTCCCCCATAATAGAAAATTATGACCTGTCGCGTCTGATATCATGCAGTCGTCCATCTAAAGAAAAAAAGGGGAAATGTCAACAAAGGAGAGTTTTCTTATAACAACCAATTTAGCTGTTAAGTTCGGTTTTCAAATAAATTGAAGTTGGATTGAACTGTCAAGGGCCGGTTTGGTTCACAAACTGAATTTCCATAAACATCCAATTGCACAAAGTGAGGATTCGATTATTTTCATCCAACGAGATTTCCAACGCTGTTCGATTTGGCACGATCTAACTTTTGATTCTGCTCGATTTGGCTCATCAGTTTGAAGTTAGACCCCAACCACGAAGCTTTTCAGTGAGGCTAAAGAATTGAAATGAACATTCTTGATGGACTATAACACGTGGTAATAGTTCAAATAAAAGTTGTTAATTTTACAAAAGACCGAGCAAGTTGATATTTTTGGTAAGTTATGCAAAGATGACTTAGTTATTTCCGAAGCATGCAAGTTACGAATAAAGTAAATTTGATTAAGTCACTCAAATTGAGATCAGTAACGTCAAAAATCGATAAATTACTAAAAAGGCAGTGGTCGCAACTTTCCCAACACCAACATTGGAAACTCACCAATCTTTACGAGTTTGCCAGCTGCGGACCGATTCCTTCTCTTTTGGGCTCGGAACAATAAAGTTCCATTCTCAAATCCTATGAATTTGGTACTTGAAAACTTCAAGCGTATGAATCTTTCTTCTTGTGGGGATTCATGCACGAAGCGAAGAATCTTGGAACGAACCAAATGAGTATGTGGGAATCAAATCCTCTTCTTAATTCTTGGCCCATTGGTATCATTGAAGAATGCTGTGTAAATCGAAATTATCAAGTGCCAAAGCATCCGCGTCCATCTCCCGTCTGAACCCACGTCACAAGTTCTTTCACCCAACCAAGCAACTGATCAAATCCACAAGTACCCATCGATCATGGGCCAGGTCTGCCCAACAATTCTTGGGTCGAAGTCATAGCTACTTGTTCTCTCGACTCAAGTCCCCGTTCGATCTCCGTGAAGCCAAGAGACTACACGCCGTTTTGATCGTCAGTGGGGTCTTTGAGCCTGAGACTAATGATGGGTTGTTTGGTTCACAGCTTGTCAGCGTTTACGTCCGGTTTGGCCGTCTCGATGATGCACTTGATGTGTTTGAAGAATTGCCCAAGAAGAGTAATGTTGCTTACAATGCCATTCTTAGGGGATTGGTCAGTGCGGAGCGGTTCTCCCAAGCAATTGGTTTCTTCCACTGGATGCTTAGGGAAGAAGTTATCCCTGACAATTTTACTTATCCGATTGTTCTCAAGGCTTGTTCGGGGTCGAATGACCTCGTGGCGGGACAAAAAGTGTGCGACTTGATCAAGTTTAATGAGACTAAATTTGGTGCAAAACGGAACGTTTATGTCGAATGTGCCATGATCAACATGTTTGCTAAATGTGGTAGCTTAGTGGAGGCGCGTAATGTATTTAAGGAGATGCCGAGAAAGGATTTAGCTTCTTGGAGTGCAATGATAGGAGGGACTGTCGGGAATGGGGATTCGCTTGAAGCATTGCGTCTGCTTAAGAGAATGAGGCAGGAAGGGCTAAAACCCGATTCTGTGACCGTGGCAAGCATTTTGCCTGCGTGTGGCAAATTGGAAGATGCACATATGGGAATGACACTGCAGGGCTTGGCAGTGAGGAGTGGTTTTGAGAGTGATATATATGTTTCAAATTCTCTCATAGATATGTACGGCAAATGCGGGCTCACTAACGAGGCACAGGCAGTGTTTTGCAGTATCGTAAATAAGGACGCAGTGTCTTGGAGTGCCCTTATTGTGGGTTACTCGCAGAATGGCGAGTATAGCAGGACCACGGAGCTTTATCTAGATATGAACAAGGTGGGCATAAAAACAAATGTTGTCGTTGCATCGAGTGTTTTGCCTGGACTTGGAAAGCTTAAGTTGCTGAAGCATGGAAAAGAGATGCACGGTTACATACTTAAACAAGGCTTTGAATCTGATGGTGTTGTAGGGAGCGCGCTAATTGATATGTATATGAATTGTAGAAAAACAGGAGCAGCAGAGATCATTTTATACACGATGTCTTGTCCTGAAATCGTGATGTTCAACTCAATGATTGCTGGCTATTCGATAAACGGAAACTCGGATTCGGCACTCAGTGTATTCCAGGAAATCTGGAAGTTTGATCTCATGCCAAATGCCGTAACAATTCTAAGCATTCTTCCCGTATGTACTGAAATTGGGAATGTTACACATGGAAAAGAAATCCATGGCTACACAATTAGGACTAATATCGGAGAAGTAATTTCTGTTGAAAACGCTTTGATAGAATTGTATTGCAAGGGTGGACATTTGGAACTCGGAATCAATGTTTTCAACTGCATGATGGAAAAGAATATTGCGACATATAACACAATCATTTGTGCTCATGCAACCCATGGTCTGGGAGAGCAGGCTCTCTCATTTTTCGAAGAAATGAAGGAGTTGAGAATGAGACCCAACAAGGTTACCTTCGTTGGACTCCTCTCAGCTTGTGGCCATGCAGGTTTGGTTGAAAAAGGATGGCATCTCTATGATGAAATGAGAATCAAATACAAAATTATGCCAGAAAGAGAACACTATTCGTGCATGGTGGACCTTTTGGGAAGGGCAGGGCAGGTCGATCGTGCATTCAACTTCATCAAGGAAATGCCCGTGGAACCAGATACTAGTGTCTGGGGAAGTTTACTGAGTGCTTGCAGAGCACATGACAACGTTGTGCTGGCTAATTTTGTGGGAAGGAAAATCAGTGCTGAGGACTCAGTAGATCCAGGACAACATGTGCTTCTGTACAACATTTACGCGTCCAGCCAGAGATGGCGGGATGCTTCAATTGTCAGGGCGGTAATAAAAGGGAAGGGCTTGTCAAAGACCCCTGGAAGGAGTTGGATTCAGATCGGATTTGGAGTTCACGTATTCCATGCAAGAGGTCAGATACATCCTGAGTCAGACAACATCTACGGAGTTTTGGATCTCTTGTTATTGGAGATGAAGGATAAAGGATATGCACTGGATCGAAGTTCGTCATCTGAGGATCTGACGGAGAAAAGTTTGTAGCAAGTAGCAACTAAAGCAAAACTATCTGTTGGGTGTAAGAATGCTAGCACGAGGGCAGGACAACAAGACGAATATCAGTTTGTGACCTGAAAGCATTCCCTCGAGGAAGAATCTCCTAAAGCTCGGAGCTGAATGGAGGGCTGTTCCAGGAGAAAAAGCAGTTGTAGCTTGCTCCGGTGATTTTGCCAGTCTAGCAGTGGCCCACTCTTCGGGATTCGCCAGCCAGGTTGAGATGGCTTTTCCAGGACTACCAATGTTGCACCTAGCTTTGACGCTTTGCCTTCAGGTATAGCATTATCTGAACAGGCACGAAGCATATTCAATTGCATGCTTCCACAAAGGCTGAGAGATGGTTCTCACACTAAACAACATGAAGGAACAAAATTTGCCAGCACCTGCCAACTAGCAGTTGGATGTTTTATTACGCCACAATCTATCGTACTCATTTTTCCCCCTTCTCGAATGTGTATATATATATGGTCGAATTGCTAGAAATTGAATGAAGATGCCTTTCGAAGTAGTTGCTAGAACGAACATGTCGCAGTCTGGCTACAAGCTGGTGAAAATGATGCGTCATTACAAGCTGCGCTGCTTCAAATACCCGAAACAAAAATAAACCACCTGTTTGCTATGAACAGATCCCAAATGTCATTCTTCTATAACCTTGCTTCCCTTGATAAGCAATATCAAGAACTGAAAGGGCCTACGCTACCACCCTCGATGATGGAGATCTAAATATGAGAATGTACAAGAAGAAGCATAAACTATGAAAGATGATTCAGATTAAAAAAATGCTTAGTTTCAGGTTCTTCGCATGGTTTACTATCCTCCAGACCTGTCCAAAGAGCAGATGCCGTTTGCAAACCAGAAGTAGATATGATTTCAAGATAGAAGTCCTCCTTCTAAACACTTCTCCATCACAAGTTTCAACTGAAGCATTTGCTCCCTCGCCAACTGCAATCAATATTAAAAAGAAAATCTGTCACAAGGCCACATAAAAAATCCTAATCTTGCCTTGGCTCTAATGTAGTCATAATTCATGCATGATCACATGATATTCTATCAGTGTAATTATCAGAGAATCAGACCAGGAACGACCATAGCAAGAGTAGTTGGAATACATAATATTGCAAAAACATCAATCTACATGAAAACAATCAAGATTAAAATAGAGATCAAAGCCCAAGCCACGTTCTTAGTAAGTGAAACACCCCGAATGTCTACTGGCCCATGAGCAGCAAGTATGGCAAGCTAAGTTCTAGAATGCATTCTAGGTAAAGATTTAACATGCTTGATGTGCTACCAGTATAGTTTTGCTGTCATCGAGTCAAGAAAGTTACCTTGTTCATGTCTGAGATCCTTTTCTCAGCATCATGGAGTTGGGTCCTAATTACTTCTTCCAGTTGCAAGATAAGTTTCCTGTGTGACGCTTCTGAAATTGCAGAAAGTGAAGAAGAGTGTTGATATTCTTAAAGGACGGGAAAACCAACAATATTAAATCTTAAATTTCAACATAGTTGCACCTGCACCCAACTCATTCATTATTATGCAGTGAAGACAACAGCTCAGCCGATTAATATCAGTTACGCCACAGGGCTAGAAGCATATGGGAATTTAAGTGATGCTGTGCTTCAAAGTACCATACTACATTGATTACTCAAACAACTAAAAGACTTAATCTCGTCTGTACCCAGATGGTTGGGCTCTACGATCAACTTTTTTTTAAGATTGTTTATAGCTGCGTCCTTAGACACAAGGATTGTTTGAGAGATCATATTTATCTTCATTTGTCCCAGCAAATGTTTGTTTATGCCAACATAAGTGAGTTTCAAGATGACAATGCATTTCCAAAAGTAGTCAAATTAGACTCTTCATGCGCTCTTGATGCAGAAAACCCCACCAGAGCAGAAGTACATACTCTGCTTCTCCATAACTTCTGACAGCTGTGTTTTGTTCTTCTCGAGACCTTCTATTGTGCCTTTGAAACTCTGAAGGTGCTGATTGATCTCTTTTATAAAATTCCCGTGAATTAAATTGAGTTGTTCATCTTGCTCTGCAATTAAGAAGCAACGAAACAATGTCATATGCAAGACTCCCAAGGAAGCAAAGGATGACCTAGGCTACTCTAGGATATAACCTTCTAAAGGCAGGATGCAAACAATGGAACACGTACAATACCCTTAGTGGCACTATAGTACATGCGAAGTCAGATTAAAGGAGAAACCAAATTACTGGAGTTGTCTTAGCTCTCAGAATAATGTCCCAAGATCACAAGCACATTGTTGATAAAACTTTCTTAGACCATGGAAGGTTTTACCAGATCTTAAATCATGCCAGTGCAAAACTAGTGACGGTGCCATTTATCATATGCAAGGATCTTTATATATGAGGGTCGTTTTAATATGCAAGGGCCAAATATAAATCTAAATCATGGCAACCTATGATGAAGAAGCTTGTCATCATTGTCATTTTCATCTGTTAAGATCACCTTCCAACAATCAATTCTGCAAGTTGCCGGAGGACCTTGACTGTGGATAGTGGTCTTTATTTTTACTTTCACTCTAATAAATAAAAGCTGACAAATGGTTCTCTAAAAAGTATTCCAACAATGTGACAGAACAGGACTCTCCAGTGATTTGATTCCACATAAGGATCAAAATTAAAAAAAAAAAAAAAATTGCCAGAAAAGCACATAGTTCATAGTCACTAAATGAGAGTAAAATTATGGAAACTGTTATTAACATTTCGTCAATTCTACATTTCTAATGCTATCGTTTAAACTAACACGACAGTCAGTGAGAATAATTCTTACCTTGAAATTCTGTTTCTAGACGTTTCCTTTTCTGTTTGTTTAGGCTTTTGAGCTTCAACCTAAAGGAGGAAAAGAGAGATTGTAACACGCAAGGATACTGACTATGTTAAGAAGGCCTAGCTTACGTATACCTACATGTCTGATTGAATTTGAGAGTCAACAGTTTGCAGCTGCACACGAATCCTCTCAGTGACAGATGTCAAAATTTCAGCAGACTTCTTTCTGGTAACTGACTTCAACTTGCTTTTAAGCTTCTCTAAGGCCAAGGCAAGCAATCCAATGTCCCTGAAGAATCATTACGTATCATGATATTACGAGTGAGCAGGAAGCAACTTATGAAGAGACTTCCTGCTACGTTAGGAGGTTGAAAGAGGGGGAAAAAAAGAAGTCAACCTAGCATGTCCATCCTCTGTGTTCCCTTCCACTGCATGTTGCCCCAAATTGCTTTCTCCAGTCTCTGCAATTTAAAGATGAGCCAGACAAATGTCGAGAAACTTATGCACGAAGCTAAAGACAACTTATAAGGTGTTTGAGATTATAGGAAGGAAGAAAATATAGTGCAGGACTAATGCCTTTTGGAGAGCTTGAGGCAGGATCAGAATCACGAGATTGAATCCCCCCATCGCTGCACTGCCTCTTAGTTCTATGCAGCATAAACTTCAGTTTCTCAGCAACACCAGTTTTTGGTGACAATGCCTCGTCCTCATGAGGACCTGCAGAAGAAAGTTATAAGCAGCTAAGAGAATTACACGTGGAGAAGGTGAGCAGATAAAAGAGAGAACATTGTAAAGGAGAAAACTCCAGAAGGAACAGGCACAAGCATAGCCACCTATTTTTATTTTTTTATTTTTTTTGTGGCCAACTTTCAACTGGTTAAGACTAATAAAAAATGTAGTGCTTTAATTTACTCCAAATGTTGACCACAAGTACATGGTTAAACGCATCATCCACCGTGAGTACCCTCATCAACTCATATTTAATAAATTAAGCAAATATTTAAGTAATAGACTATAATATGCTTGTCCTACAGACACGCTCCTTCAGTTGAATGATTATAATCCTTGCAAATGGGCTATATCAGTGAAACTCACGGCCATTGCATCTTAAATAGTAGAACAGTAGCCTTAGTTTCATCAGATAGTCCTTACTGAAATAAATCTTAGGTTCTACATGTGACAGTTGTTCACTCCTTCAAACTATAATACTGAGGCAAAATTGCAATTCCCAGTCGCAATAAGAGGATTTCAAATTGCTGTGTGCATAAGGGAACAGATGCTATTATTAATTCAAGTTGAATTATTATTTTAGTGATGAATCCAAGAATGTAGCTCTTCTAAACTACTAATGACTCTGAACACCGACATGTAAATTGCATCCTAACTGATTCGATGATATACATCTGCATGACAAAACTATATTTCAGCAGTTATCAAATTTAACCTTAGTTACAGATACACATTTGTCATAAACATCAACCCCTTAACAAGATATGCACAGCAATTGCACGCCTCAATCCCATGATACTCGTAATCCACGGAGGAAATGAAATTCGAGCTATTATAGCAATATCTATCTTTCATCAATTATGTTATGGAATATGCAATCAACAACTGAAGCAATGGGTTCCATAATGGGGATACCTTCTTCCTCAGAGCTCTCTGACTCTTTCTCTTCAGATGATGATTCAGTTGAGCTGTGCTCTATGTTATTCTTCTTTGAAAGGACTGCATTTCTTGAAGGAGAATCTTGAAGCTCCTTTGCAACTTCCTGGGTTTTTAATAAGGAAGCCGATGACAGATAAAACTGTATTCAAGTGTATATATTATAAACATCCTGATCAGTGATTCAATAAAAAGCAGAAACACGATGAACAACAGAGGATACAAAAGCTTCATATTTCGCCCTAGATTCATCTTGAACCTTTTTCGAATGAAAGTGCTTGAAGCTGAAGATATCTTCCTTGCTAAAACTTCCTTTTCCTTGCACAAAAGTACCAGCTTCCTGCTCCGCCTGGTCTTCTGGAATCAATGGACTTGGTGAGGAGCCTGCCATTCGAGTTCTTTGAAATGTTGGACTTGGAAAATCATCTCGCTGATCCACATAACCTTTTGGGAATGTGTTACTAGTACCCCCTCTCTGGTCCTTATCTTTGGCTAAAGCTGGGCTATTAATAGCCTCATGCTGACATGGTTTGCTTAGTGCTGGTTGCTTGGAGATATTCTTTTCTCCACAAATCTTTTCTAGATTGATGTTGACAGGCAAAGTGAAGTCATGCATGCTTCGTCTTCTGTTACCAAGTAATGATGATCTTTCCTCTGATGGTGAATTTTCATTTCTGTCGGTTGAGTGCTGATTCTCATCCTGATTTTTCTTTGAAGAAAATGAAAGCTTTCGTGGGTCAATTCTGGTATATTTTCTACCAGTTTTCTTGTTGCTGACAACTTTTGGGGAACTTCTTTTAGCAGTGCCTCGTATTCCAATTTGTCCCTCTTCAAATGTAAAGATATTTCTTTCCTTAGATTTCTGTTTGTAAGCCGAGAGAAGGCCACTTTCTAATTTCTTTGGTCGTGACTTACTTGAGGCTCTTTTTTGGGTCAAAGCTCGAGTCTGTGGCCTCTTATTTGAACAATCTGGACTTTCAGAATCATTCTCTATCGTATCTGAATTTAATTTAGGCTTGATAACTGTATCCCCCTTTTGATTCCAGTTCTGCACTGGCTGAAGTGAAGTGACACCATCCTCAACAAGCTGCGAGCTGAGCTTCTCTTTGTTAGGTGAGGAAATAGTTTCCAGCAACTCCTGGAGCTTGATCCTCAAAGATTCACTTTGGTTCTTCGCTATGCTGCCAGTCCTGTCTCCCAGAGCTGCTCCATCCAATGGAAGCACTACCTTTGCGGTTGAAGATGCACACTTATGCACAGTCTCCGCATTTTCATTCCTCCCTTCATTTATCTTGTGGTCATCAAACCTTTTCTGGCTGACATGGTCAGATTGTAAAGATGAGGCCTGGTTGGGAAATAGTCGGGCTGAATGATCTACTGATGCACCTTTCAATCCATAGGGTTTGCTGTGCATCTCATTTTTGTCTGTTTTAGATCCACTAAGCTTTGCACGAAATACACCTTCTGAACCTGCTGAGTTCTTGTGAATAGATCCTTTAGTAATCCATGGGTATCCTTCATGCTCCTGATATTCATTTTGCCTTCCTCTGTTAACAGCTACACCTCCTTCAGTTAAATCTGGTTTGTTAGGTTCTCCAACAAGCTCAGTTGGCACTGCGACCTCATTGTCCCTCACTGGTCCAGGAATCCTCCTCGCTGATGAGTCAACCATAATTCCAATGGAAATTTTCCTTGATTGACTGCTTGTGAAGAAGTTTCTTGCATAACTGCGATTGTCACTCATCTGATCCTGCACCCAAGATAATGCTAAACATGAAACCCCTGGTCCAAACAACAATCAAATGTGTTGTTGCAGGATTTCAGCCCATAAATAGCGATTCTACCATTGGAGAAGTACTTGCAAAATCTTTATAAAGAGCGAAATAAACCAGAAAAGCCTCAATATAATGCACAGAGCAGGAGTTAACAGAAAATTCTAGATTAACAGGGCGAACAACAAACATATTCAAGCTCGCTTGAACGGTTGGTTTTATCTCTGCTATTGACACTTAGCGGCATCATAGAGTAACATTGACAGATAAGAACGAAAGTAAATTATAGGCATACTCGAAAGTCTCTTACTAGCCTACAAGTCCGTCTCTTAAGATTATGGGTGCAAGTACTTACAGCTCTCATATTGCGTAGTAGCAGAGTAACGCTTGCAGCATCTCGGCTAAGAAAGTACGTAATGTACAGAAGAAATTATTGGATCTAGAACTAGAAAGTGAACTGCGATAATCAATTAAAGAATCCAACTGTCAATTTCTAGTGGATTCTGCAAAAGGACTGCTAATAGCAGCACATCAGACTCCACAAATCCGTATGGATTACATTGGGTCAAAACCCAGGCTTAATGTCTAAAAAAACCGAATCAGATGCTTAAATACACTAATCCTCCTTCCTCGTCATGGATAATGCCGCCATCTCTCTGTTTTCAGACTGGCTCTTTTCGGAAAAATCCAGACATCTGATCAGCTCTTATTAGATACAGCAGCTGAAGCAGCACGGTGCCGACGTCAGAACTCCATAAACGTGTTTGAGAAGTCTCCAGAACTTTGCCGTTTTCTAAAATCATCACAACCGCAAAACGCACACACAACGAAGTTCAGACAAGCACACAAGAGACGACGTTCCTTGACGATCCGATTCTCAAACTTTCGTGATTCCAATGCCGACGAAGACAAACGGATGTAATAAGCTCACTCGCAAGCTGATTCGCCAAATCATGCGAACCGAGGTAATCAGAGACATCGACCGGTTTACCTGATTCGAGCGGAGGACGAACTCAGATATTCACGAACAGAAGCCCGAATCTCACGAGGAAGCGTGATCGCCAAAAATATGTCTCAGGTGCAGCGAGCGCGGACTCCGACGATCCAAGGAGAGGTGAGATTCGATCGGAAATGTTGACGAACAGAGACTTCGTGGAGAGAGGAGCGAAGCTTTCGGTCAGACTCTCGGAGTCGCGTGAAGAAGAAAACGAAGAAGAAGAAGAAGAAGAATGGACGAGCAGTGAACTTAGGCGGGAAAAAGCGGAACGCGAGGATTTTGTGAACCGCAACGAAGCAGCCGCGCTAACGTACTCGCCCATGCGCAATGCGCACCCGTGACGTGACGTATTTAAAATTTTACAAACTGACACTTTCTCATTTCGCCACCGCCTGATTGATTTTATTCACTTTATAAAAACCAAGCGATATTTATGCAAATTATTATTTTATTTGGAAAATGTGCTCGAGATTTGAATAGCGTGAACGATGGGGTTCGTGCGCCGAGTTGATAGAAATGTATAGACGGCTAACTTTGTATGCACCTATGGAAAGAGGAGAACACAAAAAGTATATTCTATTACAAATTTAAAGTCTCTTTATGCAAATAATGCTTTTATAGTCTTTTCAGAAAATCCTATAAAATTATGGTGAAAAAAAATTTATTTCACATCACGACATTTGAAATTATTAACGGTAATTATATAAATATCGTTATTTATAATTCTTATACTTTTGCTCAAAATCCAAGAACATCTATAATTTTATTGTTGAAAATGTGCCACGGTAGTCAACTCCATCCCCTTGTCAGAGATGGTCGAGAGATCTCTAGCTCGTGATGATGGTTGCTTGACCTTTAAGCTCTTGGCTACGAAGACTGTATTTGATTTGATTTTAAAAATAAGTTTTGAAGAAATACTAAAAGTTAATAGAACTTATTTTCAGATGTCATTATTTCCAAAGCTAGTATTTCACCTTAAAGTATTATGAGAATGACTGTCAAACATTTCATATTTTGTTTAAGTCTTTGAAAAGCTAAAAAAGCTTGAGAGAGTTTAACATCCGGGTAAAATGACGTCAGCTAGTTCTACTATTGCCGAATTAGTTGCAATTTTTAAAACGATGAATTCGTTTGCCTTTTTTACCCGAGCAGCTGACACGTCAGCGTCGCCAGATCCCCTCTGTCACAACGGCCGAGAAATTATCCGGCGCAAACCAATGGTATCTGCCCGATCCCGCGAAGAAGATATCATCCGATAACAAGTCTCCTTTTCACCATACAAACTCGACATTCGGTGAGGCAATCCACCAAACACCTCTCCGTCGCTCCCTCCCCCGCCATGATGGCCGCTCTCACCACCACCTCTTCCTCCTCCGTCATCCACCCATTGCGTACCCACAAGCCCTCCCGCCCGGCCCGGGCCCCGCGTGCGTCCGCCGTGATCCGGTGCTCCGTCGCCGAAGGCCCCGCGATCTCCCAGTCGAGGGCCGCCGGCGGAGGATTGGTCGACTGCGTGGTGGTCGGGGGCGGGATCAGCGGGCTCTGCATAGCTCAGGCGCTCGCCACGAAGCACCGCGACAGTGCCCCCAATGTGGTCGTCACCGAGGCCAGGGACCGCGTCGGCGGCAACATCACCACCGTCGAGAGGGACGGCTATCTGTGGGAGGAGGGCCCCAATAGTTTCCAGCCGTCCGATCCCATACTCACCATGGTGGTGAGTCATTATCTCCCTAGCTGATTTTTTGCCCGTTTTGCTCTGAGTGGGTTTTTATTGTGCGATGGTTGCTGCGAAGAAGCCATTTAGGGAATTGGCTTAGTCGTCAGACAATTGGATAATGAAACTATGGTGTATTAACTCATGAGGAGAATTACGACCTTTAGAAGAGGAAAGGAGACGCATATTTTCATATGTGTATCGTTAGCTGCGTGCGTTGTGAAACTGCAGGACTGTCGTTTTAGCTTGGTACTCCTGTACTGTAGCTTGTTTGAGAGATGAGCCAGAAAGAAAGAGAAGTAAACGTCAAGAGGGGGATGCTTCTATTAGAACGTTGAAGATATCAATGAAGTTAAAACTTTATCTGACTGGATTTCTATTGTTGATTCGGTAAAGCTGCATTGCGTTTCGTTGGTTTGTTTAACCCTGAACTCCTTATACTGAAGATTTTTGTAGTCTTGGTCTGAGGAGTATTGCTGTTAATTCCTCCAATAGGAACATGTGTTGTTATGCATATCATGTAACTGCAAGTATGATGCACTGCTTCTGTTCAATGTTGCAGGTGGATAGTGGTCTAAAAGATGATTTGGTATTGGGAGACCCTAATGCGCCTCGATTTGTACTATGGAATGGGAAATTGAGGCCAGTACCCTCCAAACCAACTGATCTTCCATTCTTTGATTTAATGAGCATTGGCGGGAAGCTCAGGGCTGGCTTTGGTGCACTTGGAATCCGCCCTCCTCCACCAGTGTGTCTTTTAACCTTTCTCTTGCTAGCTTATTTTAGCTGCATGTCACCTGTAGACATTGTGAAGATATGTATTACGCCTAGTATAGATAGTCATTAGAGTAAATAGCCTCATTCCTTTAAGTTTTTGACAAAGGTGACAGGGTCATGAGGAGTCAGTTGAGGAGTTTGTGCGGCGCAATCTTGGTGCTGAGGTTTTTGAACGTCTAATAGAGCCATTCTGTTCAGGTGAGTTAGTTTGCATCAGATGGTACATTTTCATTGAAAACACTTTACTTTTAGACATTTTTTGAAGTCATTGTACTTCATCCTGCATTATGTCTTGATACTGGACGCTTCAGGGCTGTGACAATGGAGCTAGCAATATCTTGAGAAACTTTTCCCCTTTTCACAATTAGCACAGTTGCAGTGATTTACAATATGCATTTCTTATTTTAATTTAAGAATCACTCCTTTATGGTATTCCTTGCTCAAAATGTGCATTGATCTTCGCTTAAATTGGTCTTACATGAATACCCCATGCGTCATAAGTCCCAATATCACTACTTTGCAGAATATTGGGATTTTGAATCAATAATACGGTAGACAGGAACCTGCCTTTTCTGACTTTCTAAATATATGCATGCTGCCTTGATAATTATTATGTAAAATTTTATAGTTAGTTGATGATATTTTACTTTCATCATTAACGAACCTGTTGTCTACATCTTTTCCCCTGGTGATGGGTCTCGAGAATAAGTTGAGTATGTTATGTGGTACAATTAATCAGAGTTAGTATATGGAGAACATATTCTATTGGTTTCTTTGCAAAATTCAGTGGGTCAACAGCAAGCTGCACCTTTATCAGTTGTAATTTTGAGCTGTGGGTGCTTGGGATACATGTGCTCCTAGTGCTCCTAAGTCCTTTGAACATAGGACTCATGTGGGGCCCACCTCATAAGATACATCCCCTGCTGCATGTACAGGCAGTTTATTTTACAATTTTTCATTGATTTTAAGAAATAGTGGCAATTTCTTCTGTGCAGGCGTTTATGCAGGTGATCCTTCAAAACTGAGTATGAAAGCTGCCTTTGGAAAAGTATGGAAGCTAGAGCAAATTGGTGGCAGTATCATTGGTGGCACTTTTAAAACCATCCAAGAAAAAAATAAAACTCCTAAGGCACCTCGAGACCCGTAATGACTTGTAAATAGTGATTCTTACCGAGTATAGTCCATCTTCAGGATCGCCTTTTCACTTTGTTTACTATTTTGGTTTTTGTAGGCGTCTACCAAAACCAAAGGGCCAGACAGTTGGATCCTTTAGAAAGGGACTCATGATGTTGCCAAATGCAATATATGAAAGGTCTCTTTGTCCTTTAAACTCTTCTCTTGGAAAAATGAGTATCATCATTTTATGGACTGCAGAATTTTGGCTACTCATTGCAGGATTTTATTCATTATATGCAATATTCTTGACTGGATGCACATGACTTGGCAGGTTAGGTAGCAAAGTAAAATTATCCTGGAAGCTTTTGAGTATCACTAGATTGGACAATCGAGGATACAACTTGACTTATGAAACGCCGGAAGGAGTGGTTTCTTTGCAGACTAAGAGCGTGGTCATGACAATTCCGTCCCATGTTGCTAGTGGTCTATTGCGTCCTCTATCTGTGAGTCTCCTTTTAATTTAGACATAAAAATGTTTCAATTCCTTTCTCCTGCGTATTTTCTAGAGCTTCTTGTGAATTTGCTTATCTCAATCTAAGAAGAAATTGCTTTGTTTAAAAGCCTAGCTTCCAATTAGTTTATGACACTAATTTCCCATGTTTGGTCATCTGCCTCGCCTGGCAATGTTTTAATCATAATAAAATCATTTATCATCAATGATGGTATCAGGACTGAGAAGATTTTCTTCAAGTGTACTGCAAAAAGCAGCCGCAGGAAAAGAATAAAAAACAAAATCTATGTAGATAATTTCATTAGAAGATTATTAAGAAAATTAGTTCGGTTTAGCAGAAACGGAGGAGCTGAAAGCCAAATTGTTGAGCTTCACGTTATTTCTTACTAATGAAGAATCTATTAGTAGCACCACTACCTTAGTCCTGGCTCAGACCAAGGCAAGATCTGATTAAACAAGAAGGAAACGGAAAGTCTCACATTGGTCTCGTCTGTCTCTACGCAAGCCCTGTCCCATGTCCCATTGTCTTCTTTTGTGTAGCTACCCTTTTTGAGTCTTTGAGCTGAGATGATTGGAGCTTGGGATTCCATTAAGTCTCTTTTGAGCTTCGATTGATAGTGTTATGTTGATTCTGCTGGGAATATTTCGAAGTTTGTCAATGGACCATCAGTCGCCTGCTCAGAGTCTTCAACATAGCTGGGGCCCACCATAAGTATTGTGCTGATCTATATGATGTTTCCAACCATGTCCTTTATAGCTTATGAACCAAATATCAAGTATGATTTCTATTAGACAGATTTTTAGGATGCATTACGTGTATGTTCTTGGGACAAACTAAATAGTTGGATTCGAGTACTACAGATAAATGCGAAATTACTGCTCCATTATTAGTTTGTTTTTGGTATATTGTAGGATTTCTTTCCTGGAATGTTGTAGCTCAATTAAAGAAGCCTGCTGAGATCTTTTACTATCTTGTGACACATGTTAGGTAGGACATGCTCAATTAATTCATCAACCCTTGGGATACTTGAAAAAGTTGATGTGATCCATAGTCCATGGTTCAATTGTGCATACAGGCAATGGTACTTCTACCTGATTATAGCCACATATTGTAGGGCCCACCATAAAGTTAGATGAATTGACCATGCATTTACAGGCTTAAATTTTCAGAATCATTATTTGTAATTTTTGCTCTCTTGTTTCAGGCTACTGCTGCAGGCGCATTATCAAAATTTCATTACCCACCAGTTGCAGCAGTAACCATTTCATATCCAAAGGAAGCGATCAGGTCAGAGTGTTTGATAGATGGTGAACTCAAGGGGTTTGGTCAGTTACATCCTCGTAGCCAGGGGGTGGAAACTCTAGGTGCAGAGTCTTATAACAGTAAACTTTTTTTAAGAAAGAATATTCTCTTGCAGTAAAATCATTTGTTAAAGTTACTCTTTAGAATTTAAAAATACTTCCTGCCAGCTTAGCTGCTTGGGTTGCGCTGCAGGAACTCTATATAGCTCATCCCTTTTCCCAAACAGAGCACCAGAAGGAAGGGTATTGCTGTTGAACTATATTGGAGGGGCCATTAATCCTGGAATTGTATCAAAGGTAAGAGATTTGTGTAGTTGAATTGTTAATTTGGTTTTGGTCCTGTAGGAATAGTTGATGACTTTTAACCATCGTATGCTTATGTGAGGATTGATTGATTTCAACTATGATGATGGACTTTCGTTTTGTCACCCTTGCCAACTTTTTTTGTGATGTAATGTCTTCATCAACATACACATCTCCGAGGACTATCAAAAATATTACCAGGCTACCTGGAATTTTCTCATGTCAAAGGCACATATACACCTGAAGCACGCGAAAAAGGAATCAGTAGTGAATTCTCTTTTCATCAACTAATTGCCTCTTCTTGATAGCTCAGGGAAGGTGAAAGGAACTACTGATCCAGCATGTCTAGGTAGCATATAGTTGCCTACGCTTGTCTAAGATAAATTATCTAGCTCATTGGTGATATTCTGTGCAAAATGATGTGGTGTTGAGGGAGGTTATATCAGCATTATGGAGAAGGGCGGTACAATGTTAATACAACATATGGTATCTGGGTATGCCAATAGAGAAGAGACTCTCTCCTTTTGTGGAGCTGCCATGAGCACTTTTTCTCTCATATTAGCTGTTGTGAAGTATTAAAAAGTCAATCATCTGGTCAGCAAGAGGGTGTAGATTGCATTTTTTCTCCTTATTTCCAAATGGTGCTCATTGATATCTATTCACAAGTCAGGTATAACAGTTCTCTGGCTTCTTTGGGAAGCAGAATATATTTTTTGACTAGTCATATTGCAGCTTTGCTCCATGTCTGTGCCTTTTGAGTGTATGGAATTGTTTCTTGCAATAAGAATATCTTATAGTTAAACAGGTTAAAGTCTCATGCCAAATATGAAAATCTTAGTGTTTAACAGGTTTGAGTCTCATGTCAAATCAAACTTGTTCCACAAGCCTATTTAATTCTATCAGATAGCTTTCAAACGAAGTCCTGCATTTTCTCTGATACCTCCTACAGCATACTCTTATCTATGGCAAGTATATTGCAGACACCAGGCGAACTTGTGGATGCAGTTGATAGGGACTTGAGGAAGATGCTAATAAATCCCGGTGCCAAGGATCCACTTGTCTTAGGTGTAAGGGTGTGGCCACAAGCTATTCCACAATTTTTGGTAGGTCATTTAGACCACCTAGATTCTGCCAAAGCTGCTCTAAAGGACATTGGGTTCGAAGGTATGTTTCTAGGTGGCAACTATGTGTCTGGAGTGGCCTTAGGCCGATGTGTGGAAGGTGCTTATGAAGTTGCTGCTGAGGTTTCAAATTTCTTGTCGCTATATGCTTACAAATAGTCCTCCAAGTGCTGGATTGAGCTCTTTGTAATCCTCAGTTTAGCTGCATAAAGTTTTGAAATGAGGGGTGCCTCTTGTTTTGGGCATTTTTTGGCTTTTATTTTTCTCTGTAAGAACAAGGCTGTTTAATCAGTAGGAGTGGGTCAATAGGATAGAATAGGGGAAGAATTAATTTGGGTGGTCAATCTATCTATGTTGGGATACAACCGCGGTATCATTTTTCGTTGGGCCATGTAGCAAGGCCCATTTTTTGTCATTTGTACAAGGCTTCGTGTATTGAGAGGGACTTCGTTGGTGTATATCTACTTCTTATGATCCATTTTTTGTCATTTGTACAAGCAACTCTTAGATGATTAGGATTTATCCTGCAAAATTTTCGCCTTGCTGAGGACTTCTTAGTAAGATTTCGAGATGGGATGGACGAAAACATGCACCTGGCTTTGAGATACTTGATTAGATGATGTTTGGTATGGATGTGGAATTGTACCTACAGCTTTTGAAAAGGTTGGTTCAGCTTCAACATGGTGTTTGACAAACACGTGAAAATTCGAATATCCCGGGCCTCAATTATTTACCTGCAAATGATTTCGAGATGGAATGGACGAAAACAGGCACCTGGCTTTGAGATACTTGATTAGATGATGTTTGGTATGGATGTGGAATTGTATATACAGCTTTTGAAAAGGTTGGTTCAGCTTCAACATGGTGTTTGACAAACACGTGAAAATTCGAACGTCCCGGGGCTCGATTATTTACCTCGCAAATGCTTTCTAGGAAGTCCCTCTCACTTGCTTCAAAGCGGTATAACTTCCGAGTCATGTATTCAGCTTCTCTTTTCGTGTAGTGAGTTTCAGAGAGAAGAGAGAGAGAGAGAGAGAGAGAGTTAATGTCCTACGTGTTTAGGTTGGAGCCCCAATTCAGCTTCTTGCAGTGTTTCAACTCTCACGCCATCAATTTTTCAACGCTGCGAAGTAAAAAGTCGTCGGGCAAATCACGAGTAAACAGCTGTGAAATAGGGAAAGCTGTCCCTTAACACAGGCTAAAAGCCGGATCATGCCTCGGTTGGCAAATCCAAATCTTTGACCGTCCGCAGCCTTGATAGTCCAAAAGACGGGACAAGATCATAAAGACGGGAAATCAGCCTCAATGACAAAAGAAGATTGGAATCTATGGAAAGAAAGGCAAATTTGTCTCAATTGCTAAGACACTTAGGCTTTTGGGAAAGTATTCAGTATGGAAACTAGACTAGCCATGTGACCCAATTCATGAGTATTATATAATGGCCATAAGTCCTTTTTCTACACAATTTCGAACTTTCAGCCAGTGAATTGCATACCAGATTCGAATCCAGGTAGTTGTCGGAAGGAGGAAAAGGAACAAAATCCAAAAATCAAAATGGTCACGGTGATTTTGTTCTTTACATTCCGAAAGAAATGAGAAAGCAATTGTGGCCAATAAATTCCAATAAAATAAATCATGTACGTGCGGATGGAGCCTACGTTCTTTAATAAGCAGAGTCACCAACAATGATATTTTTTTTTTTGCCAATTTTCGTGGCATTTATTTGCTTTTCATGGCTGCCCCGTTTTAAGAATTTACAAAAACATTACCGGGTCGAAAACATCATATCATTGATGAGGCTATTTTCACTTATATGATGATATAATTCCTCATTATGATATAAACATGCATCCTCGACCATTTTTTCCGTAAGCGATTAACGTATGAGCATGTTGATATGCGCTAATAAAGTTCAATGGGATCATTTGAGATAAGCTTAGCTTCAGAATTACTTCATAAAAAACGATCCCACTTCAGGGCCGATTTGAATATTCTCACGAGATAGATATGTAATATTTCTTCCGACGACGTCACAAACAAAATAATTAAAAAAATAAAATTCTTTGGCCCAACATACATACCATTTTTTTTAAAAGAAAAAGGGTTAACCCTCGGTCAATCGAGGCAACAGAGTGGTAGGGACGGTAGGGGACATCAACCCTTTTCCCCTCACCTTTTCCTTTTCCCCTTAACATTCTCTGTTGAAAATTTGGGTAATCATCCCATGAAATCTTTTGTACATTTGGCGTTTCTTTAGGTCCAAGATTGATTTCTTGTTCCCTTCTAGTGAAAAGCCACGGGTGGGGCGGGACATCAGAGGGACAATCGCATTAGGACACGTGAAGATTGAACACGTGTGTTGGAGTGTTGAAGAGATTTTGTCGTGGAGCTTAGATGGAATGAGTTTAGCACTTCGTGCAAGGTGGTGTCGCTCTTTTCCATCCTGGCCCTCTTTCTCGTGCTCCCAAATCGTAATCGATTACATGTCCCTTAATGGGGATCTTATCTCTTTAATTTGCGATTAATCAGCATTACCGAGTGCTAGCTCAGCTCCCATATGGATCAAGGACAATCATTTCGAGATTCTCCTTGTACGAAAATTTCCTATCAAATCGCCGTGTCAAGCCATCGGAAAGTTCGTATGAACGATTTTTACACATTTTGACTGACTTATTCGAATTGATTAGATCATCGTCGGTGTACTTTGTCAAGATGTCTCTTTGTATATAGTCATGGGATATAAACTCCCTTTTGTTGAGATGTCTTGATTTCATATTAATTGATCGATGAGACCGACAAAACAAACAAAAAGTATGCAGGAAAAGGCGGCGCTCATTGGATGTGGCGGAACGATGAATGTTTTGAATTTTATCAATTTTGTTCTATACTTATTATATTGATGGCTAATTTAATTCTATTTTTTTAATTTAGGTTGATATAGTCTTAAAACTCTTGATGATTTTCCAAGTACTTTTGAAAAAAAAAATCAGCAAGATGGACATTGATAATCTTATATGGCACGGTTGAAACTAAAGTACTTAGATTAGAAAATGTGGATGTACTTTTTCAACATGTCTTGATGTGTACAATTGTGGAACAAGAATTTTCAACTATATGGGTTCCTTTAATTTATATACACTGTTCGATGAGACTCACGAAATAAATAAAACATATGCATGATAAGCCAATGCTCATCGGATGTGGATGATCGATGGATGTTATTTAAATTAGCCAAATTATTCATAAGCCTGTTGTACAATGGTTGATTTGGTTTTTAACTTTTTAATTTGGCTAATCTAGTCGTAAACCGTTTTTTTTTTTGGCAATTTTGTAACGTGACTCTTTCAGGCCAATCTTGGCGGAAAACCACTGACATGGAAGAATTTAAATACTTAAGATTTATTACCTACACCCAACGAAGAAGACACTATACTCTCGAAGCACCGAATAATCTTACATCAACAAATGATGAAAGGTAACGATAAGTTTTGAAATCACGAGAACAATGCGTCACAAATGAAACCCTAAAAACTCCTGCTGTCTAGTCATGCACAGATCGTCATGTCGTTGGCCATTTATACGTGGAACCATGTTTCATGTGTTCATGTCCCACGACCTTGATAGTCTCGTGTTTCCTCATCCCTAAACATCGAAAGAGTCGGGTTCAGTTCACCATCTGGCCCTCGGCTTTTAATAATGCCTTTGAAGCTTCTCTATCACCAATGCAAAACGAACTTGAATCAACGTCGAAAAACCGATGGTTGCTAGAGAAAATCAACGCATTGATCCATTGAACACTGATCTGAGGTCGTGCGGGTCAAGTGCAAATTCAATGATTTGTTGTGTAATTAATGAGCTTTCCCTCGCATCGAGAACCTTGCACCCACGTCCATTCCACGGAAGCCTGTCTACATTCATTCCTTCGGATGTGAAGGGGACAAATACCTGAAGAAGCTCATATGTAAAACACGAGATTTAGGGAAGGAAACTTGTGGGGAAAAAGAATCTTCTTCACGTCAATTTCTTTAAAATTTACCCATTTGCATGAGCAATCTGATTTGTAGCTTAATGGAAGATGTAGCCGAAATGAGTTATCAATGCTTGACAAGATTTCACGGATCGATTTGAATCGAAAGATGATTGAAATTGGATAAAAAAGTGAAACGTGTATTGAAACTAAGTGTCGAAAGTGATACATCTTCCAACGAAAAGAAATGATCATTTGACATTTTATATTTTATGAGTAATATGTTTACTTGTACACGTGTAGGCCAAGCTTAGGTGTCGTATCAAATCCGAATTGGGTTTGATTTTGGCTCTGCATCGTTTTGATTGACTTATTTTGGTCTGGCTCGATCTCGGAAGCGCTCACTTTGGCTCGGCTTGATCCCAATCGTTCACCCTTGGAAAAAAAAAATGGACTTCGAAACAGTTTCGTTTGACATGTCGCCTCGTCACCTCTACACCGGTCTCGCATGAAACATCGATCCATGCAAATGATGTCGGTGACGATGTTGATGGGTGATTTCTGGGACGACACGACGAGTGCGTAGTACGCACAAAACGCACCCAAAAGACGGGGGCGGTCAAATCTTGGTCTAAGAATTTGCCCTCGCCACCATAGCGACGTTCGAGGAACCCAAGATCATACGTCAAGGCCATCCTGCTCTTCAATACGTGCGTGACACATGTGTTCATGTCGGCTCCCATGATGACACCCAAGTCCAGTGGGCGAGCGATGGCCGGAAAGAAACTCAGGAAAGGTCTCTCCCTCTCCCTCTCTCTCTCTCTCTCTCTCTCCCCCCCTCCCTCTTTCTCTAACAATTTCTCAAATTCCAATTTGTATTCTCTTTCAATCTAATGAATTTGACGCTTTGTTCTGTATATAAGAAGCAAAGGTGGCGGCTCAAGCTGGTCAGTCACCCACACACACACACACACACACACAAGGAGGAGGAGAAAATGGGCAAAGGAAGCAGCTCATCGTCGGCTTCTTCATCAACAGCTTCGTCGCTGTCTCGGCGTCTCAAGAAACGCCTCACCACCGATCTCAACCTCGCGCTTGGGTTCTCGCCGACCTCTTCTCACCAAGATCACAGTGACCCTTTTCCTCCAAAGTACTTACATCATCACTTGATTCGTTTATTGTTGGATTCTTTCGCCCTTCTTCCTTCCGTCTCCATCTCTGATCTGCGTGTGGATATGTCTCTCATCTCTTTTCTCTGTCTTGACGGCGGAAGGGAGGCGATCGAAGAAGGAGATGAATGCGACAACGCGGCTACCTTCTATGTGAAGGTCTACATGGAGGGCATTCCCATCGGTAGGAAATTGGACCTGTTGGCTCATGATGGATATTGTGACTTGATCAGAACTCTCGATCACATGTTCAACACCAACATCATGTGTAAGTAACAGCAAGTGTTCTTCGTTGTTCCGTTCAGTTCTTTCCTTTTTCTCGTGGGTTATCTTCTTTTCTGGTTATTGCTTTCACTAAGAACATATTTAGCAGTTATTAAAGGTTGATGGGGGGTTCTGAAGTGCTTTAGACTAGAGCAGGGTCAGAAGAGGAAGGAGCTCAATGTGGTGGGTGTCATGTGTTGTTATATGAAGACAAGGAAGGGGACTGGTTGATGGTTGGGGATGTTCCTTGGGAGTAAGTTACCACTTCACTCTTCTTCCCTCTCTTTTAATTATCTCGATTTTCATGAAGTTTCAAAAGTCGAAAGAATTTTTCGACCTTGTCCATTTATAAACGAGGCGTTGAGAAGTAAATAATAGATGAATCTCGTTAACATATGCGTATGGAGCACGCTAATGGAAAAACAGTAAACATACAAAAGTTACTTTGAAAATGGTCCTTTTCCAACATTAACGTTGCGTACTTCTGAAACTGTTTCATGATCCTTCTTTCGCTTGGGTCGATTTGATATGATGCAGGATGTTCCTGTCTAGTGTGAAGAGACTGAAGATTACAAGGATAGAGTGATTTTGCAGGAGGTTCCTGTTCATCCACAAGAAGACAAATTCGAAGACGAGTTGTCCATGGAAGTGCCCTTCGTTTTGGGCCGAAGTCACACACACGTGCTTGAAATTCTGGTGATGGTTTCGTGTATATAACTCACACCCAAATGATACTAGTAAAACAAGAGTTTCCTCTCTCTTTTCCTGCATGAGTTGCTCAATGCTTGAATCACTGTGCATACTTAAATGTCGGTCTTTGCTGAACAAACTACAAATAATGGTAAATACTTTGATTTTGCAATCGCTTTACGTAATGGTGGCATCGGCAATGGGCGACTGTGCACATGCGAAAACTCTAGTATTTTCCAAGAATGCGTGAGCAAATTCGAGCCTTAGTCCAAAGCAAAATCAAGTAATATGGGCTGCTTGTGAGCATCCCCATTGTCAGAGCCGAATATAGTGGGCCTGGCGTGTGCCAATCCAGGCACAACTGAAACTCCTCCACTCAGCTTTCATTTCCCGTAGAAAACCTGCACATGATCTGCAGACCCTTTGAACTTGTGTGAAGAGATGGGCTAATGGAGAAACGGCAAGAGATTTTTCACTCTATAGCAGAATCAACTGAAAGTTGCATCAGGGCTCCAAAGGAAGAAGGGCCCTTGCCCTCCTTTCATAAATGAAATCGTGACGTCCACCAGCGTAAAGCGGACAATACCTAACTTCTACCGACTCACCTCATCCCTGTGGCAACCCAGAATGACATCTTCTTTCGCAAATTTGCATTGGCATTGTATTCCAATTAATCAAATCATTCATAAGTTCTGAATTCACAGTTCATCAGAAGTTTCATTGGTTATTAGCCTTGCTATTGCTAGAAAAAGACAAAACTACATGACCATGAGACAATGAGAGTACACAGCTGGAAGTTTCCCCGCGAGAGAATGGTTTTCATTGCTGATATTCCAATTCCCACTTTTGTAAAATGAGAAAACAAGAACTTCAGATGATGATATCCATGGTAAGATATACTTCCCTTTCATGTTGAGGGGATGCAGCTTCCACGAAAAACCATACTTCACCAGTTTGCTTCATCATTATTGCCAACATTTTGTCCTCAACCAGAAGATGGTGAAGTTCTTAATAGACTTATATGTCACACATCCATTGCTTGCCGTGCGGCCAGATGGAATAAAAAAGAAAAAGAAGAAAAAAGAGAGAGGATAACTTGGCTATAATGAGAGAAAATTTACAAAGATTACAAACCAATCTATCTTTAGTATGTTATTTTACACAAAAAAATTATTTGTGACTGCACACCAAGCTACAAGGAAAACAATCTCTCACTACCATCTCACAGTTCAACAACCATCAGCAACCCAATTCTGCTTTTGATGCCGTGGACACTTCTTTTTTTTTTTTTTATTGTCGCAGGAAATGGCAATAGCAGGTTGCTCCAAGAGGTACCAAAAATTCAAAAATCTTCAACAAATATTCAACATCCAGTGAAGAAGATACTTTGGCCTCCAAGAAACATGCTATGTTTCGAAGTAACTCCACCAAGACAGCAAGCGAGCACCTTTGTTTCGTATTCTATGTCCCTCCGGAAAACTCGACAGATGGTAACACTCCGTATAATGATCTGGGAATATACTTTCTTCAAGAAGCTCGCAAGTCTGAGGGAAAACTAAACTGGAGTAACCTTGAACATTCGAACAGTTCCATGGAGTCATCGAGTTTACGCTGAGTGTGATGTTGTATAGGCAGATATTGATGAAATTATTGCCCTCAATACCCTCCATAAGCCCCGCAACCGTTATATTCTCCCCGCGGATGTCTTTAAAAGTGATCCTTTCTATTTTGGGCAGCGCATTGGGGTCATAATATTCATCAGGGTGCTCCCCATAGAGACCAGTGAATCTTATGGCTACATTTACATTAGCCAATGTAACATTAGATATGAAGATGTTGCTCACATAACCGCCTCTTCCTGGAGATGTTTTTATTCTAATGCCAGTGGTGGAGTTGAAAAACATGATGTCCTCTGCATGGACGTCTGATACTCCTCCAGACATCTCACTTCCAATCGCGATCCCTGAGCTATGAGTCTCACCGATGAGCCGGCGAATGATGATGTTTTTACTAGGACGACCATAGGATATGCCGTATTCGTCCCAGCCACTTTTGATAGCAATCACATCATCACCCGTGCTTATGTAACAGTCTTCTATGCATACGTCATCACTGGAGTCTAGATGAATTAAAAAGTGAAAGAAGTCGGCACTCAGTTTGACGTCATGCAGTGGAATAGACAGTTCGTGCAATATCAGAATGATATCTAGTCTATACAAAAAAGAGGCATTATATAAGGAATTTTGACAAGAGGATAAAATCAAAGTTTGAATTCAACCTCACATTTAGCTGGAATAGGAAGAAAATATTCTCATTTTTCTATTGGTATAAGCAGGGAGTGGGTCTGTCCATAATAGGTCACTATAGGGGAATATCGGATTGTTGTATAAACATCTTATCAGCCGACGGAGACTAAAAAAGGGTTACGGATGTTAATATTCCTAAAACCATCAAGGGATAGCAATAAGCATAATGGTAACTTGACTCAGATGAGCCAATTCAATAAGCTCAATGGATATAAACATGCAATTTTGCTGTGATAGAATCTAGGAAATATATAAGAGTAATTAGTAATAGCCTAACAGAAAGACCTTACCAGGATCAATTCCATCTGTGTTTGGTGAATCAAGAGGAGCGCGGATGGTGACATTCTGAATGATAACTTGGCTGTGAATCGAGAAAAATAATCTCAACTCCCCCTAGTTCATGAAAACTTCAATTTTGCACAGTTTATACAGGCAGATACAAAAACTCAAGAATTCAAGCCACAGATCAGACAAACCTGCAATATACAGGATGGATGGTCCAGAATGGAGAATTCAAGAAAGTGAGGTTCGAGATGACGACCCCAGTGGAGTTTATCAACTCGACTAGATGTGGCCGAGTATAGTCCAGGGTTTTATTTCTGAACCATTCCCACCACATGCTGCCTTGACCATCAATAGTTCCATTTTCGCCTGCACTAGGGAAATATGCAATGTAAAGAGGACACACAAGGAAAATGATTCTCATTTGTATCACTCACCTGTAATAACCACATCTGTTAAATTGTGTCCAAAAATGAGACTCCGATGCCTTCCACCAGGCAACTCCCTACCTCGGCCATATGACGGTAAAGGATCAACAATGGGCCAATCCTCTGTGTTCTGAAGCAAAGACGTTGATTCTCTTTAGTAAACCATGCATCATCATTTTTCTTCCAAGCTACTACAAGACTTAGTTACTGATACCCAGGAAAATTACAGCATTAAACTGGCCAAAATGAAAATTCTGGGTACCCTTCTCTTTCTATATGCTTTTGGGAAAAACTCTTCAATATTCCGCTCAGAAAGGGCCAACTTGGAGTATCAAATGGTAAGTTAGGGTGAAAATCGAATTCATCTTTTTATTTTGCTAGAGAATTTAAATAAGACAGAACAAGCAAAAATAACAGAGGCCAGCATGTGGTGCCAGGCCATCTTGTCTTGTACAAATCCTTTGGTAAAAGTCAATACATACTTACATTACCAAAAAAAAAAAAAAAACACAGAGGCCAGCATGCTAGTTTCGAAGACTGGTCAATTTGTACAACTAAAGAACCAAATTTTGTGCTCAAGTCCTTCAACCAGCATATCCAAAATTAAATCAATTTTGTTGACCTCAGTTAATGATTAATCATTACCATGGATCCAAGAATTACTGCACCCTTGTCCAGCCACAGGGTGAGATGGCTGATGAGGTCGAAGCTTCCTGTCAACCACCTGCCAGCAGGGACAAACAGCTTGGCCCCTCCTTTGTCGGCAAAAGAATTAAGATAGAAGATGGCATTCTGAAATGCTTTTGTGTTGAGAGTGACACCATCTCCGACCGCTCCAAATTCGGTGATTGTGACGCTGTGAGGTCGAACCCTTTCCTCATTATGCCGTTTGCAATGTGAACTTCCCACAGCAACCCATTGAGGAGGTCCAAGCAACACAAGTAGCACAAGCACATCCACCAACTGAAATCATGGAACCTCTATTCTTTCAGTAAACAAATAATTTTTGAAGACATTACTTCAAGTAGCTCCATATGAAGCATTCTCATCCATATGATAGAGTGCCAAAGTTTGTCTCGACAGCTGTATCATCATCAGCTAGTTCAGAAACAAAACTTAAACAGGCAAAAGAAATAAAATGAAAGCTGAAAAGGTGACGAAGCATTAAGCAGGCAAATGAAAGCACATATTCCAGCTATTAAAGCTTCACCTAAATGAAAACGTAAGATGAATCCCACTGATTTAAGACTTTCCTACTTGCTTAACAGACAAAAAAGCTGGTCAGAATAGCAACAATT
This sequence comes from Melaleuca alternifolia, assembly GCA_019926035.1. Taxonomy (NCBI): domain Eukaryota; kingdom Viridiplantae; phylum Streptophyta; class Magnoliopsida; order Myrtales; family Myrtaceae; genus Melaleuca; species Melaleuca alternifolia. The sequence goes on along the minus strand of JAGKPW010000011.1, from coordinate 357,982 downwards.
TTTTTTTGGTAAAGGTCAGAATAGCAACAATTCGTCAAAAAGAAATTCAACACGAAGTGAAAAGAAAGCCCAAGTTCATTAAAGGTGGGACAAAAACAAAAGAATTCAATTGCTCTGCTTGAACCTGTGAGCAAATAACAGTAGGATATCACAAAAACACTTCTAGTTTCGCTCATCAGATCCAAACAAGCAGTCTTTTCCAGCTAAATGAAGCAAATGTGATTCATTGGTAGAGCCGGCTTACACTCTAAGCAACATTACTGATTAATCCATCTCAACCATTCCTTTGAGACCTTACCACAAACACTACTTGCACGGTTCAGCCAAGTTTTCCCGGTGAGAAGGAGAGAGGGAAAGACAAAATGTGAAGAAACTTAAACTTACAATTAAGTGACTCCTCATATGACTGAGATCTGGTCTACCACCCTGGAGCTCAAGCACCAGAAAAAAAGCTGCAACGGTATAAAAAACCCAACCAAAAATTAAAAGCAAAAGATTAACAAACACCTGATTTTGCTTAATTCTCTGCCGATCTCAATCCTCAATTGAAGGCTAGAGAGAGAGAGAGAGAGAGAGAGAGAGAGAGAGAGAGAGAGAGAGAGAATAAAAAACCGGGCTTTTGACAAGAAGAAACAGAAAAGAATGGTGTTGATAGAAATCAAGATCCAACCCCAGAAATGTTCGAGAGGGAACACTGGGAAGTGATGAGAGAGCTCGCACGAGCACCCCCAGTTCACGTACAAATCATTGATTGACAGTGACTGTCGTTGCCACCCGAAACATTTAGCAAGTTGGTCCACCACCACTCTCCATTACTTATGCCTCTTGAAAAAATCCATCCTTTCTAATATGCAACTCGAAAAAGAAGATCACTTCTTTATCAAGACCCTCTTGGTGTGTACCGTAGTTGAGGTGACTGATCGAGGAAAGATAGAGAGATCACGAAGAATAGGATCGAAATTCAAGGTGGGGTCACGGGAATTTCTCTGTTCTCGCGTCTCTGAGTGTGCTCCGTTTGATTCAATTCGAGAAGAAGAAGAAGCAGCAACCGCCCGGCAATGGCTCTGTTTTTATTTCGCTTTCGAGAGAGGCTATTCTAATGCTTGTGTTTGGGTCATTTGGGCTTCAATGAGAGAGAGAGAGAGAGAGAGGGAGAGAGGGAGGGAGGGAGGATGCATGGGCATCTTTCAGTCTCTCATTCGCAGACTGACCCCTCTCTCCTCTCTCCTCTCTCCTCTCCGTCCTTGTCTCAATGCAGTGTAGAGATTGGCATCTTCCTTAAAAACTCAATCATAAAGGTTCGTGATTTCCGCTGAACACCGGCCTATAGTTTCATTCCCCCTTCGCTCACGGCTTATATCATCTCCTTAACAACACGTTCCTCTCTCTCTCTCTCTCTCTCTCTCTCTCTCTCTCCCGGCTCGGTTTTTCTTTTTCTTTCTCTTTCTGTCTCTTTAAATGGGATTTACAGTCCCCTCGCCATAGTCAATAGATCATCAATTAAACACCGAGTGCTCCTGTCGAATCTACCTAAACCCACTTCTCAATACCTTTTACCGCAGCTTATAATCCTAGACTCTGTTTTCTCTCTGGCCACGGTCAATTTCCTGCACTGACAAGAGGACAATTGAATATCATATTCCATGTGAATGTTAATCCCAACCAAGCTTGGTCCAAATAGCTTCCTGGGCCGGCAAGGAGGCCGAATGACCAGAATGTCCTTGAGATCTTTGCACGTTCAACGAGAGCCTTGGGTTTGGGGGATGACATTTGGCCCTTTTGTGTTTAGGGACCACCGCCAGCTCGGTTTTGACCCCATGAGGAAACTACACACTTGCAGAGGGGATACGGATGGAAAAGGAAAAAATAGAAAAGAAAATTGATTTCCCTATGTCTAATGATAATAGTCTCCTTGCTGTTCACTCCTAAACCTTTTTCCAGCGTTAAGGAAACACAGTGTTATTATATAGGGAACACTATTATTTTAGTCCCCCTCAAAGTTGTGAAGGACTGGATGACAGCAACCCATTTGCTGATCCGTATTAATAAAGGGCAAAAAGACAGATTATCGGGTTTGAGAACTCCTAATGCGAAATTCTACATGAGCATGGATTGGAAAACCATGTCGGGCGGGCTCTCGTTTAACCAATCCGAATGAGTTATTGAGTTTGAGAACGCTTAGATGAAATACATTTCCAATCCGTATTAGCTTATCACATCTTGTCGAATGAATGCTTGTTGCATTAGAACTCTTTACGATATATGGTAATCATTCTCAGTTGGTTGTGAACACTTGAAGTCATATTTCCAAGGGATTGCCAAGATGTTAAAAAAACTATGAAAAAGAAAGGACTAAAATCAAGTGACCTCGGAATTTAGACAGCTAATGGTCGGAGGGAAATAATGTCTAAAAAGAGGGGGGGGGGGGGGGGGGGGGACAGTTGTGGAAGGCAGGACAAGAGAGGAACAAGGAGGGAAAGTGAGACTTGAGTGCTATGTGGGATGGTTTTGGTTTCCAAAGTCAGGCATCCAATGCCATGCAGTGTCTCTTGATTTCACACCTATGCATAAAAAAGGAACATCAATGACTTTCCAACTTGTCTGATGAAATCATCAAAGTAACTGTCAAGTCCTTGTGGGTCTTTCTTCATTCCAAGCAGAAGACTCATTTTTTTCGGACTTCTTCTTTTTTTATATATATCGGGGGGGGGGGGGGGGGGGGTTGTTTCATAATTCAATGTTATTCAGATTTAAATGGTAAATTTCATGGTTCTCAAGTTTTTTTAACTTTCAAGATGATAAATTACATATTTGGGGCGTTGGCATGGGGCGAGTTCCGGGTAAGAGTGCTCGTGAACGTCCTATTTTGGAACCATCTTGCTTGCACATGATGGATTTCGAGCATCCTCTATCTCCTTTATCTAAGGAGTAGTACATTATTGAGCGATTGAATGAGCATTCGTAGTTTATTTACTATGATAATGAAGTAAGATGAGCTTCATGCGTCACTTCATGTGTAACATTTATACTGACGTTTTATGGGTTGTATTGAGTCTTAATCATACTTTTATTTTTATGTATCTATTTTGAAAAATGTGAGATGTATTATGCTATCATTGTACGCAAGGGTCATCATTGTTATTGGTTCTACAAAATTTTGAAGTTGTTAAATATGTAATTGACATATCGTGGATAAACAAGTCTTGAGAAGCATAAGTTCCCTTCCGAAGCAGATCATCACGCATGAAGATTGTAGTCCTAAGCATCATCAAAGAGCTTAAGCAAACTGTTGCTTCGGTGATTGATGGAGTGTTCCTTAACAGCTACAGAATAATCATCTGTAATTTCTAATTATGAGCAATTGTTTTGTGCCTCCTTCACCTATACACCTCCGGTGCAATCAGTTTAACTAGTCGGTTGTCTTTTGACATGCATGTATACGCATAATAATTACAGACATGAACTAGTGGAACGATTCTTGCATTTTCATGAATATGGGACATGCATTATCACCTTCATTGATGGTATCATCTATTTCTTCACCAACTTTTCACAATCATATAAATACAAATAATATGTATAAGTTTAGTTACCATATTTGATGGTATCATCTATTTCTTCACCAACTTTTCACAATCATATAAATACAAATAATATGTATGAGTTTAGTTACCATATTAACAGAAAAAGTGGGAATGTCCATGTTATTATTTCATTGTATTATACATTACATAAGTTGATGTACACAGTACTATAAAAAGATCAATACTTCTAACTAGTGCACATTGAAGAATTTGCTCGCATGATTAGATTCGTTAAATCAGGGTTAAGCCATGAATTGGTCTTGCCGCTGACCTAACCTTCTTTTCTTATTTGCTAAGCGCTATCTTAGCTATCTTCAAGATAGCTAATGATTTGACGATGCAATTCTTATGCTGCTGGGATCATATTCTCCCTAATTAACAACTTGAAATGGATTCGAGCATCAGAGCCATGACCATCATTAAAACTAGGTTCAACTCAATTGGGTTGAATTGAATGCGTCTGTGCCATTTGTATTCATCTCACTTATGTGATGGCAATGGCCAAACTCTAATCACTCGTCGCTTGAACAAGAGCCACAATATTAACAAAACCATAATGGATAATTGAAAACTTAGTTATCAACCAAGTTATTAATCAACCTCTTAATGACAAACGTCCCTCGTAATTATTTAATTGATAGAGCTAATGAGAAGGTCTCACGCAACCAAGGCAAGCTATACCAAACACTTGTAGATCATACGCTTCAAGGAAATCCTTCCATCCTTTAATCGACGAGAACCTTAACCAATTCAAAGAAGAGAGAGAGAGCATCTCGAATCCTGGTCCATACTATTCAAGTACGTTAGCTAACAAATACATATGCCTAATAGCATATGATTAATCCACGGGTTGGTGGGACAATGTTCTTGCTCTTATAAATATGAATTATACTAGAAAAATCCATTACCATCGTCTGTCCGCAAACACATAAATGGACCACCGCGAAGGGACACCAAACCAACCTACTCTTGTCTTTAGCACATTAATAAACTTCAATAATGGAGATAGGAACATGAGCACCCATCACTATCCTCATGTGGGGGACACCCATAAATTGGATCTGATATTGAATTTCTTGAAAAACCCCTCACCTCTTACGTTGTGAATCTATCTAAAAAATATCCTAGAATAAAATATGTGCATCAAACCCTGAGTGTGAAATGGAATCTCTATTGAATTTAGTATGGCCAAACCCATTAGAATAGGGCAAAAAATGTTAATGAGAACGATGGGCTTGACTTTATATCACTTAACTTATATGGGAGGAAAGAATTTGCATTCGAAAGACAGGTACCCAATTTTGTGTTCAATCTCTATCCAGTCACTCGTAAGATATACAAGATTAGTTGATTGATTGTGTGGAGGGGTCCTTTAGTTTTAAGAGTCAAATCTCTTTTATTATATTTTTCATTGCACCATTAGCATAATTAATCTATAGATGGTACAAGGTCCTATTAGAATCAAATGACCTTTGCATCATATAATTGATGGCTAAGAGTAAGACCATATTGTAAGGAAGAACATATATTCTGCGGGAAGGGGTTTCTTGTATCATCAAAAGGAATACCGATGTTTGCACTGTACACACACACCTCGCAAGACTTGTGAACCAGCCTTTCTATTGGCCAACCAATAACATATTTTATCTCTTCTTTGTTCGACAAAAAAATAATATTCAAGGAAAAAAAAAACATCAATTGGTGGAGAAGGAAGAGAATCATATACTGTATAACCATCTGTAACTGTTGATTCCTTTCCAACCCTAAAATAAATGCACCAATCAGCAGCTATTGTTTTGCATCTTCTCTTGGCTATTCTAACTTCAGATGCTAGGGTTTTGCCATTTGGCCACATTGCATTGTTCATTAAAAAAAAAAAAAACTCAGGATCTGCCCTTATGGGGCACCTCTGGAGGGTTAAAGAGAACTAGAGAGGCCGACCGTTGTTTGGTGTTTGAATATAAAATGCAATGGCTCCAAGATAAGTGGTTTTGCTGATCTGCTTTAATTTGTTCTCATGCTAATAATTATTGATTCAATTTGATGGTGGGCTCAGAACATGTACCAACTCGATTACCTACCAACTCGTAATATGCCTTTTAGATCAGTTTATTAGAAGGTAATAGGATGATCATAGGGGCCTAGAACCCCCCGAGAGGATTGTTTTAGTGGTGTCATTGAAGGATGAGTATTAATTCGATTTGGGAAAACACTATGCCATACTTGTATCTCTGTGTTACGATATGTATCGCCGTGTGTTACAATTGTTTTATGATGAATTGAGGGAGTCATTTGACTTTGTGTGTCATGATATGTATCGTTGTGTAATGTAATATAATACAATGAGTTCTTGTGATTTTAGCACACCGCAAAATATAATTTTTTACATCATCACATACTTGGGTTACCCACATGAACTACAACTCACATGTTGCCTGATCTGCCACGTTACTCCGAGTCATTCGTGGGTTCTGAAATTCCTCTCCTATGATTTGTCGATGGAAGTAAATTTAAAAAAAAAAAATAGAAACGAAGTAATGGAATGCCCACAAACAGTTGATGCATAAACTAGTGTCTGGTCTCTGACTCTGTCTAAGCTCGATGCTTCATCTGATAGACATATGGTTCAACTCATTCTTCAGCCCCTCTTCGCAACCTTTCACCATGAGTTCTAAAAATCGACGAGGGTGGAACTTCACATCTTCTTTTTTGCAAATTAAATTGGTACATTTTGGACAAACAGAAGAAGAAGAAAGTACAAATCCATGAATTGTTAGCATCACCCGAACAGTCCTATAGAAAATATCTCGGTAACCCTTGTTCATAAACATTACCCCATGAAACTGTTTTGTCAGTACGTACCAACGACGCAACGGCAGAATTTATGGGAAAATTTCTTGAACCGTCTCCAGTTCCCCCATCTTTTACATCCGTGTATATCAGATTTACCTCCCCACGTATTATAAGCTACAATCTGTATCGTCTAATATAACAGCTGCTTGAAGTAACAGGAGAATTGAATTGCCATAACTAGTTTACTGCTCTCTTGGAAACATCCATCGATAGGATCCCATCTCACAGAGGTATATTGCATTGGTTTCTCATCGTGGAGAACTCCCCGGGTCGAGTGACCTTTGACCTCTTGCTCTGAGATTCTTGCACAAATTCAGGGAGGCTTTGACATTTTGCATCCCCATCATGGGGGATGCAAGAACGCTGCATGCTTGGGAAGAAGGCCTTCCTGCCTTTGATTAGTGATTTTTGTTCCCCACCTTGATCAGTATGATGTGGGGGCATTCTTGGAATAATGGCATTTAAGTTAATTTCATAACTATAACAATAAAAACCAGCCACCTTCCACCAACAACTAAGAGTGATCGGTTTCAGAATGAGTCGGTTCCCATCTTGAAACCTAAAATCGGACCAATAGAGTTAGTTCCTTGTTTGTAAAACTTGGAATCGGCCCACCTAATCTTGAAGCTGGACCGACCGGTTCAGCTCTCGGTGGGTGCAGGACCTGAGTGTGATTTCTTCCTTTTTTCAAGATAAAATTCCTGACTAAGTCAATTAATTCAAGTTGAAGTTCACGACCCTAGCTCATTGATTTCAAAGGCAGATAATCGAGTCTCTAGTGGAAATATCAGGATTGTCCTTTTCTCCAATCAATGCGAAAAGAAAACATGCCCCTCATCTTTTCTTCATTCCCACAAGATGAACATCTACACTTTCAATCTTTACCAAAAAAAAAAAAAAACATCTACACTTTCAACCATATATCATTAATCCCATTACGTGGAAACATAGAATAAGCACCGAATATGCCGGCCCATTGTCGGAGCATTAATTGCCGAAGATGGGAAATCCCCTCTAATCACACATCCTGATTTGACAGTTCAAAAGGCATTGAAATAGATAACCCAGCCACAAGAACTAGTACATTACGATGAAGGAAGTTACTTGCAGAAGAAAGAGCGATGGAGGGTGAGTCTGATGAGAGGAGAGAGCGAGAGAGTCAGCAAGCTGAGGAAGGCGAACTGAGAGGCAACAGCAAGAGAGGGAGGTCAATCGGCGACAGAGCCTGCGAGCTGAGAAAGGCGAACCAAGCGAGAGCCGCAAGGGAGTGTGCCGCGAGAATGAGAGATTAGGCTTTTAACTCGAAGCGAATGCAAAATTACGCATACCATCCCCCAATCACGCTCGAAGTATTGTTTTCTAATGACAAAAATCATAAATAAAATAAAATTATCATCGGTTCAGTCCGAATGTTCGGTCCACGCTTGAGATCGGGAATCGGATCAATTATCATTCCGATTTTAGTGCTCACCCCTATTGACATGGAAACTCAAGGCATGAATTGAAGGATTTAGAGAGCAATGATGCAAATGGGTATGAGGATGATCTTTTGAAATATTCCCTCAATTTATTGTTGTCAACTTTCATTTATTTATTACTATACACGTCTTACATGACATGATCGAATAATCAATTACTAAATGTCGATGTTCATACATAAAAGTCAAGGCTAAGCAGGTATGCAGGGCTCCTCTATAGTCAAGTCAAGGTTTTTTGAAGTGACAGGTCAATTTGACCCAAAAAATATTATAATAACACATCGTTTCGACCCAAAAAAAAAGTAAAACCCGTAACTTTACACACATTTTCAATCGTTCGATACAAGATCTCACATCATACAAGTACTTATCGATCAACAAGTAATACCGTGGTGAATAGTCGTGAATTAGCGCGACGCTTTGCAAATAACAAAATGGTCACTTAAAATTACTGACCGGAAGTATATAGCAAACATGACAAGAGAAAAAGAAAACATAAAAGCATCTCTCAATTGCTTGAAAGTATACACTGGAGCAATTAAATTTAAGATGTTGGAGTATGTTAAGGCCACTCTCCAAAGACATTATCAACATTGAAGAGTGATTGCTCGAGCAGCCCTTGACCAGAGAAAAATTAATGTCTCAGTTCTGACTGACAAAGGAGCATTCCTATAAGGCTATCGCATTTGCCTGGCAACGATGAAGAAAGACTTTGAATTACTTGCATGCAGAAACAAACAGTTCTGAGACACGGTTGAGATACCAAAAATAGCTCATCGACAGGGCCTAGTAACTTCTGCCCCAGTAGGACCATTTTTTGGCTGGCTTTCCTGACGCAAAGCATTTAGTACCTGCACGCAGAATTAGGCGTGAAAATCATAATAATGACTTTGCCAATAAAACGGAATTTGGTGACAAAGGACTGAGTTAGACACTCTTAACAATATAGATTGTACCGCAAGAATTTCAATTATTACAACACCATGGAGTTTTGCAAGTTCAATCATAAACCTCCCAAGAAAATGAGCAATTCATCATATTACTAAGTCCCGATCCAACCAAAATATAAGAAGTGTACCTTCGGGAATTTCAGGCTGATCGAATGAGGACAAAGTGTCTTCACGGCCCCCATTTCGCCTTTTGTCCGCGCTTTCACATCTTTCTCTACCTCCTAGAAAGCCATAGAGGTTTAACCTCCTTAGAAAACAATGAACACAGTAAAAGAAACTTTGGTTCTTCAAGAGGGGAGTATTACCTCCTCATCACACCAAGGAGCTAGAATCATTTTTTTATTGCCAAGTGCATTGATGAATTCATCCCAATTCTCCACAATCTGAATGCAAGCATCTCGCTTTTGTTTTGCAGCATCAAACAGGCTTTGCTGTATGTCAGCTAGGATTTTCTTAACTTGCTCTACCAAGCTGGGTTGTGGTATATCACTTTTTGCAGAATTGTCACGGCGAACTGCACGCACCTGCAAACGAGATGCAAATTATAAGCCCCGCCCAACTGACTGTACAACAAAAAAAAAAAGAACTAGAGAAATGAACTTATTAAAAAGCCCTGTCAACCGGAAAGCAAGGACATATTCCTCCTTACTTGATTCTTTGCAAAGTCCTTTGGACCAATCTCAATCCTCAGGGGTACTCCTTTCATTTCCCAATGTGAGCACTTCCAACCAGGTGAATAGTTATCTCTTAAGTCTCCCTCAGCTCGGATCCCAGCCTCACACAACGCTGTGGCAGAACAGGCATCGAAGATTCCTTGAGTATCAGCATCCTTGTACGGAACAGGAACGACAATCACTTGCACAGATGACACTTTAGGAGGGAGAACCAACCCCTTGTCATCACCATGTACCATAATCATCACTCCAATCTGCCATGAGAAACAGAGAAAAAGTCAGCAATTTGGTCATAGAGCCACCAAGAAGAAGATGTCGATAACTATGCCTGCTAATCATATAACATAAACAAAGATGGTTTTTGCAAACCACAGGATGTGCAGTATACTAGCCTTCATGTAAGATAGCACCATTACGAATCAGACAACAGAAAAGGTTATTGAGTTCGTGAGCTATATTGTTCTCGTAGTATAGGCCCAAGAATTCTGCCAGACCATGGCCCTCTCCCCTTTTTCATTCTCAAACTTAATCTCGAACATTTTGGCAAAATTCTGCCCCAGGCAATGTGAAGTTGCTCCTTGTATACCACGACCAGTGTCAGGAATGAATGCCTGCCAAATGATACCAAAAGGAAGTGAAGGAAACAGAACAGGCACAAACTTTTGCCATTTGGTTCTCAGGGTACCTCAACAGTCGTTGTGTAAAGACCACCAGCAAACTTTTCCAGCTCACTTTTCTTCCCCTTTATGACTGGGACAGCTAAATATTCTTCATATATACGTCTGTAGAGTTCCAATATATCAAGAACCTGAACAAAATAATGCCCTACTAGTAAGTACTCTGATATTACATCCAACTTAGTCATGCACTGTTACCAAATATTAAGTCACCAATAGATTGGTCTTAAGTCAAATTTGACAGTGCATACAATTGCTTAAAAAATTTGTTCAAGTTTTCAAGGGCCTCCTCATCTATTCTTGGCTGTAATTTCACTTCAAATGTAGCATACACTTTACTAGTAAAGAAATGCTTATTTTCATATAAAACATCATAATATAGAACAACAAAACCCGAACAAAGAAAATCAAATATAATCTTCTACACCAATTTCTATGCCAAAATATATTATGAATATAGTAAATGTAAAGAGAGGCAAACCTCTGCATCTGCCTCTTCTTTTGTTGCGAAAGCAGCATGACCTTCCTGCCAAAGAAACTCGCGACTCCTGCAGATAAAAGATGTATAGTTTGCCCAAGAATCATCTTTTCAGTAATGGACAAATGGTCATATATTGACTTACGCAATCAAGTATGCTTGGAGCCAAAATGTCACTCCTCAAAGGACATGTGATTTTTCATAGGAAGACTTTCAAAACTATTTGGTAAAATAAACATTCCAGCTGACAAAACTGGCAGTATGTGAGGATGCCCAGTCGTGTACAGTGTAGCACACACATTCATAAGTTGGATTGTTGCAGAGCTTAAGCAATGGAAAACTATAAAGCATCTCACTCTATGAACAAATATCCATCAACAATCATAAAGACAACAAAGCAACCACATTATCCAGATAGAAACCTGATAAATGGAGTAGGATGGCTGAACTCCCATCGGACAACATTGCACCACTGATTGAGTTTCAAAGGCAAGTCTCTATGTCCTCTTAACCATTTTGATTAGTATGGATACATGACAGTCTCACTAGTTGGCCGAATTGCAATAGGCACTTCCAGATCAGATTCCCCTGATTTAGTTACCCAAGCAACCTGAAAGAGTCATTTTTATTCAGACAACTATTGCATACATTCCAGAAAAGCAACCCACAAGCTATCAATCTATGCCTACATTTCTTCTAGCATATAACAACAGAGAAGCACATGTTACCTCTGGAGCAAAACCCTCTATGTGGTCCTTCTCCCTTTGTAAAACACCAGGAGAGACAAAAAGAGGGAAATAGCAGTTTTTAATTTTCATTTTCTTGATCTCTGCATCGAAAAATCTCTGCAAATAGAGCATCACTATCAAATTATTTTCTTCGCAGGGTGAAGATAGCTTCAGGCCAATGGATCAAGCTTACTGCACCCGAAATATTTAGATGAAAGAGAAAAGAAATTGTGGCATAGATACTCAAAAATCAATACTGCATAATTTAAGAAGAAAATAAAGGTGAGAACAATAGAAAGCAGTAATGTGAAGAATGCTCTTAGATTAAACCACATGGAAATACAGCCATAAAAATTGTGACTAATGAAAGAGAAGAACAGAGGAAAGAGAGAGTGAATTGGAGGATTAATAAAGATAAAAGAACCTTTTTGACTCAGTTACAAGGGAACATGCTCAATACTCACCTGCATGATCTCCCAAATAGACATTGCCCAAGGCCTCAAGATATAACAGCCAGATATATCATAGTATTCAATCATCTCGCCACTCACAACAATCTGCATTGTGTGAAGGAGCATCACTGATTATAATGTCCGACCAAATATATCAGTCCACATACTGCTGAGTGGCCCCAATCTGGTAAAATCAGATAGCTGACAGAAAGGCAGTCAAACCATACCTCCGAATACCACTCTCCAAAGTTCTCATCCTTTTTGTAGGAGAGACCCAAACCAGTCTCTTTCTTCACCTCCTTCTTTTTCCCCCCTGCATGTCAGTACCACAGATCAAATTATACACATCTTCGCACCAAAATTAACGTAAAACAACATTGGAATAATGTATGAGATCACTGACCAGCACCTGCATTTGAATTGGACTTCTTTGACTCACCACCAGCCATATCTATGACCTGATCATTGGCCAATTCCCATTGAAAATGCAAAAGGGTTATGAAATTTACACTGAAAAAAAGCTTATTCACCACCTAAATCGACCTTCTCATGCATATATTTCAGAATTCTACGAACTGCGCAAGAAATTGAAGGGGCAAGAAAATTGAACCGACCCATCAATCCATGGAAAAGTTGTTCACGACGAGAGAGAGAGAGAGAGGGGGGGGGTTCTTACTGGATAGTGTCGTGACAGGCCCGGCAATCGTTTCCCAGTCGAAGTGAAGGCCGTAAGATCCCAGAAAGCAAAGAAAGTTGGCGGTTAAAGATAGGAGCTTGCAAAACCCTAAATCAGAGGCCAAAGTTCGTTAATCGTCAAAGATTTGGACAGGGCAGGGTTGACCAGCCATTCCTCAAAGTAAAAAATAGAAAAATAGAAAAAAGAAATCTAGTCTGTCTTTTCCTTCGTAGGTTTTTAAAAGGGTTAATATCACTAAAAATTCACAAAAAATTTAAAATTTTGCTCACTGTGACATATTTACTCTAAATATTTTTTGTGACATCAAAAGTTCCAAATTTTACTCCATGTGACATATTACCCTAAACTTTTTTTCTATAACACCAAAAATCTCAAACTATATTTTTTGCGATATATTTACCTCAAATTATATCTTTTTTTTTGTTTAAAAAAAACAAGTTGGCCGGCTAGGGCTTGCCGCCCTCTGCCTGCGAGGGCAAGGCTTCATCTTACGAGGACAACCAGATAAAGATTGCCTTATGTTTTTAAGGACAATGCGACCCTCCATGTCTAATGCCATTCATTAGCATCTCCAACTTCTTCGTTCACTATTTCACTGTAAAGCCAGCGGTGGCCCGACTTCCCTGAATGGGCACCACCTGATGTTACTTGCCGATTGAGGGAGATTGCCTTCTGGTGTTGTCGCCGTGCAAAGAAGAAATATCAGACATTCTGGAGTTTCACTTCTTCATTCAACGACGTGATCAGCATCGCCTTACATCAGGATTTTCAGCTTCAACTAATCATTAGATGGCCATAATTAGCATATGTACATGACGTCATAAAACCCGAAGAGCATGTAGCTTAATCGCAGGTAGGGGACTAAATGAACAAATTTTTATTGCCCATGGGCTCATCACAGCACTGTCATCTGTGAATTGGAATGGATAGACAACTTCAGCTACAATTTAACCAACTAAAAAACAATCTAATGTTTAGGGCAAAAAATGTAAGAGATGTAACGGTACTGCCAATCCGTATACCCACCACTATCCCACAGTGTTCTCATCCCACTAAAATTTTGCCAGGGAAACCCAAAAATAAACAAGAAGAAACACAGGCGCCCAAAAAACAAGGAGGAACAGAAGATGGTCTCCTCTTGGCAATATGACGGTGCAAATCCGAGCATTTGAGGAAGTAACTTAGCCACAAAAATTCCACGGGATTGCATCAGCTGGGTTCAGGAGGAACTGCTCTTAAGCTTCGCATCCACTCACAGAAGCTAGGATCATCAAAGTGAAGGAAACTGCTTTTCAGCTTTGTCCTCTGTTCTGCCGTCAAACTCCGAAGTTGTGGGAATCTTGCTTCCTGCAAGTCGAAATCAAATTGCATGTTTAATCCACACTCTTAAGCAGTCTACAAACTTGGCTGGCCCCTCAATCTATTTTATTAACTGGGTGTTCACTCAAACTCAAAAAGCCTTTCTGGCACTTGGCATTGTTCTCTTTAAGCCTTCTCTTGAAACATTTGCATGTACAGATAAGCAAGATAGCATACATGCAAATAAGCAAGATAGCAAAATTATGAATTTCCCATCAAGAATAAAAGAAGAGAGAGGGAAAGAATAATTAGCAGGATGTGATGCTAATTTTTACCACTTACCTGTTCATAAGGAGGATCCTTGTGTGCTGGAATCAAACGGGAGACAAAATACCGGGCCTGGGAGCTTCCCTCCTGATGAACAGGAAAACCAATATAAACATTTCCGTCACATGAATAACCTACGATGAATTAACGAAAGAGTGTGAAGGAGGAAAAACCTTAAACGCCAGTATTCTAGGAGCTGGAAATCGCGATTCTGTGAGTTCTTCAGCCAATGTTCTGCAAGCTGCTAAAGTCGCAGCACTTTTCCCTTCATCAGCAGCAAGTTCAGCACCCTATTCATCAATCGATGGGAAAGTTGTTAACAAGCCTATTAGAAAAGAAAGGCTAAAAAAGCGATATATGATGGCAGGAAGCCGCCCCATGTAGAGATTTCATATAAAACAGTACATTCCGGAATGTGCAACAACTCCAACTGGGTTAGATAATAAGATTTAACCTTACATTTTCCTGTCATTCATCAATTACCGCATAATTATGGGTCTAACTGTTGCTGATGAAGATTATATATGCATGGAGGTGTCACAGGCATGTTCGTACGCAAATGCTCTGGTGCAAAGACTAAAGGATTTCTTTATCATGCATCAGATTCAAGCAATGAATAGCCCTGATAAGCAGGCATAAACCCACTTAATACAAAAAGAGAAAGACTGTCTATTGGTGGCGTGAGGCTCTGGAAAAAGACATGCGCAGACACAGACACAATCACACCCATGCAAATGAATGACCCGAAAAAAAGATCCAGCAAGCAGCAAGAGAGGTTTCTCTGATACTATTGCGAGCAAAGTATTTGCAATGTCCCCATGGGGAAACAGTCAGCTAACTAAAGGAGAACCTACTAGCGGCTGGCATCACAACCGACAAGCAACCAACGGAAAATGGCACCATCAAGTATGACAAATTAAATGAAAGGTTGAAGTAGCTGACCATCCAAATGAAGATATCCGTGCCATGGTCCAGAACTACAGCGGTATCAGATTGCATTGCCAGGTCATAAGCTGGAAGCTCTTCAAATGTGCCCCCTTCCCGGTGCATAAGACATCGAGGAGCTACCATGCGAAGTGAGAGATCAAAAGATGCATTGAGAAACAAGTTCCTCAAGACAGACCGCTCATCTTCATGGCCAACTATGCTACCCAAAAGAGGACCCCTTTTAAGATGAAACAGAAGCTCCGGCAACAAAGACAACTCCTTTGGAAACCGACAAAGCTTTGACTTTGGTATTTGGGACCCAAATTTCAGAGCGATGTCCTTAATTCTTTCATCAATTGTTGCTCGCATGTCAATTGCATCTGAATGATTCTTCGCCCGCAATAGAGTTCGCTTGGCAATAAGAACTGCTGCCACTTCATCTTGGACACTTTCAAGATATGCCGAAACACTATCAATAGCGGGTAGTCTAACTGTAATCACCCTAGAGATATCAGCTTGATACACATTTGAATATTGTATTGCAAACTGAAAAAACACATGATCACTTTTGATGTCGTTCTTTAAGATATGCCGAAACACTATCAATAGCGGGTAGTCTAACTGTAATCACCCTAGAGATATCAGCTTGATACACATTTGAATATTGTATTGCAAACTGAAAAAACACATGATCACTTTTGATGTCGTTCTTTGTTTCCATGGAGATTGAGAAACTCTGGGTTTCTTCAACACTTAACATTTGGATCGAAAGAGCAGCATCATTTTTAAAGCTTTCATGGGTGTCTACATGGGCCTCTTCACCGGGTCCTACAACCTGAGTAACGAGAATATCATCTGAACAACGAATCTCCAGCAACCCATGAGACCCAGCAGCTCTTGTAGCTGCTCTCTGCAAATTCACACCAAATGCCTCCCCAAAGTCGTCATGAAGGATCAAGACACCACCAGAAGCTTTTGCTAGAGGCTGCAAGATAGGAACTCTCACAGGGCATGTTCCAGCACATAGAATGTCAACCACTGTATTATTTCGATGAGCTTCACGACCAAGGTGTTCCATCCATTTTGTTGCTGTCTTTTCCATGTGGGCATAGTTAGGATGAGTGAAAGAATTTGGTATTGACCCAGGCCCATAAGTACAGGGACCACCAGCACATACAATGATTCTGCCATTCCCTCCTGACCTTTTAACTATTCCCCGAGACATCTCTGCTGATGGCCCTTGAACTAGAGCAAGAGCAACTTCGAGTGCAGTACCGAGGCATCTGTCCCTAGAAACCTCAGGAACGTCCAACTTGTATGGCCTCAATGATGAAAACATTGCATGTGCTACGGGTAGTGAAGCATGCATTGGCGATAGGTATATTCCTGTCCCATATATTAGTGCTTTCAGGGACTCTTGAGTCGGCGATTTGTCACCAGGTAGCACATCAGCTGATGCTACTGACTCCTCTGAAAAATCATAGACTGAGACAGTGCGACCATAGAGTATGATTCCAATCCTTGTTGTGGGGGGAAGTGAATCGATGAAGGCATGCAATGAGCTTTGTATATGCTGGAGGTGCGGCTCATCTAGACACTCATCTATTACAAGAACAATTGGTGCAGACATTCGGGAATCTGACACTGGAATAAAACCTGGTCTCCTATTCCCAGTTTGCACGTAATCAACCATTGGAGATGAAAGCTCCGCAAAATTCCTAAGTTCTTCCTTACTGGAAGCTATATACTCTCCTTCACTAGCATTCAGCTTCCGACAAATGACACACTGCCACTGACCAGAGCCAATCAAGATATTGCAATAAAAATTCGCATAAGCTCCACAATTTTGGCAACGATGTGGGTCTCGTTGTAGTATCTGAGGACCTGTTGATATCTCTCGTCCAGGAGAAACCAATGCACCAAATGCCAAACTGGGCACATTAGCTTGTCTCTTCTGTTTCAATACCTACCCAATAGCCAACATAAGAAAAAAAACAGTTGAGTGAGCAAATTTTCTCCTGTATAGATGAATGTGATCTGATACAACAAACTGTATATCCTCAATTTAACAGTAATAGTGACGTCTTTTATGACAAACAATTTGCTTGTAGCAAGATGGAATGAAGGAATTAAAATTTGAACTTTTAGCCAGAGAAAAGAGAACAGGTACCTTCTGAGCCGTAAACAATACATATGGTACTTTCCCAGTAGATGTCAAGTCCTCTGCAGAATCAGAAACTTGGTGCTGCAAATCACCTGATCCATTTGAAAAGTGAGGGGGGGAAGAAGCTGGCAGTGATGACCCAGAAGAGTATGCAACAGGCTGTGGAGTTGCAGGAGAGCTTCGGAAAGGCACTGCGGCTGGCCTTACAGGCGAAGTAAAGACTGGAGGGCCCGGAGGTGTGCTCATATGAGGGGTTGGACTGCCAGAGTGAACACCATTTGGTGGTATTTGCAAATTAGGGTTCCTGATTGAAGGAGAAGCCAGGTGTTCTTGCTGTAACTGTGGGGGAGGAAATCTAGGAGCTGCAGGCGTCAATGGAGGAGGATGGATTGGACTTCTGTCGGCATGAGGGGTTGATGTTCCAGGATTTGATGAAGTCATGGAGATGGAGTATCCGGGTGAAGGTGGTCGTTGATTAGCCATTGTAAGGAGAAGTTCTGTTTATTCAAAACAACTTTCTCTAGAATTTCAAGGTAGTCTACACTAATCCTCCAGGAGAACACACATGCCAGAATCCAAAGCTAAAACCAATGACTCCATAAATAACCAAAATCCCCTTCAGAAGCATACGATGCAAATCAAGGATCTTGTTTTCTTGCAGAAATTTTGACGAGCTGAGCCTGCAATAGTTACAATCAAGAGAAGGTATTCATATGCAGCGAACAAATCATATCTAATACTTCAAAAGATTTCCCACAGCGAATAATCTGAATGAAGCTTTTGAATAACAAAAACCCGTACTCAAAACTCCGCCACAGAACGGCAAATATAAAGAAAAAGAACGGATTTTGATCAACACCCAGTTCTGAAGATCCTAGCTACATAGAATCAAGAAACAGTAGATACCCCATGACCCACATTACAGTTCACCTCGTGTACCCAATCCCCATTCAAGCAAACATCCGGGTGCTCAATTTCTATCATCCTTGAAGAAGTCGGCACTACTTAAACAGAAGGATCTAGGGTTTGCGCATAGGAGGCACGAAAAACTACCGATCGCAAGCGGATCGAACGAGTCGAAGGGCAGGGCGGGGATAGTTCGAGCGTACCTGAGAAGTACATGTGAATCCAATCCAGGCATGAAGCAATCTTAAACCCAGAGCATCAAAAGGGCCAATTGATCTTCTTGATCTTGGTTTCCGCTTCTGGTTTGACCCACTAGAATTGACCTCTCTCTGACTTGGAAGGAGCCACCTTCTCTCGCTCGCGCGCGCGCTCTCTGTTGGGCGTGCGCGTGTGCCGGGGCGCAAACCTTGTTCATCAAATTCAAGACATGGGCAAGCTTTTAAAGCTCGAGTCTTGAAGCGGAAAGTGCAGTCCCCATGGTAAATAACGTTGATTGTGACGTCAACGGTCGAAGCTGCCTCGTTGGCACGTGCTTCTGGATTCTGATTGGGCATTGGTGATGAGCTGGCAACCTTGTGACGTGGATCGTCCAAAGCGAGACCAAAAGCATGGATGACTTCACCCACACACACGCGCACGCATTTATTTTGAAATATTACATCCTTCATTACTAATGAAAAGGTGTGAAATAAGAAAATTTTGACATATTTATTTTAGGATAACGATGCAAACGGTTCATGAAGACAATGTAATTCTTAAATTTTTAATTTATTTAATATGATCATTAAAGTTTATATCATGTGCAATGCGATTCCTAAATTTTGAATTTGTTCAATTTGATTTTTAAAATTTTTTCAAATGTATATAAATATTTTTAATATTATCTTTCCATTAATTGAAGTTCAAAGATAGTAATGAATATTTTCTTATAATTTTATAGATTGGATTTAATAGGTGTCAAGAGTTCAAAAATTATATTGACTAAATTGAAAATTTATGAACTATATTATGCATTAAACTAAAGTTCATGGATCAATATTGAATAAATTAAATGTTCTTAAATTACATAGCAAATTGAACTAAAATTAGTGGATAAATTAAAAGTTCATGAATTACATAATGAACTAAAATTAATGGCTATTTGTATCATTTTTCCTTTATTTTATAGATGTCTAATTCGTTTTGTAAATTCAACAAATCTGGGAAAACTGGAGTTTTATTGAAAATAACACATTATATGTAAAAAAAATCCTAATATTTTTTACTTAAAAAGTATGCCTTCTTTTCTGTATTTTCTATGGTCGATTGCGTGGCGGATAAAAAACAAGCCATTGTCTGGAGAGATTTTTTCCTTTCGTTTTGATGATATAGAAAACATCATCAATAGCACTTGTGGAGGAAGAAATAGGTCACCAGATAGGAAGAACTTGAAAATATTGTTAATAAGTCTTGAATTAAGCTATAAAAAAAAAGGCAAATTTGTAGCTTGACTTGTGTGATTTTCGCTTTTTAAACAAAGTCAAATCCTCATTAGTGACTTCATGAAAATATCTACTAAATAATGAAATGTATATGATATAAAAAAATCTAGTTATTACTTCAATTTATTATATAGTAGATATAGTAAAGCAAAATTCATAAATTTTATATCTTATTTGATCAAGTCTTATACTAACTAGAAATTCAAATGACCAAACACTGCTCGAGATGAAGATCAAAAAGTAGCCATTACTAGTTGCTTACCAAAGTGGGAATCTTTGAATAATACTAGTACATTGTGACAAGGAGAAATTACAAAAAAAAGTCTTAAACTTTTTATATTTGTGCCAATTAAAGCTTAAACATTTTCATATTTTGCTAATCGACTTCATTTGGCAAATTATAGCATAAAATCGCTTACATGGAAATGGGTTGTCTAACATGGCACGATCAATATTAAAGTGGACATTTTAAAGGATTTTTTGAATTATTTACTTTTTGTTTATTCTTTTTCTTTCAATTTATTGATTTTTTTGGGGACTAAGGGTCAGCAAGGCATGCCTTACCAAAAAAACAAAAGGGTCGACAAGGCTACCCAACCCTGGGTAGCTATGTTGGTTAAGAACTTATTCTTGATTGTCGAGGTTAAGTATTTGTAAACCCGCAATTAGTAGTATCTTAAGTTGGGGGCCATAAGATGCACTCAATTAGTGCGACTTTCTCTCTCACTGGAAGAGCTCCTCTCTGTCGAATGGCAACTCCCCCAAAATCCAAAATGTCTAGAAACCCTAATTTCCTTTCATCTCCTTTGATGCTTTTTCTTAATACCTAAAACAAACAACACATTTTTACATTTCATCACCTAACAAATCTTTCACTACCCAAATCAATTTTCCATTCTCAAACCCTAAACACCTCAAACCCACAATTTCCAAAATGTGAAGAAGTGATGCGCCAGTCTTGAAGAACTCTGTAATAACCTGACGACAGCCTCCATGGATGAATATGAAGAAGCAACCCTTCGACTAGCAGTGTTGTGTAAACGGCTGGGTGGATTATGGTCCCAGCGATAGATCGTGGCTCTAGACGAGGAGATATCTACAGAAAAAGTTACATAATGCAAGCTATCTCTGATTGGGCAACTTCATCAAAACACTAAAGTTAACATTCAAGCTTTCCAAAACACAACGAGGAAGGCTTGGAAAATGGAGAATGTGGAAATAGCCCTTATTGCTCCTAGGATATTTGAATTCAAATTTTGGTCAGACATAAATAGAGTAATTGAACAAGGGCCATGATTGTTTGCAAACAATCTATTACTACTAAAAGATTGGGAACACTCCTCCAGCATGTTATGACTTTTATGCATGTGAGTTTTGGGTCCAAATTTACAGGCCACCGGAGAACGTGATTTTAAAGGTGGCTCAACAAATTGGAGAGGTTTTTACTATAAGAATTGAAGCAAGATACTACACAACTTACAAAGTTGGTAAAGCTAGAGTAACTATGCACATTACAATGCCTCTACAGCTTGATCAATTTACAGCAATAAAAGGAAAAATCTATGGCTGGATTTCAGGTATGAGAGACTTCTGCATTATTGCTATTCATGTGGAAGGCTAGGGCACTATGCTCAATATTGCACAGAAGTTCCTTACATTGAGGAAAATTTTGAGAAGATGGAAGAATTCTTATATGGCTCTTGGCTAAAGGCAAAAGCAAATGATTCTAGTCCTTATTGGAACCTATTTAATGGAAAAAAAATAGAGGAGAAACCGAGACTCCTAGTAACTTTGGGCAGTTGGTGGTTTATGAGAATAGTCTAAAAAATAGAGCAAATCTAAAAGGAAAGACAATTGAAGTTGCTAAAGATGTTGAAGAAGTCACAGAGGAAGTGCTATTAAATCTTTACAAGGAAAAACCAAACAGCATGAAAGGGATACGGATCAATGAAATTCTATCAGGGGAAAAAGTCCAAAAAATGTAATGGATAAGAAGAAACAATGATATTCACCATATGAAATGCAACAAATGTGTGGAGAAGGGCTGGATGAGAGGAATTTAATGGAGATACAAATCCAACTGTTTGAAGAAGTGAGTGGATAGGCTTTGGTGGCTAGCCTTAATAAGCCATCGGGTCACGAATGAAGTTTATTTGCTGGAACTGTTAAGGGGTAGGCTCTCCCTTAAGGGTTTAAGCCCTTAGAGCCTAGTGGCTTAGGAAAAGCCTACTTTTATGCGCTTAATGGAAAAAAAAAACAGAGAGGAAATTCTTAAAAGACTCTAGAGAAGATTGAAGTTTTGACAAATGCTTCTTAGGGAATCCAAGTGACATAGCTGGGGAATGGCACTTTTATGGAATGAAGAGATCAGTATCCACATTAACTATTACTCCATGGAGGTTATTGATGTAATGTGCAAATTTGGAGAACCAAAACAGAAAATGCATGTAACCTTTGTACATGCACCAAATATTTTCCAACAAAGGATGAATTTATGGGGAAGAATTAATCAAATTGGTAATTTCAACTGAGTTCCTTGGTTGTGCATGGGGCACTTTAATGAAGTATTATACCAATGGGAGAAAGTTACAAAAAGAAGGGTGGACAATTATAGAATGAAACCTTTTCAGGAATTTCTAGAAGCGTGTGAATTCATGGACATGGAGAGCAAAGGCTGTTTGTATACATGAGCAAACAATCCATAAGGGGATGAGTTGGTTAAGGAGAGGTTATATAGGGCTCTTCCCACCCTAGATTGGAGAATTTCTTTTCCTAATGCTATTGTTTTTGCTCAACTTATTATTGGCTCGGACCATAGCCCATTACTAATAAATCTATGTCCATAAAACAGAAAACGAAGAAAGGAGTTTAGATTTGAGGAATTATGGTTAGAAGATGAGGAATATCTTATGATAGTTACTGATTTATGGCATTCCTCTCAAAATCAACACCTAGACATAACAAAAAAGTTGAATAAGGTAGCTGATAATCTTTTGAATTGGAGTAAAAGGAGATATTCAAATAGTGAAGTTCAAATCAAAAATTGAAAATGGAAATACATGAGCTTATGAATAACCAGAACCCGAATGGAGGAAATGGTAGAATTGAAAGTCTAAAGAAGGAAGTGGAAAAACTATGGAGAAAAGAGGAAATGTACTAGAATATGAGGTCGAGAATCCAATGACTTAATTGGGGAGATAAAAACACCAACTTTTTTCATGTGACAACAGTTCAAAGAAGACAACGAAACAAAACTGTCATACTGAAAAATGACAGAGACGAATGGCGTAGAGAAATGAATCAGCTGAAAAATATGGTAAATCAATATTTTTGGGAGCTGTACACTACTACAAGGGATATGGAGTTTACAGTAGTCATTGAGCATATTCCTAGAGTCATTAATGAGGAGATAAATAGTGCTCTAACCCAAGAGTTGATTATAGAAGAGGTTGAAAGAGCCGTCTTTCAACTAGGAGCATTAAAAGCCCATAGACTAGATGGAATGAATGGGAAGTTTTTTCAGCATTATTGGCATCAAATTCAGGGAGAAGTGTACTAAGAAGTCAAAATTTTCTTCAACACAAGATGACTTAATCCTGAGTTAAATAGAACCTATATAACGCTGATTCCAAAAGTCACAAAGCCAGAGAATATTGACCAATTCAAGCCCATTAGTCTATGCAATTTCATGTATAAAATCATATCTAAGGTGCTATCTAATAAACTCAAGCAGTGGCTGCTGGAAATCATCTCTAAAGAGCAAAGTGTTTTTGTTCAAGAATGCCAAATTTAAGATAACATTCGAATTGTTCAAGAAGTTTTACACCAGCTAAGAATTAGAAATAACAAGAAACATTTTCATGCAGTGTTTAAAATTGACATGAAAAAGGCATATGATTGAGTTGAATGTGATTTCATTGAAGCTAGCATGTTAAAAATGAGCTTCAGCTCAGTTTGGGTCTCATGGATCATGAAATACATTTCTACGATATCCTATAGTATCAAAATGAATGGAGAAGCACTACCTGTTTTTCAATCGACTCGAGGTATAAGACAAGGTGACCAGTTATCCCATTATTTCTTTATAATCATTGCAAATGCTCTGTCATTGCTACTGAAGAAATAAATGGAGATTGGGAATATCAAAGGCATAAAACTCAGCTTTAGATGTCCAGTTTCATCTCGTTCAATGTTTACAGATGATTTAATACTTTTCTTAGAAAGAAAAATAGTGGAATGTCATAATGTTGCTGCTATGTTAAACAAGTATTGCTTTGCATCAGGACAAATAGTGAACTTGAACAAGTATGGAATGTATTTCAGTACAAATTGCCCAACTAATCTACGCAGGAACATGTTATATAAGATGAGGGTGATAAAAATTCAGAAAACGGGGAAATATTTAGGTTTTCCTTCTGATTGGGGAGAGTTAAAGAAAATAATGTTTTCCTAGATACTCGACAAGATAAACAAGAAGATTGAGGGCTGAAAAGAAAACTTATTATCGAAGGTAGGGAAAGAAATCCTTCTTAAAATAGCGGGGCAAGTTATCCCCTAGTATGCCATGTATATATTTAAAATACCTACTTTTATCTGCCGAGCTACTGAGAGGAAGATTGCAAATTTTTGGTGGAAGAGCAGTGAGACTCATAAGGGGATGCATTAGAGGAAATGAGAATTTTAAAACAAAGGAAAGATGGAGGAAGGACAGGTTTCCGTGATTTAATTACGTTTAACCAAGCCATGTTAGGGAAGCAAGCTTGGAGACTCCTCAAGAATCCTGACTCTCTATGGGAAAAACTGTTTATAGGCTTATACTTCCCAAACACTAATCTACTACATCCAGCAAAGGGGTCTAGATCCTCCTCGGGATGTCAGAATGTATTGATGGGTCAGCAAGTCTTTCAAAACTCTTCTAGATGGGTGGTTGGTAATGGACAGAAACATACAGACAAAATGGCTACCTAGAGGAGTGATTGGGGGTCCAGCTAATAGAGATGACCTAGTAAAAGTTGTTGAACTAATGGTCAATGAGGAACAAACATGGGATGAAATCAAAGTTGAGGAGCTATTTGATGAAGAAATGGCTAATGATATTCTAGCTACTCATATACATTCACGAGACCCATCAGATTTATTAATATGGGAGCACACAAAAACAGGGCAATATACTGTACAAAACGCTTACAACATGCTTAGAAAACAACAAGCAATGCAAGACCGAGAGCGTGCATCTTCATCCTACCAAACCATCCGAAATCTATGGCAAAAAATCTGGAGAGCAAATATCCCCCCCCTAAAAATTGATTCTTCTTGTGGCAAATATGTCAGAATGCACTCACGATGAGAGATAACCTATATCGAAAGAGAATCATAGCTGAAAGCACCTGTTTGGTTTGTGAAAGGGAACCAGAAACTACAGAGCATCTACTTCTTCTTTGCCCTTGGACGAAAGCAATATGGCAAAACCAAGAAATTAATATTTTCATCAACAGATCACCATAACCCGTATGGAAAAGTGGCTAGTAAACTTTACACGTCCTTCTACCTCTTTTGACTTACTTGTGTTAATACTATGGCAGATTTGGAAAGCCAGAAATAGCGTTATTTTTCGATCGCAAGTTCTAACCCTCAACAAGTCTTCATCTTAGCAAAGTCAGAAGAGGATAACATCAAAACGTGGGTAAAGAAACCACAAAATAGCCGGATTGCAAAACACAGCCTACCTTCAGTCTGGATTCCCCCTCCCAAAACAGTAATCAAGATATCGAAACCCTAAAGTACTTTTGCGAGATGCCCGAAGTGAAGATCATTGTTGAGTCTGATTGTCTTGATCTGCCGAGTTTGATAGGCGCGAGTGAAGATTAGATAAGTTGGGAAGCAAGGGCTCTTATCATGGAGGCCCAAGCCTAGAAGAAATACTTCTCAAACTTGCAAATCATCTATTGCCCAAGGGAAGCCAATCGAATTGCCGATTGGGCCACAAAAGCATAATGCTCAAAATGCTTACCTAGTACGTGGATAACGTCTCTCCCGCACTGTTTTACTGGAGTTGCTATGTAGTGAAATCTCTATTTTGTCATACCAAACTTCTAGTAGTATGAGTTTATAAATGAAGTATCTTTTTTGACCAAAAAAAAGTGAGGGGCCATAATGTTGGAGTTATGTTCTAGTCTCCCTTGAGGTATGAGGACCCGGCCCCTTTGGTGTTGTCTAGGCATGGAAGGCCCATGATAGAGTCCTCGATTACTAATAAAAAAAGGGTTGACAAGGCTCACTGGTCGATCCTCATTAGTACTAGCTAGGGCATTGTGGCCCTTGCTAGCCACTAAACAAGGGCTTGCGTGCCCTCACTTTGGTCAGTGAGGGTTGTGACGCCCTAGCCTAATGCCAGTAACGATCACCGACTCTCATTTAAAAAAATAAATGTAAAGAAAATGAAAGAAATTAATTTAAAAAATATTCACATTAGTGTCAGCATGCCACAAAGAACAACCGGTATTTACATTGAGCAATTTAAGATTCAATTGGCATAATTGAAAAGTTTAGAAGTGAATTGATACAAGTACAATAAATTTATGACTCTTTTGATAAATTTCCCTTGTGAGAACATAATTGGAGATGCTAAATTACATGATACCTTTCTATGGAAACAAATCAAGCAATTCATTTCTTACTTTCCACATACTGAGTTAAGAAGGAAGAAGATTACTTGAATTCATTCAATTAAGAGATATATAGTGAAGACTAACATATCATCTACGTTGCCAAAAGTTATCAACCTCATCCCTGATTTTCATGTTTGGTGAATAGCTAATGATAATTCCTATTAAAATTTCAGGTATTCTCAAACAACATTAATTTTTTATATTTTCATTTTAATTTTAAGATATCCAACACTTAAATTTTTCAACACTAATTTTCTATTGCATCACCACAAAACCTCGGGTTGTGTAAAGGTTGTCATTCAAACAGTCATCAATATTTATATTTTCAGTAGTTATTTCTCAATTTTATCTAATGAGTTTTGAATTTTGATATGAAAATTACTATCGTCAACATCTATTGACATTATTAGTGAATATCAAAAGTGCATACACATCTCAATTATAATTCGTCTATGGTACGCACCATGTAATACTCTTAACTCTTTAAAGTTGGTAGTGTCGCCTAGTGTCCTCATGGCCTTGGAAATAGCAATTAGATTGCCAATCATCCAACTTATTAACTTATTTAGGATTATACAACTCAATCTATGCTTGATTCTAGCAAAATTGCATATCCTTTGCACTCTCTACTCCCGTATGTGCATGCATGCTTCCTCCCAATGAAACGCCGTGACTCGAACATGAGATTTTGGACTAAGCTCTTGGGCATCGGGTCATCTCTTACACAAGTATCGTTACTTAATATCACCCAATTTTTCTTTTTGTGAATTATAACGAGATTTTTTGTCCCGCGAAACATCCGATTGAGTATTTTTCCTTCGGCTTCTATAGTAGTGCCAAATAAAAGCAGATGAACGATAATTTTGAATTATTTTGAATTTTAAAGAGCTTGTTAGCATAGTTGAGTTCGAGGTTAGATATCATTTATATAATTTATTCGAGAGGATTTAATATAAATTACAAAAAGAAAAGAAAGAAATGAAAGTAAATACATGTGCCAAAATGTCTGCGAGCCCAATGAAAGCCTTCCCGGATTCCCAGCCCGACTCGATCCGATTCCATTCGCCGAACCCAATGAGATGCTCCAAAAACCCGACCCACGTGTCCCCTTTCTCTCTCCGCCCGAGCTCTGCTCTGCAGCAATCGCCTTTTAGCCCTAGATGTTCGCGGCAGCAGCCCAATCATGTCACTCGCGTCCCCCCACAACCCCTGACTCACCGAGTCAAACCGCCGCCCCCTCCACATGGATCGCCGGGACGGCGACGGCGACCGCCACGCCTCGCGAAACGGCCACTGCGACCACTCCAGCGAGCGCTCCCCCAAGAAGGCCAGGCTCCTCTCCGACCCTCCCGTGCCCATATCCGACCCCGAGCTCCGCAGCGAGTTCTCCCACCACCAGCGCGGCGTCGCCCGGATCAACAACGGCAGCTTCGGCAGCTGCCCCGGCTCCGTCCTCGCCGCCCACCGGGACTGGCTGCTCCGGTTCTTGCAGCAGCCGGATGACTTCTACTTCAATTCGCTCCGCGGAGGTATCCTCCGGTCCCGGACCCTGATCAAGGATCTCATCAACGCCGACGACGTTGACGAGGTGTCGCTCGTCGATAATGCCACCACGGCCGCGGCCATCGTGCTCCAGCAGGTCGGCCGCGGGTTCGCTGAGTCGAGGTTCGCGCCTGGCGACGCGGTCCTGATGCTCCACTGCGTGTTCCAGGCCGTGAAGAAGTCGATTCAGGCGTACGTGGCGAGCGCCGGGGGCTCGATCGTCGAGGTCGAGTTGCCGTTCCCCGTGAGGTCCGACGAGGAGGTCATTGCAGCGTTTAGGAGAGGGCTAGAGGAAGGGAAGAGGAATGGTAGGAGGGTGAGGTTGGCTATAATTGATCATATTACCTCGATGCCGTCAGTGTTGATTCCAGTTAAGGAATTGGTTAAAATTTGTAGAGAGGAGGGCGTAGATCAGGTTTTTGTGGATGCAGCGCACGCAATTGGTAGTGTTCAGGTCGATGTGAAGGAGATTGGGGCTGACTTTTACGTGAGCAATTTGCATAAATGGTTCTTTTGCCCGCCTTCTGCGGCATTCTTGTATTGTAGGAAATCGTCGGGTTTGGTGACCAACATGCACCATCCTGTGGTTACGCATGAATACGGGAATGGATTGCCAATAGAGAGCGCGTGGATTGGCACGAGAGATTACAGCTCTCAGCTTGTCGTGCCTGCGGTTTTTGAATTCGTGAAGAGATTTGAAGGAGGGATTCAGGGGATCATAAGGAGGAACCACCAGCAAGTTGTGAAGATGGGGCAAATGTTGGCAGAATCTTGGGGGACGAATCTTGGGTCTCCACCAGAGATGTGTGCTAGTATGATCATGGTCGGTCTTCCTTCGAGGCTGAGTATTTTCAGCGGAGAGGATGCTGTGAGGCTACGGTCGCATTTGAGGGTGAATCATGGGATTGAAGTGCCTATACACTATCAGGCTCCGGTTGATGGTGTTGATGGATCTAGGGACAAGGACGGAAGCATAACAGGATACGCTCGCATTTCTCATCAAGTTTACAACACTGAAGACGATTATTTCAAGTTCAGGGATGCAATAAATCAACTGGTTGAGAATAATTTTACTTGCAAGATGCTCCTTGTACAATGAAAAAGGTACTATTTTTCACCCATATGATCATCTCATTGGAGGAACCACAATTTCTATTCTTCACGCCTTCTATGCCACAAACATAGAGCCACTCATATCCTACTTCATATCATCTTTATTTTCATTGTGGATAGAATGTGCAGAGGCTGCTGCTATATTCCTTGATTTGACTTCAGCACAGCAATTGCAATTTTTGACATATCGCTCATTTGAACTCTCTGATGATTGAATGATCAGTTCTTTAGGCATTTCAGGACCACTTCTTGTTTGCCAATGATCACTTGGTTTGTCAAATGCTGCTGGCTTGACCTGTTATCTTTCATTTTGAGGATATTCTCTATTAAAACAATATGTAGCAGAGGATTATTGTACTTGGAGATAGATAGAGAGCACTCCCTTGCTTTAGTAGGTGATTGCATGCTTGTATTGTTCTTCTGCTTCGGCTTCCTTTATAACGTTTTCTATGAGATATCTAAGGATTTGAACATTTTTCCAGTGAAATTGTATGAAAGTACTCTGCAGAAATGTGACCATGTCTGCCCCATATGACCATATGAGTTGCCTTTGGACTTTTAGCATGAAGACATGTGGTTCTTGGACTAAATGTTTAATGATTGTGTAATTTCTTTGCTATAGGAGATTCTTATATTTGAAATCCTCACCTTGAGCTGCAGTTATTGTGAGCATTTTCCATCAAATGATTGACTGTCTTGAGGGCTATCTGAAATAAGAAAACCGAGAAAGTGGCGGTTTTGAATGGATTGATGCTAACTCTAGGCATGAGGTTTCAATCAGATTGCACTTCACTACTTTCTTTGCCTAAATAACTCTTTATTAAGGTTTCCAGGTTCAACCATGTTGAAAGGCTGACATAGAGACCACATCTTGTGAATAAGTTAGGTTGATTTTCTCGTGGATGCGGATTTGTACTTAGAAAGTTATTTTAAGCTTCCTCTGCTTTCGTGCACTTTGTCTTTAAAAAAAGGTTGAAGGTGGGCATCATGTTTCGAAGGCATTTGTTTTGCTTGGCTAGAGTTTCCAAATAGCCTCTTCTTACTTCTCATGCTGTGATGACAGATGGGTTCGTGATTTGCAGTTGACGAGCCTAAATTGTAGTAATGCTATGCTTTCACTACTGTGCCAATGTCTGCGGCTTGTTATGGTTTGGTAACGCGTGGACGGCCGGGTGGAATTGTACAT
Organism: Melaleuca alternifolia; assembly: GCA_019926035.1. NCBI lineage: Eukaryota > Viridiplantae > Streptophyta > Magnoliopsida > Myrtales > Myrtaceae > Melaleuca > Melaleuca alternifolia. Next base: position 327,798 of record JAGKPW010000011.1, on the reverse strand, counting down.
GTGCTCTTTAAATCCTTGATGGTTTTCCAAGAATAACTGCTATGAGCTGAGCCTTGTGGATGAGACATAGCCATGTTGCATCGGCATAAAAGGTGAACCTTAGAAAATTTGACCCTTAGTTCCAATTCACTAAATTTCAATAGTTGTCTTGCCAACGTGGTCCAATCATAGCTTGATTATTGACATTTAGTTTGTCATAGGGATTGAATCTATTCCAATGGAGACTATTCTTGTATGGGGAAGCCATTTGCCTCTTCTATGTTGTGTAAGTGGTAATTTCAAGTTTGGCTGTGAAGCCTAGATGAGGCGATGTGATCAGACTCAACAAGTTGTCGGAAATCAATTTATCATTTTGTGAATGAGTTGAAGCTTGGTTTGGAATGATTCCAGGGAAGACAATATTTTGACTTTCTTTTGTTATATATCCTCGTTTGTGATTGAAGATGATTCATCAAAGAAGACATCTAGACGCAAGAAAAGTTGAAAAGAAACGTCATGAAGCTGAAGAGCTCATGTGAAGAGCAACCGAGGATGCACAGAAATATGCAGTGAAATGTTCAAAAAGAATCAAGTTCGTAATTGACTCGATCAGCTAAAAGTTTGAGCTAAGTGCCAAGCAACGTATATATATCACATGAATATTCTAAGAGCTTAGTCAGTTTGACTCCCCATATTAACCATAACAGGGATCATTGCTTAGCTACAATTCTCTAATGGTGACGGTAAGAATGGTGGAAATGAAGGGGACCACTGAGAATCTGAATATGTATCTCGAAAAGTGGGCGGAGGACTGCTGGAAAAGAAGGGCCGTGGCCAAAATCTAGGTTGATGAGCAAATCCTCATTCATTTCATGCTTTCTGCAATGGAATTGAAGGATGGGAAGAACTCAAGAGGCTGATACAATCCTGCATGCCACTTGCTTACTACACCTAGGCTCGCGATTGTAATCCTAGTTCTTACTCAAACTAGTAAGTTAAAAGATATAGAGGTTGGAGTGTGTGATAGCGAAAACCAACTTATGAGAAAATTCAAACACGATACGATGTTCGTGCCCGCCGCACAACAAGCAAAGTCCAGCCAATTTGAGGAAATGTCTGCGACTGCTTTAAAGGGACACCACCGTAGGGGAATGAGCAGGGGGGGTCAGTTCAATCTAAGAACTTAATTGAACCGGCCTCATTTGAGCGGTTTCAGACTTGTTCAGAAGGAGAACCCTTCGGTTTTTTTTGGATGAAATATTGGGAAACCAGATTCATTTCATGGTTTTATGCTGTGAATGGATCGCCGGTTCTACGGGGGACCTGCCTTGTTGGTTCTCGGGTAAGTTTGGTTTTTATCAATTCAAAATCAAGCCCAAAGTCTATATACCAGACGAAATTGATGTAAAGAATGTTGCAAAGATAGGTTTGAGCATGAGGAAATCCTGAATTGATGCAAGGAACTGAGACATTATCTCAAAAAGACCAAAGATTATCACAGCGCATGCTACAATATCAAAGGTTTCTCTTTTATGAGAAGATGGCGAAGCACGATTGCTGCATCGTCATCATCTTTCAGCGTATTGGATGTCTATAAACAATCGGAATGAAGTCTTTTTCATTAGGGCTTTGTTTATTTTACGTGAAAAATGAATGATTTAAAAAGTATACTTATAAAAATAATCATTTATGTTGCTTGAATTATTTAGTGAATGAAAAAAAATTTCATTATTGATAACAATCTAGATCTGAATATTTTCGTGAATAATGAAAACAATTTAGGTTTAAGCGATATAAGCGATCATTATTAAAAAAGATTTTTTTTTATTCCTCATTTTTCGTGACATGAAGGAAGGCTAAGTAGAGGAAAAAGAGTGAAGCTAGTCGACTCCGTAGCAAATTTTGGATGCAACGTGCATGAGCTCGACACTTTCCAAGCTCCCCACTAGAAGTGTGTATGGTCCAAGATGGTCCGGTTCCCCCTAGAATCGGGAACCGGATTGATGGGACCGGTCCCTGGTCTCTAGGATCGTGAATTGGACCGCTTAAGTCTTGCACTGAACCATAAAAACTCTAATAGACTAGTTGAAAACTAGAAAAATTCTATGAAAAATGAATTTCTTTACTTATTTTTAAGAAAAAATTATTTTGATAAAGTTGGATAAAAATTAAAACTTTAGAAATTTAAATTGAGTTCTCTTTATTTTTAATAAAGTATAAAAAATTTAATCGGTACGGTCCGGCCTTCTTGGGGATCGGGAATTGGACTGCTGGACACCGGTTCTACTTTTGAGAACTGGGAACTGGACTGACTCTTCCGGTTCGGGCCGGTCCAGGCGGTTCTTGGTTCGGGTGGTTCAAGTTGCTCACCTCTACTCCCGACAGTGAAGAGAGCTTGACCCTTTGCATTATAAGCACACATCTTTTGTCTATGCCAAGAAACACCCTGTTTTGGAGTAAGTTTATAAATTGGTTAAATTTGGAAAATCTCTGTTTTCCAAGAAGAACATGGAGCCAGTTGCATCACCACACAAGGGGATCTCCGCAATCCTCATCAGTATTACACTCACGTTCACTGCGAATTCCTGGGTTCAATACGTCCGAGAGTGAACCGAAAGCCCTTCATCCTGTTCGCCGAGTTTTTCTGGTTGCTCTGCTTTCTCTCTTCACCAAAACTGTGTAGTCGGATTGGGTTACAAACCTGAATAGGAGTTTTCGGTTAGCGTTTTTCAGGTTTTTATTTTATTTTATCGCATTCTTCCTGATAGAATGTTGTGATCAAACAACAGGAGAGGGGTGATCTGAGGTTTTTGAAAGTAGGCTTGCCTTGCCACTTGTCCCGGAAGAAATCTTTCTTTGTCATCAACATTCTACTAAGAAATGTTCTCCCTCTTAATTGATAGCAATTATGGCCTTAAGTAAATATAGTTGCTGTCTAATAATTGTCGATGATAATGTGTTTCATGCATGGTTTCTGAGACTGCGTTCACTGAGATTTTATTGCAGGCAATGGATAGAACAAAGTGCTGAGTTAAAAACCAATTAATTAGCGAAAAAGACTTATCCTGACCACTCTTTGAGAGCTATGTCGTGGCATATACATTTGAAGAAATAAGGCCCTTCTCTGGGAGCATTCTCCATCTTCTTTCGTTAGCGCAAACATGATGTTCGACTCAAATATCCTGTAGTTTAATATAAGCAAGCTTAGTGAATCTCAGTTACTGCAACATGACTCCGAACAGACATAAACCATGCAATATCTCAGTGACTGCAATCTCAGAAACCATGTGCGAAACACATCTTCATCGACACTTATTTTGCTGCAACTATATTATCTTTGTCACACCCCCAACTCAAGATAGGAGGATATGACACGGCCGTCCCTCTTACTGAGAGACGCAGCCTCAGACAAACAATTTATCAATAGATACTCATATATATTATTACAAAAAGGAAATCCGGTACAATATCAGAGCTTGTTAACATACATATCTACAGTAAATTTCTAACTCAAAATAACCCATACCAATCCCCGCTATCCAAAAATATCAGTACGAAAGCACTCTCGCCTATGAGCGTGTCCTCGGCGAACCTGGAAGGCAAATGGAAATGGAAAGCGTGAGCTACGACGGCTTAGTGAATAACACATTTCTCCCAAGCGGATCGAATAAACACTATGCATTTATTCAAAATAATAACATAACTCATTCTCAACAAAACTAAAATCAATTTATCGAATAATATCAATCAAGCTCAATGGTCGAACCCATTGATTAATCTCATCGATCACACACTAAGGATTAGTTCTATCGACTAACCTCAAGCTCAAATATCAACTGTGGTCACGAATAACGTTCCGTGACTAGACGACCAAGATTCCTTCTTGGCTAGGTCTCCACCTACAATGCCGGTGGCTCGGCCCACAAGGATATCCTTAATATGCGCATATTCACAAAACCACATAGGTTCACAGAGATATTGAGCATAATCCATTAATTCACAATAACCATAATCCACAATATTTACATGGAAATCATCTTATATATCAAATTCCTTTCACAAAACATTTCGAAACTTAGACGTATAAACTCTTTCGTAACACATTTGCTTACACATTTCACAAGTCCAAACGCAACATTTGCAGCAAAATATTTTCTCAAAATCATTTTCAAATCCAAAGAGGTAGTCATTGTCTGATCCACACTTTTATGCGATAAATATGCATTTACTAGTTCAAAACACATCAAGCCTCTACATACTTCAAGACATGAGTTTTCAAATTCTTAGGAGAAATAGTATCACTCACCTCGAATAAGCCAAACGCCAATTTTCTATTCGTTCACAGATCAACGTCTTCGGATTCCTAATAATTAATTAGAAAATAATATTAAAATTTAAGTAAAATAATTCTGACGGACCGGACTAAATACACCTACTATCGACAAAATGACGCCTATGAGTAGCTAAAGGGCTCATCCACAACCAAAATCACTATTTTCCAATATGTCCAACTCACGCACGAAATCCATTTGTGTCATAACTTTCTCCATCGAACTCCGTTTTTAACGGTCTTACAGTCCACGGAAAGCCCTTTTGACGTACTACAACATTCATGATTGACCCCACCCAAAATACAACCAGAAACCCACTAAAACAGCCAACGAAGCTACTGTTCGCGCGTGAACAGTGCGTGAACAGTGCACGCCGAATTTCAAAGTTCCGTTTCGGACAAACCGTAAGCTCAAATCAAATTCCGTAAGTTGCTATAGCTTCTTAACACTCTAAGGTACCATGACCATGTAATTTCTCGCCCAAATAACTCCAAAACATAACTTTGCCACTCAAAATCCCTAAAAATCCGAATTTCAATTTCAATTTCAAAAATTATTTTGAATAAGTGGACGAGGAGAACGAATACTTACCGGGGTACGGCGACTAGGAGCTGAGTCGTCCTATCTTAATCCCGGACGCAAGATTTTCCTTCCTTTTCTCCTTTATCTCTTCTTTTTCTCCCTTTCCCTCTCTTCTTTCTCTTTCTCTCTTCTTTCTCTTTTCTCTTATGCTTTCTGCCGATTTCTCCTGTTTCTGGCGTCTGGGTCCCAAGGTCGGTGCATTGAAAGTCGGTGCACTGTAGCACCGTTGACCGTTGACCGGGTCAATTTTTTTTTTTTTTTCCTTCTTCTTCTGGGTTCCTTGGCTCTTACAATCTTAAAGGCCAAGGTTGCGATCATCTAACAGGGAAAACATTTTGAGTAGAATGAAGAACCCGTGTCAGGGAACCATGCGTAGTCATCAAGATTCAGGAGCCTTCAAGGAAGCAAAAACTCGAGGAAGGTCAGACTGATGTGACTGATTGACCTGATGACAGCAATTCGGTGCTGCATGCCTTGGTCTATCGCAGATATGAAAACGTAATTCTGCTTGTTGAACTCAATGCTGATTATTTCTTGCTTTAGGATTTTTCTCTTTGTTGGCATTGTTGGAGTTCTGCAAACAAAACTGATCAAACTTGCACCCTTCTGGACTGAAAGTGCTTTGGCCTTGCCTTCGACACTCATTGAAAGCATCATTATCCTTTTGTCCCTGAAATCTTTGACCAACAAAAACATTCTGAATTGACAAGCCAGATTCTTCAGAGCCATGCCACTTTCTCATAGTTTCATGGCCTTGAAGGAGCGGCACTGTATCAACATAAGAAGGAACGGGAGAGTTTAATATAGACGTAACAAAAGACTCGTCTTTCTTATGCAAGCCTCAAAGAAGATAAATGTTTTTAGAGCTGTCACTCACGGGCTTTCCAACTGCAGCAAGCGCAAATGCACTTGAAAATGCTGATGTAATCATTCTTAGTGTAAGGGCCTTCCTATTCCATATTGAGGCTGTCGAGCAGATAATATTCACTCCTCGAGATTCTCTTGCAAAGTATGTCATTGGGAAATTCTACACCTGAGCAAGAGTCTCAAGGCCTACAACCGTGCCATGAACACCTTCAAACAATGTTCCAGTGACACACGCACGCGGGAGAAATCAGACTGTTTCCATGCGCTGTACTATGGATTCAAGTTGACTTTTTCCCTTACACGTCAGTGTTTGGGATGTCAATATCATGAACTGGTGCAAAATAATCTCCAGTAATAGATCCCAGCATATCCCGACTTTTGATGTGACCCATAGATTGGATTAGCCAAAGTTTAAATTTTGAGTGGTTTAGCTTAATCGTTACAAAGCTTGCAACATTCAGGGTCGATTGCTTGTGGTACTTAGGATGTTGAGCTTGCAATTGTAGAAAGATAGGTTCGAGAGAAAGGAACTTTTTCCTTTCTAAAGCTCTGATACCTTGTGAGCGTTTAAGAGTGGCTTTGAATTAAATGAATGTGCGTTTAGTACAGCATTCCCAAAGCCCCTTCAGCTTTCAAAACCCCTTAGATTAAATGTGGGGTGTTTGGCTCAACTTTCAAAGCCCCTTTTGACCAAATATTAGCATTTGAAATGCTGAAAGCCCAAAGCTAGTTGAAGGAGCTTTGGGCTTTCAGCATTTTTCGGAATGCTAGTTCTAGGTTTTAATGAATTTTTATTAGTTCCTATGATGCCCTCAAAATTTTGTTAAAAGTCCACATTTACCCTTACTATTCATCTTCTCTAACCTAAGCCCTCCTCCCACCTTTGCCGATCCTCGCACCTCTCCGTCGGTCCTCCCACCTCCGCCGGCGACCTCACGAGGCCGCAACCTCGTCGCCTGAGGTCGCGCGACCCAGTGGCTGAGGTCGCGTGACCTTGCCGCCTGAGGTCGCTCGACCTCGTCGTCTAGTCGCGCGACCCAGCGGCTGAGGTCGCGCGACCTCAGCGAGGTCGCCATCTGGTAGCGCAACCTCAGTGGCTAAGGTCGCGACCTCGCGCGGCTGGGGTCACGCGACCTCACCGTCTGGGGTAGCGCGACCCAGCGGCTGAGGTCGCGCGGCTGAGGTCGCGTGGTCCGGCGACCTCGCCTTCTGAGGTCGCCGGCCGGACTCGCCCTCCTCCTCCTCCGGTCCTCCTTTGCCCATTTTTTTCTAAATAAAAAATTAAAAAAATAGTTGAAAGCCCATTCGAAATTTAAGTTGGCCAAACACCTAGTTCAATTCAAAGCCCATTGTAAATGGTTTTTTACCAAATACATTTTGCATTCTCCCAAAGGGCTTTGGACTTTCAGCATTCTCATTTGCCCAAAGCCCTTTGCAAATGTTGAACCAAACCCACCCTGAGCCAACTTGCTCTCAAACTGAGAAAATATCTTTACTACTTTCAAAATCCAAGATGATAATATGGAGATGTCATGGATAAGTATAACAGATAACTACTCTAACTACGCTTTAAACAAAGTAGAGTTGCCATAAAATAATCAACAAATTACTATAAACTGTAGGTGGTTTCTTCCAACAGTATGATATAATTGTTCGGATTCAATCCACAGAAGCAACTACACACAAATCATGTTATCGCCAGATTTGTTAAAGGCACAAGGATAAGATAGATTACTAAAGTTCAGACAACTTACGATGGAGCTGCTCTCTTCCTCAAGAAACTCCGGCAGCATAGGTTTGACCTCCTTTATATTCTTTTCTCTCGAAAGCATCGCCGTGAAGGCATGGAAATGTCTCTGTCACCGATAACACTTTTTATTTCATCTCCGCATATTTCATCAGCTAGATTATATAATTCACTTCTAAAGAACTTCTTGTAATATTACTTTGACAAACAAAAGATGGTGAGACTTCACCCACTGCATCATTCACTTTCTAATTCCATTTTCTTGGATATATCAGTCATTTGTTGCTTCAGACCTGAAAGATGCCCCCGAGCAAACCATCAAATTGAAGACATCACCTACTGTATATAACTTCAGGAAACTTAAATTCATTCCTTTTGTTTGCTTAACCTGAAAGAACATATCAATGGCAGTTTCTACATCGCTGTAACATATTCTTATATTTCCTTTCCCTTTAGATAGGACATGCACAATCAGGAATATATTTATTTTTATAGTTGCCATTTACCATGTGTTTTCGATGTACTTTTAATGTGCTTGCTCATCACCTTGCAGGAGATTTACATAAGAGAAATATGAACAACACTTCAAAAAGGAGAAAAAAACTGGGTCACACCTATTACATGGGACAGTAGGACAACCAGAATTGGTTGCATATAATTACAGTGACGCTGCGCTCCTGTTAAGAGCTGTCAAGTTTGCGTAGAAACCGTCTTTGATATTAATTAGAGAGTCGTGCTTTCCTTTCTCGACGATCACTCCATTTTTTACCACCGCAATCATGTCTGCATTTTTTATTGTTGACAATCTATGCGCCACTATAACCGTAGTTCTATTGACCATGACTTTGTCTAATGCGTCCTGAACTACTTTTTCAGATTCAGCATCCAATGCACTAGTAGCCTCGTCAAGAAGAAGTATCTTCGGATCCTTCACTATAGCACGTGCGATGGCCACCCGCTGCTTCTGCCCACCAGATAACTGGACTCCACGCTCGCCTACTAATGTATCATAACCCTGCATAGTCGTTGTGATATCACTTATTATGATTTTCAGGAAACTAGCGTACTTATTGTTCGCTTAACCAGCATATGTCTATCTTGTATTAGGGACGAGACAAACTTGCCTGTTGCAAACTACTGATAAATTTGTGGGCATTTGCCAACTCTGCTGCAGTCAGTATCTCTGCTTCGGTTGCTTCTCCATCCTTTCCATAGGCTATATTGGCACGGATTGTGTCATTGAACAGAACTGGCTCCTGGCTCACAAGGCCCATCTGCTGCCTAAACCACTTCAACTGGAGCTTCCGAATTTGGATCCCATCAAGGGTAATGTGACCAGTATCGGGGTCGTAAAACCGTTGCAACAGAGCTATTACAGTTGATTTCCCACTTCCGCTCTCTCCTACTAAAGCAATGGTCTGAAAAAGCAAAAATCATAGTCCATATGTGCATGCACTAATATCAAGTGTTTAGCGCATCATGATTGGCCGGAACACATATAAGAATGGAAAAAAGATCTTGCAAAGAAAAAGTGAAAGGGTAATCACAGAGCTTTACTTTGCCGGAATGAATGGTCAAGCTAAGATCTTTAAAAATCTGTATATCCGGGCGAGAAGGATACTTGAAGCTGATGTGACGAAGCTCTATTTCTCCCTTCACATTTTCTAGCGTTTCCCCGGACTCATCACTGGGGTCTATCTCTGATTTTCCGTCGATGATTTCGAAAACTGAGGCAGTTGCGGTCCTGGCTTTTGTGGAGTCCTGAGTGAGGGAACTTGACTGAGTAATTGCAATGGCCGCCATGGTTAGGGCAAAAAACACCTGGATAGCACAAAATAGATAAACCATCAAATGAAATACAGAAATTAAAATAGTCCCGTCCTTCATAATTTGGTGCGATGAACTCGCAAGTGTTCCAGGGAAACTGACAAAACAGGGAATGATAATCTTACGCGGAAAACTGCCGAGAATGTTGTCTTGCCATCCTGAACAAGTCGAGCTCCAGCATAAAAGCAGGTACCATAGACCGCAAATAGTAAGAAGAAAGATAGGCCAAACCCAATGCCGCTAACCAACCCTTGTCTAATTCCGGCTTTCATTGGCCCTACGCATTTTTTAGCATAAAGTTGCATGATCTTTTCTTCAGAACAAAACGAAGCAACTGTCCTGATGCTACCAACTGCATCAGTGGCTACTTGACTGGCTTCCTCATACATCATCTATGAACAGAGAGACTTTGATTAACACCGGCAATATCAAGTTAACTGTCTAATCCACTGAATATTTAGTAAAATTTTCAGCTGTTGGCTCTCTTTGACTCTCAAGTGGACAGTGACTAGACATGGATAAATTATTAGGACAATAAATGGCGAACAAGAAATGCGTACCTTGGCGTCTGCACTAAATCCTTTCATGAATTTTACTTGGACGTATCCATTAACAAATATCAGAGGGAGCAACACGAGGACGATAAGCGCCAATTGCCAGCTAGCTGCAAAAGCGATGAGTAAACCAGCAACTGCTGATGCGCTGTTCTGAACAAGCTGGCCTAATGCATCCCCAACTAGGGCCCGCACTGTTGCTGCATCTGCTGATAGTCTCGCACCAATGACCCCGCTGGAGTGCTCTGGTTCATCGAACCAACCCACCTCCATGTGTACCACCTTCTCAAAACACATAGATCTTATCCGCTGGATTAATCTGCAACCTGCTATAGAGAAGAAGTACGTCCTCGCTGGATATGATACTAATGATACCAGGCCAAGAGTCATGAACATCAATGCCCAAAACTTTGAATCTTTCCTTAGTTTATGAGGTTCTTCATAAAATGTCTTTATCACAGTAGATAATAGTATGCCAAAAATGGGGAACACCACGCCAGCAATGATCGCAAATATAGATCCTATTAGTAGCACAGGTACTTCTGGCTTGTTAAGATATGCGAGCCGTTGAATAGAAACTTCTGCAGATGCTTCTGTTTTCTCCAAAGAAGAGGACGCTGGATTTGCTGGTGCACCATCAGGGACGTTTAATGTTGTGGCCAGACCGAACGAGATAGATAAGGAATGGCGGCTGCTATTTCCCGCACCTGATGATCCACGACTTATGGATCTCAAGGACATCCTTTGACTTGATTGTCTACCGTCAAGCAGATTTTCTGGCTTGTTTTGGTCATCTGTTGCTTGATCTTGCTCTGAATTTACTTGCTGAAGGCGTATTAGCTGACCATATGCTCCATTGGGATCTTTTAGCAGTTCCGAGTGGGTACCTGACAAAATTTGCCCAAATATTAGTTCTAGCTCCTTGTGAGCCTGCACTCAGTTATATATGTGAAGTTCCCACCGTATAGGTAGGATATTCATATCAGGTCAATTAGGTAGGATTGGCTTTCATTTGAGACATGCCATGGCTAAAAATTCACTAGGTTGTACCTCTCTCTACTATCTTTCCTTGATGAATGACGGCGATCATATCAGCATTTCTGATGGTACTCAAACGGTGTGCTACAATGACAGTGGTTCGATTAGCCATTATCCTGTCCAATGCCTCTTGTACTATCCTCTCTGATTCTGCATCTAGTGCGCTGGTGGCCTCGTCTAAAAGCAAAATCCTAGGATCTTTCAGAATTGCTCTCGCAATGGCAACTCTTTGCTTCTGTCCTCCAGAGAGCTGAGTACCGTGTTCACCAACCATTGTGTCCAGTCCCTTGATGCAAAGGCTCAAAAAAGTTTAGACTCATGATTCAATTAATATCTAACTAAGAGGTAAAATGATCAAACTAAACATCTCTAGACCTTGGGCAATTTGTCAATGAATTTGGCAGCATTGGCTACTTCACTAGCTGCTCTTATCTCTTCGATGGTCGCATTCTCCTTGCCATAAGCAATATTATCCTTGATGCTTGATGCAAACAACACGGGTTCCTGGCTCACAAGACCAATCTTACTCCGTATCCATTTAAGCTGGAACTCCTTCAGATTTATGCCATCGATGAGCACTTCACCAGCTTGGGGATCGTAGAACCTCTCTATAAGACTGATCACCGTGGACTTCCCACTTCCACTTTGTCCAACCAAGGCTGCGGTTGTCCCACTTCGTATGTAAAGAGAGAATCCATTGAATATCAGCTCATCTGGTCTGGCTGGGTAGCTGAAGAAAACATCCTTAAGTTCTATGTCTCCACGGATTTCGTCCAACGTCTTGCCACAGGTGTCATAAGAATCGATCTCAGGCTTCCTCTTGATGGTCTCAAACATCTTAAATGCTGCAGCTTGACCAGCAGCAAATGCGGTCATGCACGGAGAAGCCTGTCCTAAGGACCTGAGAAGCAAGCCAAATTAATTCATTTGTAACGGGTCTGCTGTAGCACAAACACAATTAAGCTACTTACAAAAGGTTTATGTCTAATCTCTCTTCGATCTAAACATCCAATCTCTTGCGTGGTTTGTAAAATAATCAATTATTAGCTTTTCCTTCCAAAAATGAGATGCATCATTAATTCATCAATGTATTCAAGCACTGAAAGTTGAATGAAGTCCGAAGTGCAACTAACATTGAACCAGTTAAGACAGCGACGATGACATTGAGTACTTCACCCCCGGTATATCCCTTTTCCAGAATCATCTTTCCTCCGAACCATATTGCCAATGCATAACTGCAGAAGAGAATCAACAAGGCTGTACCAAGACCTAATCCAGCGGCCATGCCTTCGTGAACTCCCGATTTGTATGCATCCACAAGGAACTTGTTGTAAGTTGCTATCGCCAGCTTCTCCCCGGTAAATGATGCCACCTAATTGCACCAATTGACAGCCAACATCTCTGATCAAAATTTTAAAGCAAAGGGCTTTCTGTATTAAATCGACTTACAGTTCTGATTGAACCAATGGTTTGTTCAACAACATTTGCCGCTTTTGCATAAGCACTTTGTCCCCGTGATGCCATCTTGGCTATGATCAGGGACAAGAGGGCACCAGAAACCACAAGGGGAGGAATGGATGATAACATGACCAAAGTAAGTAGCCACCCTTTAAAAAATGCGATGACGAATCCTCCAATAAATGTTGACACGAGCTGTATGAATTTTCCTACCTGCATAATTCCAAGAGATGTAATAATTTAGAACACCATCACTTCCAGTGTAGCAGAAAAATTTTCTGTGCGTCATTCTCTGCTAGCGCCTGGCTTCAAGCCAAAATGTTACCTTCTCGCCCATGGCATCTTGTATAAGAACGGTATCACCAGACATTCTTCCCACAACCTCTCCTGTGTTTGTTTCCTTATCGAAAAAGGCAATGTCCTGTCTCAGTATGGTCTGCAGATACAATCCCCTTATCCGAGCAGCCTGTCTCTCTCCCGTGATCATCCACGAAGTCACCTCTGACAAAACAATTTATTCCGCAGTTCATTCCCGCCTGCTAATGAAAGCTCCAGAATCTTTTCTTTTTTGGGTGAGAGTATACTTACGAACAAATGCCATCACACCAGTAAACATTGCCAGGTAGATAAACTTCAGAGACACCTGATTTCAAGGAGCATGAGTGTAACATATCTGTAGAAAGGAAAGACGTGTCCTTCACAAGAAATGAGACCTGGACTAGATAGTCCGCTACCTATTTTTCATGCTTTTATTAATAACTGATTACTGTTAAGTACTCTGGTGACTGGAATTGTCTAGCATCAGGAAATGAACATTACGCTTCAAAGATTGTTACCTTGGAAACAAGATGCACCAAATTTCTGCTGTTCTGGTTATTTCCGAATGAATCAATCAGTTGCCCGAAAAGTACTGTCATGAAGGGCAAAGCTAAGCCATTGCCAACAGCACCTATAGTACCCACAAGCATCAAAACGACATCGATGAAATCTGCAAACAAGAACAGCTTGTGAAATGGAACTGTATTGGATTTCTCATCTTCTTTGTTCTTTATATGTCTGTCCTTGGCCTCAGAATCATTCGTCGAATTAGTGGCCACACGCATTTCTATATCCATGTTTGAGCTGCTCTCCATGACGTTATACCAAATAGAAGATCACTCTATGTTGCTTGTCAACTTGCTCCTTGAATATGCCCCAAAGCTATCTTGCATCTGCAGAACAAATTCAACGACAGGAATTAATTCTTTACAAGACAAACCAGAAAAGTGGAACTTCGAATGCTCTGAAAGGTATAGGTAAGTCATGGATCTGAATCAAACTACCAGACAAGATCTGAAAACGAAAAACAGAATTAATATGCCATATGGCATGTCAATTTGAATGGTATAGTCAGTCAACAATCCAAAAAAAGTGTCTTTCAGTATTGCAAGCAGGTGTAACTAAACAAGGAGTATTGAATGCTGGAGACACCAAATTTCCTTGCATTCGAGCATACGAACCTCTGATCTGCTTCTGTTTATGCAAAAATGTCAACCTTGAAAAAGAGGCCACACAGAACATATTAAACAACGGTTGGCAAAAGGGAGGAAGAAAATCATGGCACTTTCATTTCTTTTTTTTCCAGAAGCTAAAAAAGGAACACCAACTCACATCATTAACTAATACAGAGTGGTTTCTTCGTCTTCCTCCTTAAACCAAAACTCTTCATGTTCTCATATGAAAGCCTTTAACCAAATTCGAAAAACAAGAAATGCTACTTCAAGAAATATTACAAAAGAAGCCAAGAGGTAGAATACAATATATCAAGACTCACTAACTATGATCTTATACATGCTATGAAATCACTAAAATAACCACAATGGCCAACCACAGAGGGTCTGATCTGATTGACCACCATCGAGATTCCCACAGTTTGACACAATAATTGACATCATTAGACGGGAATAAACCAAACCCAAGATGCCATTTTCTTTCCCCAACAAGGAGAAGAACAGAAAACGCAAAAAATAAAGATAAAAATAATCCAGAGACAGAGATCAAGAGGGTGACTTTGAATGCAAGAAGGAGCTGAGAGATTGTCCCCTACTTCACCGAATGCTTTGAGAAGTGCAAATTCAGCGACTACTCCTATACAAGCCCACCGAAAAGACTTAAGGATTAAGTATTATAGTGCCTTGTACACGAAAGTCCGATCAGTCGGGGTCAAAATCATTGAGCTCTCTCTTTTGTCAACCATATTTTTACGTACGCTTTTTGGTTATATAAATAAGATCTGGAGCATGTCTTTCGGTGAGAATCATTGTATTATAATGGTTCTCACAGATCAGTACAATTAGACAACTTATTGTACAATATGTTCAACGGGTCATATCCAGCGACACGACGGCCACTACCTTTATTAATGAACATTTGTCGTAAGCAACAAATAATATTCCTCTTGCTTGTCTTTCTAGTGTTCCTTGTTGGGCATCAAAACCTGTAGTGGGCAATCAATTCTCGATTTTTGAGTAGCGCGAGGCCAAAGCTGGGTCAATCTTGACCATCTGTTCTTTATTACATCATCATTATTATTCTTGAATAATTTTTTCAAAATTCTTAAAGAATTAGAAGGACGAGCTGGCTCAGCACTAGCATTCATAAGTTAAAGGTGGGCGAGGGATTAACGTCAGGCGGGACCATTGTATTAGAACTTTATAGGATGATTGGCTGTGTTACTGACGACAATTTCATGCGTAAAGAGGGCTGCCGTGGCGTTAAAGCAAGCGGAAAGAATCGGGAAAGAGAAGAGGCACCAAAGGAAAATGACAAAAGTGACCTATGCGCTCTAACCAATTATGCAGTTTGATTTTTTAACTTTTAACTTATTCAATGTGAGCCCTAAATTTTAGCTTAATATGTAATATCGTCACTGAATTTTTAATTAAGCACATATTTAATTATGAAAATATTCAACATTGTCTGTATACTTGAATTAATAAAATAATAACATTAAGCATTTTCATGTAGTTTATGGATTGCATTAAACATGTACCAAAAGTTCAGGGATCACATTACTCATTGAGGTGAAATTTAAGGGTCATATTGAACAAATTAAAAACTTTGAGACCACATTGCACATATGGCCAAAGTTACATAAGGTCAAAGTTAAAGGACCGTCTATGTCATTATCTCATAAAAGGGCAACATAAAGCAAAGGGAGAGTTTGTTGCAATGAGCTTTTTGTTCTTCCTTTCATATTGGAATATGAGAAAAGTGAAAAGTTATTTTTAAATGAGAAAATTTAGTGACTTACGAGAAAATATTAACCCTCAACAAGTCTTTAGTGGCGACATCATATGTACTTAACATGAATATATTATAACAAAGATGCTTTTTAATAGTGGCTTTCAAGCGTAGATTGCATGCTAAAACTGTCTTTTTCCTCGTTGCAAGAAATAGTTTTGTGTGCTTTTCCACACACAAAATGTAGTCCCCATATTAATAGTTAAGTTCAATGCTGACTATATTTCTCATTCTCCTATCAAACCTGCAAGTTAGATTACAAGAAAAGTTACTTGGCATTGAATTGATCTCTCACCTTTTCCAATATAACTCTATTTTATACCTTCCAAATTTATAAATCTGAAACTTTAGTTTTTTCTTGGATTTAGAATGGACGCGTGCGGAGTAGAGAAGGAGAAGTAGGAGGAGTCAGTCTTCTTTGAATATCAATGAATAAATTGATCGGAGGACCATCTTCTCCATTATTGACTATGGTTTATTGAAAAGAAATAATTTCTTATACAAGCTGAAAGGAGAAATCTATGACTTACAGTGGGCGTCCAGGCAATGGAACCTTAAATTTATTTCATCGAGCCATCTTAGCACATGGATTTACGACAAAATGATAAATGTGATATATGATTATTGGTCATATAATTGTGGTTACATAAATGCTCTCTAGATAATATTCTTAACTCAAGGTATAAGAAGACTAACTGAACTAACTTTTTTTTTTATAGACAAGTAATTGATGGAATTGCGAATGGTTTTGGTCTTACAAGTTACAAGTTTCCTTTTTGGCAAAGATATCAAATATGTAAGGGGTGGTCGCATCTCTTCTCATCTCTTGTGGTATTTATTGTTTGAATTAATCTACTTCGAATAAACCATGGCGAAGGAAAGGTGCGAAGCCTGATTGGCCTAATGAATATTGTCATATTGTCCCTTTAATAGATTCTACAGTTGGGATGGAGCTTGGAACGGGGTTTATTTGCATAAGTTGGAGAATCCAACCTGCTGCTACTGTGGGATGAGTGTCTCACGTTGACTTTTGCTATTGAATCCGAAGAAAGAAGAAACTTAGCCAGATGGTGAGATTGACTTCCTATCAATGGTGCCTAACTACTTCGATGAGCTAGCCTGTTGGCTCCGGTAGAGGGTGTTAATTTTTGGATAAAAGCAAACATTTTGATAATGAAAAAAAAATTAGATTGATAAATAACATGAGGCTAGTCCTTCGCCCATTTCTTGATCAACGAATGCCAGGCATGCTATATTACAATCTTAGGCCGAAGGGACAGCTTTAAAAGGTGTTCCTCTCAAATTCCATTTTTTCATCGAACCCTAGGTTTCTTATTCTGGTTGTAAAGCCGAAGAAGATAGGTGCATGGCCTCACTAGTAACCCGAATTTTGGATCCGAAAAGATTTTCAACTTCATTACAAGCAAAATAGATTGTATATTTTAATGGCATAATTTATTTTTCTTTGAATTCTGATGGTAATTTCTTATTCATTGCTATAGGTATTAAAAGATGATATAAGTTTTTCAATAGCTTTCTTTTATTAGTTTGATTTATTTTCTTTTAGAATGTTAAAGGAGTTTGCTTTGATTTCTCTTTTTCTTTGTTGTTTTTTATATTCTCCTTTTCAATTATCTTCGAGATAGAATGAAGGCTCGTAGTAAGAAAGTGGATGTGAAGCATTTTATCTTCATATGTAGTTTACTTAACATAACATTACATATAGGGTGCAAGGATTATAATTTGTTTAAGAGAATGAAAAATTAACACTCACTAACTTTTTATACCATGAATAGGTATTTACTTGTCAAAATTTTTCTCAAACAGTTTCTTTGATTATTTATTGAGGATATTTATCCCGTGCAAAGCGCAGGTCTCCTATAGTGACGAAGCCAATGAATCAATTCCATGATCCATCAATAAATTGCTAAATTGTGGTCCAGCGTATACATGCATACTAATAGACACCTCCCGACCAATGGGAATAAAAGAAAAAAAAGGTGAAAAAAGATGGCGATACTTAGGATTACAAATTCCCATTCGTTCAACCGGCACATTGATATGGTCCTATTCGTATCAATCCAATTCAAAAAGGAGTTAAGGACATCAAGTTATTTGAACATGAAATGTTATTTATGAATCAAGTCGTAAGTTTTTTTGACCACCTCATCTCGTTAAGAACTTGGATGTCATATGGATTCTTGAACTCTACCATAATCTAAAAATAAAGAAGTAGGGAGACTTGGGAACTTGAGCAGATGGAGTATGCTTCATCTAAATGGAAGCCAAAGGGCCTTTTTTTATAAATAAATATAAAAAAACCTTGGCATTGAGGTCAAAAAGATAATGCAAGTTAGGCATACAGACACCATGCAGGGTCAGCCTAAACTTCGATCAGGACTTTGATGTTTGAAACTTGAAGAAAAAACACGCCATGATTACTTCCACTTCTTCATGTTGGAAGGTTGCCTAAAGTGATTGATGGCAATAAAGCTTTGTCAAAGCATGTTATGCTAATCAGAGGCCTTTTTGGAGGGAGGGTCCCAATTAAGCTTGTGATTTACAGCTCATCGTGCCAAGGCGATGCCCCACATATCGACAAAAAAACACGTTACATTTATACTCTGTTAATTTCATGTAAAATATAATACTGTTAAAAAATATTCTTCAAAAAGTTATTTTCTTGAAAAATGACATTATTTTTTTTTTTATGTTTAATTGAAACCTGACAATAAACTCGTAGATGTTTTCTGTTGTTTGGTAAGAAAAATCTAATTTGATTTTCTTAAATAGATATTTATTATTTGGGCACTAGTGACTTGCCCATGAACAGTCGGGGAAATGAGTATGGCCTCTGGGATCCCTTTCCTAACCTCAATGAAGTGAGGTCTCAAGCCCAAGCGCCATGGACATGAGCTCAACCTCAATGGACTTAGGCGCAATTGTCGAGATCTCAAGCTTGGCCTTTATACACTTGGGCCGAGGCTCTAGGGAGTCAGGCAATGGTACCGTAGTTCTAAGCCCAGCCACGGACACCTATGTCTCAAGCTCAATCTCTGTGGACCTCAGCTCGAGCATCAAGATTTTAGGCGTGGCCTCTTTGGGCTCAGGCTTGGCATCAATAGACCCTAGCCGAATAAGCTTTCACTTGGGGTTGTTCTTAATTGCCATGAGCGAGCATTGGGATTTCTGTGCCCAAACGTAGAATTTATGGTTCAAGCGCTGATAGCTAACTATATTCTGAAAAATGGTTTTGGATTTCTTTTAAGAGGAAATCATTTTGCTGAAGTTAAGCATAAATTTCTCATTTACTCATTTATCTAAGCAATCTGAACGCAAGGAAATGAGGAAAGCGATTTACATCAACTCCTCTAGTAACATGGAAACGAGTAATTTATTAACTATGGCTAGTCAAGAATGACTCGTTCAGGTTAAACTAACAATGGGAAAAAGAAAAATAAACAAAAAAATGTTTTCCCATCATTCATGATGAAGTATTTGCAAATAAGATTAAACTTCATGATATTCCACGGTTAAAATATAAGATTAACAAGTATCGGTTATATCCACAATGAACTCAAAGAGAAGTAGTTGAGGAGTAAGATTGACTTTTGTACTCTTGCCATCACACTTACCGTTTAGAGATTTCGGTTAAATCACGCAAACAAATATTTTACGTCGGGTAAATACAGATGATATGTAGAAGAGGTAATGGTTATGTAAAGAGAAAATATGAAAAAATTATATATTTAGGTTCCGTTAATTTCGCGAAGAAAGTTCTACAGGACGTATTTTCTATGAAATGAATCGAACCTTGTTAGTTTTAGATTTTCGACTAATCAATTAAGCGTTCTCACTTCACCAAAATGGAGAAAATAAAGAAAGGGAGAGTACAT
This sequence comes from Melaleuca alternifolia, assembly GCA_019926035.1. Lineage (NCBI taxonomy): Eukaryota > Viridiplantae > Streptophyta > Magnoliopsida > Myrtales > Myrtaceae > Melaleuca > Melaleuca alternifolia. Next base: position 308,237 of record JAGKPW010000011.1, on the reverse strand, counting down.
CTTGCATTGACTCTCGTGGATTCTAAAATACGAAAAGCCAGCGCCAATCACTTCCTCAGAAGCCCTGCAGCTGGAATCCATAGTCCGAAACCATCGGTTGAAGTCTAAAGGTCTCAAACCAGAAAAGACCCCTAGAGATGCTCATAACCATTCCCTTTAGTCGTTGGAAAAGTGGAAGTCACCTTCCAAATCCGCCCATGTCTCTCAGGGCCCATCGGATATGACATTAGCGAGTTGACTTGTGTGGGAAGCAAGCTTAGCTCAATAATTAGCATTGTAATTGGACGAATAGTAACGCTTAACAGGCTTTTAACTGGACGAATTACTGTAGCTGACTATTTCTGTTCACTTGCCCATGTCCTTGCCGAGAATCAAGAGCTTAATTGGCAATTTAGCTCTTTTATGGGTAGAAGGCTTAGCTCAATAAGCCTGTCTAGTTTTCCTGATTTGCTGAAGTTACTTGAGAAGATGTTACGCTATTTAATCTGCTTTTGGCTTGGCAAAAGCACTGTAAGCAGATGGAAGGTTTCTCGTGCTAAATTAGCCGCAATATGTAAGGTTGAAGTTTTCTCCCCATTGATTACCGTCCGCCGTCTTAGGCAGTGAATTCAAGTATGTCATAGACAAGCTGAAAGAAATGGGGAAGAGTGGCGAGAAGGACATATTACTGATGTGATCATTTCAGCAAGCTTGATCGCGACCACTCCAGAATAATAACACTCCCGGGTCCCTTGGGCAATCACCGGTGATGACTAAAACGAAGAGAAGATCTCATCTGACCATGGAGAGCAGCTCGATACTTGCTCCATTCTGTAAGATGGGCGAGGGATGAAAATGAAATGAGATAACCTGAAGACCGTCATTGTTAAGATTAATAGGTTCTGCAAATGTGAGCGCCTTCAGTGCATGAAGTTCTCGTGCCAAAGCCGTACACATGCAACGGCTCCTTAGGTGAAAGACAACGATGAGAAATGGAAGGAGAGCGTCCTTTCCCTCCTCTATTGCTATAGATCAGGGATCCAAATCCAGCGAGGTGCTATGCAGTGTCTGCGCTTATTCTCTTTGCATGTGAATGGCAAGTCTACTTTGGGAAAACCTTAAATGACCCCCTGCTTTCGTTGGATCACAACATTTAATCAGGAAAAGTACAATGAAGTAATATAAAACACCTGCAGAAACCGAACCCAACATGAACTGAAAACTTCGATTCTGGTTTCTAACACGATCCGAGAACACACTTACGGAGAAGTGAGAAAACCGCGCAAAGCTAGGCAGGAACCAAAAAACTCTGCAAACTGGAAGGAGAGCTCTCAGTTCACTCTCCAAGTTATGGAACACAGGATGTCAAAGTGAAAGTTAGTTGACATGCGGGGGAGAATCTCATTAGAAAGAAAAAGGGTCAAGCGAGATCAATCTCATGCATGCCTGAAGATGGCGGTCAAACAAGTTACGGTTTGTTCTTGCTTTAAAATGAAAACATGGAGGAGTATAGGTGTTCGTATGAGATCTATCTGTTTTTAACTCTTTCTTGTCCATGTTCTGTAAAGAGAATTCTCCCATTTTCGGCTTGGACAAATTGAATCATTGCCTGGTCAAGCTATATTATTCGGGCCAAGCTGATTTATCATCATTCAATCCAAAGAACTGGACCATACCTACGTGAACATCTTATATTGTGGTAACTTGAGTTATACTGTTGTTGTTGGAGTTGTCTTAGTGCTGCTGAGATGTTCTGTGCTGTTTATATTAAGCTGTCCTTGTGTTTGTGTTAAGTCACGTAGGTTGTATTAGGCAGTTATTATCTTAGCTATTTTCTAGCAAGTGAAGATGGTCAGTTTCTTAGTTGCTATTTTCTAGAGAAGTGGAACTAGGCAGTTATCACATGTTGTAAGCAATTCCACGATGCTATTTAATCTCTTGTATATGACAAATTGTGTTAAGTTGAATGAAGTTGATGTTTTCTTCATTCGCTCTCTACAGCTTCTATACATCAGAATGTTCTGACTCTCAGAATGTATTGATTCAGAATGTTCTGCCTCAGAATGTATATGTCATATATTGCTTGATTTGCTTTAATTTTCTTCTTTGCATTTTAAAGCCATTTGTTGCATCTCCAGTGGCTTGAACATAAAGCTCTTATCCCTCATTGGCACTCTCAGAACTTCTTTGCAATCTGCATCATCAATAAGGCATTCTTTTCCTTCAAACTTCACTCTATAACCCTTCTCAACTAGCTGACCAACACTCAACAGATTCTGGTCAATCTCTAGAACAAAAAAAAAGGCTCGGGCACGTCCACAGAAAGAATATGCTGTTCATGCAAAGAAATAATTTGGCAAATGACTTGCCAAGTTTGGAGGAGGAGTTTCCACAATGCAGAACTTGTCTTCTTGGCAAACAAGCAAGATTTCCTTTCAAAGGAGGAAGCTGGAGAGCATGTGAGAAGCTGCAATTAGTTCACACAGACTTATGTGGACCTATGTCAGAATCTTCTCTCAAAGGTAGCAGGTACTTCATTACTTTCACAGATGATATGTCTAGGATGAGTTGGGTTTATTTTCTGCAAGCCAAGTCTGAAGTTACTGATGTGTTTGTTAAGTTTAAAGCTTTGGTTGAGAATCAAAGTGGGAAGAAAATTAAAATGCTTAGATCTGATAATGGTTTTGAGTATACGGCTTACAAGTTTAAGTCAATCTGTGAGCAAGCAGGCATTGTACAACAATTTACAGCTCCATATTCTCCTCAACAGAATGGGGTTAGTGAGAGGAAAAACCGAAGTATTATGGAGATGGCTAGATGTTTGATGTAGGAAAAGTGTTTACCAAGAAGTTTTGGGCTGAGGCAACAAGTACTGCTGTGTTCTTGTTGAACAGATTGCCCACAAAAGCCGTAGAGAGGTCAACACTTTTTGAAGTGTGGTATGATGTTAGACCTTCTGTGAAGAGTTTAAAGGTTTTTGGATGTTTGTGTTACACTCATGTTCCTCATGTCAAGAGGACCAAGCTGGATCAAAAAGCCGAGCTTGGAATCTTCATTGGGTACAGCCTTCATTCGAAGGCTTACAGAATTTTTCAACCTATGACAGGGAAGGTTGTTGTGAATAGAGATGTTATTTTCTTAGAGGATGATAAGTGGAATTGGATGGAAGGAAAGATTGCAATGCAAAAGCAATCTGAAAAACAACAACAAGATGTTGATGAAGCTGTTGATGGGCTGGAAGATAATATAGATGATTTTCCAGTAAAAGGCACAAGGTCACTTGTTGAAGTTTATGAAAGAAGCAATGTTGCTGTGCTTGAACCAATTAATTATGTTGAAGCTAAAGAGGATCAAAAGTGGATTGTAGCAATGCAGGAGGAGCTTGCAATGATTCAAAAAAATCACACATGGGAACTTGTTGATAGGCCTTATGATAAGAATGTGATTGGGGTTAAGTGGGTGTTTAGAACAAAACTTAATCCGGATGGTTCTATCAATAAACACAGAGTCAGATTAGTTGTGAAAGGCTATGCTCAAATATGGGGAGTAGATTATTCAGAGACATTTGCTCCTGTAGCGAGGCTTGATACAATCAGGCTGCTTCTAGCTGTGGCAGCAGATAAGGGATGACCTATATTCCAACTAGATGTCAAGTCTGCTTTTTTAAATGGAGAGCTCGAGGAGGAGATATTTATTGAAAAACCTGAAGGCTTCAGCATTGAAGGACAAGAAGATAAAGTATACAGATTGAAGAAAGCTTTATATGGGCTGAAGCAGGCTCCAAGAGCTTGGTATGGAAAGATAGATCGATATTTGCAGGACTTTGGCTTTGTTAGAAGCTTGAGTGAGTTTATTCTTTATGTCAAGAGGGTAAATCACAGTGTTGTTATTCTGTCACTCTATGTTGATGACTTATTAGTGATAGGGAATGATGTGGAATTGATAGAGAAAGTAAAGCAAAGTCTGTTTGAAGTTTTTGAAATGTCAGACTTGGGAATGATGGCTTACTTTCTAGGTCTGGAAGTATAGCAAGCTTCACATGAGATCTTCATTTGCTAGAAGAAGTATATGAAGGAAATTTTGAAGAAGTTTCAGATGGAAGATTGTAGAAGTGTAAGCACTCCTATGGCTGTTAAGGAGAAGCTGAAAAAGGATGATGGAACAGAAGCAGTGGATGCTTCTATGTATAGAAGCTTGATTGGATGTTTAATGTATCTTACAGCAATTAGGCCAAACATTCTGTTTGCTGTGAGTGTTCTTTCCAGATTCATGAGCAGTCCTAGTCAACTATATTTGGTTGCAGCAAAGAGGGTCTTAAGATATCTCAAAGGAACATTGCATTTTGGTGTGAAGTTCAAGCAAAGTCAGAATTTTATAATGCAAGGTTTCTCGGATAGTGATTGAGCTGGCTCAGTTGATGATATGAAGAGTACATCTGGATATTGTTTTACTCTTGGTTCTGCTTGTTTCTCTTGGTGTTCTAAGAAGCAAGAGATTGTAGCCCAGTCTACAGCTGAGGCTGAGTTCATAGCAGCTACAACAGCTGCAAATCAAACCTTATGGCTGAAGAAGATACTGAATGATTTGTGGTTGAACTTACGTGATTGTTTTGAAGTAAATATAGACAATCAAGCTGCATTGGCAATATCACGGAATCCAGTTTTTCATGGCAGAACCAAGCATTTCAAAGTTAAGTTCTTCTTTCTACGTGAAGTGCAACAAAGAGGTGAAGTTAAGTTGTTCTATTGCAAGTCTGAAGATCAGCTTGCAGACATATTCACAAAGCCACTTCAAGCCAGAAGATTTGAGATGTTAAGAGAAAGAGTAGGAGTATGCAGCAGCAACTAATCCAATGAGGAGTTTGTTGGAGTTGTCTTAGTGCTGCTGAGATGTTCTGTGTTGTTTATGTTAAGATGTCCTTGTGTTTGTGTTAAGTCATATAGGTTGTATTAGGCAGTTATTGTCTTAGCTATTTTTCAGCAAGTGGAGATGGTCAGTTTCTTAGTTGCTATTTTCTAGGGAAGTGGAACTAGGCAGTTAGCACATGTTGTAAGCAGTTCCACGATGCTATTTAATCTCTTGTATATGACAATTTGTGTTAAGTTGAATGAAGTTGATGTTTTCTTCATTCGCTCTCTACAGGTTCTCTGCATCAGAATGTTTTGACTCTCAAAATGTACTATCTCAGAATGTTCTGACTCTCAGAATGTTCTGCCTCAGAATGTATATGTCCTATATTGCTTGATTTGCTTTAACAGTTGTAACCTCAAAAATTACCTTCATTTATTGATTTTTCTCAAATTGTTAAGACATTAAATTTTGCCAATGACAATTGAACAATCATGCATGTGAAGCCATGTTCAACTAGGTAGTGACTTTTTCCCCTATTGTCCAACGAGCTCTGGTGATCTTTCGTTGCTTGGGGGAGTGGCTAAAGAATGCTTAAATATCATTACATCTCTTTCCATCATGTAAAACACAACCTCAGTCTTGACGTTGCTGAACGTAATTTTAATTTTTTTTTTTTACTTTATATAGGACATATAACACAAACATGCCGTCACTGCTATACTTATTTTTATAGATTCCATACACCACGTGTTTTAGGTGCACTTTTGGCTTTCTTTCTCATCACCTTGCAGGTGATTTACAAAATGGAACCCACAAGAAAAACCAGTATGGTCACCTGCTACATGGGAAAGGAGTACATAAACAAAACAGGCAGCACAAAACATAATCAGGACGACGCTGTGCTCGTGTTAAGAGCAACCAAGCATGCGTAGTAACCGTCTTTAATATTAATCAGAGAGTCGTGCCTTCCTTTCTCGACGATCACTCCATTTTTAACCACAGCGATCACGTCTGCGTTTTTTATTGTTGATAATCGATGCGCCACTATAACTGTTGTTCTATTGACCATGACCTTGTCTAATGCATCTTGAACAACTCTTTCAGATTCAGCATCCAATGCACTTGTAGCCTCGTCGAGAAGAAGTATCTTTGGATTCTTCACTATAGCACGTGCAATGGCTACCCGCTGCTTCTGCCCGCCAGATAACTGGATTCCACGTTCGCCTACTAATGTGTCATAACCCTGCATAGTGATTGTGATAGCAGTAACTACGATTGTTAGGAAACTTGCCTACTTTTTGCTCGCTTAAACTGCATGTGTCTATTTATGTTAGGGAAGAGATAAACTTGCCTGTTGCAAACTACTGATAAACTTATGGGCATTTACCAACTCTGATGCAGTCAATATCTCTGCTTCCGTTGCCTTTCCATCCTTTCCATAGGCTATATTGGCACGGATCGTGCCATTGAACAGAACTGGCTCTTGGCTCACGAGGCCCATCTGCTGCCTAAACCACTTTAACTGTAGCTTCCGAATTTCGATCCCATCAAGGGTAATGTGACCAGAATTGGGGTCATAAAACCGTTGTAACAGGGCTATTACAGTTGATTTTCCACTCCCACTCTCTCCGACTAAAGCAACAGTCTGAAAAAGAAAAAATTATAGTCCATAAGTGCACGTTTTCATATCAGCACGCGTTTAGCTCAGAGTAATTGGCTGGAACTCAGATAAGAATAGAAAACGATCTCTGAAAGAAAAACTGAACGGCTTATCATAAAGCTTTACTTTGCCAGAATGAATGGTCAAGCTAAGATCTTTGAAAATTTGTATATCCGGGCGAGAAGGATAGTTGAAGCTGATGTGACGAAGCTCTATTTCTCCCTTCACATTTTCTAGTGTTTCTCCAGACTCGTCCATGGGGTCTATTTTCACGTTTCTATCAATGATTTCGAAAACCGAGGCAGTTGCGCTCCTGGCTTTGGTGGAGTCCTGAGTGAGGGAACTTGACTGGGTAATTGCAGTGGCTGCCATGGTCAGGGCAAAAAACACCTGGATAGCGCAAATAGATATTTCATCAATTGAGATTCAGAAATTAAAATTGTCCTCACCTCAGTAATTTTGCACATTGAATTTGTTAGTGTTTCAGGAAAACTCGGGAAGGAAAAGATAATCTTACGCGGAAAACTTCTGAAAATGTCATCTTGCCATCCTGGACAAATCGAGCACCGGCATAGAAGCAAGTACCGTAGACCGCAAAAAGTAAGAAGAAAGATAGGCCAAACCCGACTCCACTAATCAACCCTTGTCTTATTCCGGCTTTCATTGGCCCTTCACATTTTTTGGCATAAAGTTGCATGATCTTTTCTTCAGAACAAAAGGAAGCGACTGTCCTAATGCTTCCAACTGCATCAGAAGCTACTTCACTGGCTTCCTGGTACATCATCTGCGAACAGAGAGATTTTGATTAACACCGCTAATATCGAAATATCTATGCAATACACCTTATAATTATGACAAGTTTTAGCTGTTTTCTCTCGAGCTCTGAAGATTACGGTGACTCTACATGCCTAAGTTCTTGGGACCTCAAATGGCAAATAAGAAATGCGTACCTTGGCATCTGCACTGAATCCTTTCATGAATTTTACTTGGACATATCCGTTAACAAATATTAGAGGGAGCAACACAAGGATGATGAATGCTAATTGCCAGCCAGTTGCAAAAGCGATGACTATACCAGCAGCTGCAGATGCGCTGTTTTGAACAAGCTGGGCTAATGCATCCCCAACTAGGGCCCGCACTGTCGCTGCATCTGCTGATAGTCTTGCACCAATAACACCGCTGGTATGCTCTGGCTCATCGAACCAACCCACCTCCATGTGCACCACCTTCTCAAAACACATTGATCTTATCCGCTGGATTAATTTGCAACCTGCTATGGAGAAGAAGTATGTCCTTGCTGGATATGCCACCAATGACACCAAGCCAAGGGTCACAAACATCAATGCCCAAAACTTTGAATCTTTCCTTAGTCTATGAGGCTCCTCGTAGAATGTCTTGACAATACTAGATAATAGTATACCAAAAATGGGGAATACCACACCCGCAATGATTGCAAAAACAGATCCTATTAGCAGCATAGGAACTTCAGGCTTATTAAGATAAGCAAGACGAAGGATAGAAACTTCTGCAGCTGTTTCTGTTTTCTCCAAGGAAGAAGACTCTGGATTTGCAGGTGCACCATCGCGGATATTTAATTCCATGGGCAGACCAAACGAGATAGATAAGGAGTGGCGGCTGCTATTTCCCACACCTGATGATCCCCGACTTATGGATTTCAAGGACATTCTTTGACTCAATTGTCTTCCGTCAAGGAGATTTTCTGGTTTGTTTAGGTCATCTGTTGCTTGGTCTTGCTCTGTGTTTACTTGCTGGAGGCGGATTAGCTGACCATATGCTCCATCAGGATCTTTTTGCAGTTCCAAGTGTGTACCTGGTCAAATTTGGTAAAATATTAGCTCTTGCTCCACAGTGTTTTGAGCTTGCACTCAGTTATATCTGTGAAGTTCCCAACGTTTAAATGGGATATTCATATCAGGTCAACTAGTTATGATTGGCTTTCATTTGAGATATGTTATCGCTAAAAATTCATGCTTTTGTACCTCTCTCCACTATCTTTCCTTGGCGGATGACAGCAATCATATCAGCTTTCCTGATGGTGCTCAAACGGTGTGCTACAATGACAGTGGTTCGATTATCCATTATCCTGTCCAATGCCTCTTGTACTATCCTCTCTGATTCTGCATCTAGTGCGCTGGTGGCCTCATCTAAAAGCAAAATCCTAGGATCTTTTAAGATTGCTCTCGCAATGGCAACTCTTTGCTTCTGTCCTCCAGAGAGCTGAGTACCATGCTCACCAACCTTTGTGTCCAGCCCCTTGATGCAAAGATGACAAAAATTTGAGACTCACAATTCAATGAATCTTGCTTAGCTTATAGGTAAATGATCAAACTAAACATCTCTAGACCTTGGGCAATTTATCAATGAATTTAGCAGCATTAGCTAGCTCTGCTGCGGCTCTTATCTCTTCAATGGTCGCATTATCTTTTCCATACGCAATATTATCCTTGATGCTTAATGCAAACAACACAGGCTCCTGGCTCACAAGGCTGATCTTACTCCGTATCCATTTGAGCTGAAAGTCCTTCAGATTTATGCCGTCGATGAGCACTTCACCTGATTGCGGATCGTAGAATCTCTCTATAAGACTGATCACGGTGGACTTTCCGCTTCCACTTTGTCCAACCAAAGCCATGGTCGTCCCGCTGGGTATGTGAAGACAGAATCCGTTGAATATCAGCTCATCTGGTCTGGCCTGGTAGCTGAAGCAAACATCCTTAAGTTCTATGTCTCCACAAATTTCATCCAACGTCTTGCCACAGGTGTTACAAGAATCAATCTCGGGCTTCCTGTTGATGGTCTCAAACATCTTAAACGCTGCAGCTTGACCAGCAGCAAATGCAGTTATGCATGGTGAAGCCTGTCCTAAGGACCTGAGAAGTAAGCCAAACCAATTCATTTGTTATAGTTCTGCTGTAGCACAAACACAGTAAAGCTACTTACGATAGATTTACGTGTAATCTCTCTCGGACATAAATATCCTGTCTCTTTCGTGATTGTAAACTAATAGTCCTTCAGATGAAATAACTCATTAATGTATTCAAAGTTGAATGAAGTACAAAGTGCAACTAACATTGAACCAGTTAAGACAGCAACAATGACATTTAGTACTTGACCCCCGGTATATCCTTTTTCCAGAATCATCTTTCCTCCGAACCATGTTGCCAGTGCATAACTGCAGAAGATGATCAAAAAGGCTGTACCAAGACCTAATCCAGCAGCCATGCCTTCGCTAACTCCTGATTTGTATGCATCCACAAGAAACTTGTTGTAAGTTGCTATAGCCATCTTCTCCCCAGTAAATGATGCTACCTAATTGTACCAAGTAACAGCCATCATCTCAGAGTCAAAATTATATTTTTTAAAGGTTCTATATATTCAACAGACTCACAGTTCTAATTGACCCAATTGTTTCTTCAACAACATTTGCTGCTTTCGCATAAGCACTTTGTCCCCGTGATGCCATCTTGCCTATGATCAGGGACATGAGGGCACCAGAAAGCACAAGGGGAGGAATGGATGATAACATGACCAAAGTAAGTAGCCACCCTTTAGTAAAAGCAATGATGAATCCTCCGATGAATGTTGACACGAGCTGTATGAACTTTCCTACCTGCAGAGATCACAGAGATTGTAATGATATAAATTCACTCCCTGTGTAGCATAAAAAGTTTATGTGCTTCCTTCTCCGCTAGTTCTGCTTCCAACTCGAAAAGTTACCTTCTCCCCCATGGCATCTTGTATAAGAACGGTATCACCAGACATTCTTCCCACAACCTCTCCTGTGGTTGTTTCCTTATCGAAAAAGGCAATGTCCTGTCTCAGTATTGTCCGCAGATATAATTCCCTTATCCGAGAGGCCTGTCTCTCTCCCGTGACCATCCAGAAAGTCACCTCTGACAACACAAGCAATTCCACAATTCATTTCCACTTGCTGATGAAAGCTGCAATATTTTTCATTTCTGGGAATTGATACTTACGAAGAAATGCCGTCACACCAGTGAACACTGCCAGGTAGATAAACTTCAGAGATATCTAAATTCACAGTGTTGTGAGAGTAACACATTGGTTAGAAGGAAAGACCTGCTCCTTATGAGAAACGACACCCAGATTTAATAATCCTGTGCCTGTTTTTAATGCTTTTATGAATAATCGAGTCATGTTAAGGACTCCGATGACTAGAATTCTACTGTCTAGCCTCAAAAATAAACATTATTACCTTGGAAACAAGATGCACCACGTTTTTATTGTGCTGGTTAGTTCCGAAGGAATCAATCAATTGCCCGATAAGTACTGTCATGAGGGGCAAACCTAAGCCATTGCAAACAGCACCAATTGTACCCACAACCATAAAAAAGATGTCTGTGAAATCTGCGAACAAGAAGAGCTTGTGAAACGAAACTGAATTAGTTTTCTCATCGCCCTTGCTACTTTCAGGCCTGTCCTTGGCCTCTGCATGACTTGTCGAATTAGTGGCTACACCCATTTGTATCTCCACGTTCGAGCTTCCCTGTATAGACATCAGACCAAATAGAAGACCACCATATGTCGCTTGTGAACTAGTTCATCAGATATGTTCAGGAACCATCTTGCATCTGTAGACAAAGTCAACTGCCGGAATCAACACTTTTCAAGACAAGCCAGAAAAGTAGAACGTTTGAATGCTTTAAGAGATATATGTTAGTCATGTCTCTGAATCGAACCGCCAGATGATGTCTGACAACCAAAACACCAAACTAATACACCAGATAGGCCAAAATAAACGAACTCTACTAGACTGAAGCTAAAAAAAAGATCACTATACTCTTACTGAAGCAATACTCTTGCTTTTCACATGTAAAAGCCTTTAACCGAACTCAAAATTCAAGAGATGCTACCTCAAGAAACATTGCAAAACAAGACAAGATAGAATATAATATATCAAGATTCACTAACTCTCTGATTTTATATATGTTATAAAATGCCAAATTGAACCATAATGGCCAATAGCAGAGGGTTTGATCTGATCGACCATCATTAATTACCCCATCGTTTAAACGCCATGATCAACATCGTCAGACTGAAACAAACGAAATCCAGGATGCCTTTATCTTTCCACAGCAAAGACATAAAGGAGGAAAAAGCAACTAAGAAAAATTCAGTGAGATACCTTGATTTCACCAGACACAGAGAGAGCAAGAGGATGGCTTTAATGCAGGTAGTAGCCGAGAAACGGTCCCCTACTTCATCAATGCCTTGAGAATTGCAATTCAACGACTACTTCATGGCAAGGTCCCTGAGTATGCTTTGAGCGTCAAGCTTTATTGTGCCTTATAACCGAAAGATTGATCAGTCGTTTCCTGGTCACGTTCACCGGACTCTCTTTTGTCAACCATAATAGTTTTGTATATATTTTGTTTATATAAACAGCATGTGTACTATGCTTTCCTATGAGAATCGTAAAAATATATGATACTTTCCAGTTGGTTGTCGCTTTGCGTCTTCCTTTTGAGCATCAAAATTGTAGTGGGTGACAAAGCTTTTTTCTCCTTTTAAAAAGACCAACAGCATCGTAGGATTTGACTCGACCATTGCAGAAACGAATTATTCATCTTACCGCTAAAAACCAACATTTCCCGATACTTGAAGCTGTGATGCCGAAGCTGGGTGAATCTTGACTATCTGTAATCTATTAAGTTCTTTTTCTTGAACCATATGTTTTAAAAAGTTTCTTAAACAAGTAGAGTCCAAACTCGCACAGCCCTATGTGAATAGATTAATGGTACGCGCAGATTAACGTGAAGCGGGACTACGGTGTTAGAATCTTAGATGACCATTGGTTATGTAACTTAATCGATCTGCTAATGCTTTAATGAGATTGATGGAATTGATGTTGATGAGGATAGGGTGCTAAAGAGGACTATTATAGCATAAAAGCGAGCACAAAGAATCGGGAAATAAAGGGGCACCGTAGCAAGAAAAAAGTCAAGGAAAAAGGTGGAAAATTATCAATTTAATCATAAACTTATTGTAAAAATACCAAATTTGTCCTAAAATTTCTAACTTTACTAATATTGCGCAAAGGTTTAGGATTATAGTGGGACAACATTGAGATTTCATTTATAGATTTAGGACTATATTAGCAAAATTAGAAAATTTAAAACTAAATTGGTATTGGTACAATAAATCTAAGATTAACTGGATAATTATCCGAACAAAAGATACAGCTTGTTGCGAATGAGGTTTCTTTGTTCACAAGAAAAAAAAAGTTAGTACTTAATAAAATAATTAATGAACGAGAAAAGATTAACTCTCGTAAAGTCTTTAGCGGCAATAACATATCTATATCTAGTTAAATATATCATATCTCACGGTCCCTTTCAAGTCTTGCTTTTAAAAAGTGCATCTCAGGATTATATAATTAGAATTGTCTCCTCTCTGCTGCAAGAAGAACGTGTAGTGCGCTTGCCCATAAAAGTAGGTGCCACCTAAGCAAAAATAATACCTATTTAGGCTCCATTTATTTCGTGAAAAATATAATATTTTCGAAAAATATTTTTCAGGAAGTCATTTTCCGGTGTTCGCTTAAAATTTAAAAATGAACCAAAAAAATATTTTTCGCTGTTCGGTAGAGAATATATTTTCCAGACATCCTTTGTCGCCGGAGCAACAGTGACGGCAAGCTGAACCACGGCTGAACGAGAAAGGAAAGAAAGGAGGCAGCGTCGCGGTGAGCTGGGGCGAATCTCCGGGCAGCAGACGCGGCGGCACGGAAGAGCAGACATGGCGTGGAGGAGGGGCAAGGTCGGGCCGGCGAGGGACGAAGAATGACCAAAAGAAAGAAGAAGAAGAAGACCTCGCTTACACGGGAGGAAAAAGAGAGAGAAAGAGAGAGATTGGAGGGGGGGAGGGGGGGAGTTGGTGGGCCCCCTTCGCACGGCCACATAGAGAGAAATAGAGGGTGAGAGTCAATGGTTAGCAGGGGAGGCGTGGGAGAAGTGAAAGAAAAGAGAGGGGAAGAGAGAGAAATGGCGGTTCATTGAGAAGAGAAAAGGAAGGGGAAAGAGAGGAGACATGATAATATTCTTTGGTGTTTGTTTGTCAAAGGTCGCTGACTCATTGGCTTTGAGCGATGTCGAGAAATACTATTAGAGGTTACGATATTTAAAGGTAAGCAAAAAAGAGGGAAAATATTTTCCACTTTCAAAAAAACGGAAAATATTTTCCTCACTTTTAAAGGTGTTTCTTCCATTGGTGGAAAATATTTTCATTGACTATCTTGTTTTTCGCCCCCCGAACACCACAATTTCCGGAAGAATATTTTCCGTGAAACAAACGGAACCTAAGTAAGCCAAATTTCTTACGGAAGCACCTCGCAGGTTCAACCTAAACTTGAATGAAGGTTTATCTTTTGACCCTTGAGCAAAAGGATGCCATGCTTAATTCCGCTTCTTGCTGTAGCGGGTGCTGAGGTGATTAATGGCCATAGACTTTGTCAATCCATACGATGCTGTGCATGGAGGCCTTTTCTGGGGCTGCTTTTCTTGTTCCTCGGTATGCTTATAGTCATCGAAGCATGACAATGCGACACATCTCAAGAACAAAGGTCGTGCTTAGAATTGGTTCTACATCAACTCCTTTTATAAGACTGAAAACAAGCGACATTGACTGATAACAAAGGTTAGGTTACAAGCGATAAAAACGATTTTTTTTTCAATTTTCCACTAATAAGTAAATGCAAACAAGATTGACTTCGTGATTTTCTAAAGTATAAGATTAACAAGTAGTGGCTACATCTGTTATTAACTTTAAGTTAGGGAAGTAGTTGAGGTTTGATATTGACTTCTACCATCTCGTTGCCGTATTTGCAATCCAAAGATTTCCATTGTATTTGTCACACTTCCAACTCAATAAGGAGAAATGCACAGCATTACAGCTGTCATTCTTGCCAAAGGATGCAGCCCTAATTAACTAAACTTCATCTGATATCAATATATACATGTATACTCATAGATGATAAAAATGTAACATGATTTACAATATCAGAGTTTATTGTAACCATCAAAAGACATGTGCATTGCTATCTTTAGACTAACTGATTTTCTCATCAACTAAGAACAACTCATACCAAAATTCTGCTAACCGAAAGCTTTGATAGGAATGCGCTCTCGTCCTATTTGCGGATCGCTAAAGAAACTTAAAAACAAATGAGATAGAAGGGATGAGTTACCATAGCTTAGTGAGCTCTTCTACTAAGTGGATCGAACAAATACTATGCACATATTTAGAACACAAACATAACTCATTTTCACCAAAGCCAAAATTAAGCTAACCTTCAAAATCAAAATGAACCATTTGTGTACCTTTACCAAAAAAAAAAAACCATTTGTGTGATGAGGAATAAACTTTGTTAGTACTTACCAAAAAAAAAAAACTTTGTTAGTAAATATTTTCAAAGGAAATTATTTTCAAGAAAAAATATGCTCGGTTGCGTTTTGCAAGTAATATAATAATCACTAATCGACGTTTGTTTAAGGAAAATTAAGAAACACCCCACTTTGAAAAAAGTCATATAAATAGGGGTACTTAATGGATGTTAAGCTTGCCATTGCAGATAGATAGCTTCCAGAGAAATGGACATTTCCTTCCTAAAGCTCTGATACCATAATGAGTGTTTAAGAGTGGCTTCGAAATGAATAAGCCAACTTGCTCTCAATCTGAGACCACTCGGCTTTTTGTGAAATATGTTTACAACCTCTAAAGTGTAAGATAAGAATATGAAGGACTTGCGATGCAAGAAACAACTCTTACTAGGCTTCAAACAAGGTAGAGAACAACTGAAATAATCAAGAAATTCATGTAATCTTGAAGTGTTTCTTCCGACAGCATCACATCATCATTTGAATCCAATCCACAGAAGCAAACACACACTGAATTATGTATGCTATGCGCCAGTTTTTAAGGGCTTCAGTAAGAATAAGATAGATTGGTAAAGTTCAGTACAAAAAGTTGGCTTTCTTCCTTAAGAAACTGAGGCAGCATAAGTTTGACATTCTTTGGTTTCTTTGCGCTCAAAAGAGTCACCTTCAAGGTGTGCAAATGTCTCTGTAACTTAAAGCACCTTCTTTGTGTGATCTCTACATATTTTGTCAGCATGATTATTTAAATGCCTTTGTAGGAAACTTTTTCTATCACTATTTTGACCAACAGAAAATAGCTTATGTTTATATTCCTTCTTACCTTACTTTAGTCCTTTCTCGGATACATACATACATACATATATATATATATATATATTTTTCATTCCCTCAGTCTTAAAAGCTATAGATGCCATAAAGAACCATCAATCGTAGCCTTCACCTACTACATATAACTTCAGGACACTTAAAGCGGCTCCTCTTATTTGCTGAACCTTAAAGAACTTATCAAACGCAGCTTTGACGCTGCTGAACATATTTTTACAATTCCTTTTACTTTATTGGACATTTAACTAGAACATGCCGTCACGGACATACGCACTTTTATAATTGCCATTTGCCTCATGTGCTTTCGATGCACTTTTGCCTTTCTTTCTCATCACCTTGCAGGTGAATTCAGTAAATGAAATATGTGAAGAGTACCCACAAGAAAAACCGGTATGATCACCTGTTACACGGGCAAGTCAGACATAAAGAGAATAGATAGCACAAGACATAATTATACTGACGCTGCGCTCATGTGAACAGCAACGAAGCAGGGTTGAGCTTTCCTTTCTCGACGATCGTTCCATTTTTTACTACTGCCATCACTTTAGCTTTGTTTATGGTCAATAATCTATGGCGCCACTATAACCGTAGTTCTATTGACCATGACTTTGTCTAATGCATCTTGAACCACTCTTTCGGATTCATCATTTAATACGATGGTAGCCTCGTCTGGAAGGAGTATCTTCGGGTACTTCGCTATAGCACATGCAATGGCCACACGCTGTTTCTGCCCTCCGGATAACTGGATTCCACGCTCGCCAACCAACGTATCATCACCCTGCATAATCATTGCGATATCAGTGACTATGATTCTCACGAACCTGTGTATTTACTGCTCGCTTAATCTGCTTATGTCTATAGAATAGGGACGAGACTTTCCTGTTGCAAACTGCTGTTAAACTTATGGGCATCTGCCAACTCTGATGCAGGGAATACCTCCACATCTGTTGCCTCTCCAACCTTTCAATAGGCTATATTGGCACGGATTGTGTCATTGAACAGAACTGGTGCTTGGCTCACGAGGCCCATCCGCTGCCTAAACCACTTTAATTGTAGCTTCTGAATTTCGACCCTATCAAGCATGATTTGACCAAAATCAGGGTCATAAAACCGTTGCAACAGAGATATTACAGTTTGATTTCCCACTCCTGCTCTCGCCTAGTAAAGCAACCGTCTGAAAAAACGAAAACCACAACCCACATAATGTTGGCACGCAATAGTTGGCTGGAACTCAGATAAGAATGGACAAAGGCCTTTGAAAGAAAAAGTGAAAGGGTTTTTGTAAAGCTTTACTTTGCCAGCATTAATGTTCAGGCTAAGATCTTCGAAATTTGTGAATGTGGACGAGAAAAAACTTGAAGCTATGTAACAAAGCTCTGTTTTTCCCTTTTATTTGTGAGTGTTTCTTCGGGCTCATCACTTGGGTCTAATTTCGATTCTCTGCTGATGATTTCAAAAACTGAGGCAGTTGCACTCCTGGCCTTGGTGGATTTGTTCCTTTTAGGTCTGTCCTTGGCCTCCTCATGACTCGTCGAATTAGTAGCCACAGGCATTTCTATATCCACGTTCGAGCTGTGCTCCGTAGACATCGTACCAAATGGACAATCACTCTGTCTAGCATGTCAACTAGATCGTGGAATCTGTCCAGAGAGTATCTTGCATTTGCATAACAAAGTCTAAGAAAAAGGAATTAATATTTTACAAGAAAAGCCAGAAAAGTCCAAGGTTCAAATGCTCAAAAAGATATAAGTAAGTCATTTACTGAATCAAACAGCCCGACAAATTTTAACAACCAAAACACAGGACTAATATACCAGATGGCCCATATTACACGAAGTGTACAAGACTATCGATCAATCGCATGCTACATTGAATAGGATAGTCAGTCAACAATCCAAAAGAAGCATCTTTTAGTACTGCAGGCACGTCGAAGTAAATAAGGACTAAAAAAAGCTGGAGACATCAAATTCGTTGCATTCAAGCATACGAACCTGTGATCTGCGTCTGCTTATGCAAGAATACCAACCATGAAAACCAGGCCAAGCCGAACGAATTAAACAACGGTAGGTACAATGGAGGAAAAAAATCATGGGAACTTAACATTTATTATTAAGATGCTAAAAAAGGAACAGCAAGTCACATCACCAACTAATTCAGAGTGCTTTCTACTTAATCGAACTTTCTAAACCAAGCCTTCGGCTAAACTCGAAATTCGAGAAATGCTACTTCAAGAAAAAAAAATTAACAAGGACGAGGTAAGAATATAATATATCAAAAACCACTTATTCTCTGATCCTATACACGTTATAAATTCCCAAAAAATCTGGCCAATCACAGAGGCTCTGGTCTGATCAACCATCGTGGAGATCCCCTTACTTTAAAACCACAATCAACATTACCAGACTGGCATAAAACCAGAAGCAAGGTGCCATCTTCTTCCCACCACAAAGAGACAAAACAGAAAGAAGGTAGAAAGGACACGAATGCACTGAAACAGATCTACTCACCAGAGGCAGAGAGCGCAGAAGGATGGCTTTTAAGACCAGTAGGTGCTGAGAAATCATGTCCTACTTCGTGGAAAGCTTTGAGAACTGCAAATTCAACGACTCCTCCATTATAAAATCACCGAAACAGTTGGAAGTGTCAAGCATTATCCTGCCTCGTACCCGAAATTGATCAGTCATTTTCTGGTCAGTATCATACAACTCTCTCTCTCTCGCTCTCGTCGGCCATAATTTAACCTTATATTTTTTGCGTTTATAACTAACATGTGCATGAATGTCGTTTTTAATTATCAGACGTAACTCCCAGTGTCATGACGTTAGCCATTACGTTTACGAGTTAACATATTTCCCCTAAGAAACAATTAATAGTTCTAGCTCCTTGTCCTATTTGTCTCCCTTCTGGGCGTCGTGTGTAAAAGCAAAGCCTCAATAAAAAACGAACAAAGTTGGAACAGCGTGAGGCCAGAGCAGGGTGAATCTTGAGCACCGGTTCTGTATTAAAAGTTATTATTCTCGAGTCATTTTTTAATGTCTCTTAAGGAATCAGAAGTCTTATCACTGACATGCATAAATTAAAGGTGGGCGCTTAGAATTTCACATGATGACTGGTAACGTTACTTACGCCCATCTGACGCTTAAATGAAATTAGTAAAAGCTATTAGATGTGAATAGATGAAAAGGATGATGATGATGATCGGGTGCTAAAGACTACTACCATGGCGTAAAAGCTAGCAGAAAGAATCGGGAGAAAAAGAAGCATCAGACGATAAACAGGCAACAATAGAAAGGAAAAGTATGCATGTTGAAAGTGAGTTTTTTTTTTCCTCCCCTTTTTCCCTTTCTATTTTGGAATTTGATAGAAAGAGAAAGTACTATTAAAAGAGGTACGAGAAAAGATTAACCTTCACCAAGTCCTCAGCGGCAATATCACATTTATATCCATTTTAGATGTAAAGCGTATTTTAAGTGTTGGTTTTATGTTGCGTAACCTAGAACTGTATAATTTGAATGATTTTTCTCCTAATTGAAAATTTTTCTGTGCGCCTTCCCACAAAAGTAGTCGAAACATGACAAGTCAATATTTTATGTCCGTCAAATTAGACAGAACTAATGTGAGGACTTGATTGAATCGACTTGACAAGTTTTAGGACTCGATTGCACTTTTTGTAAATTTTAGGTTTCACTTACACTTTCGTGCCAAGTTGTAAAACATTCAATGCACTTATCCTTTTGTAAAAGTTTCTGAAATCAAGAATTCCGATCAAATAGGTTTTCATTTTTGTTGCTGTTTTTATTGATTTTCGTTGAAATATTCATAAGACATATAACGTAAATACTTTTTGCACATGCGCATGGATAACGAGGATTGTGGTATTTGCTTTTTGCACTGGAATCAACACCTTTTTATATGCCAAATACCTAAAAAAAAGACACAATTTTTTTTATTACCACGATAAATTCAGCTCTACTTTCTTACACATACGGGGAAAAAAAACAACATAATCTTCCATCAATGTGATTAATTCAACCGAATCTTCAAATTTATAATTCCGTCTCTGAAAGATCCTATAGCGGAGAAAGAGAGGTATAAGCACTTCTATTTGAGAAAGGAAGAACTTTTTTTATGGTTGTTTAGTGAAAATAGTTTCATTTCTGACGTGATGAAACTAATGGATGAAGATTGATTGTGTTTGAGGTTGAGAAGATGCTGGTACTACTACGTGTTATTGGCTATTAGTGCAATGATAGTCAAAGAGTTTCAATGCATGAATAGCGTAATAATTGAAAAATGTTATAAGATTGTTTATTTTGTCATAACAGTTAAATATTATGAATGTTTTCTTACGTTTGAAGATTGCATTAACTTCGACACAATGATAAAATACTGCGTGCTTTTCACTATGTTCAACAATTCTTACTAAATTCATTATAACAGTAAATTATTTATAAAAAAAAGAAAAATTTATTGCTTTTTTTTATAGTATTAACAAAAATTACAAATACAACGGGTTCTTTTGATTGCTAAATATTTTTCCACTTCCAATGGTCAACTGTTTTTAATTCTAGGTTATCGATCTTAAAGGAAAGAAAGCCAAATCATTAGAGTAATTTATAGAAACCCCGTAATTAATTGAACATATAACTAATTGGTTGAGCAATTTTGAGCAACATTCAATGCACGTAAGAGATGATGGATTGGCTTATCTCGAACAAAGAAAAAAATTCTATTAACAAGCGCCCACTTAACGGTAAATTATCGGAAACTGCTCATGCATGATTACCATCTCGATAGTTGAACAATTCCAAATAAAGGGTAGTCGATAACATAGTTCTCAATAAAATACAAATTTGACAAAATATTAATCCTCGAGAATAATAGACTTTTTTGGCACAACTTATACATTTTTCCATTCAGCCAACAACCATGAGAGACTTTGACCAAAAAAAAAACAACCATGAGAGACCTTTTTTGGCTTGGCTCTTGCCGGTCTAAACCTTCTTGACTTGCCCCCCGCCAATCAATATGGTATGCTTGAAACTCCTTCTAACGTGAATAGAATAGATAAATAAATAAAACGAAGAGCCAAAATCAGAAAATAAATAAATAAATAAACGAGACCGCAATGGAATAGAAACAAAGCAGGACGTAGCGGATCATCGCTCTCTTCCTCAAGCATTAAGCAAAATTTAAATAAAGAAAAGAAAAAGAAAAGCAAAACTCATTTGAAAACTAGCCGTTAACATTCAGGACGCTCCTCCTTCTTCACCCCTTCTTCTTGTTCAGTTAAGCAAGATACAAAAAAATCAAAACTCATTTGAAAACTAGCCGTTAACATTCAGGAACGCTCCTCCTCCTTCTCCCCTTCTTCTTGTTCAGTTGGAGCTCGCAACATCTCTCTCGCCTCAAGCCATCTTCTCTCTCTCTGTCTCTCTCTCTCTCTCTCTCTCTCTCTCTGTTCACGCACAATATTATCTGCCTGTGGAGATGTTCACTAACGCGTCGGACAAGGCCGTCATCAGCTAGGTGAAGCAGGTAACTTCAGCTCTTCACTTTTCTTGTCCATTGGAGCCTCGGGCGTCCTTCAGATCTTCGGTTTTTCCTGATTCTACCCTGCGATTTTCTTGCCTCAATTAGTGGATTTGACGGAAAGTTTGTGAAATTAGACACCCAGTACGCCGGACATTCCTTTCTTTCTCTCTCTCAATCCCCCCCATTCTTCTTGAGGTTTTTGTTCTTGAACCTTGACAGCTACGAGAGTTTCTCTCTCCTCTGCAGCTATCTCGCGTTTCAAGATAAATTGTGGCCTTTCTTGTTGTTGCTGTAATATTGGAAAAGATCAGTATTGGAGAAACTATAGTAACATCACAAACAAAAAGGGAAAAAAGGATAGAATTCAGCAAGAAAAGGTTCGGTTTTGTCCTTGAGTTGCCTTGGCATATCATTTTTCTTGATCAATGACTTGCAGGGCTCGGATGTAGGAGACGCACCAGCTCGCTTTGCTTTAACACACGCTCAACAGAGTATAACTATTTCCTAAATCTTCTCTAGGGTAACACTAATGTCATTTTACCTCCACGGCTCTCAGTGTCGTAGCTCTCCCTTTGGGAAAAGGCGATGACGACGATTTGGGAAGGGATGAGGAAAGTCTCGCTTCCTTCCTGGCTGAGATGGATTGCTCCTGCACTGATGAAGAAGACGATTCGTTGAAGCCAGTTCTCCACTGATATGACGAAGAAGTGTTTGGTCATTTGCCCACTCGAGGGTGAAATCTACCACAGGGCGACCTTTGAAGAGAGGGTTGGCGATGGAGAATCTCAAAATTGAAGCGCCCGGAGCTTATAAAAGACATACATTATATGGGGGATTAGGAATGAAGACCTCTGTTATGAGTGGTCTGACGTCTGCACCTGCAAGCAGCCATATGCTTCGAGAAAGCAGCCATATGCTTCGAGAGCAAGTTCTACTACACAATGTGATGCAAGTCATATAGCCGTTGGACCGATTGTTGTCAACGTGTATCTGATTGCAGAAAAACCTGTTTCATGTGTATGTTGTGGAAAGTGGCGTATCAGACTTGAAGAGAAGGGGTTAACCAATAGTTCACCCCTTATACTGAACGATGAAATTGAAGAGAAGAGCTTTCAAGCTGAAAGTGAACATGAGGAAGCTTTCAAGAGGATCGGTAAATATCGACAAGACTGTTGATGAACCACGTTTTTCTGAAAACTCGGAGGTTATTGAAGATACAGCAGATTGGGGAGATACAGCAGATTGGGGAGCTAGTGATATTTTTAGAAGAGGTCAGCGAAAAGTATTGTCAGCGCAAAGTCATTTTATCTTACTGTCACCCTTTTTGTGCATTGCCATATATAACCAAGATTCCTTAACAAAACACAAAGTGAGTGAGAAATACCATTCAGGATGAGAAGGAAACTGTCGAAGTTGCAGTATATTATGTTCCCAGTATATTATGTTCCCAGCCAGGCAAATATTTCAAAAGTAAACAAATCAACATGTTTTTCTGAAAGAAAGGATTGCTTTCGCTACAAGGCTGTTGAAGTGTTGAGTGTTATATCAAATAAGAAGTCGCTATTTGGAGAACACATGAATGGAATCACAGTTCTACTGAGAACAAAATTACAAGAACTACTTTTCAGCAATGTAAGCAAATCACAGTTCAACAGTAGGAAAACTTGTCAGCAATGTAAGTTCTCTTACTTTCCCTGCCGAAGAAATATAATAAGTCAAGTCATCCAAAGGAAGAAATATAATAAGCAAATCACAGTAACACGAAGTTTTCTACTTGTTTAATTAAAAGTAAAATCATGAAGGACGAAAACTTGACAATGGGCGTCAATTATTTTAATTAAAAGGCTACAATTGATTTGAGAATCCTGAAGATGAGTTTACTACTGATTGAGTCAATAACTAACTTGCACGGTCTTTCAGGTCAAATGTTTGTTGCAACATGTCCTGGGGTGAGCAAAAACATGGTGGGTGGGTCCGACCCACCCTGTTTCCAGTCCGGTTCCAGGGTTAACACACATGGGGAACTTGTTTTGCAACCACACATCCTATACAACTTCGAATTTTATATTAATATGTGAGAAAACAAAAATGCATATACATTAGCAATATTAAAACATTAGCACTTGTAATTATAAGTAAATAAACTTTTTGATTAAATAAAAAATGATCTAAAAGGAAAATTATCATAAACAAAATCATAATGCGAGTCAATAACATTACATATACATTAGCAACAAATATGGATCTAATATTAGTCTTAAGCATTTCTCCAAAAACCTAAAATTCACATCTAAAGAAAAATCAATGAAATTTATTATACGAAATCATGCTCTAGTGAAGTATGCAAAAATTATGATTTAATAAATTATATTTACTTATAAAATCAATGAAATTTATTTTTCAATAATCGGGTTCAGAAGTTCCAAACCTGGACCATTTGGACCTTGTTCCCGGGCCAAACAGGGACCCAGTCCGGTTGCACACCCCTAATATCAACGTTTTGAACCATATGGATCTTATTATGCTCTTGCATTGCCCTGGAAAACTTGGCCCATGTAGCTCAAAGAAAATTTGTTAGTTTGGCCCTATGTGTCCAAAGAAAGGGCCATTTGACATTCTGTTTTCCTTTCTACATTTGTAGAGATTGGACGATACGATAGGAAATCCTGCTCTTCAAGAAAAGGATCTTGAGCCCCCGTGTTCAGTGACTGAAACTCGATCAATACGCTGGCAAATACTGCAAATTCATCGAATTACTAGCCTCCATTGGGCGTCAATTATTTTTGTCCTGTCATTTGCTCATTTTTGGTACCACATTTCCCAGCCCAAGCTTTTAGAAGGAAGAAACCGTGTGAGATTAAACATATGCTCTGGTCGATCTGCACCATGCATCAGAACATCTTGGCGAACAGGGGACTGAAGCAGAAGTAATGCCCGAGCCCGCTTTGATTCTTTTATCCAAGTTTTTGGCGTGAGATCTTTTGGAGAGTGGGGAGTAATGATTGGTTGAGATAATTGAGCTAATTGGGGATCGAGATTCGTTTCTCAGAATGTTTCATGGGATTTTTCTTAATTGGTGAAGTGTGTGGAAGCATATTGCAAGAAGCGAGATTCGTAGGTTTGGCTTATGATTCGCAGGATTTGAGTCCAAATCAAAATTCTGTTCTATGTTAGAAGATTGGAAAACCACCCTGACCGCACAGTAAAGTCGAATGTGGGGGTATGGATGTGTGTGTGATGACCAGGTGCACTTATATGGTACAAGTTCTCTCAGGAAAAGTTGTTCTAATATGGTGAGGATTATTATTACATTATTAATTTGAATCTTGTTATATTACGTTGAGATATGGGACTGTTTATTACTATTTTTTTATGGTGCTTACATATTTCTGGTGGACAATATTGCATAAATAAAGGGCAGCCTACGATGCATTCATGCTTGATAACAGCTTCACCAGAAAGTACCCCTTCTTTCAGAAAAAACACTACTACTAACAACATGTTGAGAGTAGCTTGGCTGGGAACAGAATATATAGCTTTTGAACTTGCATATTCAACCTTTTCGGGATGCTATCTCTTAACGGACTCAAGATTTCAGTATTTTATTGTTTCTCCAGTGCTTTTAATTAAGTCAAAGAAATATCAGTTGATTTAATGATCACAAGGTAGCATGCAATTGCTCTCAACTCTAGGACAGAAGTGGTGCTTACATTTTCCAGAATGAGAGAGTGCTGTGGCCGGATTAGATCTACATATAAGCTGATAAATCTCAAGAAAGATACCTTTTCTGCTTTGCAGAGTTCCAGCAAGTTCAGTTGCATATCCTGTACCCAAACTACGATATAACCGTGGAACAAGTTCCATGAGTCAAATCCATCCTGCACTGGACTGCAGTACAAATGTATCAAACAAAAATCCATTTTCTAGTAGATGCATTTGTGAGCCATGCTCTTTACTTTTTCCTCACTGCACAAATCTTTACTATGATAGAGAAAGTTTTCTTTCACAAACCTGATGTTCCATGACTGATCCCTCTCAAACTCAGCAGTTGAATTTAAGAGTTCCAGCAAGTTCAGTTGCATATCCTGTACCCAAACTATGATATAACCGTGGAACAAGTTCCGTGAGTCAAATCCATCCTGCACTGGACTGCAGTACAAATTTATCAAACAAAAAATCCATTTTCTAATAGGAGTTGTAGATGCATTTGTGAGCCATGCTCTTACTCTTTCCTCACTGCACAAACTACAAAAAATCTTTACTATGATAGAGCAAGTTTTCTTTCACAAACCTGATGTTCCATGACTCAAGACCCCTCTCAAACTCAGCAGTTGCCTTTAAGAGTTCATTTACATATGGTAGTGGACTAGGCCATGCAGCAAGAAAAGCACTCTCCGATATAGCTCGGTACTGTACACAGCAGCTGCGATGTTCGATAGGTCAATCGAACTGGAACAGAGCAATTATGTTAGAAACCCTATGATGAGCAGTATGTAGTTTTGGCAGTTGAACTTCTGGACGACACTTTTCAGCTTACATTAATCTGAAGTTATGATCTCAAGCACACCCTGCATCCCACAAAACTTTGTATCAATCAATACCATGACCAACTAAATAAAATGACAGTGGAAAATATGCAATTTTTCTGTCTGCTTCTTGTTCCGTCCTTTTCGCTAATTTTATCTGAACTCCAAATCCCATTTACTGTCAGTAGTAAGTTTCTGGGGAGATTCACAAAAGTTTTTGATACCTTGGAAGTAGTATATGCTGGTTGTGGATCTTGATATCTTCTTGTATCTCATTACTTAATTTGATGCACAAATTCTTCATCTTCAGATATGCTGTCGATATGCTAACTTGATCAACTAGAAAATTGTCAGGGTTGCTTGACACGAATTCATCTGTCTCTGACATATGCTTCCGAGTTCCGACACCTCTTCTTTGCAGCAGTCTGTAAGAGGTTGAAACAAAATGAAGCCATAATAATGCATATTTCTCAGCAGAACTAACAAATTGATGACATCTATTTAAAAAGTTTATCATGAAGAAGTGAAACTTCCCTTGTGTGACTTAGAACCCAAGTTTTTCTGTCAAGACATAAATAAAGAGCTGAATTCCCCTACTACATAATATGCAGCAATAAGTTGTAGGTCAAACCATTAAGTCTAATGATCTCATAATGTAGATTCTCAACCTCATTTTATGAAACACTATTTACCTGCAAATAGTTCCTCAGCATATTCTGTGCATCTTGAGCAAGAATATCATGAAGGAGGGTAAAGACTTGGACTGCAGGAACAAGAGCTGGTGCAGCAGATTCTTGCGTTGGACCAAGCAAGTCTACCAAACCAGTGGTTGAGTTTTCATCCAGCGATTTGTAGTTCTCGAAAACACTTGCAAGTAGACCCTCAATTTGGGTTTCACAATCCAGGATAATACCTTTCTGCAATACAGGCAAAAGATGCAACATATAAGGCTTTTTCAGGGTGCTCTCCCAAGTAAAGTTTTGTAAGACAAACTTGCCCCTAACGATTAGCCTAAACGATTGATGGGGGATTAGCCTCTCGATAGGACGTGACAGTTAACTCATTAAACTTTTGAACATTTTACTAAAACAAAAATGGTAATGGTGCACCACAGAATTGTGTCAATTCTATCAACAAGAGGCTTAAATCCCTATCAAACTCAAGTAAAGTTTTGTAAGAGAAACTTGATTCTCCAGGCAATTCAATTTCATTTCACAAACTTTCCTTCAAATCCACTAATTGAGACGAACACTGCAGCGTAGAATCAAGAAAAATCGAAGATTTGAAGAACGCCTGAGGCCCGCATGGACAAGAAAAGTGAAGAGATGGAGTTACCTGCTTCACCCAGCTGATTGCGCCCTCGTCCAACCCGTCCGTGAACATCTCCACAGATAGATAATATGCGTGGGAGTGAACAGAGGGAGAGACAGAGAGAATGAGAAAGTGAAGTTCGAAAGAAGAAGATGGCTTGAGGCAAGAGAGACGTTGCGATCTCCAACGAAACAAGAAGAGGAGGAGGAGGAGGAGGAGGGTTCGTGAAAGTCTTTTAAATGTTAACGGCTAGTTTTGAAATGTGGTATTGCTTCTCTCCTACTTAATTTTGCTTAATGTTCGAGGAAAGAGCGATGATCCGCTGCGTCTTGTTTTATTTCTATTTCACTGCGTTCCCGTCTATTTCCTCTTCTTCTTTTTTCCTTTTTTAGTGTTTTTTTTTCGAAGGTCTCTTGTCCTAAGCTTGTCAGCTGAACCAAAAATTGTATGAATTATGTGGATGAAGTCTCAAGCTAAGGCGAACCAACTTAGGGTGGGCTAATTTGTAAGAATTCACCGTTCCGTCAACTCGTATTTTATTAAGAATCGTATTAACAAGTGCCCTCTGAAACACTTAAAATATATTATATTTGAAATTATTCAACTTTCGAGACACTAATTATATGTAACACTAACATGAGGAGTTTCTAATGATTTATTACTTAGTAGACATTTATTAACGAAATCCTTTCATTAAAGATGATCCGGTCTATCTTCGTTGATGATCATAGAGTGTTGCTCTAACCCGCTCGATTTTATCGGAAAAGGATTGCCTGCATCCTTTTCCCCAGCTTCCCCCTAATAAAAAAAGAAACCCCCCCTCTCCCCCCCCCCCCCCAAAAAAAAATAATGGGGGTCGTCTGATCTGTATTAGACAACCCTCCATTATTAAGTCACCCGAATCGTCTGACATTATGTCTAACGATCCAGATCCGATTTTATGAGTGATATGTCAAGATTAAAGGTGTCCATGAATGGACAATAATAATTTGAGTTTCTTTAAAGTTACGCTACTTAATTGATTTAGTCTCTCATATCGTAACCTAAAATTAATTTAATTTATGATAAAAAGGGGAAAATAAATAAACTTACCAATTAAAAGAGCCCGTTGTATCCGTAATCAAATTTACATGAAATTTTTTTAATGCTTGTACTAAAAATGACCAGTAATGAATTTTTCTTACAAAGGATAGGTCAAATGCAAATATAAAACAAAATCATTTCACCTTATGGCAAATTTAGCACAACTTTTCAAATGTAGTGAAAAGGTGGCAACATTTTATCATCGTGTCAAATTTAACGCAACCTTTTCAACATATAAAATAAACACACAACATTTTATCATTATGACAAAAACAACAACATCTAGTATTTCGTCCTTTAGGTGTTATCTTATCAATAGTATTGGTCATCTTGACTCTCGTTATATTGACAACTGATAACACTAAATACCAACGTATTCCCAACCCCAAAATAAACCATTTTCAACTATTGATTCCATTACGCCTTTGTCGACCGTTAACACTTGCCAAAAACTCTCTCAATCAAGCCGTTGGAGAGATTTATATCAGGAAATCTCTAAATGATTTTGAAACAGGAAGAGAGGGTGCCGAGCCTGATTGCCCATACAATCAGTCTCATTTCCTTCCAAGTAAGAACCATCTATCAATGTGTAGTTTTGTGACTGATCGAGACTTTCCAAAATAATGTTTGTTTCTATATTGAATTTGACCGTTTGTCTTCCTTGCCATAGATAATGATCCTCGAGATGTGGCAATCTTCATTTGATATGGTCCAGAGGCTAAGTGTTGAAAGCAGAAGAACAACCGTCTATTGGGATAGACGATCCAATGTCTATCGATCTCCAGACGATACATCGTCTACCGAAAGAGACGATATGTTGTCTATCGAGCAGTTAGAAGATATATCGTCTATCTTCAGCGCTGGACTAAGAAGAGTTTTGTCAGCTTTAAAACTTAAGAAGGAAATTCTCCAACAATCTCCCCCTTTTTGAAGATGACAAAACATCCTGCAGTTTTTGAAATAAGACAATAATACCCAAAGATCTGTAGGATTGAGGATCAACATATGTTAGGAAACAAGGAGAGAAAACTCCCCCTTGATTATAACACCCTTCATTCAAAAGAAGTAGAGAAGAGAGATTCCTGCATCACATATATTAAACAAGATCTATAGAAAAGAATCCTGCAGCACATATGTCAAACAAAACTATAGAAAAGAATCCTGCAGCACATATGTCAACCAGAATTCAAAGAATCCAACACGGTAATTAAAGACTAATTAAAGACTGAAAAACTGCACTGCACTCTCCCCCTTTTTGTCATCGAACAAAACTAATGATTCGGAAAACGAACAAGCTTAAAAGACTCCAAGTGTAACACAGACTGCTCAAGACGATGAAGATCCTGTTGGAGATCACTCTGAATTTCCAGGAGATCACCATGACTGGCCACATTAGAGAGATGATGAGTAATGGACTGTTTGAAATCAGCGAAGTGCTGAAGAAATGTGTTGTGGCTTTGTTGAAGAGCAGTGAATGTCTGGAGAATGGTAGAAAGTACACTAGAATCAGTGGTGCTAGTGGCACCCGGTGGAAATAAAGTCGCAGTAGGAAGAGGATGAGTAGTAGACGGAGAGGGAATCGAAGGAGGAGGAGTTGGAATGACTGGAGGTGACTTCGAGATGGGAGCAGGAATGGTAGGAGCAACAAAGGTTGGTGAAGATGGTGGAGGAACATCTCCCCCTGCATCTGTGCTAGTAGGTAATACACGAGGTGGAGGAATCGTCTCAGCAACCTGTGGAGTCACAACCTCTGTATCTTGTTGGGCAACATGACCTGCAGAAGATGCATCATCATGATCAGTCGAACTGAGGGACACCTGACCCCGAGTAATGTCCTTATTGACCTCCCCCTCTGCCTCTTCTTCCGGGACATAGTCATCAACCTCTTTATCCAAGCTATCCTCTTCAGCCAAGATAGGAGATATATGCTCAGGACTGCTAGGCTCATCATGAAGAATAATTTTTCCCTTCTTGGGAGGTGGCACATCTAAAGGAGCCTTGCCCTTGCGTTTGGCGGTAGAGGAAGAACCTGTCTTAGACGCAGGAGAAACAGATAAACCAACTAGTAACTCAGCCATTCTCATTTTTGCTATCATTGTCTTGCCAATTACTGTGACTGGCATGGGCTTTTTGCAGAGATGTGAAGGCAAGGAAATGTTGAAGTGCTGGAATATCTTGGAGATGAGACCCGCATAGGGCAATTGCCCTGTTCCCTTCTGAGCAGCCCTGTACATTTGATAGATAATAATGAAAGGAAGATTGATGAACTTAGAATGTAACATCCCAAACATAATCTGTAGTTCGGTTCTGGAGATAGCTGTGCGAGAAGCCGCCTTTGGTCAAAGACAATTGATTAAAATTTTGTGGAGAATAATACTCAGGGGTTTCATTGTAGAATAGGAAATGTCCTTTTCTCCAGAGTCCTCCTTAGATAAAAATGCAGTAGCCTCCCTTTCAGAAACTTGAATTGGAAAGAAACGAGGCTTTTGCAAGCCAATTATAGCAGCCAAGTCATCCACATCAACAACAACATTCTGATCCTTCATCGAAAAAATAACGGAGTGACGGTTGGGAAACGACAAGTTGGAGTAGAAGTAAGCAGTTAATTCAGGAAAAGCAGGGGCAGTCTCAGAACAAAATTTCTCCAACTTTAAAATTCTGAAGGTTAATCGAAGGTTGATGTGAATAGAATCCAGAAAATCAAAGTCCACAGTGCGAGGATTCATCACCCCGCGAGCCAACAGACGATCGTACATTCCTTTGTGTTCCTTGGAACGAAATAGCTTCTTAGGGTCCCCGGGCAAATCAGCAGCAATGCCCTTAACAGGTTTGAAGGAAATGTACATTTTTTCATCCTCGTCCCACGAATCAAACTTTTCAAGATGACTTATATTTGGGTCCAACGGAAAATTTTTTTGCTAGCCTCATCTACTGAACCGGGTGGAGCAATGCCTAGGGATTCAACATGCTTGAGAAACTGATGTTCATTTGGAAATCCAGCACTCTTGAGATAGGTGGTCAAAAGTACCATGGAAGTTCCAGTGTTCTTCAATTCCACATAGGCATTGTAAATAGCTCTAGTGCTCCTAGCCTGAAGAGGCGGAGTTGAAAGTACCTGAGTCGTATCAGTCTCAACCGGAGGGGTAGGAAGCACAGACGTTGCAGGAGAAGGGACCTCGTCCTCGGTGAGGTCATAATGCGTTGGTCCGCTTGCCGAACCAAACTCTCTCTGAGCAATACGAGAGGACTTTCGAGGAGGAGCCATCACAGAAAGGTAGAGAGCGAAAGGAAAGTGAAAAAAGATGAAAACTTGGTGAAGAAATTGATTGCCGGAGGAGAACAGAGGAGAGCAAGTCGCTGTAGAGTTTTTACGAGAGGAAACTGCTCGAAGGGAAATGGAGAGAGACGGTTTCCAAAAATAAGATTTGAAGAGACACTAAAATAAAAAGGCAGTTTAGCAATGCAGAAAAATCGGAAACCTTACCAATAAGTAAATAAACAGCTGGAAGGCGGGAAAGTAATTCTTGAAGAGATTTACTTGCCAAAATTGTCGAAGAGTCAATATATCACAGAGATAGAATATTCAGAGCACTTCGAAGAGTTTCGAAGGAACGTCTATCCAGTGGCTTGGTGAAAATATCTGCTAATTGATTCTGGGAATCAATAAAACTGATTCGAACATCCTTCTTATGAACATGATCGCGGATGAAATGATGCCGAATTTCAATATGTTTTGCCCTCGAGTGCATAATTGGATTTTTGGTAAGATCAATTGCGCTGGTACTATCACATCGTATTTCCACACAGTACTTCCAAATGCCAAAATCTTGTAATTGCTGCCTAAGCCAAAGAATTTGAGAGCAGCAACTTCCAAGTGCGACGTATTCAGATTCGGCAGTAGACAAGGAGACTGTGTGCTGCTTCCGTGAGAGCCAAGAAATTAAACAATTTCCAAGAAATTGACAGGTCCCCGATGTGCTTTTTCGATTAACTTTGCAACCTGCATGATCATCATCTGAATATCCTAGTAGAATGAAATTGCCATCTTTGGGATACCAAAGTCCAAACTTAAGTGTGCTGGAGATATATCTTAATATACGTTTAACTGCTGATAAGTGTGATTCTTTAGGGCTAGATTGGAACCTGGCACACATGCACACACTATATAAGATATCAGGACGAGATGCTGTGAGATAAAGGAGAAAACCAATCATGCTACGATAAAGCTTCTGATCAACTGCTTTTCCTCCTTCGTCAATTTCCAATTTAGTAGTAGTTGCCATGGGAGTGTCCGTCTTTTTGCAATTGTCCAGACCAAACTTCTTGACAATGTCTCGGGCATACTTCTCTTGATGAACGAACATTCCTTCATTTAGTTGCTTTACTTGAAGGCCAAGGAAGAAGGTGAGTTCACCCATCATGCTCATTTCGAATTCATTCTGCATAGTACTAGAAAAATTCTTGCAAAGTGTCTCATTAGATGATCCAAAAATAATATCATCTACGTAGATTTGAACTAATAAGAATTTTTTACCTTCCTTTTTGATAAACAGTGTAGTATCAACCTTACCTTTGTCAAAACCATGCTGTTGAAGAAAGGTACTTAAACGTTCATACCACGCTCGAGGAGCTTGCTTTAGACCATATAAGGCTTTCTTAAGCTTGTATACGTGATCAGGATATTTTGGATCTTCAAAGCCAGGAGGTTGTTCGACATACACTTCTTCTTGGATAAATCCATTCAAGAAGGCACTCTTGACGTCCATTTCGAATAACCTGAAATTGTTAGCACATGCAAAAGCAAGTAATAAACGTATGGCTTCTAACCTGGCAACGGGTGCATAGGTTTCATCATAGTCTATTCCTTCCTCTTGTGTGTAGCCTTTGGCTACTAGTCGAGCTTTGTTCTGATCACCTCCCCTTCTTCATTCATCTTGTTTCTAAACACCCACTTAGTGCCAATTATGGTATTTCCTTTTTGTTTAGGAACTAGATCCCAGACATCATTGATAGCAAACTGCCGAAGTTCATCTTGCATAGCTTCTATCCAGCTATCGTCTGTCAATACTTCGTCTACCTTCTTGGGTTCAATTTCTGAAATTAAGGCAATAGCACTTGATTCCTCATGATCTTCAGGGATTGAGAAACGTTTTGATCTAGTGCGAATACCCTCTTCAAGGTATCCAATGATTAAATTGGTTGGATGGCTTGACTTGTGTTTCCAATTTCTTTGAACTCGAGGGCTACTTTCATTAGAAAAATCTGGTTGATCAAGTTGAGTAGACGGAACAGCTTCTGATGTTGTAGAATGTAGAATGTCTGAGTCGATAGACGGAATATCTTCTGGAGTGATAGACTGTGTATCTTCTGTAGTGGTGGAATGTGTAACTGTTCCAACATTCTGAGTCGGGATAGATGAAACTTTCACACTTTCATCAAATTTGACATTGATTGATTCTTCGACTCTCTGAGATTTCTTTTTGAAGATTCTATAGGCCTTGCTTGACGTAGAGTATCCAAGAAAAATTCCTTCATCTGATCTTTCCTCAAATTTTCCAACATTATCAGACTTATTTTTAAGGATAAAGCACTTGCAACCGAACACATGAAAGTAAGAAACTATTGGTTTCTTTCCTTTGTAAAGTTCATACGGTGTCTTTTGAAGTATTTTCCTTAGAATAACTCTGTTGATAATGTAACTAGCAGTTGAAACAGCTTCAGCCCAGAAGCAATGAGAGATATTACCTTCTATTAGCATTGTTCTTGCCATTTCTTGAAGAGACCTATTCTTCCTTTCCACTATTCCATTTTGTTGTGGAGTATAGGGAGAGGAGAATATATGTTGAATGCCAAACTGGTCACAGAATTATGAGAAATCCTTGTTTTCAAATTCCTTTCCATGATCCGAATGTATTTTGGATATAAAATATCCTTTCTCATTTTGAACAAGTTTAGCAAACTTATAAAAACAATGGAATGTATCTGACTTGTTTGAAAGGAAATGAACCCATGTAAATCGAGAGTAGTTATCGACAATTACTAGGCAGTAAGATTTACCTCCCAAACTTTGAGTCCTTGTTGGACCAAATAAATCCATATGTAAAAGTTGTAAAGCACGATCAGTGGAGACAGAGTCGATAGATTGAAATGAGCTTCTTACTTGTTTACCCAAGATACAAGGTGTACAAGGATCTGTTCTCTTGAAATATACTTTTGGAAGTCCACGAACAAGTTTCTTGAGGAAATCTTGGCAAGTTGTTTGAAGTTTGTGTGCCCCAACCTTCTATGCCAAAGATTGACTTCTTCCTGAGTAGAAAAGAGACACTCTGAAGTGTTCACATTTAAAAGATAGATGTTACCATGTCGTATCCCAGTGAAAGACTGTAAGTTGTCTTTGCTTGTTCCAGAACATCTATCTTCTTGAAACTGAATTCTGTAACCCGTATCACAAAGTTGACTAATACTCAATAGATTATATTTGAGTCCTTTCACCAAGGAAACATTGTTGATAATCAGATTTCCAATAACAACAGTCCCAAGGCCTATGATTTTTCCTTTTCCATCACCTCCAAAGGAAACTTTTCCACCGTCTATGCTGACAATGTTATTGAAGCAAAGTGGATCTCCAGTCATGTGTCTCGAACAGCCACTGTCTAAATACCATTTATTCTTGTTCGAGACCTGTGAACAAAAATATGCCTTACATTTTCTTTGGTACCCAAATCATTTTGGGTCCTGAAGAGTTAGCACAGAAAGTAACTTTTGCGTGACTAGAATAATTATGATACTTGTAAATATTTTTCAACTCAAGAGATTCTGAACTTAGTTTGGAGTGACTCTTATCAACGGGTTTGACAAAGGTTTTCTCAAAATGATTTTTGTAGGCCCTTTTTGGAAGTCTGTTTTTCAATCTTTCTTTAACTTTAGGAAAGTCAACCAAAGGTTTAGTTTCCATAGTCATCCCAAGACCTGTCTTATTAAAATATGGTCTTTGGATGGAAAGAATCTTTTCAAGTTTTTGAGAACCGATAGAAAACTTTTGAGAAACATTTGTAATGTCGGTTTTCAAACAAGATTTTCCTTTTCGAGATTTTCTGATTTTTCTTTCAAAGTAAATAAAGCTTTTTCAGAATTCTCCGCCTTTTCTCTCCAGTAAGCTTCCTGTTGATTGAGTCTAAAATTCTCCTTTTTCAGCTCAGAGATTCTCTTGAGAGAAGATTCAAGATTCAAGCAAAGATCATCAATATATTTGGAAACTTTCGAAGGAATACTTACTTGAGTATTTTGTTCTGAATCAGAGTCTGAATCTTGGCTTGACTCAGAATCTGAATCAGAATTTGCCATAAAACACAGTTGAGTTTCCTCTTCACTGTCTTCACATTCAGTATCACTCCAAGCTTCTGCTTTTAAAGCTTTCTTGTACTTCTCGCTTCTTCCCTTTTTTAATTGAGGACAGTTTGGCTTAATGTGTCCCTTCTTGTGACAGTTGAAGCAAACAAGTTCGTCAGAAGATTCATTGTCATCATTTTTCTTCTGAGAGCTCGAACTTCTGAACTTCCTCCCCTTTTTTGTTTAGTTTTTTAAATCTCTTGATGAAAAGGGCCATTTCTTCATCATCTAAGTAGTCGTCTGACCCTGCATCATCATAATCAGCGTTAGTCTTTAGAGCGATTGATTTCTTACCTTTTGTTTCCTCACTTTCATCGGTCCTTTCAGCCTCATAGGATTGTAGTGTGCCGACGAGTTCATCCACAGAAAGAGGTTGAATTCTTTGAGTTTCTCTTATGGATGTTTTAATGTAGTCCCATTCTTTGGGTAAGGCACGCAGTAGTTTGTTAATCTTCATAGGCTCAGAAATTGGTTGTCCTTGATATGCTAAGCCATTGACTAGTTCTGTAAAGCGGTTGAACATGTCAGGAATGGATTCTCCAGTTTTCATCTTAAAAGCTTCATACTGTCCAAGCAGTATGTTGATTCTTGTCTCTTTGACACGATCAGTCCCTTCATAGGTGATGTTCAGTCTGTCCCAAACTTCCTTGGCTGTATCACAAGAAGAAATGCGATTATATTCAATAGGTGATAAAGCACAATAAAGAGAATAGATGGCCTTTGCATCAAGGGCTTGTCTCTTTGATAATTCTGTTTGAGACATTTCTCTAATTTCAGAGTCATCTTCATTCTTGGGGGTGATCCCTCTATTAACCACATCCCATTCTAGAGGATCCTTTGATCGAAGAAAGGCTTTCATCTTGTTTTTCCATATGTTGTAATCCTTTCCATCGAAGTAGGAGGCCTGGTGTGACTCTGTCCTTCCATCAGCAGGGGAGCAACTGCACTAGCCATAGATCTTTTAGCTCAGAAGTAAATACACTTCAATAAACAAGCTACGAGGCTCTGATACCAATTGAAAGCGCTAGTGCAACACCTAGAAGGGGGTTGAATAGGTGTTGTTCAAAAATTAATGCGGAATTAAAAACTATGTAATATGAAAAAACAGAGTGCAAAGAGTAAGAGAATTGGAAACTCGGTTATAGTGGTTCGGCTTTAGTTAAGCCTACGTCCACTCTCAATCTAACAGCCAATAGGCTGGAATTCACTAAGTGATTCAAGAATGAGTACAATGCGATGAACAGCTTTTCAAACTAAATATCTCTCTCTTGAATATCAAAGTGAACTGTAGTGTAATGATGATCTTGAACTGGGAATTTTTCTCGTGCTTCTCTGCCATCTTTCATCAATAGAAGAAATCCTTTAAATAAGCTTCTCTGACTTTGTCGACCGTTGACACTTGCCAAAAACTCTCTCAATCAAGCCGTTGGAGAGATTTATATCAGGAAATCTCTAAATGATTTTGAAACAGGAAGAGAGGGTGCCGAGCCTGATTGCCCATACAATCAGTCTCATTTCCTTCCAAGTAAGAACCATCTATCAATGTGTAGTTTTGCGACTGATCGAGACTTTCCAAAATAATGTTTGTTTCTATATTGAATTTGACCGTTTGTCTTCCTTGCCATAGATAATGATCCTCGAGATGTGGCAATCTTCATTTGATATGGTCCAGAGGCTAAGTGTTGAAAGCAGAAGAACAACCGTCTATTGGGATAGACGATCCAATGTCTATCGTTCTCCAGACGATACATCGTCTACCGAAAGAGACGATATGTTGTCTATCGAGCAGTTAGAAGATATATCGTCTATCTTCAGCGCTGGACTAAGAAGAGTTTTGTCAGCTTTAAAACTTAAGAAGGAAATTCTCCAACAACGCCTCTTCAACATGGAAATGAAATTACCTAAGATTTGGGTCATAATAAATTTGGAATCTTGTTAAGTGTTTCTAGGTATAAGTGGCCCAATCATCTTTAATTACCAGGCCAAGAAGAAGTAGAAGGTAGCACCCTTCGTTGAATGACTTGGATTAGCCAATTATTTCATTAAATTGATCCTTATCTATTATGGTCCAATGCGCTTCCATCATTTGGCCATGAAGTTAGAAAAGGTAGCATTTGCATTTGATATCCTAGATTTGATCATCATGAACTTGGAATGACATTAATTATTTTTTTTTGTAAGAGACATTAATTATTTTTTTTTTTGATAATCGACATTAATTAATATTAGTTCACAAGTGATCCAATAAAATGATTTTACTTGGCCACGAAAGAGTAAGTTCTCTATCTAAGGTTAAGTGTGCCCTATAATCTAAGTTCAGGGTAGTGATGTGTAATGGGCGAGTCAATAGTGTGTTTAATACCATCTAATAACTCAAGAGTCACTTGGCATAATTTGATTGGTTGATGATCTCATTTGTGTCAAGTGTGAGTATAGAATCTAAGTTATCTAACAAGTAGTGCGGTGAGTCGGTGGAGTGTGTGACGAAGCATGGTTGGTTCATGGCCAATCCATGACTGGTGGCATTGCTGAGCATAGTCAGGCACAACCAACTGTGGTCAATCTATGGCCAAGTACGGCTAAGTATGTGGCAAAACATGGCTAATCCATGACC
The DNA here is from genome assembly GCA_019926035.1 of Melaleuca alternifolia. NCBI lineage: Eukaryota > Viridiplantae > Streptophyta > Magnoliopsida > Myrtales > Myrtaceae > Melaleuca > Melaleuca alternifolia. The sequence goes on along the minus strand of JAGKPW010000011.1, from coordinate 270,047 downwards.
AGGCATGGCCAGACATCAATACATAGCAAGATGAGTGGCAGGGTACGGTTAGTCCATGGCCGATCCATGACCAGCATATGGGTTGGCAAATCGATTCAAAATCAGTTATATATCCTTAGTTAATCGTTCATGGTCAATCCATAGTAGATGCCTAATCGATCATCGATCGATCAATGGCTGATTTATGATAATCATTTAATTAACTTTTAGACTGATTAGTGGACCTTGTCTTGACGATCATTGGATGGTCCCTAATTGATCCATGCACAATGACTAACAATCCTCGAATGGTTCCCGAACTGATTCGTGACTAACCCAGGATTAATCCCTCATGGATCCCTAATTGTTCCACAAAATGATCAATGCATGATCGATTCATAGCTACTCCACGATTGATTCATGGTTGATCCTTGATCGATCCATGGTCGATTCACAGCCTTTGCATGATTGATTCATGTAATTCCATGGTTGATCATGACAATCGGTAAAACCAATCCTGAGGCTACTTTCCACAACCAAGTCATTGATCGCATGGCCAATTCACACGAGCGTTTCAAGGAATCGCACAATCGATCTTCGTGACTCAGGAGAGAAATCCCATGACCGATTCACACCACCGATCCTAACAATCCCTTGACCATTACTCACACCCAACATAAAATGATATTGTCACCGTTTCTTATGACCACTACAAGTGATTCCATGGTCAATTCATTCGGCCAACCTATGTAATCCTGCAGCTAATCCTCGCAAACAACGTGGATGATTCCATTGTGGATCCACTCAACCGATCCTTGTGATCCTATAGCTGATCCTCATGACCAATGCTAATGATCCTATGACCAATCCTCATGGTCAATCTAGGCGACCTTACGACCAATCCTTGCAACTATCGCGAGCGGTTCATTAGTCAATCCCTAGAATTAGGGTTGGCTTTTCATGGATATTATAGCAGCCCAATCTTAATGGACCCATGCTAGGGCTTTAGAAAACCTGGTCCTGAGCTTGATGGATTCAGCCAAGGCAACAAAGAGTTGGGGATGCAGGAACGATCGTTGGGGTTTCCACGTTCAAGCAATAATATCTAGTTATATATTGAAAAAGAAATGTTTTTCCATTAACTTATTTTTATTAAGCGAACTAAATGCAAAAGAAATGAGGAAAAATATTTTCTCGAAAAATACTTTTTGCGAAATAAACAAACTCTTAATATTTCATTGTCGTATGAACAAGTCTGACATTGCTGGGTATTCCGGGCTAGACTTTAAATCAACTCCATAACGAGCCTTCTTGATCTCATCATCAAGAATGGCCGAAAGCAACGACGACAAAAATACTTTGCTTGCTTGCGCTCGTCAATTGCTTCTGATTCCTACTCATGGCTTTCTCATCAACTTTTTTATAGAAATAAAAAATATAATTAATCTTCGAAATATTATTGAATAAAAATATGTACGAGAGAGGCACGGAGATCATAAATTCATTTTAAAACTCATCTTATTGTACCGACGAAATAAAATGAGAATTTTTTCCCAATTTTCTATGAGAACGAGTAATTGTAAAAATTATATTCTAATTCCATAACCAGAATCATACATGCTTTGAGACTTTATGATGTATTAATATACCCGTAGAATGTACGAGGAGTGACTTCTTGCCTTTAACCAAGATGCTTAACCACGACGTCGTTGACTGTACGGCATATTGTAAGAGCTTGAAGAAGAAGAAGAAGGTGGCATGAACAGCCAAAAAGGACCACCGGATAAGACGGAGCGAGCTTGCGTGGACGCCACTGGAGCCGCCATTGACGAAGCTCCGACATCCCCAATGCCGGACCTTTGCCCGTCGTCTTCTTCGTGCCCTTTACCCTCGTCAGCAAACTCCAGTGGGGCCCCTATCCAACCTCCGATAGCGCGTCCCTTGGAAGCCTCTCTCTCTCCGTCGGCCCCGTCATGGTTTCCTCAAGAATGAAACGGCTGAGCTTTGCCATTTCTTTCGTGCTTTTGCCTTCGCTCTCTCGCGGACTCGCTGGCGCGCGCACATGGAAGATGACCCTTTCCTCGCCTCCCAAACAGGGCCCCAACTTGATACAATCGTTGAAGACCGCGAATTCTCGCACCCGCTTGCTCAGTTCCACAACAAGAGCAAGCAGAGCCTCCACAGATGCAGAACAGCCCCGGCGATGGCCGTGGTGAAAGACCTCGAGAAGATGGCCGCGACCCGCGACCCGAATCCGAGGCCCGGGTCCGAATCCATCGTCGGTCAGGCTCTCTTCTTTCTCTGCATTTACCTCTTTCTCGGTGTGGGCATTTACGCGTTCAATCGGGACCATTTCTCTGGCGTTGAGACGCACCCTGTTGTGGATGCTCTGTACTTTTGCATTGTCACCATGTGCACTATAGGTTATGGGGACATAGCCCCCCTGACCCCCGAGACCAAGGCCTTCGCTTGCGTGTTTGTGTTGGTGGGTTTTGGTTTCATAGACATATTGCTCGGTGGGGTTGTGAATTTCGCCCTCGATTTGCAAGAGAACATGATCCTGACCAATGCAAGATTGAGTGGTGAGAGTGGAGGGTCTGGTGCCGTGAATTACATCGTCGATGTTGAGAAAGGAAGGATGAGGATCAGGTTGAAGGTGGGTTTGGCACTTTCAGTGGTGGTTTTGTGCATTGGGATGGGGTCGTTGGTGCTCTGCTTTGTAGAGGGTTTGGATTGGTTGGACTCGGTTTATTTGGCGGTTATGTCTGTCACGACCGTCGGGTATGGGGACAGGGCCTTTAAGACTTTGCCGGGGCGGCTCTTTGCCGCGGTTTGGCTTCTTTTCTCAACGCTGGTGGTCGCAAGGGCATTCCTTTATCTGGCCGAGGCTAGGATTGACAAGAGGCACCGGAGGATTTCAAAGCTGGTGTTGCAGAGGGATGTCACTGTGGAGGATTTGCTGTCAGCCGATTTAAACAACACCGGCTTCATCAGGTAGAATGCATGATTCCAGCTCCTTCTGTTAGTTACTAGTAAGTAGTTAGGTGTGTGTTAAGTGTTGAATGGTTTGAATAGTTCCTAAAGGAAATTAATATGATAGCTGCATTGCTGCTGCAGATGAGTTGGATTAAGAATTGTCAACATAATTGAGAAAGAAGCATTTCATAATTTGAGATCTAAATTCCATCATCCAACGAATTTATTTCTTAAATGAGCCAATGATGAACATGAGCCCTTTATGTAGCAGTTAACTCTTGCTCTGCCAGTGCTTTCTGAAGTGTTGTCCAATGCTGAGTCTTGCTTAAAAGTTGACTGGAAGTGTTCTGATTGTACGAGATAATTACTCGAGGTCTTGTTAGTTGTTCAGTATCTATTCACATTTACATAAAAATGTGCCCATTGGTGCTCCGGCGATTGAAGATTGCATTTCAGAAGCATACTTCATCATCTAAAGGCTTTGCTTTCGTCGAAAGAGCATATACTAGAACTGGGATGATTTCCTTGTTAGTCGTGAAGAGAACAATGCAATAATTTCAAACAGAATGATGCATTACTTCTTCAAAAGCTTCTTTAGGAACTATTCTATCATTATACATATGCGTTTACAGAATTTTCTGTTCATTGCACATATCCTTGCTGAAAATCAAGAGAGGTATTTTACCTCATTTATATGTAGAAGACTTATCTCTATAGGTCTGTCCTTTCAGAGTGTAGATTTCCTGATTCGGCAGGAAGTTATTAGATATATTTTGCAGAAGTTGTCATGCTATTTAATCAAACATTTGGCTTTTGGCCAAAGTGGTGTATGCAGATTGAACGTTTCTTGTCTTAGACTGGCAGCGATAAGTAATGTTAAAGATTACAATCTGATGTCTTGTGCAGTAAATCAGAGTATGTTATATACAAGCTGAAAGAAATGGAGAAGATCTGTGAGAAGGACATATTACAGATATGTAATCAGTTCAGTAAGCTTGATCGAAACAACTCTGGAAAAATAACACTTGTGGATCTCTTGGACAATCGACTTTGATGATGGAAAAACAGGGGAAGATTTCATGAATATGTGAAAGATAACCCGAACACTGTCTTTGGCAAGATTTATACTTCCAGCAATTCTGATCACCTCCACAGTACATGTTATTCTTGCGCCAAAAGCTGTACATATGCATTAAGTGTACATATGCGATGGTTCTCTAGGTGAAAGACAATGATCAGAAATGGAAAGGATAGCATCTTTTCCTTCCACCATTGCTACAGAGCAAGGATTATAATCCGAGGATGCCTGCACTGATTCTCTTTAAGTGTAAATGACATTTAATATTATTGGAGGAGACTCAATACTTCAGTCGATAGCGTCCTTTTAATTCCCTTTTATCTGGTTTTTTCTATGGAAGTCACATAGGATGTTTTTAATGAGTTGTACTGAAGCACCAATGAATCATCATCCGGTTGGCTATGGTATAACCTTTGTCAGGAGGCTCATCCTGCCGAAGGAAATCAACGCTGCAATAATGTTCCGGCAAACATGCAGTGAAAGATGCAGCTGCAGCTGCAGCAGCTAGTAATTGAAACTTGAAAATAATAGAAAGCGATGGTCTTGAAGAGGACTAATCACTGAAGGACTGAAGAAGGATTGTTTTTGTCAACCTTGGCTTGAATGAATTTATATGGTCCTAAACAACTGGAGTTGTAGACCACACAAGCAAACAGTATTAATAGACTGATTAGAGCTAATGCGGACTCATCTTTTCGAGTAATTTCCTTCGTCTCATCATTAGTGGACCTTCGAACGGTCATCACTTAATGAAAAGCCCTGGTCCTCCCGACAGCGTTTGGCAAATTAGCGACTCTCAAGAAGGGTTTCCACAGAACCCGCTCCACTGTCTAGCTGCAAATGGAAACCGTATTGTCCATTTTACCTTTTGACTCCTGGTTTTTGCATGCAAGCTGGGCAGCTGAAAATCCAGCAAATCCGGAGAAAAAAAGATTGGCAGATATCAGAGCACCAATCTCTACACAAAACAACTCCCAACAAACAACCCCACCTAGCCACCAAACACATTTATAACACCAAATAAACAAGGTGCCCGCAAAAGTAAGTGAAACATACACTCGTGCCTTTTGTTTTCGGTAACCAAGCAGTATGTCGCACTGAAGCGACCAACATTACAGGAATAGCCTACATGATGGAATGGTATTTCATAGCCTAGGTTTGGCACATCGGACAGCTTGCCAGTTTTGCAATCGCATCGAGACCAGAGAATGCACGAGAAACTATTTCCTCGTCGCGGTGGCCTCGAGTGAATTGCCTCGTGCTGGAACCGAAGCGTTCCTTGATCTCCGAATGCAGCTTTTTGACCATTTGTGACTCAATATCTCTGGCCCATATGTCCATTCTTCTTACCCTCATCTGGTTTCCATCTGTCTCGCATTTGATGAGGATAGAGGGACAAAAGGATGGTGTGGTCAACTTCGTTATATGATGAGTTTTGTTATCTTCTGTTTGTACTACTGAATACCTAATCCATCCCCTGCCAATGCACGACGTTATTCATTTCACAATGTATTTAACTATTAGTATTAGTGTCTTGTTATCCGCATTGAGAAGATTCGTGCGCGATGCGATTAGAAGGGAACTAACCAAATTAACTTGCTTACTTCGATCATGGACATATGGGCCATATGATTTTGCATAGTTTCCTACTAAAAAATGCACCAGACGTAAAAGATTTCACACTCATGTACATGATCCAAAATTTCTCAACCGAAACGAGATATACCGCAAGAAACGAGCAAGAACTATAAGAAGAGTACAAGACAAAGATCCGCTCCGTCCCTCTCTAATGCACTAAGCCAAATGCAGGAGAGTGGGTATTAGATCAAGTTGACTTGACCAACTCGATAAGCCTTGCTCACCGATTTTTAGGACTAATCACATGTACAAATAAACAAATATAGAAATGTGAGAAATCTGTCTTGCTGTTTAGGACTAAGACCCCACATGTAACTAATATTTTGATTTGGAGGGCCAATAATTTCACCAAGAAACGACCTACTCTTTTCGTGATTGTGTCGTGACTTCTGGCACCAGAAGTCTAAACTATCAATTTAGAACGAGAGGCAGCGAGGACAAAAATGGAATGGGCATTTTCTTTTCTATTCCTAGAAGATCAAATGTAGATTTCAATAGATTCAGATCGCCAGAGTCTATTATTCGAACATGCCCGACTCGTTCCTGAAGATCAATACTTAATTTGCAGAGCCTGAGGTCGGATGGACTAGTATATGAACTCATACGCGCAGAACTAGACCGGTCTTCACTAAATTATCTTATTCACACGCTCAAGCATACCAAAGGGCTTGGAAAACTGTATTGGGTTTGATTGAATCAAGCATGAAAAAACTTAGTCCTATGAGCTGCGGGGTTCAACTGTTTCCCGAGCCATCATCGGTATCAAGCAGTTAGCAAGTAGTCCGATCGCGATGGAATCTTGCAGGGGGACAGTTGACACTACTCAAAATGAAGTCATAACAAAATTTAAAACCTACAGTGTGTTCAATTGTAATAATATGATGAGATAATGCATGGGAAAGAGAGGACAACGTGAACTCGTACAAGCAAGAGACCCATGTCGCCCAACTCCATTTTCAACTCCATCTACATATATATAAGCATCATCCTCTTCTCTGCTCACTTTTATCAAAACCAAAGACCTGCGGCTACTTTTTAGCCATGAAGAGGCACTCCAGTTGGAACATCACGCTCTTTGTTGGAAGCATGATGATGCTTCTTGGTACTATCGCAACTGTGGCTCAATATGAATCTGCAGTTGGTGATCCTGGAATGAGAAGAGATGGTCTCAGAGTCGCCTTCGAAGCTTGGAATTTCTGCAATGAAGTTGGCATTGAAGCTCCTGGTATGGGGAGTCCGAGAGCAGCTGATTGTTTCGACCTCTCAGGTAGACACAGACGCAGACGCAGGAGAAGTGCAAGATCCCACAAAAGTGAGTCCCTTTCTTTATCCCGCTTACATGTTTCTTTAGGGAATTTTGGTTTGACATATTTCATGTGCTGATGCATTTTGTTTGCAAATGCTGGAACAAGGTCATTCCATGACAAATGGTTTGTCATCTGCAGGTGCAGAACGATTTTACCTCTTTTTCTTTTTTATCTTTTCCTTTCAGTTTTTTGTTTTGAAAACAAAGCAGAAAAATTTGGTTGCTTTCTTTGATGAATGTTGATAAACGCCACCATTTGGGAGATATGTCCTTTTTTCTCACTTTCCTAGAGAAGAAGCAACTTGTATTCTCACTAACGAGGTTATCCATTTCACAAGCCAACGTCTGGTGCATCTTAAGCTGAAAGATTTTTAGCCAACCAGCTAATCGTCTAACAAGATACTTCATTCTTATAAAATTGCTTTTCTTCATAAGTAATACAATAATGACCAAACTTTTTCTTTCTAATTACATTTTGGTGACCTGAGATGTCCTTTTTGCTCTTTTGACTTTTGACGGACCTCTATTGCTACTTACTCACATTGCCCCATTCTCACCCGGTTAGATTTGAATCCTTATTCTTGTGGATGCAGATGTTACTCTGAGACACAAGGTCACAGAGGTCGATAACAGACTAGGAATAGGCAGTTCTTTCCCTGGTTTCAGCACAGACGTCCTAAACAATGCAGACGTCTATGCTGCAAAAAAGGAGCTTTATCTTGGTTCTCTCTGCGAAGTCCAAGACACATTAAAACCTTGGCACTTTTGGATGATCATGCTAAAAAATGGCAACTTTGACACAACCTCTGGCTTATGTCCAGAAAATGGGAAAAAAGCGGCTCCTTTTAGTCCAGGCAAATTTCCGTGCTTTGGAATCGGGTGTATGAACCAACCAATTCTGAATCATCAGCAGACTCAGATTCTAGGAAACGGTATCATGAGAGGAGGTTTCAGCGGGACTTACGAATTGGATGCAGACGTCATGAATGGAACAGATGATATCTCTTTCTATGAAGTGGTTTGGGAGAAGAAGATCGGTGCAGCAAGTTGGGTATTCCATCACAAGCTCAAGACTTCAAAGAAGTATCCATGGCTGATGCTGTATCTCAGAGCTGATGCAACCAGAGGGTTATCTGGTGGGTACCATTACGACACCAGAGGGATGCTCAAAACTGTAAGTCTTTTCTTTTACCTTTGGAGATTTAAACTTAATATTTTCCTCTGGTTCATTTAGCAAATATTCTGTCATAGTTATGGAGGCGGTCGTAGTTCAAGGTATGAGTGACTTATCATTCATGAGAAAGAGAAATCTAATGATTCTGAGGGATCAAGTGCTTCTAACTATAAGGTATGAAGATCAATAGATTGATTAGCTAATAGAACAACTGAACAGACGATGCATCAGTTTTCATATGATTTTTCAAAGTCACTGAGTTGGTTGTTTATTGGATTGGTATAGCATTGTTCAACTAATATTCCTCTCTATCCTTTTCATTTGAAAAAAAAAGAACTGTCATTTTCATTTGGTCATGAAGTCTTCCCCTATTATTGAATGTAGACCCTACAGACGAAGAAACTGAAGATGATTAGGTTTTGCTCAGCTATGTAGAACAAACAAATCAGCTTATCTCCTTATATTTTTGTGTTAATTAGACACGCAAATGATAAAATGATGAAGTTGCCTTTTTCAGCTTCCTGAGTCACCAAATTTCAAAGTTAGAATGACATTAGACATCAAAAGAGGTGGAGGCCCCAAGAGCCAGTTTTACCTCATAGACATGGGCAGCTGCTGGAAGAACAATGGCAAACCGTGCGACGGGGACGTTCTCACTGATGTCACGAGGTACAGTGAGATGATCATCAACCCGGAGACTAGTTCCTGGTGCAGCCCCAAGAGTCTAGGCAATTGCCCACCGTACCACATCACACCAGAAAACAAAAAGATACCCAGGAATGACACAGATAATTTTCCCTACAAGGCTTATCACTATTACTGTGCACCCGGGAATGCTGAGTTTTTGGAGAGTCCCACGAGCACGTGTGATCCTTATAGCAATCCCCAGGCACAAGAGCTTGTTCAGTTGCTGCCTCACCCTGCATGGGCCGAGTACGGGTTTCCAACCAAAAAAGGTGACGGTTGGATCGGAGATGGAAGAACATGGGAGCTCGATGTTGGTGGCCTGTCAAGCCGACTCTACTTCTATCAGGTCAGTAGTCGAAATAGAAAAAGAACTTCATTAGATTCACATTTGATAGCCGGATGCCTGTACTGTGACCACAAAGCTTGTCGAAGTATTTTATGTCACTGTAGAAGGTTTAAGTCAATAATCCATGATGTATCTTTGGATTGCAGGATCCAGAAACTGCTCATGCTAGAAGAATTTGGACATCTCTTGATGTCGGCACGGAGATTTTCATCAGCGACAAGGACGAAATGGCAGAGTGGACTCTCACCGACTTTGATGTTCTTCTCACATCAACTTAATTCATAGTTCCTATCGGGATTTGGGGGCGCATGTCATATTTTCTCTGAGCTTTATCATTCTTCTAGATGCATGCAGCAGTGATAGACCAAGTGTACAAAGGAAAAGCCTTAGGTGTATCCACCAAGATATGTCGTTTCCACATTGGGAAGCTTGTAAGGACTAGCCTTCCTCAACAAGGTCCCGAGCAGATGCTCGGAAGTAGCCACTTTGTCGTATCTGTTTTTGGTGAAGAATCGAGAAAACATCATTTCTAGATCCGAGTGATTTAACAATTAATTCTATCCTTTCTGGTTATGCATACTATTTGAAACAATTCCTACTGAAGCTCTCTCTAAAACAGAGACGAGTACTGTCTACCAGAGACAAGACGGCTGAAGCCAGCTCTGATTCCCTCCAAAGAAAGAAGATGGTTCCACACGCCTCGTAAACATCTTAAGACCATAACTCAGAGTTGCTTTTGCTATCAAACCTAAACGATAAAAGAACAACCGATCTCCTGTTATGCACCAAAGAAATCTGTTGACCGATAGATCCAGTCATGAAAGAATCAATTTTCTTAGCTGAAAAATGTAAAAATACAATTAAATCAGATGCTATGCATAACGTGAAAAATGCCTTGTAGATGCAGGTGTTATAAAAGGCCAAAAACAGAAAACAAACTGAAATGAGTAGAGGTTCAAATATACCACTAAGTCTTGAAAAAGAACAATTACGAGCAAGGAAATGCCTACTAAGGATCACTTGTTGAACTGAAAGATGCAACTGCATCCATTTCCTGCTGCAAAAGAAGTGCATCAATAAAGGCGTCTAATCGTTCTCCCTGTAACATGTCATCTATTGCATGATGCGTGATGCCAACACGATGATCCGTGACTCGTCCTTGAGGAAAATTGTAAGTACGAATTCTCTCAGATCTATCCCCACTTCCAATCTGTTCAAGGTTATATCTCTTTAATCACATTGCAAAGGAAAAGAAAAAACAAGTGCTGATGATAAATTAATGTCCATCATTTGGTTGCTGCATACCTGCTCCGATCGAAGCCTGCTTCGATCTAAGTGCATTCTGGATCTCTCCAATTCGTAAAGTCGAGCACAAAGAACCTTTAGTGCTTTCGCCTTGTTCTGTAAAAAAATTGGGAAGAGGAGGGACTAAAGTAACTATCATGACTTATTTACGAAAAAAAAAAGTAACTATCATGACTACATGCCTCAATCAAACGAGCTTAAACTTCCTAGTTAGGTGAGCTAGGAGCAAGCACATGTTTATTGGCCAGAATTTATATACAGAAAAGATTTCTCAATTCAGCTACCAACTCAGCCGGAAAAAGAAACTGGAAAATTCAGTGACTGAAAATTAATTCCAATTGAAGAAAGTGCCATAATTTCTGGATGGAGGAACAAAAGAACAAGATTTATGTTAAAGTTTTCTACAAACAAGTTCAGCAGAATTTACAGTATGCCAGAATCCATTACCATATGTTGGGATCGTTCGTCTTGGATGGACACAACCATGCCAGATGGAATATGAGTTATTCTAACAGCACTGTTGGTGGTATTTGCATGCTGGCCTCCAGAACCACCAGACCTATAAGTATCGATTCTCAAATCTTCATTCCTCAACTGCACATCTACCTGCAGAACCCGACACTAATCACAATATTTGAAAAAGAAAAGGGAAACTGCCAACTACTTAGCTTCAGGTCAAGGAAATTGATGCATGAGAAGACAGAAGCTAGCAGGAGATACAGATTGTTTAAGTGCCAAGTGCAACATGAATTCCTGACTATATTAGTGCCAACTGCAATAAAGTACATCTTTTAAATACAAAGCTACCAAATGGAAAAGAAGGGCAACCAATCCTGGAACAAAAACCTTTGTCACCAAAATGTAAGTAACTAGACCTCATTCGCTTGAGGAAGGATTGCAACAGACACCGCGCTGGTGTGGACACGTCCAGACTTCTCAGTAACAGGAACTCGCTGCCACAAGAAATATGCGTTCAACCCCATGTGCCATCAGCATGTATCTCTCTCTCTCTCTCTCTCTCTCTCACTCTCACTCTCACTCTCTCTCTTTCAGTGCATGTGCATGCATGTGTCCACGAATTGAGTTAAGAAAAAAAAGTAATACCTGGACCCTGTGTACTCCACTCTCAAATTTGAGTTTCCCATAAACACCATTTCCGGAAATTGCTGCACTAGCTTCCTGGCATAAGACATATACAATTAAACTGCATCCATAAGCAAGTGGTGCATCTCATATATGAGTCATCTAATCTAACCTCTGAAGATAGGAAACCATGTTTCTAGAACCAATTACAAAAGCAATACCTTGTATCCTCTCAGATCAGATTCCATTATATCTACTACTTCAAATTTCCATCCTTTCTTTTGCGAGTATCTCTCATACCTGTCCAAATTCAAGTTCTTTAAAACATGAGGTTTGAACATCTAGGAACTCACATAATTTTCAACTTACATCTTAAATATGTCCATTGCAAACAAGGAAGCTTCTTCACCTCCAGTTCCTGCTTACACATTTAAACAGCAACTTGTGAAGTTGATCCCTCCGAAAATCCCTTGAGCCTGCATTGAAACACCATGAAGTATACAACTGTTACCTGCTCTCACCTCTAAAATGCAACCCCTCTCATCAGCATCATCTCTAGGAAGTAATGACTTCAGAAGCGACTGCTGCAATCTTTTCTCCTCTTTTACAGCCTGGTCCAATTCGTCAGTTACCATATCAAGCATGTCCCTGTCTTCTCGATATTCATCCATCATGGTCTTCAGACCATCAATTTCCTGCATCGAGAGGAAGAGGACAATTGTGTTTGGCATAATTAAAAAGCCATGGTATTGCTTACTTTTATTCCTCCAAAAGGCAAACCATACAGTGGCATTGTAAAGTTATAGCTGATCATGTATCTAAAAGCCTAGAAACTTCAAAATGAAAACGCGCCGAAAGAATCAAAGATGTCTCAGTAAGTTCATCAGTAACTCGTTACCTTCTGTTTCCTCCTCAGCTCATTTATAAGCTCCATAGAGTCCCTAATTTTGCGAAGCTCCTTATTAGCCTTTGAATATTCAGTTGGTGATGCTTCCGGCTGTCTTCAAACAACAGAACTAATCATCAATGAAAGACCACCCACAACACCCTCAGCACTCAGCAGTTGCATAAAAACAGGGAACATTGTTCATTGAGAAGTTAAAATCTCTACATACGGAAGGAAGGCATTGAAAAAATAAGGATCGCATGGTTACCTGGTTAATGAGATTCTGAAGAAAAACACTCCTATGTTCGATTGCTGATAGCCGTTGCTCCATTATCTTGATGAGATCGGGTGATAAATGAGGTTGCACTTCTGTGAGTTGGGCAAGCATTTTAACACTTAAATAGTTAAGAAGATGAAAGATTGAACCCAAGAGTAACGAGAGAAAGAAAGCCTACGAACATCAAACATATACATGGACAAATTATAAACCGCCTGCTTCCTCCAGAGAATGATAATCTGATAAGACCTTTCCACATATGATGGCGTGTGGAACCCAAACGACTCAATAGAGCAGAACAAGAACAAAGATGGCGAAATTAAACAACTACTACAGTTCCAAGATTCGTTTTTTTTTTTTTTTCATGATCTAATTGATCATCAAAAGTTTTCACCCAAGGGGAATAAAAAGAAAAAGAAAAGAAACAAATAAACAAACTTCTAAGTTAAACGCAACAAAATCTCTCTTACCCAAGAAGCCAACCGACCTATACCCAGGAACGGAAGCTCCAAAAGGCGCGACACGATAATCATCTTTACTGAACTGAGCTCAAAAACTAGCTGAAATGCCGCCGTTCGAAATCATAGCACGGGAAGCACGTATACAAGAACATTACCCGTTGAACAGAAACGAGAGAGGGAAATCAAGGCTTTGGCGACTGGCCATCGTTGAAACGACGCTCCGACGTGAGGATTTGCGGGCAGAGCTTGGATTTCGCGCGCCGCCCACATCAAATTTCTCCACAAGAAACGCGAATTTCTTCCCATGTCGGGACTTCCCTTTTCACCAATCTCTCTCTCTCTCTCTCGCTGGAGCGAGGCTGAGAATTTATGGAGGCTGCGCGGGGTTTCAGAGCTGGAGCCAAAACAAGAAGACAAAACTCTTTCAAGGCAACGGGGACGGGAGGGCAATTTCACAAACTGCACATACGACATTATGGGATAATTACCGACGTAAGCGTTTCTTTTTCTTTTTAGAAACGACACCGAATTCTTCGTCACAAACCTATTTCATAATATGTAAAAATGAGATTAATATTAATAGATACTAATAACAATTTATTAATAATACTAATAATATTAAAAGTATTAAAGATAATAATATAATGCACGTAAATAACTAGCGCAAAGGCATGCCTAAGGGCGATTTAGAAAGTTCCCTCACCTTGGCTAATTTTCCAATAATCTCGCGGCGACACGGGAATTATTTTCCCTTTTTCCTTTTTCTTTTCTTTCTTTCTTCTTTCTTTCTTTCTCTTTTTCTTCCTTTCTTTTCTTTCTTTCTTTTCTTCCTTCTCTTCTTCTCGGGCCGAATTGCTTCTGCCTTGGACTTGGGCTGCACGAGGCCCAAGAATCTCGGCCCAACCCACACGCACAAAGCCCACCTGCAGACCCAAATCAGCCAAGTCGGGTCAGACGTCGGATCGTTCGACCTTCGCTCGGTTTTTCCTTCGATTCGTCGCACACACGCAAAATCGAGACTCCAAACCTAGGGGTTTTGTAGAGGACTTCCATACGAGTCTAAGGATACCAAGAACGTAGGCTGAAGTGGTCGGAGGAGGGAGAAATCGCATTTCAAAGGCGGAGGTCGGCGGTTCGGCGAAGGGGGAGAGGGAGCCGAGATTTGGCTTCGATTCGTCCATCCAAGACCAAATCGAACCAAACTTCTTCCTCAACTACACTCACAACACTCACACGAGCCTAATGGAAGCATCAATTGAGAGTGGGTAGCCGTGGTTCGTCGGATTGAAGAGCTAGGGCTCGGTTTTGACAAAATTGGGGCAAACCGAGTTCAATTCCAAAATCAGCCAAAACCCAACCAAATTGAACGAAATTAAAAGCTAATCAGGGGTTTAACTTCATCTACAAACACAATGGAATCAACCAATCGAGCTAAAGATCGAAGGAAATGAACGAAATCACCATTTGCAGCTCAAAAAGTTTACCGGCAAAACAGGGGAGGGAAGCTGCGAGTGGCTGATTTCGGCGGCTCACCGGCAAAGGCGTGGCTCGAGTCTGCGGTGACGGTCGAAGGCTGCTTAAAGAGGACTTCACCGTGATTCTAAGGGTACAAACCATAGCCCAAACGGAGACTCGAGGTGAAAGATATGCACATTCAAAGCGAGCTGGTCGGGCGGTGCAAAAACAGGGTATGTCGCGTGTCCAAGAAGTTTGGCCGCCGTTTGCGACCCGGGACGAGCTCCCCATTGGCCGAGGTCACGTCCGCCGCTCCCCCTAGGCTGCTGCAGCAGGTCTCGGGCGAATGGCCGGCGTTCCTCCAGCGTGGGACCCACACGGCGGGGTTCCCGAGCTATTCGTGCGGAGCAAGGAAAATTCAGGGGAAAACAGAGGAAGAAGAAGAAGAGAGGAAAGGGCCGCGGGCTGGCTGTGGCCCGGCTGGGCCCGAGAGCTAGGCCTGGCGCGGACTGGCCGTGGCCAGGAACTGGATGGGCCGTGACCCTCTCGCGCGGCTGTTACACAACCAGTCAGCATTATAAAATCGAACGATGTGAGTCATACAACTTCACACATAAGGCCGATTGATTCTAAGATGGGTCAACTTTCGAGACCAAAATTTGAAATTTACTTTATAGATTCTAATTCCCCAAAAAAAAAAGTGACTCGCATAATTAATATTATATATTGTTTTTTAAAGCTCATTATTAGCGAATATTTGTTAATTCAGTGGTCTTGTGGGTTTATTTCGAGTTGGAGGTCAAGGATTCCATTCTCCCAAGTCGGATCGATAGACAAGACTGGTCATAGGAAGATCAGGTCTTGAACTGGTTAGGTGAGGCCAGTTTGATACCCAAGCCGATCACGATTTTCGTCAAATCATAGGAATTTTTTCGTCTACAAATTACGACATGAAATTTTTTAGAAGAAAACAGGATATAAAAGTTGAAAAACCACAACCAGAGAGAGGTAGAGGGGGAGGTGGCAAAGCTCGGCGGCAGCACTACCGGGCAACGGCCTCCTTCGTCGAGCTCAAACGGATGAGCAAGAACTAAAAGCTCTATTGCCCAGAAAAGTTTGAGAGTGCGTAGTTTTCAAGCTTTCAATTGCTCAGTAACCCATCATTTTATGCAGTCCGGAAGCATTCAAACGCATGGCCTTTTGGCCTCTCAAGGGATGATGATCCAGCATGGGTGGGAGCACATGGAGCTGAGGAGCCATAAACAGGAGAAGGTAAAAACCCAGAAGACTCTGCTACTCCATATCACCATGTCGATCTCCTCCCTCCTTGGTCAACTCATCTAACACTTCATTGGCGCACCTTCATCACCTTCGCCATTCTCCTCACCGGTGTCATTTCTACTCTCCACCGCGAATGCTTTGTCAACATAGACCACCTTTCAACTCGATACTGTGAGTCCGGAACATTCTCAACACGCCCACCCTCTCTCTGTCTCTCTGCGCACACGTGCCCCAGTTGGTACTGTAACAGCCGTGCATGAGCTCGGCCCAGCCAACCCCCGTCCACGCCCAGTCGAGCCCAGCCCATCGCGCGAGCAAGCCCACGCCGCAGCCCTTCTCTCTCCTCTGTTCTCCCCTGCATCACGCGCGCAGCATGGACCGATCGGGAAGCTCGCCGTGCGGGTCCCACGCCGACGAAACGGCTGGCCATTCGCTCAGGGTCTGCTGTAGCAGCCCTGGGGAACCGGCCGGAAGTGACTTCAGCCAATGAGAGCTCGCCGTGAGTCGCGACCGGCGACGAAACTTTCCCCGCACGCCTCTATCCCCTGTTTTTCGTCCGCCCGAGGAGCTATCTTTGAAGCTGCGTTTCTCTCACCTCATATCTCCGTTCGAGCCGTGGTTTATACCCTTAGAATCGTGGTGAAGTCCTCTTCAAGAAGCCATCAACCGTCGCCGTCGACTCGAGCCACGCCGTCGCCGGTGAGCCGCCGAAGTCAGCCACTCGCAGCTCCCTCCCTTATTTTGCCGGTAGGCTGTTTAAGCTGCAAATTGCGATTTCATCCATTTTCTTCGATCTTTAGCTTGATTTGTTGATTCCATTGGGTTTGTAGACATAGTTAAACCCCGGATTAGCCTTTGATTTCACTTAATTTGGTTGGGTTTTGGCTGATTTTGGGATTGAACTCGGTTTGCCCCAATTTTATCAAAACCGAGCCCTAGCTCTTCAATCCGACGAACCACGACTACCCACTCTCAATTGATGCTTCCAATAGATTTGTATGAGTGTTGTGAGTGTAGTTTTGGAAGAAATTTGGTTCGATTTGGTCTTAGATGGACGAATTGAAGCCAAATCTTGGTCTCCTCCTTCCCCCTTCGACGAACCGCCGCCCCTCTCTTTTGAAATTCGATTTCTTCCTCCTCCGACCACCTCAACCTACGTTCTTGGTGTCCTTAGACTCGTATTGAAGTCCTCTACAAAACCCCTATGGTTTGGAGTCTCGATTTTGCGTGTGTGCGACGAATTGAAGGCAAAACCGAGCGAAGGTCGCTCGACCCGGCTTCTGACCCGAATTGGTTGATGCGGGTCTGCAGGTGGGCTGTTCACGTGTGGGTAGGACCGAGATTCGTGGGCCTCGTGAGCCCAATTCCAAGGCAGAAGCAATTCGGCCCGAGAAGAAGGAAGGAAAGAAAAGAAGAAAAGGAGAAAGAAAGAAAGAAGAAAGAAAGAAAAGAAAAAGGAAAAAAGGAAAATAATTCCCGTGTCGCCGTGAGATTATTGGAAAATTAGCCAAGGTGAGGGAACTTTCTAAATCGCCCTTAGGCATGCCTTTGCGCTAGTTATTTACGTGCATTGTTTTATTTTAAATGCC
Source organism: Melaleuca alternifolia (assembly GCA_019926035.1). Classification (NCBI taxonomy): domain Eukaryota; kingdom Viridiplantae; phylum Streptophyta; class Magnoliopsida; order Myrtales; family Myrtaceae; genus Melaleuca; species Melaleuca alternifolia. The sequence continues at coordinate 252,526 of JAGKPW010000011.1, read as the reverse complement.
TTTAATATTATTAATAGTATTAATAAATTATTATTAATATTTACCAAAATTATTTTTAATTAATGTGGTGTTGAAGTTAGTTAATTATTATTTACTGTTTTATTAATTTAGCATTATTAATATTATTGTTCTGAGATGGTTAAATTAGGATGATTTAGCCGAGTAATTGGTCCATGGAAGCAAGATAGAGAATTTGAGGAACGTAGCAAACTATAAGTCAAATTAAACGGCGTTAGTTAGTTTCTTTGATTATGCAATTTATTTATTTATTCACAGCAATTTATTTATTTAATTACAGCAATTTATTTATTTAATACCGTATTTATTTTTTTAAAGTCCAATATTATTATATTCTGCAATTGAGTGTTTATTTAGACTACGTGATTAGTTTAGATCGATGGGACTCGGGATTAGACTGGACTTGAGCGACGAACTAGTGATTCTTGGGATTGGTTTGAGTTTAGTAGGTAGTGTAGTGACAAATTAGGGACCCTAGGGCCGGGGTAAACCTAATTGCGGGATAGGGAATTAACTTGCTGAGATAATTAGTATCTCACCCCACCACCCCAACCCTTCCCAGGTAGCAAAAATGGATCCTAATATTAATGAAGAGTGGGAAGATGAAACCGATGAGGATAACCTACCACTGGAAGAGCTAGAGGAGGAGGATCTCGAGGAGGTAGAGCTGGAAGAGGAGGAGTTGGAGGAAGAGGATTTCGAAGAGGAGGAACTAGAAGAAGAAGGGTCAGAGGAAGAAGACCTAGAGGAGATAGAAGAACTTGAGGAGGAGGATCACGAAGACGCTGAACCGCCCGTACCATATAAGCCCGCAGATGGCGGTTGGGTGATTACTAACCAAGTAACCAAAGGCGGTTGGAGGTACGAGGAGCACGCGACCACTCTCTGAGAGTTCGATGAGTTCTTTTGGGTTTGGGTACCCCACCAGTACGAAATTGGATACATGGGGAAAATGGGTGAACCTCTGGAAGTCTATCGGGAACGCCATCAGAACCCATGGGGAGGATACGTGGATTACGTCCCGGATCAGTGGAGGGATGATCCCCCAGATGGAAGTGTCATAGATCCATAGGATAGGTAGTCTAGGTTGGTCTTCGGAACCGTTTTTGAAATTGTACAGTATCGGAGTATACTAGGTTAGTATATGCACATATATGTATGCGCCTTGATGGACGTAAATTTTGGGAATGTATATTATTACGCTTTTGCGTGCCTACTCTGATTTTCAAGTGAGGACCGCAACTGATTGTGGACCAAGGAATTACGAAAACAACAGGGCTGTGCACGCACGCCGGACTCGGGGCGTGACAGCTCCGGTTTATTTGGTATCAGAGCATGGTTAAGATTCAGACCCGATTGAAGCGTGGAGTGATAAGGTTGAATTGGCTTATCGGGAAGGTTAATTGGGAGATTTCCTAGGTTAGATGGAACGGTTTGAGAGATAGTTATTGTGAGGTCGTGTTTAGCCGCGTTGGCACGGTATGGGACGTGTGCAGCAAGGCCGGACTTTCGACCTGGTTTGAGTATCGCGAGGTCGTGTTTAGCTGCGTTGGCACGGTATGGGACGTGTGCAGCAAGGCCAAACCTTCGACCTGGGGTTAGATTGGGACGCAAAACCTAGGATGTTTTATTTTTAGCCGCGTTGGCATGGTATGGGACGTGTGCAGCAAGGCCGGATATTTGACTTGATTGTTATTAAATTACTATGTGTTATAAATGGCTAGACAGGAGGCCTGTAGAGTAGTCGACGTTGCTGGTGATCGCGCGTCGGATGAAGAGGGGCCGGTGTGACACTGCTGGTTATCGCGTGTCACGGGAAAGCACTGCTGGTTATCACATGCTACTAAAGAGCGTTGCTGGTTATTGCGCACTGAGAATGACACTGCTGGTTATCGCGTGTCACGAGAAAGCACTGCTGGTTATCGCGTGCTACTAAAGGGCGTTGCTGGTTGTCGCACGCCGAGAGAAACATGGTGTGTGATCGCATGTTGAAAAGACTGTTGTGATGTGAATATGTGTTTTATTTAAATATCCGCAATAGTTTAATCGCTTGTTAATTAGATTAGTTTAGTATTGTCATGGTTGTCTGATTAGTATAATTGGGGTTGTGAAACCAGATCAATTGGATCGTGAGAATGGACCGAGGCAAGAGACCAGCAAGAAAGACTGTGTCTGTAGGGCGCCTTAGAGTCGAAAGAGAGACTCAAGGAGATCCTAGAATAGAAGGACTCCTTAAGTCTTTCGAGGAATTGAAGGAAGAGGTGGCACGGCAGGCCCATAATCATGAAGCTGCTATTGCGGCTGCCGCCACTGCCACAGCGAATGCTGCGGTGAATGTTATGAGAAATGCCGACGCTGCTCCGGCACCTGCTGTAGAACCTGTACCATTACCAATACCTATACCGGCACCAATTGAAGTTCCTGCTCCTATTCCTGTTCCCATTGTGGATGACAGAGGTAAGGAAAGAAGGAGACAAATAGGACAGTTCCTGAAACTGAAACCGTCACGGTTTCGGGGACAAGGCGACCCTGAAGAGGCTATACGATGGCTCCAAGAGCTGGAGAAAATCTTCTCGGTAATGAAATGTACCGAGGAAGACAAGGTGGCTTTGGCAATTTACCAGTTAGAAAGTAATGTCAGTTATTGGTGGGGAGCCACCAAGGGTCTAATATTTCCAGAAGGTGTCACGCCAACCTGGAGCGCTTTTCAAGAGGCCTTCAATGAGAAGTATTTTTCTGAGGCCATGAAGGACACAAAGGCGGACGAGTTTCAGAAACTTCGTCAAGATCATAAAACCGTGGAGGAGTATGAAGCCAAATTTGCAGAATTGTCTAAGTACGGCAGGAGGCTCGTGGAGGATCCAATTGACAGGGCTAGAAGATTCTGAGATGGACTCAAGCCTGAAATTAAGAGCTTCCTGGCACCGTTCGACCTGCGCAGCTACAATGATGTCTTTAAGAAGGCCTTGATGGTCGAGAAGGACATAGCTGGAAGGATCTCTGCGGTGGGATCGCAGTCTGCATCAAATAGAGAAGATCGTCGCGCTGGAAAGCGACCGATGGGAGAAGACAATTTTTCCAACAAAAGGAGAAATAATAGAGATTTTATTCCCCGCATGCAAGATAGGTGCGATTCTTGCGGGAGAATCCATGGACCTGGTCCTTGTCCTAGTAGGTCTGGAGCGTGCTATGGGTGTGGCCAACTGGGTCACATCCAAAGGAATTGTCCTCATCGGTTGACTGCAACTCAACCGCTTTCACACTCTTTAGGAAGTGCACCCCAGCCTCAGGGCAACCAAACTCGACCTCCACCTCAGGGAAGGATGTACGGAGTTACTCAAACTGGCGTACATGAGCTAGGAAGGAATAATCTGAATCCTGGTCCAGGAGGCGGAAGTCAAGGACGAAGTTAGGTGAAGAAATCTCTTGATGCCGATCCTTTTTGTGTCAATAACCTAAGGATAAAGGTTTTGACAGTACTCATGTAAATAGAGTGAAGCAATAAAATGTGAGGTATTTTCAAGACAAGTTTAAGGATAAATTGTACTATAGTGTTGGACTTTGAATTTGTGGGTTAAAATAGATGAATTTCGAGGACGAAATTTTCTAAAGGGGGAAGAATTGTAACAGCCGTGCATGAGCTCGGCCCAGCCAACCCCCGTCCACGCCCAGCCGAGCCCAGCCCATCGCGCGAGCAAGCCCACGCCGCAGCCCTTCTCTCTCCTCTGTTCTCCCCTGCATCACGCGCGCAGCACGGACCGATCGGGAAGCTCGCCGTGCGGGTCCCACGCCGGCGAAACGGCTGGCCATTCGCTCAGGGTCTGCAGCAGCAGCCCTTGGGAACCGGCCGGAAGTGACTTCAGCCAATGAGAGCTCGCCGTGAGTCGCGACCGGCGACGAAACTTTCCCCGCACGCCTCTATCCCCTGTTTTTCGTCCGCCCGAGGAGCTATCTTTGAAGCCACGTTTCTCTCACCTTAGATCTCCGTTCGAGCCGTGGTTTATACCCTTAGAATCGTGGTGAAGTCCTCTTCGAGCAGCCGTCGACCGTCGCCGTCGACTCGAGCCACGCCGTCGCCGGTGAGCCGCCGAAGTCAGCCACTCGCAGCTCCCTCCCCTGTTTTGCCGGTAGGCTGTTTAAGCTGCAAATTGCGATTTCGTCCATTTTCTTCGATCTTTAGCTTGATTCGTTGATTCCATTGGGTTTGTAGACATAGTTAAACCCCGGATTAGCCTTTGATTTCATTTAATTTGGTTGGGTTTTGGCTGATTTTGGGATTGAACTCGGTTTGCCCCAATTTTATCAAAACCGAGCCCTAGCTCTTCAATCCGACGAACCACGACTACCCACTCTCAATTGATGCTTCCAATAGATTTGTATGAGTGTTGTGAGTGTAGTTTTGGAAGAAATTTGGTTCGATTTGGTCTTGGATGGACGAATTGAAGCCAAATCTTGGTCTCCTCCTTCCCCCTTCGACGAACCGCCGCCCCTCTCTTTTGAAATTCGATTTCTTCCTCCTCCGACCACCTCAACCTACGTTCTTGGTGTCTTTAGACTCGTATTGAAGTCCTCTACAAAATCCCTATGGTTTGGAGTCTCGGTTTTGCGTGTGTGCGACGAATTGAAGGAAAAACCGAGCGAAGGTCGCTCGACCCGGCTTCTGACCCGAATTGGTTGATGCGGGTCTGCAGGTGGGCTGTTCACGTGTGGGTTGGGCCGAGATTCGTGGGCCTCATGCAGCCCAAGTCCAAGGCAGAAGCAATTCGGCCCGAGAAGAAGAAAAGGAGAAAGAAAGAAAGAAGAAAGAAAGAAAAGAAAAAGGAAAAAGGAAAATAATTCACGTGTCGCCGCGTGATTATTGAAAAATTAGCCAAGGTGAGGGAACTTTCTAAATCGCCCTTAGGCATGCCTTTGCGCTAGTTATTTACGTGCATTGTTTTATTATAAATGCCTTTAATATTATTAATATTATTAATATTATTAATAAATTATTAGTAATATCTACCAAAATTATTTTAATTAATGTGGTGTTGATGTTAGTTAATTATTATTTACTGTTTTATTAATTTAGCATTATTAGTATTATTGTTCTGAGATGGTTAAATTATGATGATTTAGCCGAGTAATTGGTCCATGGAAGCAAGATAGAGAATTTGAGGAACGTAGCAAACTATAAGCCAAATTAGACGGCGTTAGTTAGTTTATTTGATTATGCAATTTATTTATTTATTCACAGCAATTTATTTATTTCATTACAGTAATTTATTTATTTAATACCGTATTTATTTATTTAAAGTCCAGTATTATTATATTCTGCAATTGAGTGTTTATTTAGACTACGTGATTAGTCCAGATCGATGGGACTCGGGATTAGACTGGACTTGAGCGACGAACTAGTGATTCTTGGGATTGGTTTGAGTTTAGTAGGTAGTGTAGTGACAAATTAGGGACCCTAGGGCCGGGGTAAACCTAATTGCGGGATAGGGAATTAACTTGCTGAGATAATTAGTATCTCACCCCACCACCCCAACCCTTCCCAGGTAGCAAAAATGGATCCTAATATTAATGAAGAGTGGGAAGATGAAACCGATGAGGATAACCTACCACTGGAAGAGCTGGAGGAGGAGGATCTCGAGGAGGTAGAGCTGGAAGAGGAGGAGTTGGAGGAAGAGGATTTCGAAGAGGAGGAACTAGAAGAATAAGGGTCAGAGGAAGAACTTGAGGAAGAAGACCTAGAGGAGATAGAAGAACTTGAGGAGGAGGATCACGAAGACGCTGAACCACCCGTACCAGATAAGCTCGCAGATGGCGGTTGGGTGATTACTAACCAAGTAACCAAAGGCGGTTGGAGGTACGAGGAGCACGCGACCACTCTCTGAGAGTTCGATGAGTTCTTTTGGGTTTGGGTACCCCACCAGTACGAAATTGGATACATGAGGAAAATGGGTGAACCTCTGGAAGTCTATCAGGAACGCCATCAGAACCCATGGGGAGGATACGTGGATTACGTCCCGGATCAGTGGAGGGATGATCCCCCAGATGGAAGTGTCATAGATCCATAGGATAGGTAGTCTAGATTGGTCTTCGGAACCGTTTTTGAAATTGTACAATATCGGAGTATACTAGGTTGGTATATGCACATATATGTATACGCCTTGATGGACGTAAATTTTGGGAATGTATATTATTACGCTTTTGCGTGCCTACTCTGATTTTCAATTGAGGACCGCGACTAATTGTGGACCAAGGAATTACGAAAACAACAGGGTTGTGCACGCACGCCGGACTCGGGGCGTGACAGGTACGGCTCGTTCATTGGAGCTCGACAAGGAATGGCGAACTCTTGCCAACGCCTGGCACCGCAATGGCCGCCGTTCTCCGCCTATCTCTCTCTCTCTCTCTCTCCCCTCTTCGTCTGTCCTCCTTTAGGGCTTATGGTTTTCAACTTTTTTACCGAAAAAGGTATGAATTAAGAACGAAAAATCACCATAGAAACAACTGGTTTTTTTATGACTAGAAGTGGATGATTATCTTGTCTAGACCACGCTCATGATTTGGATTCTATACAACATGGTCTGATGCTTTTATGGCATATTCTGATAGATTCCTTTTCTTTCAGCATTGCGCTAGGTATCAAGAAACACGTTTGGGGTCATCTTGAGCTAATTATGATGTTATGATGACCTGGATTGAATTTAAATGGACTAACACTTATCAAATGCATCATATTAATTCCACTCAAGCTTGCAAAACATAATTCTATTGACCTAGATATTTGGAAAAGAGCTTGTATTTTTTTTAAAGAAGATGAACCATATTGATCTCTAGATTGATAAATAAATTGCGTTTTAACCTCAATCTCATCGGAGCTTAATATCATCCCACGAATTTCCCCACAACCTTAGAATTATCATTGCTAAGTTTCCCTATATCCCGACACAAATTTAAACAACGAAAAGAGGATATTCCGACAGAGAAGCGTTATTGCTAATGGGATATATGCATGAACTGTTTTAAGCTATTTTAGGGTTTATCCCTTCACAACACCTCATTCACTGCAAACGCCTTCCGTCCTAAATCCACGGCCAGAACGCCCCAGTCTTTGGCTTAAACGCCGCTCAACCATCTAATCATGAAGATTACCAACACAGCTCATTTGATTGAAGAAAAGAAAAGTCCTAATTTTAGAAAACGCCATGCAGTATAAAACTCCCATTCAAGGCCTTAGCCCCCCTTAATTTTTAGTTAGCAGAGAGAGATAATCCCTCTCTCTCTATCTTTCTGTCATCTTTCTTTACCTTTCTCCGACCGACCTCCGGTTTCCATCGAACGTCCCGACTAAGAGGAAAACCGGGGCGGCACGTGCGGAACGCGCACTCAGTTTGACCTGTAAGGAAGACCGCGAAAATGGTAGGTAAAGTAGTTGTATCAGGTATTTCGATCATCCTCGTGGTCGGCGTCGTCATCGGCGTCGTCGCAGGAGTCCACAAGTTTGGGTCTTCTGGTGACTCTGGCGAGACGTTGACGCCTCAGATGAAGGCGGTTTCCTCCATCTGCGCGCCGACCGATAACAAGGAGCTCTGCATGAAGAGCCTGAGCACATATGCCCCAAATGCCACCACTGACCCTAAGGAGCTCATCAAAGCCGCGGTGCTCGCCACCCTCGACCAGATGAAGGGCTCCTTCAACTTCTCCGATTCTCTGGCCGCCAACGCCACCGAACCCAGGGTCAAGATGTCGCTGGATGACTGCAAGGACCTGTATCAGTTTGCCATCGGCGAGCTCCAGGCCGCTTCTTCCTTCGTTGGCGACAGCGATCTCCACACCGTGAACGACCGTGTTGCCGAGATCCAGAACTGGCTCAACGCCGTCGTGTCTTACCAGCAGTCATGCCTGGATGGCGTCGATGACACGAAGCTCAAGGCCGACTTGCAAAACAACCTCCAGAACGCAACTGAGCTCACGAGCAATGCGCTCGCGATCGTCTCGGAGATATCCCAAGTCCTGGCCGCCTTCAACATCAAGCTAAACCTCCCTTCCAACTCTCGCAGGTTGCTGAGTATGGACCAGGGTGGGAATTATCCTTCGTGGTTCTCGGCCGCGGACAGGAAGCTGTTGGCGAAGGTGGACAACGGTAGGATCCGGCCGAACGCAGTAGTGGCCAAGGACGGGAGCGGTCAGTTCAGGACGATCGCGGCGGCACTGGCAGCGTATCCCAAGGGGCAACGAGGAAGGTACATCATCTACGTGAAGGCCGGGGTGTATACTGAGTACCTCACGGTGACCAAGGACCAAGTGAATGTGTTCATGTACGGAGATGGACCGAGGAAGACCATTGTGACCGGTCACAAGAACAAAGCTATTGAAGGCGTTTCCACATGGCAAAGCGCCACCTTTTGTGAGTTTTCTTTCCACGAAACACAAAAACAAATCAAATCAATCCTCCTTCCATATCAAATACAGGAGCATATGTTGATTGACAAAATTTTTATGAATTGAACATTTTAATGCAGCTGCCATTGGCAACGGATTCCTTTGCAAGTCCATGGGATTCCAGAACACCGCGGGCTACAAGGGAGAGCAGGCCGTGGCGCTGCGCGTCCAGTCCGACATGTCCGCCTTCTTCAACTGCCGCATAGACGGGTACCAAGACACCCTCTACGTCCAGACCCATCGCCAATTCTACCGCAACTGTGTTATCTCTGGCACCGTCGACTTCATCTTCGGCGACTCATCATGCGTCATCCAGAACTCCCTCATCATCGTCCGCAAGCCCGGCCCTGGCCAGTCCAACACCGTCACTGCCCAGGGCCGTGAGGTGCGGTTCGAGACCACGGGGCTCGTCATCCACAACTGCAGGATCGTCCCCGAGCAGAAGCTCTACCGCGAGCGGTTCGCCATCAAGACGTACCTCGGTCGCCCCTGGAAGCAGTATGCCCGGACCGTGTTCATGGAGTCGACCCTCGGCGACTTCATCCAGCCGGCTGGGTACCTCTCGTGGACTGGCGACAACACGTGCACCTACGCGGAGTACGGCAACCGTGGCCCCGGGGCCCGCACCAACGGCAGGGTGAAGTGGAAGGGCGTCGGGCTCATTAGCAAGAAAGCGGCTCAGGCTTACACCGCCGGTCCGTTCCTTCAGGGACACCTGTGGTTGAAGTACACCGGCATCCCATTCATGCTTGGGTTGAGGTTCTAGGGATGGATATTAACCGCTGAGGATGATTGAGGATGAGAGTGGGAAGTGATTGTACCGTTTGTACCTTCTGCTATTGAGGAATCATTTGAAGTTACGAAAAAGCCCGAATTATTAAAATCCTCGTCCTCGTCCTCTGCCTCTCTCTATCTGTCCTCCTCTAGGGTTTGTGGTTTTCAACACTTTTAATTTAAGAACGAAATCACCCCTAGAAAAAAAAAAAAACTTGACATCATTTTTTCTTTGGAATGACTAGATATGGATAATTATCTTGCCAAGAACACACTCTTGATTTGGATCTCATACGACATGGTCTGATGTTTTTGTCACACTTTCTAATAGATTCTTTTGCTATACCACAAGTTTTGGAACGAGTCAAATTGTTTCTCCAAAATTTCACAATATTTTGCATCCACTTGATTATGAAGCCTTCCACAGTGATTTTAATCATAATCATAAGCCAACCCGAGTTCATAATTTTATAGTATTTTCTTCGGCGTTTTTCTATTTATTATTTTGCTAGATTCTTTGGAACCGTGCTAAGTATAACTCGAACTTGTTATGATGTTATTATGACCCAAACTGAATCTAAATGGACTAACACTTATCAAAGATATGATGTTAACTCAATTTGAGCTTGCGGAAGAAAACGAACCCAATAGGCATCCGCATGCGATGAAAAAAATATGTTTTAATTGTAACTTCAGTCTCGTTGGATCTCCATGTCATCTCACAAATTTCCTCGTCAACTTAATTGCTAAATTTTCGTATTTTGAGCCAATAAATGAAAGTTGTCTAATCAAAGCAGATTTCCTATTTTGAATAGCTTTCTTAATTGAATGATTTCATAGTTGAAGGAGTTCCCCTAAAAAAATATTTTATATTATGGTTCCACTTTTTATCTATATATAAGAAGTGGATGTTCTATTCGAGGAGTGTCAAATAGGAGTGTTTATTTGTGAATTATACTATAAAGCAATAAAAAAAAGTTGAAGCGCCATTTTTTTCAAGCGCTTGACAAGGTCTTTTTTTCATGGGTTTGTTCGTGATATTATATCAAGAACTCAAGTATTTAAGCCAATTAAATATTGCTTAACATTTGTTTAAACCTTCATGAGATTGAGGAATTATTTCGTGAGGAATTGTAGGGCTAAACACTTGTGAGTTAATTGATGTAATTGGGGTTTGAAAAACACTAAGACTGTTTGAGTGACTCTAGTATGATTGTAATTTTCGTTGTGTGAATCCGCTGCTGCTCTCCTGATGAACGTAAGTCATTGCGATCGAACCATGTAAATTAGGTTTTCCAATTTATTTTATCATTTTTCGATTTTATTGTTCAATCGCTTTGCCTCCGCAACAAATGCAAACAGCGAAAATAGCTTATTCTGACAAAAGAACGTCATTGCAAACCGGATAAGAATAGACTGTTTTCTGCTATTTTAGGGTTTATCATCACAGCACCTCATCTAATGCAAACGTTTGTTATCCCGAATCCATGGCCAGAGCGCCCCAGATGTTGGCTTAGAAACCGCTCAGCCATCTAATCGTGAAGATTAACACAACAACTCCTAGAAAAGCAAAATCCTAATTATAGGAAACCCCATGCAGTTTAAAACTCCCATGCATGGCCCTAACCCCCTTAACGCGTAGATGATGAGAGAGAGATAAGCTCTCTCCCTTTGAATAATCCACTCTTCTCTGACCGGCCTCCGGTTTCCTGTAAGCATCCCGACTAAGGGACGCAGGGCGACACGCACTCAGCTTGGCCAGAGGGGAGACCCTGACTAATCTCCACAAAGAAGGGGGGAATAACAAACACCGTTAAAATGGTAGGTAAAGCAGTTGTATCGGGTATTTCGATCATCCTCGTTGTCGGTGTCGTCATCGGCGTCGTCGCAGGAGTCCACAAGTTTGGGTCCTCTGGTGACTCTGGCGAGACGTTGACGCCACAGATGAAGGCGGTTTCCTCCATCTGCGCGCCGACCGATCACAAGGAGCTCTGCATGAAGAGCCTGAGCACGTATGCCCCAAATGCCACCACTGACCCTAAGGAGCTCATCAAAGCCGCGGTGCTCGCCACCCTCGACCAGATGAAGGGCTCCTTCAACTTCTCCGATACTCTGGCTGCCAATGCCACCGAACCGAGGGTCAAGATGTCGCTGGATGACTGCAAGGACCTGTATCAGTTTGCCATCGATGAGCTCCAGGCCGCATCTTCCTTCGTTGGCGACAGCGATCTCCACACCGTGAACGACCGTGTTGCTGAGATCCAGAACTGGCTCAACGCCGTCGTGTCTTACCAGCAGTCGTGCCTGGACGGCGTCGACGACACGAAGCTCAAGGCTGACATGCAAAACAACCTCCAGAACGCGACTGAGCTCACGAGCAATGCGCTCGCGATCGCCTCGGAGATATCCCAAGTCCTTGCTGCCTTCAACATCAAGCTAAACCTCACTCCCAACTCCCGCAGGCTGCTGAGTATGGACCAGGGTGGGAACTATCCTTCGTGGTTCTCGGTCGCGGACAGGAAGCTGCTGGCGAAGGTGGACAACGGTGGGATCCGACCGAACGTAGTGGTGGCCAAGGACGGGAGCGGTCAGTTCAAGACAATCGCCGCGGCACTTGCGGCTTACCCTGAGGGGCACCGAGGAAGGTACGTGATCTACGTGAAGGCCGGGGTGTATGACGAGTACATCACGGTGACCAAAGACCAAGTGAATGTGTTCATGTACGGAGATGGACCGAGGAAGACCATGGTGACCGGCCACAAGAGCAATAGTGGAGGCTTTTCCACATGGCAAAGCGCTACCTTTTGTGAGTTTTCTTTCCATGACACACAACCAAATTAAATCAAGCCTCGTTCCATGTTGGAAACAGGAGCAATGATAGATGACAAAATTTTAATAAATTGACCAATAATGCAGCCGCCATCGGAAACGGATTCCTTTGCAAGTCCATGGGATTCCAGAACACGGCGGGCTACAAGGGTGGGCAGGCTGTGGCGCTTCGCGTCCAGTCCGACATGTCCGCCTTCTTCAACTGCCGCATGGACGGGTACCAAGACACCCTCTACGTCCAGGCCCACCGCCAGTTCTACCGCAACTGTGTCATCTCTGGCACCGTCGACTTCATCTTCGGCGACTCATCAACCGTCATCCAGAACTCCCTCATTATCGCCCGCAAGCCAGGCCCCGGCCAGGGCAACACCATCACCGCCCAGGGCCGTGATGAGCGGTTTGAGACCACAGGGCTCGTCATCCACAACTGCAGGATCGTCCCCGAGCAGAAGCTCTACCCTGAGCGGTTCGCCATCGAGACATACCTCGGCCGCCCCTGGAAGCAGTATGCCCGGACCGTGTTCATGGAGTCAACCCTCGGCGACTTCATCCAGCCCGCCGGGTACCTCTCGTGGCAAAAAGATGACACGTGCATCTATGAGGAGTACGGAAACAGGGGGCCCGGGGCCCGCACCGATGGCAGGGTGAAGTGGAAGGGTGTCCGGGTCATTAGCAAGAAGGAGGCTCAGGCTTACACCGCCGGCCCGTTCCTTCAGGGAAACCTGTGGTTAAAGTACACAGGCTTCCCATTCATGCTTGGGTTGAGGCACTAGAGACATTAGCCACAGAGTTTTGAGGATGAGTAAAGAGTGATTGTACCTTCGGCAATTGAGTAATTACTTAAAATCCGAGTCGTGGTTCGTTGCTTATATACATGTACATATCTCTTACTCGTCGATGATTCGCTTGAAACCCAAAAGGGGCTACGTTTGAGAGAGAGAGAGAGAGAGAGAGGAGAGAGAGAGAGAGAGAGAGAGAGAGTATAGCATTTATGTACTATAGAGGAAAAGATTAACAGTGCAATTTACCGAGATGTCTCTAGAATTAGATACCGCAGCCCCTTAGATATCACCAACAGGCAAGGGCAATACAAATCTTGCTCATTCAGATTTTTTAGGAGAATATCTAAGCACAACACTAAAGATAAAGATGACGTATTAGAAACAAAGGAAAAAAAGTACTTGAGGATCATTCGAGCACTGAGTCGTTTCAGGGGAAATTGAGTTGATGGTCAATGACCTTGTTGATCCATTTTTCTAGAATTTCCTAGATTTATTGAACGACAATTTGGAATATGCTCGATGAACTTCTGGGTAGTTAAGAGGATGTGATTGGAATATATCCAGCATGCAAGAAGCAATCAATCTCTGAACAAAGAGATAATTTGGTTACATGGTGGTGAGCAGACTTCCTCTGCATAAGTTGGTTAATATGTTTATAAACAGACCATGTCTCATTCATATTAAGGGGCGTGTGGGGGAGCACGAATTAATGTACCACATAACGTAGCTCCTCTACCAAAATCTCCTCCGACTTTAGTAATTTCATTTCGATCAATTAGTGAAATTATCCTTGTATCACAAGCCTGTCTATATTCCTCAAAGTATCCTACCCTTGTTCATTCCTACATCAATTAGAGGGACAATTGCCAAATAAGTCCTAAATTTTTTGCTACTTTGCCGATTCAGTCTTAAATTTTTTTTTTACGCCAAATAAGTTCTAAACCTTTTACAACTTAGCCAGTTAAGTCCTTCCGTTGGATTTTGGCCGGAAAATGCCTACGTGGCAATGACGTGATGCACCGGTGACGATGTGGTGATGACCGGACCCAATTTCTTTTTCTTTCTTTTTTCCTTGTTTTTCTAAAAAAAGACTTACTTGGCCAGCGAGCTCCGACGAAGCTCGCCGGCCACTCCAGAGGCCTGACCGGCCCTCGCCGACCGCGGGCGAGGGCGAGGGCGAGGGAGGCCGCTGCCGCCCTCGCACTGCAAATCTGCAGCTCCCTCACTGCAGATCTCAGTGAGGGAGCCCTCACTGCAAATCTAGGTGAGGGAAGCCCTCGCCGGCCACGGGCGAGGGCGGCGGCGGCCTCCTCTTCCCTCGCCCGCGGCCGACTAGGGCCGGGCCACCCTCTGGAGTGGCCGGCAAGCTCCGCTGGGCGTCGGAGCATGAGGAAGAAGATGAACAATGTCTGGGGAAAAAGGAAAAAGAAAAATGGGAGAAAGATTTAATTTTTATGCGAAAACGACGTCGTTTTTGCCACGTCGTCGCCGGCGACGGCCGGTCGAGCCACATAGTTGTCACGTAGGCATTTTCCGGCCAAAATCTGCCAGAAGGATTTAATCGGCAAAGTTGCAAAAGGTTTAAGACTCATTTGACATTTAAAAAAAAATTTAAGACTAAATCGGCCATTGTCCCATCAATTAGACTTCACACACATACACTTGCACACATTAAAATACAAACTATCATTGATATGAATGTCGTGCTTCCGCTCTATTTCTAAGTGTCAACCGGAAGATGAAAAGGTTTTACAAAAATCTATGATTGAAGATGGATGGCGGAATTAAGAATTCTTGTAATCGTTTTAAATCTCTTGAGAGTTTTAACCGCGCATCACTTTTACTTTTATAATCGATAATTTAGATCTTGAGTTTTTCACTTTTATATATCAATTAGCATCCTCGGCTTATAAGTTGACTTTTCTCCTTCCTAAACTACCCAAAAAGAAAAAATAAAAATAAAAGGACCCCATTCTCTCTTCTCCACCACCCTTCCCCTATCCCTCACCGTCCAACCGGCACCTCCTCAACCAGCTCTCTGCGTTCTGCGACCGTCGCTGACTCAAATTTGATTTACATCTTGGGCGACCCAAGGTGGACCAGATCAGGACCTGGCTGTTTTTGAAAGACCTGCGAGCTTTAGCTCGCCAGCTCCGCGTAAGCCCCGTGAGGCCGAGCTCGCAGCATATGCAAGCTTGACTTCCCAGGGGCATCAGCGATCTCCGTGAGAGAGAAGAGGGAAGGTGGGTCGTCGGGGCGAGGGGCTTAGCAGTGAGGGGCAGGAAAGGTGGCGTCGGGATGCAGCGCCAGCGGCGGAGAGGGGTTGAACCAGGAAGGAAGAGTCGGCTGTGTGTGTTTTAGTGAGTGAAGGCCGGAGGAAGAGAGCGGGAGGGAACAAAAATGGGGTAAGAATTTGGGGATAGATGTGTCTTCTTAGTTTGGATGAGATGCAATAGAAGGTTTTAGAAGTGGGAATAGTTATATATATAATGAACAATTGCCAAATAAGTCATAAACCTTTTATTACTTTGATGATTCAGTCCTAAACTTTTTTTTTTATGCCAAATAAGTCATAAATATTTTGCAACTTTACCGGTTAAGTCATTTCGGCGGATTTTGGCTGGAAAATGCCTACGTGGCGGTGACATGGCGCACCGAACCTCGCCGGTGATAACGTGGCAATGATGTGACGATGACCAGACCCCAATTTTTTTTTCTTTTTTTCCTTGTTTTTCTAAAAAAAAACTACTTGGCCGGCGAGCTCCAGCGGTTGGCAGAGCTGCCGGCTACTCTAGAGGCCGCCGCCCTCGCCTGTGGTTGGCGAAGGACGGGGACAAGGGCGGCGGCGGCCTCCCCTGCCCTCACCCTAGGTCGACGAGGGCCGGGCCGCCCTCTGGAGTGGCCAGCGAGCTCCGCCGGCCATTGTAGCTCGTCGGCCAAGTAGGTTTTTTTTAGAAAAAAAAGAAAAAAAATTGGGGTTCGGTCATCACCATGTCGTCACCACGTCATCACCGGCGAGGTCCGGCGGGCCATGCCATCGCCCTATAGGCATTTCCAGCCAAAATCCGCTGAAATGACTTAACCGGCAAAATTATGACTTATTTGGTATAAAAAAAAAAGGTTTATGATTGAATCGACAAAATAGCAAAATGTTTTGAATTTATTTGATAATTATATTATATATATGTATACACTTAGAAGTACCTTTTACAACTGTTCCAAATTTCTTAATGAGTCAAAGAGAAACTAACATAGGTCCTTCTTCTATAAAGTAGAATCCTTATGGTATAAAAAAGAATTGAAATATTAATTAAGGTTCTATTTGTTTCGTAACAAAAATATTTCAGTAAAAATATTAAACGAAGGCTAAGAGCATGTTATTAATCCCCAGGAAATTTTTATTATTATCAACCATATGAGGTTCATGTTAGCATAATGAATTTCTCACACATCCATCATTTGACACATGAATAAGTACGATCTCACGCACGCAAATCCCTCATTCAATGATAAGTATGTAAAAAGTTCTTTTAAATCAGATATAATGGCAATCCTAGTTACAAACACTATTTTCAAAACCGCACACGTCATTAATGCCGAAAATCTCACTTTTATATTCAACATATATATATATAACATCAATATCATTACAATTAATATTATCTGGGCCAAAACCAGGGCCCCCAAATTCTTACTAGATTTTCGGAACCATACAGAAATTACGACGACACAATCTAAAAGCGGAAAGAAGAGAGCAAGAACGGTGGCGAGATGCGGGGCGACGAAGCCAGAGTCCTTCTGGGCTTCCCTCCGAATTCTTGCCCCTCTCCTTCCCAGGTACTCCGATTCGGTTCTCCCTTCTTCTTCCCATCTCCCATCCTGCAAATTCTGCCGGAACTGGCTGATTCACCGTCGGGCTTGATCTGGGCCTCGGTCGTTTTTCTTGTTCTGATCCTTTCTTGATTCGCCGGAGCTCGTCTCGCTCTCGTCGCCAACCCGCAGTCTTTTCTTGTTGTTTGCTGCTTTGCCGGTTCCGCCCGTCTCTTCATCGAGTTGGTTCGGTTCGCAATTCTGGGTCTGCTCGTTGGTCCGTTTTGATTCGGTTTTTTCGATGTATTGGAGGGCGAGAGGCTCACGGGGTCGGGTGACTTGTGTGATCATCCGATGATGGGTCTGATGGAATAACCTGCTTCAATTCAGTAATACGAGACGTTGGACTATGTTGTGGCTCTTAATTATGATTTGCTTATGCATGACCTGCATTTTGGTGGGAACTATGGTGTGCGACTTTGATATCGGTATTTTGCGGTGGGTCAATTTTGTTGTAGGTTAAAGCGGCTTTCAAGAAGAAGGTGTGGGAGTCACACCCCGATCTCTTCCCAATTAATGAAAAGCCAACTGCAGAATCTAAGTTCAAGCTGGTAACTACTATGGCTCCTGAAATGTTGGAGATTTTACATATGTATTCTCTACTCTATTTCTTCTCTGTTCAATCTTCAGTTAGCTGCATTTTGGTAATATCTCTTGGAACTGAGTTACTTGAATTGGTATTCTTTGTTTGCTGCAGATTTCGGAAGCTTACAACTGTCTGCTGTCTGGTAATTCTGTCTAGTCTTTCAGGATTTGGAGCAAATCCATTGTATCTTGATCAGTTGTTGTTTGGAAGACAAGGGCTCTCTTGATAATTTGCGTGCGTCCATTTAGATTCTAAGAGCATGGCATAATTAGCTTGTAACAGACCCCTGCTAAAGGTTGCATTGTTGACTGATTTCTGAGTCAATCCTTGTATGACAAGGCTGTTCATGCTTGCTCTTTAGATAGACTTTACTGTCAACTTTTGTCATCGTGACTCACCTAAATAAATCGAGAGACAGAACTACTCTAATTGCGATAGTCTAATGAAGCCAACTAAACGGTGGCATTATTATATTTATATCATCTATTGATATCTGGGTTTGAGTTTGCAAAGCACGAGAACAATGCTAGTGCCTGTTGGTCTAGAATCATGTTCTAGAGTCTTTCCCCTGTTATGAATGTGTGACAGTGTTTCATGTTTGCATCGTAGGAGCGAAATGGGAATACACAGAGTCAGGTAACTTTGAAATCGCTGTGTCTGAGTGTGGGTGGTGGAGGGCGTTTGTGGTGACAGAATGATCTCCTTTTCCTACAGGTTCATACGTACGTGTTGTGAGAAGGGGAGTTCCATCAGCAACTGGTGCAAAAGGAAATCGTGCGCTCGTGGGGATACCGTTCCTATTCATCGTTCTGGGAACACTTGGACTAGGGGGATTTAACGCTTCCAGGTGTTTTTCAGCTTTGATAGTTTTTCAGTCACAAGCATGACTGATGATGTACTCACCCTTTCATTCTTCTGTGTGTCTAGGGCATACAACAGGGAAAAGGAGAGTTATCCATCTCATAATCCCTTTCTTCCCTGATTTGGGAGCCATAGCTGAAACTAAGTCAGACAAACAACAGGGAGAAGGAGAGTTATCCATCTCATAATCCCTTTCTTCCCTGATTTGGGAACCATAGCTGAAACTAAGTCAGACAAATTGTCTGGCATCATGGTCACGTAGTTGCATGTTCAACAGATAAGGCTCCACGGCAAAGAAGCATACTATTTTTCATGTACGTGTTTGTCAAAACTGTAAATGGACACACTGTCAAGATTATCAATCTCCAGAATGACCCACCTCATTCTTTTTAACAGTCATATACAATTTGTCTGCAGCCATTGGTCTTCCTTTCATTTCTGCCCTATTTTTGGGCAATTGGTCATCTTAGCTTGCCGATTAAATACTCCGCAAGATCCTTTTTCTTGATGTATAATTTTTTTTCTTTTTTTCATCCGCTCATGTAGCACCTTATATACAACTATCAATTTTCAGATTTTATAATCTGTTGATCCAAGATTTTACTACGCACTTGTCGTTGTGAATAAGCTACAAAAGACGCACCATATTTCCATGTACTCGTTTTATGGATACATAGCCATTGTCCAACGGTATCAATTAGGGGTGAGCAGTTATAAGTTCATTAGAGATTCTACTTTGAATCTATTCGTTGGAACATGTTTGTCATTTTTTAAAACTTGGATCCTATTGTGTACACCTTGAAACTTGGAACATACCGTGTCATAGGTTCTAGAGTCGATCCTAAAGTTTAACACATTTTATATGTGTTCTTAATTAAATAATTGAAGTGAATCATCACATCTAATGACCATCAGTTATAATTCACAGCACAATTTATATTTATGCATAAAATGATGTAAAACATCAACAAAGAAAAATTTTAGTCATGGATACTCATACCGGACATTATGGGATATTGTAGTATCGCGCAAGAATACAAATCAAGAAAAATGCAAAGTTCTAGGTTCCACGTATAAAAATCTAGAACCTACTCGTCAGAATAGATCCCTCAAGTTTTAAAAGTTAAAACCTACCTTACGTACTTGAACTTGAAACTGTATTGACTCTCATTAGTATGATTATTAAATTCTCGATCCCATCCCGAAATCATGCTCACCTCTAATACCAATGAAGCACATAAACTCTCGAGCTGAAGAAGTGTGTGCTCAGTTGGTCTAGACTATAAATCAGGAGAAACTCAGAGAAAAACTTCCACGTGCATCTCCAGTTAATAAAGAAAGAGTTTACTTACAAGATCTACACCCCTCAAAAACGAGAAAACAGGGCCAACTTAGGACTCGGGTGAACATCGAATCAAATTGATGAATAAGTCGGAGATCCCACTGTAAGTTTTAGTTTGGCCAGAAGCAAATGTGATAGAAATTGCGAGGCACCATCAATTAGTCAAATTGCCCCAGCTACCCATGTCATTCCCTTATCGTGTATTTCTTTTCTCGAGGGTCAATGCCACAAATGGACATGTCGCAGGGTTCGATTTAATACGATTAGTATTCCTTTCTAACCAGAAATGGGTACACGAGAAACCGACATAAATTTAAAGAGCAAGGACAAGCAGTAGTGTAGCCTTTTTATTTCTCATAATATTCTAAAGGAAACAGAAACGCACGGCCAAATCTTAACTAAATCCATCGGCATTACTAATTCAATACAAAATACAGCAAGCCTCTTCCCCAACAAATTCTGCAGTCAACGCGTTGCATCAATAGCAATCCACTCATCAATCAATCATCCAAACGCAAATACCAAACCTACATTGGACTAAGCATATTGTGAACTGCTAAGAAAAGTCATCAAAACGTCCCACTGCAAATTCTTCTGCAGTAACTCCATTTGGAACTAACTTTGTTGAAGCATTTTCTATTGGCCCATATACTTGTCACAAAAGTAAGATCTGCACTATCCGGTTGTTGGAAAGAAGCTTTAAATCATCCAGCACAAACGATTGTTCTGCAATCTCAAGTGATTTCCTCAAAGAAGTTCTTGGCCTTGACCATATTATGGTTTTCAACCATGCAAAAACCAACAAGAAAGTTTGTTTGCCATGCAAACTATAAGTAGAGTATATAACTAGTTTCTATAATATAGCTTCTTTAGCACCAAAGCCTTAATATTGATGCATTTACAACTTTCATTATCACAATCAAACTTCAACTGTAGTATCCACGTCACTTTTAGTCTCTGCAAGAGTAATTGTAATCGGTTGCCATCCTATTTGGGGATGAATAATCCATTTCTTGAATGTAATTATCATGTTCAATAGCTGGATTACGTTGCCCAAAGGAAGATCTTTTAAGCAAGCTCTCTTGATAATTAAAGCTGCCTCGTACCTGTCAACAACATTTATTTGAAATAGAAAGAACAGAGCAGTCGTATGCATAAGATGAAGGAGCAAACCAGTGAAATAATGATAAATGAATATAAACTAGAATTAAGAAGAACAGAATGTTGACCTGCATCTAGAAGCAAACAAGGCTGATCTTCCAGCTGCAGATGACAGGAAACTTTCTATGCAATCCCATATTTCTTTCAAGTATTCATTAGGATGTCCACCAATAAGGTTGACACAGTTCCATAATTTCTCATTTCTACCCACGTATAACTGCAGCATTCCTAAATTTTGCTTTACAATCATACGTTGCTCAAGTGCACTAGCCAAGGCCTTTTTCACATCTATATTCTGAAACTTAGAATCCCCACAACGTACACAATCCGTGATGTTTGCTTCAGTAGGAATAATTTTTTCTTCTTTCAAAGTGTTCAATGCCAATATTATGACACCAATAAGGCCTTGCACATAATCGGAAGGCGGTGTGTATCCCTGACTTCGCCATACACCATTGCCAGAATCAGCATTAACAATCTGAGAAGATGAAGATGAAAATTTAGAAGCACTGGTGTATCTGCTATCAGGTTGAAATTGTTGACCCATGAACGCATGGCTTCTGTTCAATGTATTATAGCTCACTGAGTTAGTCGATTCATCAAAGCTAGTATTGTTCTCATATCTGTCCATTTGACTGCAGTATTGTGCATAGCTTGGGGATTCAGATAGCCTCAGATTGCCAATATTGGGCAAACTTGTGGCTGGAACAGAAGGAGCTAGCAAAGTGTCATGCCTAAGAGAAGCCGGACAAAAATCGCCATTAGGAATAGACCTCCTTGGGTTACCATGCCCCATATTGGGTTGCATTGGAGTGTTGTTTGGAGTAACTGGTTGAGGATAGAGATTTTGTGGACAGCTGATAGTCACACAGGAATCACGTCTGCTAGGAGAACTGTTTGGTTCAGACCTACTGGCAGAGACAATAGACTCACCAGCAGTAAAAAATTCATGGGGCGCTTTCTTAAACTGCTTTTCTTGTGCAAATTCCCACTTGTTATGATTAGTACTTTTTGTATCACCATGCATGAAACCTGGAAAACTAGCCGTTCTGGTCATGCTTGACGGCGTAGGAGATCTCCAAGCCTGTTTTCCGTTAGCACTATGTGTGTTATCGCTTAACCTCCCAATAGTAGAAGTTTGGTACCTTACTGGAGACATCGACATACTATCAGAAGTCAAGAATTGACTTGTTTGGGTTGGTTCGCAAGTTGGGTTCTGCAACATCCCAGTGACGAAGGGATAGTTACCATTGACAAGCTGCAATGATTCACCACTTGCCAGAGGGGATTCTCCAGCAGCAAGGTTCGTCCACAACCATACGCTCTTCGCAGCAGCTACAAGTGGAGCAGATGCTTTTTCTGGTTGTGCCAATAGTATATTATATCTTCTCATACGCAACTGATGAAGGGCGTTAGAAAAGTCCCTATCGCCGGAAATCAGCAGATAATTTGCTGGAGCTGGATTATCCACAGCCCAAAACAGCATATCAACCAAAATCTTCTTGTCGCTGGCATCCTTCACACCTGTTTGATCATATGAACCATCTACATCAAAATGCCAACCCTTTAAAACCTTCCTTCACGCTAACGGGAGGAAATGGCAAAAGTAGGAAACTGACCATGAAACAATATACATGGCCCTACGCATAGCAGATTTATTAAGCAGAAAGACAAGAACTCTTTAGTTGTAGAACGAAATGAAAAACCCAAAGCAATATCCGGAGATCGCATCATTCGAACAAGTCCACGCCTTTGTCAAACAAATGGCAATATCCTTTATGTCCTCCAAATTCGTCACGTCAAACAATTTTAATCCAAGTAATTTCGATTGTAATGCCTGAGTCCATCAAATCTTCTAGATGCCTTAACTTATCCGCAAAAAGACAATTTTTTTCTTTTTAAAGTATGACGAATGCGCCGACTAAAACATTTGAGCGTAATCGTCAAGAGTCAAATTTGGTTTAGTTTCATCTGCAGAACATACGAGAGAAACCAACTGAGCATTTCATCGGCTCGGTCACCCAAAGAGACGACACTGTACCATCAGCTTCTCATGCATGACCCAAAGAAGAGAAAGGAAAACTTGATAAGAAACCTCGAAGAACCGTAATATACCAGGCTAGGGTTTTGCCAACATTATATCATGCACTCGGCAATCACTACAACAACAGTCTCGCTCGACAAAGAACCATGAGGAAACATCGATTGACATGATAAGGGATCAGTCAATTACCCGCCGGGACGTGATTCAACGCGATGCCGGTGCTGGAGAGGGCGTTCTGGATCGAACTAGGGATCCGGTTGGTGTCGCCGTAGGCGGAGATCGAGACGGGGCCGCAATAGTTTATCTTCACCAGAGCTGAACTTATGTTCTGCGCGATCGCGTGAGGGTCGCACCCCTTGGGGACTTGGCAGTTCTCTATGTCCCACCACACCGACGTCTTCGCGCTCACGTACTGCGCCTCCGCCCTCCCCGAAGACGCCGACACCGCCTCCGATGCCGCGGCGATTGCGGTGGCGGCGATCAGCCCGGTTACATTTCCGACCATGGCTATCCGGGGGGGAAGGGAGGTGTGGCTGCTGTACAGTCGCTTGCTTCACGGGCGGAGTCTCTGCGTCTCGCGTGGAATCGCGTGCATACATAGAGGAGGAAGACGACAGGACGACCGATTTACCAAGTTGACCCTGGTCGTCGTGTGGAAAGCGTCCGTAGACCATCAATTTACTATGTTGCCCCTGAGATGCGTTTTTAGAGCACCGAAATCAGAAGCGAGTAAAAGTCGGGTTTGCCCCTGCATATAATGAATAATTTATAAAATATCTTCTTTGGAATGATTATTTATATATTCTTTAGAAAAATTGTTACATGAAAAATATTTTCTTTTGTTGATAGGAATTTAAATCTTAATATTTACAACGAGACCTAAAATATTTTTGCTTTAATTTGTTGGTTATGCTTTGTTAAAGATGTTTTCTCGGCCTTTAATTTTTTCCAGAAACAATGCGCATAGTTTAATAAGATTTTTAACTTGTCTCGAATTGCAAGTTTTAGGAGAAATTTGGCATATTACATAGCTTGAAAATATTGTAGACACATTTCAAGTGCTTTTGGTAAATTATGCAAAAATCTAAACACTAGAAGTCATTCGTAAAATTGAGTCCATTTCTCTTAAACTTGGGAACCTATTTTCCTACAAATAACTCTAAATTTTTCATAACATATTATACCCAATATTGTTAAGTACTGTAACAGCCCACAATCTTTGACTTTCCTCCCCCATTTCTTCTTCCTTCTCTCTCCTCTTTCCCCTCCGCTCTGCCGACCTACCCCTCTATTTCTCACTCTCTCTCTCTCTCTTCTCCCCTCTTTTCCGCCGAGCATCCCCTGCTTCTTTGACTTTTGACCCCCTCTTTAATTTTTTTTCTTCTGCCGCACGCATTCCCCTTGCAGTCTGCACCCCGTCCCATCTCTCTCTCTCTCTCTCTCCCTTCCCCTTCGGTCTTCTTCTTCATGGTTCTTCTTCATCCGCGGAGGACGCCTTCTCCTCCTTTGCTGTTGTTCCTCGGTGGCTTCTGTTTTCGACCGGCGTTCTGCGCGTCGCCGCCACCCCTGCCGCCTGAGTTTCGCCCGATGCTGCCTCGCCCCGCCGTTCGTTGTTTCTCGTCCTCCCTCGTCCACCCCTCTCCACTGTCCAGCCGTCCCCAGCGCCACCCACGGGCCGTTTGGCCACTCAGCGCCGTTTCGAGCCCCCCGACCAGCGACAAGGCCGCCGTCACCGTTCAACCGTCGTCTCCGGCCCCGATCAGTCAAGTGCAGGCTTGAGTCGGGTATGGGACCCCTCGCCGGAGCATCCCCCGCCCCTGCCAGCTCTCCCGAGCGCTTGGCCACGCCAGCACCGCCAAGAATCACCACCGTCGCCCTCGCCGGAGTCTCGCCGGAGAGTCGTCGGAGACTCGCCGGAATTCTCGCCGGCGCCGGCGCGGAGGCTCTGAGCGCGGGCCTACCATCTGATGCTTGAGCCCAAACCTGGTGGGCCTTAGTCAGCCCAACTGGCCCAAGAAGAAAAGAAAAAAGAAAAGAAGAAAAGAAAAAGGAAAAGAAAAAAAAAAGGGAAAAGAGGAAAATGAAAGAAAAAGGAAAAAGGAGAAGAAAAAAAAAGAAATAAAAGAAAAGGGAAGGAAATAAAAGAAAAAGGAAAGAAAGTAAGGAAAATTCGTGGACAGTCATCAATCGCTTGAAGACGCAAATTGATGTGAGTAGAACTTCTAAACCTTAATTAGAGATGTTTATTGCTTTAGTAGATTTATTAGGGCAATTGTATCGTTTTATGGCGTAATTGGATTGGTTATCGGAAAAATTGGACGCGATTGTAACATCAGGTTTTAGAGGAATAGTGTGAGGTTAGTACAGACGGTTTCATGCACTCTCGTTGGCTGTCTATTTTATTTATTTAATTTTCTTATTAATTTAATTTAATTTTAGTATTTAATTATTTAATTTTTCGAATTATTTAATTGTGCAATTAATTGGTTGCCTAGGTCACTTGATTAGTCTTAATCGTTGGGATTTGGGCTTGGCTAAATTTGAGTGGTGGATTAGATGATCTAAGAGTGAGGTTGAGATCGGTTAATTATGGTCGGGTATCGAAGCCAAGGAAGCATGATGCGATGGAGCGAGTACGAGGCCAATTGGGCCCGAAATGGATCGATTGTAAGGCTATTGGATCCGAGATATAAATTGGACGTCAAAGGAAGTCCAATTGGAGACTGGTGGGTTGACCATTAGTGGAGATTGTATTGTGGTGTAGAGATAAGATGAGGAGGCTAGTTAGGGTTTTAGGCCGGTCGTTGACGGCCTTGAATTATTGATTGCGCAATTTATTTAAATATTGATTTATTGTGAAATTTATTTAATTATTAACCGATTGCGTAATTTATTTAATTATTGAAATTACTTGTGTAATTTATTTAATCAATGCAATATATATTGATTGGTGAGATGATTAGGCTTAGTGCTAAGTAGTGACTGGGGTCTAGTAGACTCGTGGATAAGCTGAACAAGGAAAAGAGAGACTATAGGAGAGCAAGTACAACAGGATAGAGAGTGAGGTTGGATTATGTCCAGGGTGACCGAGGAGATGTGAGATGCGATTAGGGGCCCTAGGGCAATTGACAGACCTAATTTTGGGTTAGAGGGTTGGCTCATTGAGATTATATCTCAACCCGTCATGGTAACCATTTTTCAAGTTTATGATTGGAGATTGAAGTTTTAGAGGCGAGTTTTGTGGGAGTTGACAGGGCGAAGATTCGCGCTTTCTGTTGGAGACTTGAAGGCCAGCGACCTGCCTGAGACGTCGCTATTCTTTGGCCGAAGAGAAGAGGATCGAGAATCGTCGCGCGTTCGAAGATCGGGGCGTGACAAGTACAACAATAATTGTAATTTTTATCAATTAACATGTTCGAACTTTTTGGTGACATTTCGATTGTACCTCAATGTATGGCTTAAGCCTGTGAAAAGCACAAGAGGGTATTATATGACCAGGTGTTTTAATAAAACAATCCCAAGATTTCCAACATATTCGAAATTTTTGCTATTGTAATAAAATTTACTAATTACCGATCTTGATAAAGAGGTTGATAGCAGTTTTACTAAGCCGCACTGCCCATCAATCACAATGGCGACGTACCCCAAGATATTTGGGCCAGAGCATGAGGTAGTAATACTTTTATGCTATTGGATTCTCACCATTTAAGGTGCCACAATTTACTCTTTATTTAATAGCACAACTCTTCCTCTTTCAAAACCCTATTTATGGGGAGACTAATTATTTTTCTTCTTGCTTGGGTGATCTAATTGTGATTTGCCCAATCTAAAGCAAAATTATAAGTTCAAATTCTTTTGCCAAATCACGATATGTTCAGGTAACGTCCTATTCAACATGCTCATGAAAAAGGTGACGTGTGACTCAAGTCATCATTTCCAACCTCGGAATTATTGATGACCTAAGTAATTGTTTCATAATTCTGCACTTGGCTGTTATCTTTTGGTCACTAGATAATGATTTCTGAAAAATTGGTAGTTGTAATAATACGTGAAGAAGAGAAAGAAATTGCAAGGTCGGAATTATTCTCTTAAGGATTTAGATTATTATTTAGTTAGGGTGCATGTGCTGTGAGTAACTATTTAATATGTGTGAGTTATGATAAATGAGGGAGAGTTGTGCGTAGCTTAAATTTTACGATGCAGGATTAATATTTTGCCAAAAAAAAAAAGAGTATAAGTTATTAGAATTTTAAATTATATATATTTTTATAAAATTATTAGTTGACATGATGGGTAATTTGAGAAATTCTCTGAAGTCAAGGCAAAAACTCTGCTTCTCCTTGTTCTCCTTATTCTTGCCAGTGTTTTGCGAGTCCGGATGGCTTCGCTGGGCCACTGCCGAGGAATTGTGCGTGCCGTCGCGCCACGACTAAAGGAGACGCTCGACTTCCCGGCACATTGTCAGGGCGTCACCTGGAAAAGGGCAGGTACCGGTTTACTATCCGACCCTAGAATTGGAAGTTTATGTTTGTTACCGCGATCATGTTTGGTCCTAGGTAGGTTGCTTTTTTGGGTCGAAAACATGTTGAAAGATGTCGGTAAAAGGGAGAAGCAAGCAAGAATTAATCCAGACCCAAACCTAGACGTAGAATACAGTAGGAATTAACTCAAGCGTTTGCTAAACTCTATCTCTTCTCGAGGCTGGCCGTAAATTTGACACAATCTTTTTTCACGTGCCACTCCCTTTTACAAAAGAACAACTTGGATTATTTCTTAATGTTAGCTTGGGAAGGTATTTTACCATTTCCCTTCTACTTGTTTTGCCTCTTATTCTTTCATTGTGTTGCTAACTAAACATTTTCTCCTAATAAGCAGCATTTTTTCTTCTTGAACACACATGGTCATGAGTTCATTAATTAACAATTTATCCTTATGTTCAAGTCCGAGCCGCCGATAGAGTGAGAGCGATATCATTTCTCAACACTTCTTGATCCTAAAATCTGAACTTGAATCGCCAAGCCCAGAGCCGAGCGACATACAATTAACCTTTGGGGATAGATCATATTTGTCCCCTTCAATCGACCATCTGAGTATGTTCGGAACCGAGACCTTTTTCTTGAGTGCATTCCAATTGGTCGGTATAGTCGTGTCTCCATACATCGCTTGAGTGTGATGATGAAACATGGTGGTACTTGTCTCGAGACCTTGGCCTTCGTGGAAATCAAATGATTCAACCACAATAATTCACTTCTCACTTCAAAACTCATGCATAAAGCTTAGAACTACAAGTACATGAGAAGAAAAACCATGTCCAGCAAAAGAAAAGGATAAATTTGCCTTTTCCACTCGGTATTCCAAATTGTATAAAGATACTTTGTGGCCAAAAGAGCTCGAAAACGCTACTTCCAAGGGGGTTCCATTTTACATCCACCTTTCAAATTTCCAACCACTCATTTAACGAAAATGGTGATGTAAAACATCACAAAAGGCGTGATATTAGCCTCCGACACGGCTTGACGTGGTTTGTCATGTGAATGTAGCTAGCTTGTCCATCAAAGGAAAAAGGAAAAAAAGAGTACGCTTTGATAATATAATG
This sequence comes from Melaleuca alternifolia, assembly GCA_019926035.1. NCBI lineage: Eukaryota > Viridiplantae > Streptophyta > Magnoliopsida > Myrtales > Myrtaceae > Melaleuca > Melaleuca alternifolia. The sequence continues at coordinate 224,230 of JAGKPW010000011.1, read as the reverse complement.
AGCAATTGAAGGCACTGATAATGAACGTCTCTGGAAATTCGATGGTTTGATTGATCATCATTCTAGGGAACTACATGATCTTTCTAGGTGGGAAGTCTAAAATGAAGCAGTCTCTACACTCCTCCTATCTGTTTTGGAAGTTCAATTTTGCAATGGCACAAGCGAATACAGACGTGAAAATCAGCGGAAAGGCCAAAAGCACGATGGCTACGATATAGAGTTGATCGTAGTGATATCCGAAATAACTTTCTAGGAAGGCGCTGATCGTCATTTGTTGTCCATGAACTGTGATCTCTTTATGGATGTCTCCGTATTGCGAACTAAGCAGACCTCTCAATGACCACGCGTTCGGGCATATCCAGTAACACCAACGCCACCACCCCGGAATTTCCTGCCAAAAGGGATGGAAAAAGGACAGATGTGTTAAGTGACAGCAAATGTTCAAGATTTAGCGTTGACATATATGCTTCCGTCTTTTACTGATGACATGTCAGAAGTTGAGTTAAGAGACTTACGGGTCCGGGAATGAGGAACCCAGAAAATAGACTGAACAAGGTGTACGAAAAACTCGCAAACAATGCAGCCACTTGGTACGTTGGTGTCAGTGAAACCAGCATCATTCCGAAGTAGTTGAAATAGAGCAGTGTACAAAACATGGTGTAGAAGTACCAGAACACTTTATAGAATGACACGTAGAAACCTATGGAAGGAAAAGTGATCAGCACGAACAGAACCGCTTGCAGGAATATGTATGGAATTTCGATGACCACCTGCAACATACTTGAAGGGAATAATATATTTGTTAAGATGCGGAAAAATGAGAAATATATCCGAAATTAGTCGAGAAAATACATAGCCAAGGAACATGAATCAATGACCTGAGCAAATGAATAGGACCATGACGAGTACATTCCAGCGAATCTTTCCCTGTAGACAACGATGCGTTCTGTAGCAACAAATGGCAGAACTGAAGTGGAGTTACCTATCCCCGTGAATTGCACAAAGATAAACATCGATCCAAGTATGTTGAGAAGATCCTGCTCGTCATTTCTTCAAAACAACGAATCATGTTTCAGGATCTTAGATGGAGAGTACAAGCTCCTAATCCTGATGACAAGCTACAAAAGATTTTTCTTGGACTAACTAGGTTTATGAACAACTTCTTACATTTCCTTTCCTTTCTGCCAAAGGAGAGCGGCACACAACACGGAAGATGCTGTAATGAAAAGCAGGCGCACCAGGTTGTACATAGGGCTTCTCCAGTAGGTTAAATGTTGTTTCCACAAGCACGTTTTGAACTGCTCCCACCTATTTTGCGGAAAGCGTCCAGAGAAACATATTTCTTTTGTGCCAGCTGCAGGAAAACTTAGCTCTCTAACTAATTCTTGGTTCGCCCTACAGAGATCAACAAAATGCATCAGTGAACATCAATTTTTCCCCATAGTAAGCACAAGAAGTATCATTTATGAAGACGTGTTGTCATTTTCTGGTCAGCACTACAAGTTAGCATCACATGAGAGACAGAAGCACTGGATTTTGCAAATTGTATGCTCAAGGGGCACTTAATGTGTTTTTCATATGTGCTTTGAACATTAGTCTACTGCAAACTTACCTGCACTGATCAGACTCCACATATATGGTGCCATAGTCTATACCAAGTTGAGATTCTACTGAAGGACTAGTGATCTCCAGCATCCACGTTGCAGGGTTGTAATTATCCTTGATTTTTGGCACTCCTGGAATACTCTGGGTGAGGGAAATGTAGGGATTAGTTAGTCAAGCTTTTTAATCCAATTTAAGTTTTTTCCATCTCCGATGCAGAGTACATGATAAGAGTCGATAGTTTTGCCTACTTCATATAATTTCCATTTTCTTCCTTTAGGTTATATCAGCATTGTTTGCAGATTATAATAGAAGCGATTCATGCTTAACGACGTGCAAATTATGAAAAAGAAGTATAAATTGAAGAGCTCGCCCCTGAGGTGTAAACACTTACCTCAAAATATTTAATAAGCTTATTTGAGTGCACGCCAAGCTCTCCAGAGTATATCATTTGACCTCCTCTTTTCATCAGGATCAGCTGCATAGTTTATGAAATGCAACATGCTTCAGTCATGTTCTTCTCAGTTATTGATGCACTTAAAGAAAATATGAGGAGTGAATTGCGCATCGTGTGAGAATCGATATGTGAATGCGATGTGCACCAAAACTCTATTTTCTAAGCATAATTACAGCAAGTAGATAAGACTATTTATAGGAATTTATGCATTAACAATAACCTCGTCAAAAGCCTCAAATATGTCGATGCTTGGCTGGTGAATTGTACACACGATTGTCCTCCCTGTGCTAACAATATTCTTCACGACTCGCATTACAATGGCGGCTGCTCTGGCATCAAGACCAGAAGTAGGTTCGTCCATGAATATTATTGAGGGGTTGGAAACAAGCTCCACTGCTATAGTCAGCCGTTTGCGCTGCTCAGTTGATATACCGGTTACACCAGGAACACCAACTATAGCGCCTTTTATATCATCTAGCTCAATCATTTCAAGTACTGCAGCCACAAATTCCTGATTGACAACATATAATTCAGTTGCAATGCAGAATTAGCTACTAATTTGCACAGAATCTCATCACTCAATGTGTTACTTGAGAGACCAAATTTAGTTTTTGTCTGCTTGCCGGTTTGATCAACGTGAGAATGTCTACTGTACAAGTTCTTCGTGCTTCCTAGACATCAACAGCTAATTATAAATGCATACAAATGATATGCCAAAATCTGTCCATTTGAGCACAAGATTTTAGCCATTGATTGTCACATATCTGGACAAGACTGTCAACAATTTATCCAAAAATTAGTGAAAGAAATTGAAATTCGGGTCTTAAAATGCGATGTACAAAAACTTCTGGTTGTGTCCACTTATTGAAAGCTCTGATGGTCAATCTGTTTGATCTACGTTTCAGTCCTGCTCAGATATCAAGGAATAGGGTATGTAAATGGTCGCCATAGTCTACCCAGATAAAGAAATCTTACGGCTCTTGTATTTTTGTCAATGTGGGCCGGCAACCTTAACCAGGCTGAGTATGCCACCGATTCCTCAATTGTAACTTGTGGAGAATGTATGTCGGTTTGCTCACAGTAGGAAGATATTCTGGCATAGGTGGCTTGAACTTTAGGATACCCTCCAACTTTTATATCTCCTTCAATAAAACCGCCAGTTTTCCTTCCTGAAAGAACATCCATCAATGTTGTTTTCCCTGCTCCACTAATGCCCATCAAGGCTGTTAGGACTCCAGGTCGGAATGCTCCAGTAATATCTCGAAGAAGTTGTAGTCTTCTCTCTCGGAAACCTTGCTCTTTCAGTTTCTGGGAAATATTGGAGGTTTCATTATGCCAATAATTAATTCATATGATATGCACAACAGTACTTGTTTTCAGCAAATGAAATGCCTTACCTTGGGTGTTTCGACGAAGTACCGAATGTTTTCGAATGTTAGAGTTGTGGGTTCAAATGGTAAAACCATCCCTATCCAATTTCAAAAATTGCAATTGTCACTGGTACCGAAGGCAATATAATCTTATTTAAACTGTTCACTAATACCCATGAATGTATCATGTCAATTATTCATTTACGGTTTTGCAAATTTTAAATGGATGATAATTAACTGCTTATTAATCTTCTTACCTCTGACTTTTGTTTCTGTGTTATCTTTGTTAGCCGCCCGTGCTCCTAGAGTAGGACGGTTAATGTCTCTATCTTTATCCAGCTCGGAGAGCTTCTTACTAGAGATAACAGGTCGAGATCTACTCGGAGCTGTGATCAGCCAATAAAAATACACGTTACTTAGTGAAAAAAGTCAACACTGAGAATATTCTTGGCTCGCATTTTCATTACCTTTAGAAAAGCTCAGAGCACAGGTGAACCCAACGTTGAAAACAAACCAAAATCCAATCAAAGCCACAAGTGATATCCAATAAAAGCAGTCACTATAATCTAGACCACGCTCTTTGAGCACTTGCTGCCCCAGAGTGTCATTTAGATATGAAACCTGAGAAGAATTAATCCTGTCAAATGCTAAACACAACCATTTTCATGTTAAATCCACTCTTGTTAGACGAGTTTGTTCTTCTAGATCTCACCTTTTTCCATCTTGGAGCAAGAAACTCATTAAGTGAAGCACCTATTTCTGCATATGACAATGGAGAGAACCAGAAGCCCCACTTTAACCAGCCGGGTAGAGAAGCTGCAAAAACACGAGGTTTCTAACTTCCTGTCGCTTTACTAAAGTCCCCACCAAAAGAATCAGTAAATCTGAACTTACGTTTTGGGATAACGAAGCCACCGAATAAAAACATAACTAGTAAAGAGAATAGACCACAAATTGCTGCAACAGGTGGATTTCGAACCACGGAAGCTATGAACCGGAACATTGATATTGATACTTGATGCACCAGGAAGAGCAGGAAGACTTGATAGAAGAACCTGACAGTCATCCAACAAGTTGGAAGTGAGAATGGCTGAACTTCATATCATCTCTCTGATATAGTAAATGTTAGGAACTACCTTTGTGGTTCAGGACTATAACCAACTCCATAATAGGTAATAGCCGTCCACAGAAACGCATCAAGCAAAGAGAATGGGATTTTCAGAACAGCCGCTGGAATGGTATAAGCCCATGCAGGGTAGAAGAAAAAATCCCGTTGCTTGTAAAAGACTCTAAGTCTTGAAACAGTCATTGCCAGCTCCTGAATGCCAATTACCATGAGTCGGATGAGAGCATAGAATAGGGAACCCATGAAAAAATCCACATGCACCAAATCGAGTTTCATTCTTGTCCGCAAGAAGACGGTCACTGTTATAACCGCAACTACCACAATCTGCAAAGAGAAACCACCAACTCGATGAATTTTGCGTCCATTTCTCGTTAACCATCTGGTATGACTGCATATATTGAGTCCCAATATGCAAACCTGTGTTGATTTGAAGATATGAACAAACCAGTTGCGCTTCATGAGGAGCCACTCTCTTGAAAGACACGCTTGGAACAACTCCCACTTTTTTGACGAGAAAATATCGAAAGATAAGGCACTTCTGTGAAGCTCGGATTTCTCAAAAGGCCTGGCAAGTTCCTCGTCTAGTTTCTTTGCCAACGGAAGCTCTTTAAACATCCTCGCAAACATGCTTGGAGATATGAAATTATAAGTCCGGTCTTTGTGATACCAGTATTGTGCCTGATCTTTTTCGGAAACTACCTGCCAAGAATACCCAAAAAATAGAATATGTTAGTGCTAATCTCGTACAGTTTATACATTCCTCTAGCGATAGTGCATACTTCTTGGAGAAAGTCAGCGATGCCTTTTCTCGTCGGGCACTTGAAGCCACAGTGTTCAAAGAACTTGAGAACATCTGTTCGAGGACCATGGTACACTAAATGTCCCTCTGCCATTAGAATTATGTCATCAAAGAGATCAAAAGTCTCGGGTGCTGGCTGAAGAAGCGACACCAAAATTGTGGACTCTGTTATGTGCGCCATTTGCTGCAAGCATGTAATGATCTGAAAAGTAGTGGAGGTGTCCAAGCCTGTTGATATCTCATCCATAAATAGAACTCTCGCTGGACCAATTATCATTTCCCCTGGAAGAGAGAACACCGTGAAATCTGTAAGAAGCCTCATGCACAATGAGACGTAGAAACTGCTCCTATAAGTTTCTCCTCATTTGCTGTGTATTCACGTAAAACTAACCGGTCGTCAGCCTTCTCTTTTGACCACCAGAAATTCCTCTGTTCATCGCATCCCCTACGATTGTTTCTGCGCAGATATCGAGTCCAAGAACCTGAGAAGGCAAAAAATGGTAAACAAGTGCAAGATTATGTGTGAAAAAGAAACTTGGTAAAAAAAAATTTCCGATGGATACATTACCTTTAATATGTAGTCTGTTTGCAGTGTTCTCTTCAGCCCTCCTACTGATATTGCCTGTTCATATTGCATAAAGTCTTCAGAAACCTGTATTTCTATAACTGGAAAATCGAAAAACCAATAAAAGATGAATCCAACTTTGTGCAAACGTTGACCTTCATGTATGTGTCTATGCTTGGCTCTGGATTAATTCCTGCTTGCTTCTCCCTTATACTGACTTCTTTCAATATGTCTTCAGCCAAAAGCAACATAAATACGATCAGAAATGATCACCGGAGCAAACAATAACTTCCAGGTTGGAGAATAAACTGTTACCTGCCCTTTTTCCGATGCCCAGACAACGCGCAGAGAAGTCGAGCGTCTCCCTCACAGTCATCTCGGAAATATGCAAATCATATTGGCTTATATAGGCTGAAGTCTTCTGAGGAACAAATTCATTCAGCTTGTAACCATTGTAGAAAATCTCCCCCTTGACCTTTATCATACATCATTTGTCAATTCCGCTGATCTTACATTTATGCGCAATCATTTGCGTTCCAAATATGTTGTAAGCATAGTAGGTATTCTTGTCAGCATGGAACATCTAACACTAAATTGAATACAGAAAAGGTAATACCTTGAGCAATTTCTCTGATTTGCCTGCTAATGCTTGTAATAAGGTGGTCTTTCCACATCCTGGCGGACCTAGCATCAGTGTCATCCTGCAACAATTTCAAGCGGTAAAGATTAGCCACATCATGGATATCAACTCTTGAATCTAAGCCAGTGTATATTTTAATCTTTACTAACCTCGCAGGCTTAAGGACGCCGCTAATGTTCTTGAGAATTCTTATCTTGTTCCCCTGATGCTTGCAGCCAACCTTATTTCTTGGAGCCTGCTTCACAGGGAAAAAAAAAGGGTCACGGTTCTTGTGCTTCTTTCCTATGAAGTTTAACAGAATGGACTGCAATAGCTTGTAGAGATATAGAACCAGTTGCATGAGCAAATAACATTGATATCAAATACACCAATTAAAGTAACAAACATCAAATTAAGAAGGAGTACATATATTTTTTGGGTAACCGAGGTGTCCGGGCCAGCTTGCGCGCACCTCGACTATTCCTCGGGGGAGACTAGCACAGCAACCCACCGCCATGGCCCCCCACTTAAATCATAGGCGCTTCCTTGGGGAATCGAACCCAAGACCTCAACGAAGTCCAAGTTCGCCCTAACCAGCTAAGCTACCCATGGGTGGGTAGGAGTACATATATTAATTCCTCATAAAACTCCTTAGAACATAAAGTAGATGCAACTGGATTCTGCATGACAATTTCATTAGGAATTCATCTTGTGAAAATAGGTACTTTGGTATTCTATATAAAGACATGGTGCCACAGGTACGTCGCACCCAACATTTGAAACTAGATGCTTTTCAATCTTGTCCCATTGAGATACAGTAGTTCTACAACTGTTAATTTTCGTAACAGTAAGATACGGTAAAATCCATTTGGTGAACATGGCTAATATCAATGTCCTGTTCTAGCGTCTCATATCGAACTTCAACAAAAGTGTCAAAAGAAGTAGGCTATGTTATCCAAACATAGTTTCTACAATAGATAATTTGTTGTTTTGACTTCAATGATATCGTCCTGGATGAAATACTAGTTAACGCGTAAGCTTGGATGAGAGACAAGAAGATAAAAAAGAAAATCTCACGTAGAAAATGGTCTTGAGTGAGTTCCAAAGGGTTGGTATGGATTCCCCATGAACAGCTTCGCTATATGCTTCTATGCACAGATTCTGATATCTGACTTCCACGGTCGGTAATTCAAGACCCACTCTAAACAAGTAAATATCACGTTAGCATACAAAATAATTGACGATGCATGCAACAACAACTAAAGAAATGCCCGCCCTTTCCAGGAGCTGTAAAAATAGAGCAAGTATAACAGCACAGAATGTCTGCCTCTGCACTCGCTCGCGGAGCTTCCGAAGAAGCCGGAGATTGTCCTCCTCGATCTTCTTCAACAGGCCCTCCACGAACACCCGCCTCTCCGAGTCCCCGAGCTTTGCCACATCCACCACCTTGCAGTTGAGCACTGTCGCCCTGAGCTGCCGGAATTTCGGCAACCTTTCAATTGCCGCCCACTGCAGCTCCAGCTTGTCGTCCTCCGGCTGGCGATTCTCGCCGAACGGCGACTCCATCTGGCCCTCCGAGTCAGCGATGCTCCTGAAGCTGCTCGAGGCGGGGCGGTGCAGCGTCGAAGAGAAGCTCCAGCTTCGTCATCGATCAATCTCGGAGAGCTCGATCCTCATGGACGAGGCCTTCTCGTCGCTCATGGTGGACGCCCGTGCCCTTTCCGATCCTTTTGATCATTTCGGACAAACGTAGGTGGACGTTCTTCTTTATAGTTCGTGGGTGGACGCCACGTCAGAGCAACTAAGGGCGGTCCACATCGACAATGAGAGCGAGATGCTAACGAGGAGGCGAAGCGTGGGCTACTAATCACCAAGTGTATTCAAAGGTTTCACGATCTAAAATTAGAGAACCTTAAAACTGAGTTAAACTATTGTTGAGGTAAACTACAAATTGTCATCTCCATGGATTTCTTCATACTGTTTCATTGTCTTCCTTGTGAGGTTCTGTTCCGTTATTCATTCGACTTTACATTGATGTTGACTTGGTTCGGTTTGGAAGTTAATTTTATATTTTGAAAGCAATGTAAGTCATGTCGGCAAATGTTAGAGTCAACGCACGCTCATCTTCTTCTGTTCTGCAAAGGTAGCGGCCTTGTTTATTCCTGTTTGGCTGCTTTGCACGCCCATAACCAGTTTGGATGGATTAATGCAGAATGACAAAAATGGAAGAAAAGGGTTGGCCTGGCTCACCTCTGCATTCGCTGACGGAGCTTTTGGAGAAGCCGGAGATTGTCCCCTTCGATCGTCTTCAACAGACCGTCCACGAACACCCGCCTCTCCGAGTTCCCGAGCTTCGCCACGTCCACCACCTCACGGTCAAGCACCACCGCTCTCAGCCTCCGGAACGTCGGCAGCCTCTCGATCGCCGCCAGCTGCAGCTCCAGCTCGTCATCCTCCCGCCGGCGATCCTCGCCGAACGCCGATGGCGTTTTCTCCTCAGAATCAGCGACACTCCTGAGGCTGCCGGAGGCACGGCGGCGCAGCGATGAAGAGAAGCTCCAGTCCATCTCGAGGAGCTCGGTGCCCATGGTGGAGGCCGGCTCGCGGCTCGCTGCGGACGACTGTGCCATTTCGATCGTCTCGATCCTCTTGGGCAAATACAAGGCGAAGTTTTCCTTTAATAGTGTGGGGCGGGCGTCGAGTTAGCCATTATTCCTGACTAAATGCGTTAATTCTTCTTCAAGATTGGCAAACCTCGTGGCTATGCGTACAAGATTCTGCCACCCGGGATTCGATTGTGCAACTCCAAAAGGATTTAGCTTAATTATTGGGACCATTTCAAATGGGTATCTCAAAAGTCCTACGTCAACTCTTGCTGCATTCAAAACTTTGATCTTTTGAAATTGACTTTCAAGTCTCTTTAGACAGGACCTCACGAAAGAAAGAAGGACAAAAGAAATACACCAAAAGAGACAATTGCATTCTTTGCGGATCAAAAGAGAAAATATGTCGTCGACATCATTAGAGGATGACAACTCGCGCTCCCAAGATGATTCTTTTCCCCACTTGGCAGAACTAAACAATATCCGCAACGCATAAGACAAATGGCGTCGTGGGAACTAGAAGAATACGGCTCTCTCGTTCACCAATTTCATCCATTAAATAAGACGCTTTTGATCATACTCTATTATATATTTCTTAAATGCTCACCTAGTTTTCTTAATACTCTATTAAATATGTTTTCATTAACTCCAGCCAGTTTGGCGTCTTGGTCAGGAGCATCGTCTGCAGCCACGATTATCAGCATCATAGGCGACAATCTGGTGACGATTACAAAAGATTGTCTGAATTAATCCACTTCAAGATTTAGTGTAACGTGATTCTATCGATCTGATCATGTATCACACGTTTTCATATTTATTGAACATAAGACGTGACATCATTAATTAATAGTACATAAATGGGCTTTCAACTCATATGATTATGATGCGAAAACTCTCTAATTTTTTATAGGTGTTTTTTCCTTTCCCTCTTCTTTATTCACTATCGAAGATATATTAGGAAGGGACAACCAATGGTGGGAGATGCTTGTGTGATTACTCTCTTAGCCTTACCATAAAAGCCCCGTACTTGTATGGAATATTCGGATTTAAGACCGTCAAAATAATTCCAAAATTGAAAATACTGATATGGTGTCGATACCACCTTACGTTTTGATGCTATAGTTTTAGCCCTTTAAGTTTGTTTCACGATACAATTGTCAATTTTAACCATCGGATTTGCAGTAACCTCCAGCGTCACACTTTAAAAATTACATGTCCTTTTATATACCGAAAAAGATTGATTAATATCGTGATGTGAATTTGTAATTGAATAGGATTTCAAGGTGATCGAATGCAATTGATAAATTGAGCTAGATGCATTCATAGGTTTCTTGGTCCGCCTACTGTCATTTGTTCATCGGAGTGACATCCTCAGATAAAAATATCATATATGTATGTAAATTAATTCACTGAAAATTATTATTTCTTATATTTCTCTTCTTAGGAGACACATCAAAATGGGAACGGTAACTCTTCCGCACCATGAAAATTATCTTTTATTTTCCCTTTTCTATCATTAGTTAGATGAAAATTCCTTGTTAAACATGACTAGAGATTTGTAAGAGCGGACGGTCCCATAAATCAAAGAGGATTGCGTGGCCTTCGAGATTACAAATGTGTTATAATATTTGATTCATGTGTTTTCCTTGATTTCCGAAATGTCATGGATTTCGGATGCGTTTTGCAGATTTTCTAGTTATGTTTTGATAACTTTCCATTTTATTAACATCTTTCCTTTAGTTTGTTATTGTAATGGTCACTACTTGATTATTCAAAATAAACATTATCTTTTAGAATTCCTTCCGAGCTAACTTCCTTTGCGTCATTTGGTATCAAAGCAAGGTTTCTCCTTGCGACGAGTCTCATAACGTGAATCAAAACACCTTTGTAGCTGAGGGCCATGAGCCTATTACACGTGAGGTATTTACCCAATTTGTGGAGGAAACTCGACAAGCTCAACAAGACCAGCAACGGACGATGCAAGACTTACTTGCTGCAATCTAGCGGTTGTCTGCAAACCCTAACCCTAACACTAGTGATCTCCCAGCCGAGCGTATTCCTGTCGCTCGAGTTCAGGAGTCTTCTTTGGAGGTTTCACCGATTCATCAGGAGTCCATGGCAGATCGGTCTGATCGGTTTCGCTCTCCGTCTCAACCCCTGACCATGACTTCGGACGTCGACGACCACCCGAAGCTCCCTCACGACGTCGCCGTCGAGATCTTGAAGCGGTTGCCGGTGGGATCTCTCCTCCGGTTCAGGTGCGTCTGCCGGTCGTGGCGTTCCACCATCGACGACCCACGTTTCGTCGCCCTCCACATGAACCACTCCGCTCTTGATGCCTCCAACAGGCATCTCGTGTGTCTAGATTGGGGCGATCCTCTCCGGAACCGGTGCTCTCTGCTTTCCGGCGAGTCTCTTGCTCGGCCTTCCCTGTCGCAGATCGAAATCCCGTTCGCTGCTCCTCCCAACTGTTACTTTATTGTTGGTTCGTGCAATGGCTTGATCTGCATCGCAGATAAGTACGGAGATTACTGTCGCCGGTCGATGTTTTTATGGAATATATTCTCCAGAAAGCACAAGGCGATTCCGGTTCGTAAATTTCTTCCCATGGAGAAATCTGATGTACTTCTAGGGTTTGGCTTCTGCGCGAGGTCGAATGACTATAAGATTGTGAGGCTCTGTTATCCATACAGTCATCCTCTGTTCCTCCGCGAGAGAAAGCCTCGAGTCGACATTTATTCACTCAGTACGGATTCCTGGAGGAGTTTGGAGTGTGAGGTTCCTGCTTCCTGCAACAGCCAATATCCGGCTTTTTTTAATGGGAATCTGCACTGGTTTAATTTCAAGCACGATGATCCGCAGGAGGAGGGTGAATACGGATCAATAGCCTTGTTCGATGTCGCCAGTGAGGTGTCTGATGAAATGGCTCCGCCGGAAAAGCTTTTGGACGCAGGTAGTGTCAGTGTTGGGGTGTGTGTGTCCGTATTGAATGACTTGCTGGCTGTGTTCATTATTCATGAGGACGCATTTGGGACTCCTGAATTGCATGTCGTTTGTTCTGTTTGGGTTATGAGAGACTACGGCATGCCCGAGTCTTGGACTAAGCTGTATGCTGTCACTAGTTGTGTGGCGGTAACAGGATTTGATGGCTTCACGTGGCATGACGAGCTTCTGATGCAATCGTATGATAGACAACGGTTCTCTTGGAACCTGATCACCGGACAACTCACATATCTTCCATTATCAAGGAGATGCGGTCTGGTCACCGTCGCAAAGAGCCTCGTTTCTCTGTAGATATGACTTGATTGCTGCTACATTTAAGTGGTATGAAAGATTGGTCCTGCTTGTAGAAAAGTTGAAAGCTACATTTGATACTTCTTGCAAGTTTTAGAGTGCATATTCTTTCTCACTTTAAGTTTTTCTTTAGACTAGACGAAGTGTGATCTCTATATGTAATGCAGAGGAAGTTTGCTTGGAAGGAATTCCAAAAGATAAATATTTATTCTCAATAATCAAGTAGTGATCATTACAATATCTTAAGCGCCTTTTTATAAGGAGAATAACAAATTAAAGGAAAAATATTGCTAAAAGTGAAAGTTTTCAAAACATAATTAGAAAATATGTAAAACACGTCCGAAATTCGTGACATTTCGGAAATTAAGGAAAACGCGTGAATCAAATATTGTAACCTATTTGTAATCTTGAAGATCACGCAATCCTCTTTGATTTGTGGGACCGCTCGCTCTTATGATGCTCCAATGTTTCCATGAAGGCATGTGCATGTTGTTCTACATCAATCTCTTCCACTTCAGAAGAACTCGACCCCGAGTTATAGTTAGGATAGTTAGGAGTATCTGGAGGATGCGGAGGATGATACATGCCCTCAGGTTTGTGGACGTTTAGCATAATTCCTGTGTTTTGCTTCTTTGGGGACTAGGAAGTGTTACTCATCAGCTTCAAAATAATCTTCATCTTTTTCCACACAAAAGAACAAGTGTTCTCTTGAGCCCTGTGAGTGATATCAACGTCGTATTGCCATGGTCGTCCCCGTAGGACATGGCATGTATCCATCTCCACTACATCGCAAATAATTGAAATAGGTAAACGACATACCTGTGTCACCTTGAGTTTGGCCCCTTTTCGAATCCCCCCGATTGTATAAGGCTTCGGAATGTAACTCTGTCTTTAGTTGCAGATGGTCCACCAAAGCCTTTGATACTATATTCTCACAACTTCAGCTATCGATGATGACATCGCAAACTTTGTCGTTGACGATACAACGGGCACGGAAAAGACTATTTCGTTGTGTGTCTTCTCTTCACGAAGCAAGCAATAGTCTCCTAACAACGCAGTTGACATGCTCACCATCTCCATCCTCCACTTCTTCTTCATCAATCCAGTCATCTTCGTATATGCCATCATTGTGCTTGACAACGTTGGCCATCTTCCGTCGTGGACAATCACTCGAACAGTGCTCAGGCTCATTACATTTAAAGCACTTTCCTGGATAAGGTTTGGCATAAAGATTCGGAGCAACATTATGAGCCTTTGATGCATGGGATTCAGGAGGTTTGGATGCCTCAACATTACTCTTCGAATTTTGGTTTGTATTGTTGATTTGCCGATTAGAGGACTCAACACCTTATTGCGATTTTTCTCGCCCAAATTGCCTTCGAGGAGCATAATTTTCTGTTTTGCTTGAGTAATTATTTCGCTCTAACTATAGTTCCACTTTTCTAGCCATCTCTTACGCATCCTCAACAAAGTATAAACGATACAACGAAACGCAATCTTGAATATTCAAACGTAGACCATTGATATACCTTGCGGTTTGTTGTACTTCAGATTCAGTAAGATTATTGCGAGTTGAAAGTCGAAGGAATTCTTCCGTGTAGGCTTGAACCATCCGACTTTCTTGTTTGCAAGCTTGAAATTGCTGGAACCAAACTTGCTCAAAGTCAATAGGAAGAAATTGAATCTTCAGCAACTGCTTCATACGATTCCAAGTTCAGATAGATGTTTTTCCTTGTCGACATCTGGAGAGTTGTGTCTGTTCCCACCAGGCTGAGGTGCCGCCCTTCAATTTATACGCCACAAGCTTTACTTGGCGATCCTCTTCAATCTCTATGGCATCAAAGAACTTCTCAACCTCCCAACATCAATCTAGAATGTCTTCGATATTTAAATTGCCGTTGAAGGTAAGAAGGTCGACTTTCAATTGATATTGATCACATTCTCGCCAATATCCTCCATGTTGACGACCTCCATGAACATGCTTTCCTTGGAATTCTCCATAACAGCGGCCTTCATGAATGGGCATGTCCTGGAAATCTTCTTCTTCAAAATCCTCAACATAGTCTTGACGCCGAAATTTCCTAATTTTTTTCTAATTTATTATTCTTAAATTTCTGCATGTTAAATGGAGAAATTACGCACCATGAGGTTCTGAGCTACTATCACTGATGTAATGCACTGCTGATTTGGGTGTCTCAGAGCTTGCTCTCTATGCCTTCCTCGGTTTGATTATAAACACGATCTTTTTCCCTAATTAATTTGCTAATTAACCCATGGTTCAAAGCATCTTGATGCATGCATCTGGCTCAATTTATCGATTACATTTGATCATCTTGAAATCCTATTCGATTTCAAATTCACATTACGAAATTGATCAATCTTTTTCTCTATATAAAAGGACATGCAGTTGTTAAAAGTGTGATGTTGGAGGCTACTCCAAATCCGATGGTTAAAATTGACAATTACATTGTGAAACAAACTTAAAGGCTAAACTGTAGCATCAAAATGTTAGGTGATATCGGCACTATATCGGTATTTTTAATTTCGGAATTATTTTGACGGCCTTAAATCCAAATATTTCATGCAAGTACAGGGCTTTTATGGTGAGGATTAGAGAGTAATCATACAAGCAGATTCCGTTGTCGGTAGTCCTTGCCTGATATTTCTTTGATAGTGAATAAAGAAGAGGGAAATGAAAAACACCTATTAAAAATTGGAGAGTCTGCAAATCATAATCATACGAGTTGTAAGCCATTCATGTACTATTAATGATATCACGTCTTATGTTCAATAAATATGAAAACGTGTGACACATGATCAGATCGATAGAATCACGTTATAATAAATTTTGATGTTAATTAATTCAGACAATCTTTTGGTACGATATGTAATCGTCATCAAGATTGTCACCCACGTATATGATGCCGATAATCGTGGCTGCGGACGATGCTCCTGAGCAAGACGCCAGACTGACTGGAGTTAATAAAACATTGTCATGCATCGGAAGGAATGTCCGGAAACCTATTGGGACAGGACTAGGAATCAGGTTGCAACCGGACAGGCGATCTCCCATGTTTTGGGCAACCATCGTTCCTTTAGTTCGGTTGTCGTGCTTGGGATTGGGAACTGTTGGAAGATGAGCGGCGGGTGCCAATTCTTCTATGACCGATCGAAGCCAATGACAGTAGTTCACGAAAAGGAAGGGACCAAAAAATTGTATTAGACGTGATGCTTAGTCCATGCGAGATGTTGAAGTACATGTGAAACGGTGCACTCTTGAGTAATCTCCAAAAAAATTAAAAGTGTATATCAAAAATGGTTGTCTGAACAAGAAAACAAATAACAAAGTTCACAGCACCTTATCCTTCGAGATTATTTGATGCGTTTGAAGATTGTTATAAAATCTCTCCATCCATATACTACCAAAGCGATTAAACTATATTTATTGATGACGAAATCATCGAGCATGTATGGCTCATAGTCTCTTGCACATTGTATGCTTCCGGGATTCAGCTTTCCAACTTACTACTGTGCATGTAGCATGACCTAAGGACGAATGCTGCGGAGCAATTTATAAAGCATTACATGAAAGTGTTTTGAGCTAACATGATGAATAATTTCACACAAATTAAGAAACCCAAAAAGGCGAGCGTTATTTGCGCGGGTTCATCATTCTAAATCCAACCCGTTCCAGTGTTTACACTACTGGAAAAAACGAGCAAGTTTTAGGTTTCATCCTAAATTCGACTTTGTTCATGTAATAATGGGCCCAAAACCCGTCAAACTTCGGCCTAAAAGCGAGAAGAGGGAACGGTCATAACAAACAGAGAAGAAAAGGAGAGGGAGACATTTGTACGTTCACAGAGAGAGAGAGAGAGAGAGAGAGAGAGAGAGAGATCCAAGAGAAGAGAAAGAAAAATTCGCGCATACCCACCTAGGACATCTCGACAGGCCGGATTAACTCTGTTTTACAGTGTCTGTTAAGGATTCATACATGTTCATAAATGGATGGATTCTTTGAGTTGAGCCTTAAATTCGGATTCATGTGAATTCTGAGTTTTCGGTTTTAATAAGAGTTATTTGGCTGTGAAATCTTGTGAAATAATAGGCTATGATTTTGTGGAGCCGTGAAATTTTACAAAAGTAGATTTTAAGTTACATTTGATTGGAATAAATCTTTAAAATTTCTGGAGCATTGCTGCCCAGCTCCAATTTTTTTATTTTGGCAATTGTTTTGGCTCATTTTTGGCCATTTTTGGGTCAGTGAAGTTTAGGGTGCGCATGTTTCTGGATAGGATTAGATTTTTCTGATTCTGTTCCAGAATGAGTTTCTGAAGAAAGAAACGCGTTTGATACGGTTAAAGAATTTTTATTCCAGAATGAGAAATCTATTTGATATGGTAAAAAAATTATGTTTCTGTCTCTGATTCTATTTATGTTTCATTTAAAGAAATTTTTTAATTTTTTAGATTGCAAGATATTCATTCCATTAAAAATCAAATACTTACTATTTAGCCCAAAAAATTGACAAAATTTTTCACATTTTCTATTGTAATTGAACTTCGAATTCACTTTAGTTGCATAAATCATAATACATAATAATTTCCAAAGAATTAGGAGATAGAGGAGGATACCCAATATTGAGGTAATGCATTTTTCCTATGGGTTTTGCCTGGCAATCCGTGACCATATTGGCCATCGTCTCGTTCCTCTTGCCGGCCATTCCCAACAGCTTCCACAGTTCCGCATTCTTTAGATCTGAAGCCGTGTCGCTTCCCTTTCGTTCTCTTCCTGATTGCCTGCATCTCTCGCTTAGCTCCTCGGGTTCCTTAAAAAGAGCGAGCTTTTTCCCTTTAGGAAGGTCTCACAAGGCAAGTCTACGCTACTCAGTGCTTTCATTGAACTAGGTCGCCTTGCCCATTTGGCTGACATTGGCTTGATTGTTAAGGGGCATTGGGGATTTGCATATTAGGGTTTTGGGTGCTGCTCCATCATTGATTTATTGTGTCTAGAGCTCTTAGATTCATGAATTGCTAGGTTTCTCTGGGGAAGGGGAAAGAAGAGGGGATGTAGATAAGCGCGGGGCTCGTCGAGCTCAATGGCGCAGACGGAGGTCATACTGGAGTACCGTCCGTCGATTCGCTCTGCAAGATTTGCCGAGGTAACGCGATCCCGGTTTACTTGGAGTATGTGATGGTTTATTGGCCCAACGAACGAGTCTTGTGCAGCTAATTTTCTTACTAGTTCGTTCGGCTGCTCAATGCTTTTTCTTTAGGATTCCATTTTAGTCTTTTGTTGGAGCTTAACTCTTAAGCTTCCGAATTTGTTATGGTCCCATTGGACCACCCGGTCTAGTCTGGTTCGGTTCAAAGATCAGCCGGTTCGGTTCCTTATTTCGGGGGAGAACTAGACCGCCCAGGGAACCAATCACCCCTAACTTAATTGATAGGATTTTGACTTTGCCAGCTCGATATAAGTTTCGACTTCAAAGGTTGACAAACCTACCATCCACTAGGCAAGGGCCGCAAAGCTCTCGCCAATTGTGAGCAAGGGTCGGTCGGCAACCCTCACCAAACTTATTATAAAAAAAAGGAAACAAACATGGAAAAAGAAAAAAAAAGAAAAAAAGCTTTAAAAGATATATAAAATGATACAAATTATTCATATGAATGTTAATCATATCATGTAAGATGATCAACATTTTTATTTATCAAAACTGGATAGAAAGACATTGACAAATCATCAATAGGCTTAAGATTGAATTAACATCCATGCAATATATTTAAGATTATTTTTTAATAATCCAATTGGTGTGTTTTTATTTTATTTTATTTTAGGCGATATTATTGGCGATATTACTGGCCAGCAATTTACAACGAGTGCATGAGTACCTATTTACCTATCAATGGACTACCCATCTATTGTATCAAGATAATTATAGGGACAATTTTGGATTTTGGTGTCCATCTTCCACCCTTCAAAAATACGGAATTCCCTTCTCATATGTATCATCTATTGTTATTAAATCATAAACACTATGATTAATCAATAGGGGCGGAAAGACGGCGTTGCTGAGAAGTTGAGGGAACCGACGGCATGTCAAACGGTGGCCAAAGCAAGGAGAAATCACGATGAGAAAGAGGGCTGGTGGTTCAGATGAGAAACAAGGGGGTCCAACACCGAGCAAGGAAAACAGCTCACCGGCGGTAGGTGGTGGCCAACTAGTGACCGCGCGTCTGTTGACAGGACGCCTGACTTGCCGTGTAGGTTGGCTAATGGTCTTGTTGGCAGTTGGCCACCGGTGGGGCCCTTTCCACACGTGCACACCAAGTGCTTGAGAAAATGCCAAAATGAAGAAAATCGACTAGGGAAGGGAGAAAAGGGAACCGATTTGCGCGAGCGGTCAGATCGGTTCACCGGTCGGACCTGTTCGTCAGCGGATCAGCTGATCCCTCACGCGACTGTTGACCAGTCAACAGTCATCGGTGATAATATAATATAATATAATAATAGGAATAACATATAAAAAAGCCCTTTGGTCAGCAATTCAACCCTTTTGGGGCTAAGACGCAAATAACTAAAAGTCGAGGGACCAAAAGGAAATTTCAAAAATTCGGAACACCCAAAACTAAAATTCATGATAAGGCCAAGCCGGGGAATTCATGGGTTTTTAGACTACTATCCAAACTTAAATATTTACAAGGCAAACCCACGAGAAGGCCTTAACGGGCCGTTACATTGCCTATGGCCCCCGTTGTGGGTGAGGCCAGGTGAGGGCTGCAAAAGCCCTTGTTGGTTAATGGCGAGGGCTTTGCTGTGGGGAAAAAAGAAAAAGAAGGTAGAAAAGAAAAATGAAAACAGAAAAACGAGCAAAAATTATTAAAAATTATCCATGTCAATATTGGTTAGACGAACGGTATCTTTGTCATTGATGATTTAAAAGAGATTTATGACTTAATTGATAAAAAAAATAAAAACTGAATTAACAAAATGACAATAGGCTTAGGTCTGCCTTGTGGCTTGGAAATATTGAGAGTATTTGAGTTACTCGAGTATAGGTATAATTTTTGTTGCATCGCTTGATTTATAGTAAAATAATTTATTGATCTTCCCGTGAAAGTATGTTACTCGATTGAACCACGAAGTCTAGTATCTAATTTATATTCTTGTTCGGTCTATCTTATTATTCGATCGCATGTTTCCACAACGGTTATCAATACCCATATGCACGTGAGATGGACGTAAATGAGACTCCAATGATATGGTAAAAAAAATTATAATCAAAGTCGATTGAATTGTATCTTGATTCTAAAGAAGAATGGAAAAGCAAAAAGGGAGACTAGCACATCAAGTAAGGTAGCATGAACCACGAAACATATTTATATTCATGAAAGATAAGGAGCGAGACTCCATAGACTTCTTGCCAGTCATCCATTTTAAGAGAAGGTGACCTCTGGATCGCCCTCATCGATTAGTGCTAGGCCTCATGCACTCGTCTTGTCTTTTTTTTTTTCCTTTTCTTTTGCTCTTTTGTTGGTTAGCTTCAATAAACAACTAAAGAAACAAAGACGAGTTGAAGAACTAGGATGCGACTTCACTGCTAAACCACTATTAAATTGCCCTAAGTGCATGTGTTTCGTTTCTTTTGTTCCTCCATTCTTTCCCTTTTTTTTTGTTCTTTTGTGTTTTTTGGTTTATTTCTTTCTTTTGGGCTCTGACGGATCAAATTCCTTGCCCAAAATAGATATCACAAGACTCTAAACGTTTGAAGGGGACAAATACATGCTCTATCCCAAAAGGCTAATTGTGTGTCTGTAAAAGCCCAGAAGGTTATAGAAGAAAAAAAAAGAAAGAGAGTTGAAAAGTCAAAAAAAGGGGGAAGGAAAGGCGGTGGAGTTGCTGGCTAAAGGGAGAGAAGCACGCACGAATAGAAAGAAGAGAAAGAGAAGAAAAGGAAGAGAGGAAAGGGAAGAAGAGAGAAAAAGAGAGGAAAAAGGGAAAAATTGAAGAAATTCTTGCGCCCAGGACTTCGATAGGCCGACCCAGGTCCAAGTCGCCGTACTCGGTAAGTATTTGTGCTCCTCGCCGATTTATTTGGAATAATTTTCGGAATTAAGTGCGAAATTCGGAATTAGGTGTATTTTGAACGGTGAAGTCGGATTTTGGAGTTATTTGGGTGAAAAATTATGTGGTTATGGTATCTTAGGGTGTTATGGAGCCATAGCAACTGACGGAATTCGATTTAGGCTTACGGTTTGTCCGAAATGGAATTTTGAACTTCGGCATGCACTGTTCGCGCACTGTTCACGCGCGAACAGTAGCTTCGTTGACTGTTTTAGTAGGTTTCTGGTTGGATTTTGGGTGGCGTCAATTCACGAATGTTGTAGTATGTTGAAAGGGATTTCCGTGGACTATAAGATCGTTAAAAACGGAGTTTGGTGGAGAAAGTTATGACACAAATGGATTTCGTCCGCGAGTTGGACATATTGGAAAATAGTGATTTTGGTTATGGAAGAGCCCTTTAGCGACTCATAGGCGTCGCTTTTGTCGATAATAGGCGTATTTAGTCCAGTCGGTCATTAGAGAATTATTATACTCAAATTTTAATATTATTTTCTAATTAATTATTAGGAACCTGGAGACGTTGATCTGTGAACGGATAAAAATTGTCATTTGGCTCAGTCGAGGTGAGTGATA
Source organism: Melaleuca alternifolia (assembly GCA_019926035.1). Taxonomy (NCBI): domain Eukaryota; kingdom Viridiplantae; phylum Streptophyta; class Magnoliopsida; order Myrtales; family Myrtaceae; genus Melaleuca; species Melaleuca alternifolia. Next base: position 203,098 of record JAGKPW010000011.1, on the reverse strand, counting down.
CTATTTCTCCCAAGAATTTGAAAACTCATGTCTTGGAATTTATAAAGATTTGACGTGTTTGTAAGTTGGTAAATGCATATTTTTGCATTAATTATGGATCGAGCAAGTACTACCCTTTGGAATTGAAAATGATTTGAGAAACATAAGAAATTGTCTTTTGACTTGTGAAATATTTGAGAAAATGTGTTGTGAAAGAGGTTATATGTTTGAATTATGAAACGGATTTAGGAAATATTTTGTGAAAGAGAATTGATATGTGAGATGATTTCCGTTTTAGTATTGTGATTGTGAAAGATGTGATTGGTGATAAATTGTGCTCAATATCTCTGTGAACCCGTTGGGTTTTGTGAATATGCGCATATTAAGGATATCCTTGTGGGCCGAGCCACCGGCATTGTAGGTGGAGACCTAGCCAAGGGGAGAATCTTGGTCGCCTAGTCATGGGGCGTTATTCATGACCACGGTTGATATTTGAGCTTGAGGTTAGTCGATGGAACTAACCCTTAGTGTGTGATCGATGAGATTGATCAATGGGTTCGACCATTGAGCTTGATTGAGATTGTTTGATAAATTGATTTTAGTTTTGTTGAGAATGTGTTATGTTATTATTTTGAATATATGCATAGTATTTGTTCGATCCGCTTGGGAGAAGTGTGTTACTCACTGAGCCGTCGTAGCTCACCCTTTCCATTTCCATTTGCCTTCCAAGTTCCCCGAGGACACATTCATAGGCGAGAGCGCTTTCATACTGAAATTTTTGGATAGCGGGGATTTGGTATGGGTTATTTTGAGCTTAGAAATATACTATAGATATGTATGTTATTGTTAATAGTAGTAACAAGCTCTGATATTGTACCGGATTTCCTTTTTGTCATAATATATGTGTGTATATATTGATAAAATTAGTTGTCTAAGGCTGCGTCTCTCAATAAGAGGGATGGCCGTGTCATATCCTCCTATCCTTGAGTTGGGGGTGTGACATTTATTGGTATCAAAGCCAGGTTTTGAGTTTTTGGGTATAGATTATTGGACGTTGTGAGATTGTGTGATAGAAATTCGTTAGTTTTTCGATATTAAGGTGTAGTTTCACTTTTGAATCCAGGTATAATGAGTTCAGATTTGGAACCACTTGCTTCTCTTTGTAGTAATAGGAAAGGCAAGCGAGTTGCCACTTCAGAACCTAGGATGGAGACCCGAGCTTCTCGAGGCACGTCTTCGAGAAGGAGACGCGTTGAGACAAGCTCGGAGGTAGAAGAAGCTAGAGAAGGGAGTCGACAACGAATGACTCGAGAGGAGATATCTGGAGCTTGTCAAGTCATGCTTGATTTTCACCGTCAATTAAAAGAATCAGGCTTGGCTGAAGCAGAGCATGATGATAAGGGCTATACATTTGCTCAGTTTAGAAAGGCGAAACCGCCAACCTATGATGGGAGCGAGGATCCTCTCGTGGCTGAACGTTGGATTAGGAAAATTGAGGGAATCTTCGAAGTTGAGGGAGTTCCCGAGGATAGAAAAGTTGTTTTTGCCATCCAATGTCTGAAATGTGAGGCTGAGTATTGGTGGGAAGGTATAAGACCAGCCTTGGGAGGCAGAGACACTATCATTCCATGGGTGGATTTTGTGAAAGCTTTTAATGCTCAATTTTTCCCAGTGTCCTTCCAGGCTAAGATGATGGCAGATTTTATAAATATCTCTCAAGGTGATTCTACTGTTTTGGAGTATGCACGCCGTTTTAATCAGATGAGTCGGTTTGCGGAGTACCTTGTGGCTAATGAGGAGCATAAGGCTGAACACTTCCAGAGAGGACTCCGATTTGAGATTGGTTCCATGCTTACTCCCTTTGCATTATCAACTTATAGAGACGTGTTGGAACGAGCCATCAGGGTGGAACAAGATATCCTGCAACGTGGGATTCAGAGTACTCCTCAGCTGAAGAAGCCTAAATTTTCTGAATTTCAAGAAAGCCACATTAGCGGTGGTAGTAGGCAGAGAAGCTCTACTAGGCTTGGGAAAGATAAGAGCCGAGTAGTCCAAAGCCTTTGTCCTACATGCAGGAAACGTCACAGTGGTATTTGTTATCGTAAGACAGGCGCGTGCTTCCTCTGCGGGAAGACTGGACACCTAGCACGCGAATGTCCTACACAGGGAGGCTCTCCTGCAGATAATAGAGTATGTTATGTTTGTGGACAGCCTGGACATTTAGCCAATAGATGTTCAATGAGGAAGACTACTCCTTCTACCGGTAGATTCCAAAAGAGGGAGCAGAAGCAGATGACGTCTGGGAAGGTTTTTGCGATGACTGAGGAGGATGCGGTGGCATCGAACGCAGTTGTTGCAGGTAATGTTTCTCTTGCCTCGCAACATGCTTATGCGTTGTTTGATTCTGGTGCCACACATTCTTTTATCTCTATGAAGTTTGCAAATAAACTTGGTTTGTTGCCTGAACCTCTTGAGTTCGAGTTACGAGTTGATACTCCTGCGGGTGTTTTTTTATTTATTGCTGATCATGTATTGAAGAAATGCATGCTTCGCATTGACAATGTTGAAATGCCTATGGATTTGGTGGTACTGGACATACGAGATTTCGACGTTATATTAGGAATGGATTGGTTATCAACATATCATGCAACTGTTGATTGCCATTCTAAGGAAGTTATTTTTAGACCCCCAAATCAACCCGAATTTAAATTTTCGGGAAATAGTAAAACCACTTTTCCAGGACTAATCTCAGCAATACAAGCAAGAGCACTTTTGAGAAAGGGTTATTGTGGGTACCTAGCTTGTGTAAGAGACACAAGTAAGGAAGTTGCAAAATTAGAAGATGTGCCAATTGTTAAGGAATTTCCAGATGTGTTTCCTGAAGACTTACCTGGCCTACCCCCTGATAGAGAAATTGAGTTTTGCATAGACCTAATGCCAGGAACAGAACCTATCTCTAAGACTCCATATCGGATGGCGCCATAAAGTACAATTGCAGGAGCTTTTGGACAAGGGTTTCATTAGGCCCAGTGTTTCGCCTTAGGGTGCTCCGGTTTTATTTGTGAAAAAGAAGGACGAGAGTATGAGATTATGTATAGACTATCAATAACTTAATAAGGTGACCATCAAGAATAGATATCCCTTACCCCGGATAGATGATTTATTTGATCAGCTTCAGGGAGCGCAGGTATTTTCTAAGATTGACCTTCGTTCAGGGTATCACCAGCTGAAGGTGAAAGCAAATGATGTGTCTAAGACCACTTTTAGAACGAGGTATGGGCATTATGAGCTTCTAGTTATGCCTTTTGGGTTAACAAATGCACCTGCTGCTTTCATGGATTTGATGAATTGAGTATTTCGGCAATACCTCGATAAATTTATAGTGGTGTTTATCGATGATATTTTGGTGTATTCAAAGAGTTTAGAGGAGCGTGAGCAGCATTTGAGGCTTGTCTTGCAGACTCTGCGTGATAAGAAGTTATATGCTAAATTTAGTAAGTGTGCTTTCTGGCTTGATCACATAGAATTTTTGGGTCATATAATCTCAAAGGATGGTATTTCGGTTGACCCAAAGAAGGCTGAAGCAATTGTTAAGTGGGATCGCCCTACCAATTTCACGGAGATTAGAAGCTCCCTTGGGTTAGCAGGTTATTATAGGGGTTTTGTAGAAGGATTCTCAAGGATTGCTAGCTCGCTAACTCGCCTGACTCAGAAAGGAGTTAAATTTGTGTGGACTGACCAATGCGAGCATAGTTTCCAAGAGTTGAAACGGCGATTAGTGCCAGTCCCTCTATTAACTTTACCTTCTGGTACTGGTGGTTTCACAATCTACTGTGATGCGTCTAAGGAAGGGTTGGGTTGTGTTCTCATGCAAGGTGGCAAAGTGATGGCATATGCCTCTAGACAATTGAAGGTGCATGAGAAAAATTACCCTACTCATGATTGGAATTGGCGGCTGTCGTATTTGCTTTAAAAATATAGCGACACTACTTGTATGGTGAAAGATGTGAAGTTTTTACGGATCATAAAAGTTTGAAATATATTTTCACTCAAAAGGAGTTGAATATGAGGCAAAGAAGATGGTTGGAGCTTTTAAAAGACTATGATTTGACTATTAATTATCATCCAGGTAAAGCTAATGTGGCAGCAGACGCTTTAAGTAGGAAATCATTTGGTAATGTGGCGACATTACTTACTTCCCAAAGGTCCATTCTTGAGGATTTGAGGAAGTTGGACCTTGAAGTATTGGTACACCAGTCTGGTATTCAGCTGGCCAACCTCCGCGTGCAACCGATGTTGATTGAAAGGATTAAGACTAAGCAGAATGAGGATCCCCAGTTGGGAAAGATCAGAGAAGGAGAAGGAGTAGAAGCTGGAAGACAAGGAGATTTTAGTATTCATGTAGACGGGTCATTGAGATTCCGTGATCGGTTATGTGTACCTAATGATGAAGAACTTAAGAAAGAGATATTAGAAGAAGCCCATAGTACCAAATTCTCTATCCATCCAGGGAGCGTTAAAATGTATAGAGATTTGAGAGGGAACTTTTGGTGGACCAATATGAAGAAAAATATCGCAAAATTTGTCGATCAATGTTTGGTTTGTCAGCAAGTGAAGATTGAACAGTAGAAACCAGGTGGTCAGTTGCACCCACTTGAAGTACCTAAATGGAAGTGGGAGCATATTACCATGGACTTCGTTGTTGGTTTACCACGGACGCCCAGTGGTAAGAATGCTATATGAATAATAGTCGATCGATTGACTAAATCTGCTCACTTTCTGTCATATCGATTCGGCCTAACACTAGAATCTATGGCGAAACGATACGTAAGTAAAATAGTGAGCTACATGGAGTCCCAGTAAGTATTGTTTCAGACAGAGATCCCAGATTTGTGTCTAATTTTTGGAAAAGCTTACAGAAAGCATTGGGTACTAAACTTAACTTCAGTACGGCGTTTCACCCACAGACGGATGGACAATCGGAGAGAACTATTCAGACACTAGAAGATATGTTACGAGCCTGTGTCATTGACTTTGGCGGCTCATGGGACGAACACCTTCACTTGGCGGAATTTTCTTACTATAATAGTTATCACTCCAGTATTAAGATGGCCCCATTTGAAGCATTGTATGGGCGAAGGTGTAGGACTCCTCTTTGTTGGGATGATGTTGGTGAGAAGAGACTAACTGGCCCTGAGTTTGTCCAACAATCAGAGGAGAAAGTCAGATTAATTCGAGAGCGCTTGAAAGCCGCTCAAAGCCGTCAGAAGAGTTACGCGGATCTAAAGAGGCGTAAGTTGGAGTTTAATGTTGGGGATCATGTATTCCTAAAAGTTTCTCCAATGAAGGGCGTCATGAGATTTGGTGCCCGAGGGAAGTTGAGCCCAGTACGTAAAAATTTGGACCATTTCTTGATTTATGCGTGTTATCCTTGCGCAGGGGCTATGCTAATCTTCTCTGTATCGTTCCAATTTTATCAGATGTCTCCGAAGAGATTAGAGAAGCTGCTTATAAATTGGTACTGCCAGCAGCATTATCTGAAGTGCACAATGTATTTCATGTGTCATTACTACGTAAATACATACTGAGCCCTGAGCATGTGTTGGATTTTTGCCCCACTGAGGTTAAAGAAGAACTTAACTTATGAAGAACAACCGGTTCGTATTGTCGATAGAAAGGAGCAAATGTTGCGACGACGTACGATTCCTATGTGAAAATTCAGTGGCAAAATCATACCGAAAGAGAGGCCACATGGGAGCTCGAGGTGGAGGCAAAACGCAAATACCCTCACATTTGTTTGTGGAATAAGGTACATATAAATTTCGAGGACGAAATTTTTTTAAGGAGGGTAGAATGTAAAAGCCTAAAAGGTTATAGAAGAAAGAAAAAAAAAGAGAGTTGAAAAGTCAAAAAAGGGGGGAAGGAAAGGCGGTGGAGTTGCTGGCTAAAGGGAGAGAAGCACGCACGAACAGAAAGAAGAGAAAGAGAAGAAAAGGAAGAGAGGAAAGGGAAGAAGAGAGAAAAAGAGAGGAAAAAGGGAAACACTGAAGAAATTTTTGCGCCCGGGACTTCGATAGTCCGACCCAGCTCCATGTTGCCGTACCCGGTAAGTATTTGTGCCCCTCGCCGATTTATTTGGAATAATTTTCGGAATTAAGTGCGAAATTCGGAATTAGTTGTATTTTGAACAGTGAAGTCAGATTTTGGAGTTATTTGGGTGAAAAATTATGTGGTATGGTATCTTAAGGTGTTATGAAGCCTTAGCAACTGACGGAATTCGATTTGGGCTTACGGTTTGTCCGAAACGGAATTTTGAACTTCGGCACGCACTGTTGCGCACTGTTCACGCGCGAACAGTAGCTTCGTTGGCTGTTTTAGTGGGTTTCTGGTTGGATTTTGGGTGGGGTCAATTCACAAATTTTGTAGTATGTTGAAAGGGCTTTTCATGGACTATAAGATCGTTAAAAACGGAGTTCGGTGGAGAAAGTTATGGCACAAATGGATTTCGTCCGCGAGTTGGACATATTGGAAAATAGTGATTTTGGTTATGGAAGAGCCCTTTAGCGACTCATAGGCGTCGCTTTTGTCGATAATAGGCATATTTAGTCCAGTCGGTCATTAGAGAATTATTTTACTCAAATTTTAATATTATTTTCTAATTAATTATTAGGAACCTGGAGACATTGATCTGTGAACGGATAGAAATTGGCATTTGGCTCAGTCGAGGTGAGTGATACTATTTCTCCTAAGAATTTGAAAACTCATGTCTTGGAATTTATAAAGATTTGACGTGTTTGTAAGTTGGTAAATGCATATTTTTGCATTAATTATGGATCGAGCAAGTACTACCCTTTGGAATTGAAAATGATTTGAGAAGATGTTTTTATATAAGAGATTGTGTTTTGACTTGTGAAATATTTGAGAAAATGTGTTGTGAAAGAGGTTATACGTTTGAATTATGAAACGGATTTAGGAAATGTTTTGTGAAAAGAATTGATATGTGAGATGATTTCCGTTTTAGTATTGTGATTGTGAAAGATGTGATTGGTGATAAATTGTGCTCAATATCTTTATGAACCCGTTGGGTTTTGTGAATATGCGCATATTAAGGATATCCTTGTGGGCCGAGCCATCGGTATTGTAGGTGGAGACCTAGCCAAGAGGAGAATCTTGGTCGCCTAGTCATGGGGCGTTTATTCATGACCACGGTTGATATTTGAGCTTGAGGTTAGTCGATGGAACTAACCCTTAGTGTGTGATCGATGAGATTGATCAATGGGTTCGACCATTGAACTTGATTGAGATTGTTTGATAAATTGATTTTAGTTTTGTTGAGAATGGGTTATGTTATTATTTTGAATATATGCATAGTGTTTGTTCGATCCGCTTGGGAGAAATGTGTTACTCACTGAGCCGTCGTAGCTCACCATTTCCATTTCCATTTGCTTTCCAGGTTCCCGATGACACATTCATAGGCGAGAGCGCTTTCGTACTAAAATTTTTGGATAGCGGGAATTTGGTGTGGGTTATTTTGAGCTTAGAAATATACTATAGATATGTATGTTATTGTTAATAGTAGTAACAAGCTCTGATATTGTACCGGATTTCCTTTTTGTCATAATATATATGTGTATATATTGATAAAATTGGTTGTCTGAGGCTGCGTCTCTCAGTAAGAGGGACGGCCGTGTCATATCCTCCTACCCTTGAGTTGGGGGTGTGACAGTGTCGCTCAGCGCTCGGCTTGTTGTTTTAGGTTTAGATTTTAGAAGCGAGAAGTGTTGGGAAATGAAATATCGCGGTTGAAGGCCACTCGGGTAATTGATGGCTTTGGCAAATGAGATCGATCCATCTCGTTGAATAGTGAGTATGGTCAGACGGGGACCTTTTCCTTGAGTGCATTCCAACCGGTCGATCTAGTCGAGTCTCCATACATCACTTGAGTATGATGACGAAGGATGGTGGTACTTGTCTCGGGACCTTGGCCTTCATGGAAATGAAACGATCAACCACAATAATTCTCTTCTCACTTCCAAAACTCATGCATAACGCTCAGAACTACAAGTATATGAGAAGAGAAACCATGTCCAGCAAAAGAAAAGGACAAATTTGCCTTTTTCACTCGGTCTTCCAAATTGTATTAAGATACTTTGTGGCTAAAAGAGCTCGAAAACGCTGCTTCCAAGGGGGTTTCATTTTAGATCCACCTTTCAAATTTCCAACCACTCATTTCACGGAAATGGTGATGTAAAACATCACAGAAAGAGCGATATTAACCTCCGACACGGCTTGACATGGTTTGTCATCTGAATGTAACTAGCTTGTCCATTAAAGGAGAAAGGTAAAGAGAGTTCGCTTTGATAATATAATGAGCAATTGAAGGCACTAATAGTGAACGTCTTTGGAAATTCAATGGTTTGATTGATCATCATTATCGGAAACTACGTGATCTTTCCAGGTGGGAAGTCTAAAATGAAGCAGTCTCCACACTCCTCTTATCTGTTTTGGAAGTTCACTTTTGCAATCGCACAAGCGAATACAGACGTGAAAATCAGTGGAAAGGCCAAAAGCACGATGGCTACGATATAGAGTTGATCGTAGTGATATCCGAAATAACTTTCTAGGAAGGCGCTGATCGTCATTTTTTGTCCATGAACTGTGATCTCTTTATGGATGTCTCCGTATTGCGAACTAAGCAGACCTCTCAATGACCACGCATTCGGGCATATCCAGTAACACCAACGCCACCACCCCGGAATTTCCTGCCAAAAGGGATGGAAAAAGGATCGATGTGTTAAGTGACAGCTAATGTCCAGGATTTAGCGTGACAGATATGCCTCCGTCTTTTACTAAAGACAGGGCAGAAATTGAATTAGACTTACGGGTCCGGGAATGAGGAACCCAGAGAATAGACTGAACAAGGTGTACGAAAAACTCGCAAATAACGCAGCCACTTGGTATGTCGGTGTCAGTGAAACCAGCATCATTCCAAAGTAGTTGAAATAGAGCAGTGTACAAAACATGGCATAGAAGTACCAGAACACTTTATAGAATGAGATGTAGAAACCTATGGCAGGGACTGTGATCAGCACAAACAGAACCGCTTGCAGGAATATGTATGGAATTTCGATAACCACCTGCAACATACTTGAGGGGCATAATATATTTGTTAAGATACAGAAGAATGAGAGATATGTCAGTAATTGGTCGAGAGAATACTTAGTAAAGAAGCATTACTCAATGACCTGAGCAAGTGAATAGGACCACGATGAGTACATTCCAGCAAACCTTTCCCTATAGACAACGATGCGTTCGGTAGCAACAAATGGCAGAACTGAAGTGGAGTTACCTATCCCCGTGAATTGCACAAAGATAAAGATCGATCCAAGTATGTTGAGAAGATCCTGCTCGTCATTTCTTCAAAACAATGACTTAGATGGTGAGTTTTACAAGCTCCTAATCCTGATGTTTGACAAGCTACAGAAGATTTTTCCCGGACTAACTAGGTTTATGAACAACTTCTTACATTTCCTTTCCTTTCTGCCAAAGGAGAGCGGCACACAACACGGAAGATGCCATAATGAAAAGCAGGCGCACCAGGTTGTATATAGGACTTCTCCAGTAGGTTAAATGTTGTTTCCACAAGCATGTTTTGAACTGCTCCCACATGTTTTGAGGAAAGCGTGCAGAGAAACAAATTTCTGTTGTGCCAGCCGCAGGCAAACTTAGCTCTCTAACTAATTCTTGGTTCGCCCTACAGAGATCCAAAAAATGCATCAGCGAACATCAATTTTTCCCCATACCAAGCACAAGAGGCATCATTTATGAGGACGTGTTGTCATTTCCTGGTCGGCACTCCAAGTTAGCATTACATGAGAGACAAAAGCACTGGAAGTTGCAAATTGTTTGCTTAAGGAGCACTGGATGTGTTCTTAACATTTGTATTCAGCATTAGTCTACCAGATGCTTACCTGCACTGATCAGACTCCATATATATGGTGCCATAGTCTATACCAAGCTGAGATTCTACCGAAGGATTTGTGATCTCCAGCATCCATGTTGCAGGGTTGTAATTATCCTTGATTTTTGGCACTCCTGGAATACTCTGGGCAAGGGAAATGTAGGGATTCATTTGTCAAGCTTTCTTAATTCAATTTATGGTTTTTTCCATCTCCAGTGTAGAATACGTGATAAGCCTAATTCAATAGTTTTTGGCTATTTCGTATAATTTCCATTTTCTTACTTTTGGCTATATCAGCATTGTTTGCAGATTATAATAGAAGCAATTCAAGCTTAACTACGCACAAATTATGAAAAAGGAGTATAAATTGAAGAACTCACCCCTAAGGTGTAACACGTACCTCAAAATATTTAATAAGCTTATTTGAGTGCACGCCAAGCTCTCCAGAGTATATCATTTGACCTCCTCTTTTCATCAGGATCAGCTGCGTAGTTTATGAAATGCAACATGCTTCAGTCATCTTCTACTCAGTTATAAACTTACTTAAAGAAAATATGTGGAGTGAGTTGTGCATCGTGCGAGAATTGACATGTGAACGCAATGTGCACGAAAACTCTATTGGAAGCATTATTACAGCGAGTAGGTTAGACCATTATGGGAATGCATGCATTAACAAGTTACCTCATCAAAGGCCTCAAATATGTCAATGCTTGGCTGGTGAATTGTACACACAATTGTCCTCCCTGTGCTAACAATATTCTTCACGACTCGCATTACAATGGCGGCTGCTCTGGCATCAAGACCAGAAGTGGGTTCATCCATGAATATTATCGAGGGGTTAGAAACAAGCTCCACTGCTATAGTCAGCCGTTTACGCTGCTCAGTTGATATACCAGTTACACCAGGGACACCAACTATAGCACCTTTTATGTCATCTAGCTCAATCATTTCAAGTACTGCAGCCACAAATTCCTGATTGACAACATATAATTTAGTTGCAATGCAGAATTAGCTACTAAGTAGTGCAAAATCTCATCACGCGAGATGCGGCACGAGAGACCAAAATTTGTTCTTTTCTGCTTGCTGGTTTGATCAACATGGGAACATTGAGTGTACTCGAGTTCTTCGTGCTTCCTAGACATCAGCAGCTAATTATAGATGCATAAAAATGATATGCTAAATTCTGCCCAGCTGAGCACAAGATTAGCCGTTAATTGTCACATATCTGGACAAGACTCTCAACAGTTTATCCAAATATTAGTTAAAGAGATTGAAATTCGGGGCTCAAAATGTGATGTACAAAAAACTTCTGCTTTTATCCAATTGTTGAAGGCTCTGATGCTCAATCTGTTTGCTCTAAGTTGCAGTCCTGCTCATATATTAAGGAATAGGGTATTGAAATGATTGGCATATTCTATCCAGATGAATAAATCTTACGGCTCTTGTATTTTTGTCAATGTGGGCTGGCAGCCTTAACCGAGCTGAGTATGCCACCGATTCCTCAATTGTAACTTGTGGTGAATGTATGTCGGTTTGCTCACAGTAGGAAGATATTCTGGCATAGGTGGCTTGAACTTTAGGATACCCTCCAACTTTTATATCTCCTTCAATAAAACCACCAGTTTTCCTTCCCGAAAGAACATCCATCAACGTTGTTTTCCCTGCTCCACTAATGCCCATCAAGGCTGTTAGGACTCCAGGTCGGAATGCTCCAGTAATATCTCGAAGAAGTTGTAGTCTTCTCTCTTGGAAACCTTTCTCTTTCAGTTTCTGGGAAACATTGGAGTTCATGTTATGCCAATAATTAATGATTGGATATGCACAACAATACTTGTTTTCAGCAAATGAACTGCCTAACCTTGGGTGTTTCGACAAAGTACCGTATGTTTTCGAATGTCAGAGTTGCGGGTTCAAATGGTAAAACCATCCCTATCCAATTTCAAAATTGTGGTTATCACTGGTGCGAAAGGCAGTAAAACCTTATTTAAACTGTTCACGAGTACTCATAAATGTATGATGTCAACCATTTATTTCCGGTTCTGCAGATTTCTAGGAGATGATAACTGACTAACTGCCTATAAATTCTCTTACCTCTGACTTTTGTTTCCGTGGTACCTTTGTTAGCCACCTGTTCTCCGAGAGTAGGACAGTTAATGTCTCTGTCTTTATCCAGCTCGGAGAGCTTCTTACTAGAGACAACAGGTCGAGATCTTCTCGGAGCTGTGATCAGCCAATTCATGCACGTTACTCAGTGAAAAAATGTCAAACCACTGAGAATATTCTTAGCTTGCATTTTCAATTACCTTTAGAAAAACTCAGAGCACAGGTGAACCCAATGTTGAAAACAAACCAAAATCCAATCAAAGACCCAAGTGATATCCAGTAAAAGTGATCACTATAATCTAGACCACGCTTTTCAAGCACTTGCTTCCCCAGAGTGCCATTAAGATATGAAACCTGAGAAGGATTATTCCTGTTAAATGCTAAACGCAACCATTTTCATGTTAAATACACTCTTGTTAGACGAGTTTGTTCTTCTAAAAGTCACCTTTTTCCACCTTGGAGCAAGAAACTCATTAAGCGAAGCACCTATTTCTGCATATGACAATGGAGAGAACCAGAAGCCCCACTTCAACCAACCGGGTAGAGAAGCTGCAAAAAGACAAGTTTTCTAAGTTTCTGTCGCTTTTCTAAAGTCCCTACCAAAATAATCAGTAACACTGAACTTACGTTTTGGGATAATGAAGCCACCGAATAAAAACATAACAAGTAAAGAGAATAGACTGAAAATTGCTGCAACAGGTGGATTTCGAATCACGGAAGCTATCAACCGGAACATTGATATTGATACTTGATGCACAAGGAAGAGCAGGAAGAATTGATAAAAGAACCTGACAGTCATTCAATAAGTTGGAAGTGAGAATGGCTAAACTTCACATCATCTCTCTGATATAGCAAATGTTGGGAACTACCTTTGTGGTTCAGGACTATAACCAACTCCATAATAGGTAATGGCCGTCCACAGAAATGCATCAAGTAAGGAGAATGGGATTTTCAGAATGGCCGCTGGAACGGTATAAGCCCATGCAGGGTAGAAGAAAAAATCCCGTTGCTTGTGAAAGACTCTAAGTCTAGAAACAGTCATTGCCAGTTCCTGAATGCCAATAACCATGAGTCGGTTGAGAGCATAATATAGGGAACCCATGAAAAGATCCACATGCACCAAATCGAGTTTCATTCTTGTGCGCAAGAAGACAGTCATTGTTATAACAGCAACTACCACAATCTGCAAAGCGAAACCACCAACTCGATGAATTTCACATACATTTCTCGTTAACCATCTGGTATGACCTCATATATTGAGTCCCAATAGGCAATACCTGTGTTGATTTGAAGAGATGAACAAACCAATTGCGCTTCATGAGGAGCCATTCTCTTGAAAGACACACTTTGAACAACTCCCACTTTTTTAACGAGAAAATTTCGAAAGATAAGGCACTTCTGTGAAGCTCAGTTTTCTCAAAAGGCCTGGCAAGTTCCTCTTCTATTTTGTTTCCCAGCGGAAGCTCTTTATACATCCTCGCAAACATGCTTGGAGATATTAAATTATAAGTCTGGTCTTTGTGATGCCAGTATTGTGCCTGGTCTTTTTCGGAAACTACCTGCCAAGAATTCCCAAAAACAGAATATGTCAGTGCTGACCTTGCACAGTTTGGACATTCCTTTATTCAGTGACAGTGCATACTTGTTGGAGAAAGTCAGCAATGCCTTTTCTCGTTGGGCACTTGAAACCACAATGTTCAAAGAACTTGAGAACATCTGTTCGAGGTCCATGGTACACTATATGTCCCTCTGCCATTAGAATTATGTCATCAAAGAGATCAAAAGTCTCGGGTGCTGGCTGAAGAAGGGACACCAAAATTGTCGACTCTGTTGTGTGTGCCAATTGCTGCAAGCATGTAATGATCTGAAAGGTAGTGGAGCTGTCCAAGCCTGTTGATATCTCATCCATAAATAGAACTCTCGCTGGACCAATTATCATTTCCCCTGGAAGAGAGAACACTGTGAGATCTCTAATGAAGCCTAAATTTACAATGTGATGTAGAAACTGTTCCTATAAATTCCTCCTCATATGCTGTGTGTTCATGTAAAACTAACCTGTCGTCAGCCTTCTCTTTTGACCACCAGAAATTCCTCTGTTCATCGCATCCCCTACGATTGTATCTGCGCAGATGTCGAGTCCAAGAACCTGAGAAGGCAAAAAATGGTAAACAAGTGCAAGATTATGTGTGAAAAAGAAATTTGGTAATTCTTTTTTTCCAATGAATACATTACCTTTAATATGTAGTCTGTTTGCAGTGTTTTTTTCAGCCCGCCTAATGATATTGCCTGTTCATATTGCATAAAGTCATCAGAAACCTATGTTTGCCAATTATATTATGACAGGAAAGTTGAAAAACCAATAAAAGATGAATCCAACTTTGGGCAAACGTTGACCTTCATGTATGTGTCTATGCTTGGCTCTGGATTAATTCCTGCTTGCTTCTCCCTTTTACTGACTTCTTTCAATATGTCTTCAGCCAAAAGCAACATAAATAGGATCAGAAATGATCACCGGGACAAACAATAACTTCCAGGCTGGAGAATAGACTGGTACCTGCCCTTCTTCCGATGCCCTGACAATGCGCAGAGAAGTCAAGCGTCTCCCTCACAGTCATCTCGGAAATATGCAAATCATATTGGCTTATATAGGCTGAAGTCTTCTGAGGAACAAACTCATTCAGCTTGTAACCATTGTAGGAGATGTCCCCCTTGACCTTTATCATACATCGTTTGTCAATTCCACAGATCTTACATTTATGCACGATCATTTGCATTCCGAATATGCTTTAAGCATAGTAGCTATTCTTGTCAGCACGGAACATCCAACACTAGACTGAATACCGAAAAGGTAATACCTTGAGCGGTTTCTCTGATTTGCCTGCTAATGCTTGTAATAAGGTGGTCTTTCCACATCCTGGCGGACCTAGCAATAGTGTCATCCTGCAACAATTTTCAAGAGCTAAAGATTAGGCCGCTTAGCCACATCCACATCAACTTCTGAATCTAAGCCATTGATATTCTAAGCTTTACTGACCTTGCAGGCTTAAGGACGCCGCTGATGTTTTTGAGAATTCTTATCTTTTTCCCCTGATGCTTGCAACCAACCTTATTTGTTGGAGCCTGCTTCACAGGGAAAAATAAAGATAAATGGGTCGTGGCTCCTTTGCTTATTTCCTATGAAGTTTAACAGAATGGACTGCAATAGCTTGTAGAAATATAGAACCACTTGCATGAGCTAATAAGTTGATATCAAATACGCCAATTAAAATAACAAAAGTCAAGTTAAGAAGGAGTACATATATTAATTCTTTATAAAACTCCTTAGAACATAAAGAAGATGCAACTGGATTCTGCATGACAATTTCATTAGGAATTCAGCTTGTGAAAATAGGCACTTTGGTATTCAATATGAAGACAGGGTGCCACAAATACATCGCACCCAATCGATTAATGATTAGTGAAACATTTGAAACTAGATTTTTTGCAATCTTGTCCCATTGAGACATGGAAGTTCTACAACTGTTAATTTTCGTAACAGTAAGATACAGAAATATTCATTTGGAGAATATGGCTAATTTCAATGTCCTGTTCTAGCGTCTCATATTAAACTTCAACAGAAGTGTCAAAAGAAGTAGGCTATGTTATTAAAACATAGTTTCTACAATAGATAATTTGTTTATTGACTCCAACTATATCGTCCTGGATGAATATCAGATAACATGTAAGCTTGGAGGAGAGACAAGAAGATAAAGAAGAAAATCTCACGTAGAAAATGGTCTTGAGTGAGTTCCAAAGGGTTGGGATGGATTCCCCACGAACGGCTTCGCTATATGCTTCTATGCATAGATTCTGATACCTGACTTCCACGGTCGGTAATTCAAGGCCCACTCTAAACAATTATGTATCACGTTAGCATACAAACTAATTGACGATGCATGCAACAACAACAAAAATGTCCGCCTTTTCCAAGAGCTGTAAAGATATAACAGCATAGAATGTCTGCCTCTGCACTCTCTGGCGGAGCTTCTGAAGAAGCCGGAGATTGTCCTTCTCGATCTTCTTCAACAGGCCCTCCACGAACAACCTCCTCTCCGAGTCCCCGAGCTTCGCCACATCCACCACCCTGCAGTTGAGCACTGCCGCCCTGAGCCGCCGGAACGTCGGCAACCTTTCTATTGCCGCCCACTGCAGCCTCAGCTCATCGTCCTCCCACCGACGATTCTCGCCGAACGGCGACTCCGTCTGGCCGTCCGAATTGACGATGCTCCTGAAGCTGCTCGAGGCGGGGCGCTGCAGCGTCGAAGAGAAGCTCCAGTTTCGTCCTCGATCAATCTTGGAAGGCTCGATCCTCAAGGACGAGGCCTTCTCGTCGCTCATGGTGGACGCCCGTGCCCTTTCCGATCCTTTTGAGTTTGATCATTTCGGACAAACGTAGGTGGACGTTCTTCTTTATAGTTCATGGGTAGACGCAACATCAGCGCAACGAAGCGCGGCCACATGGACAATGAGAGCGAGATGCTAACGAGGAGGCGAAGCGTGGGCTACTAATCACCAAGTGTAATCAAAGGTTTCACGATCTAAAATTAGAAAACTTCAAAACTAAATTAAACTATTGTTGAGGTAAACGACAAATTGTCTTTTTCGAACTGTTCCGTTGTCTTCCTTGTGAGGTTCTGTTCCCTTATTGAATCGGCTTTACATTGATGTTTACTTGTTCGATTCTGAAGTTAATTTTATATTTCATGTAAGGGTGCGTTTGGTTCAGCATTCAATAAAACTCATTAGAAAAATATTTTTAACCTAAAGAGGTTATGTGAAATATAAATATTATTTGATAAAATACAATTGAAAAGTGTTTTGAAATGAAAATACTGCTTGGTAAATATATATTTGAAAAGTTTTTTCCTGTAATTAATTTTAAGTTCTTTCGCGTCAAAGTCGTGGTCGGAGGAGGATTCGGAGTTGTCGGGAGGCGGCGAAGGATGGAGTCGCTGGAGGTGGGGGGAGGCGGCGAAGGGGGAGTTGCCAGCGGTGGGGAAGTAGCATTCCTAAAATGTTATTTCTCAAAATACTTCCAAGACTGCATTATCCTAAAGGCCTTTAGAGAAATTTGGAGATACTACCTCCAAAAAATAAATCAAAAATCATTTGTATTTGGCTAAGGGACTTTAGAACTTCAAAACCTATTTCAGATGCTGAACCAAATGGACATGTCGGCAAATGTTAGTATCAACGCACGCGCATCTTCTTCTGTTCTCCAAGGTAGCGGCCCCGTTTATTCCTGTTTGGCTGCTTTGCACGGCCATAACCCATTTGGATGGATTAATGCAGAACGACGAAAATGAAAAAAAGGGGTTGACCTGGCTCACCTCTGCACTCGCTGACGGAGCTTCTGGAGAAGCCGGAGATTGTCCTCTTCGATCGTCTTCAACAGGCCGTCCACGAATACCCGCCTCTCCGAGTCCCCGAGCTTCGCCACGTCCACCACCTCGCCGTCAAGCACCACCGCCCTCAGCCGCCGGAACGTCGGCAGCCTCTGGATTGCCGCCAGCTGCAGCTCCAGCTCGTCATCCTCCTGCCGTCTATCCTCGCCGAACACCAATGGCATCTGGTCCTCAGAATCAGCGACGCTCCTGAGGCTGCCTGAGAAGCTCCAGCTCCGTCTACCCTCCATCTCGGGGGGCTCGGTGGCCATGGAGGAGGCCGGCTCGTGGCTTGCTGCGGATGACTGTGCCATTTCGATCATGTTGATCCTCTTGAGCATATGCAAGGCAAAGTTTTCCTTTAGTAGTTTGGGGCGGGCGTCGATTTAGCCATTAGTTTTTGAATAAACGCATTGAAAGGCTTTGAGTTAATTCTTCTTCGGGGTTGGCAAACCTCGTGGCTATGCATGCTAGTCAATTTAGATTGCCCAAAATGTCATTTTTGCACCCAATATTCTGCGACCCGCGATTCGATTGTACAACTCCGAAAGGGTTTAGCTTAATTATTGGGACGACTTCGAATGGGCATCTCAAAAGTCCTACGTTAACTCCTTTTGATTTACTGAACTTGACTCTTAAGTGCCGTCAGATAGGAACTTACGAAAGAAAGGACGACAGAAGAAATACACCAAAACAAAAAAATAACGTTCTTGCATGTCAAAAAGAGAAAGAAATTTACAACGTACATGGTTGGCGCTTGCTAAAAAGAAAATCACTAGACAATTTATAAACGATCATTACGTGAGAAGGCTGCTTACACCATCAGAGAATGACAACTTGCGCTCCCATGATGATTCTCTTCCCCACTTGGCGGAACTAAACAGTGTCCTCAACGCATAAGACAAGGTGGCGTCCCAGGAACCAGAAGAATACGGCTCTCTCGTTGACCGATTTTGTTCATTAAATAAGATGCTTTTGATCATACTCCATTAAATAGTTCTTAAATGCTCGCCCAATTCTCTAACTAATCACGACCCCCAAGGTATATAGGTTTCCTGGTCCGCCTACCCTCCTTATTTCATCAGAGTGACGTCCTCGGATAAAGATATGTATGTATGTAAATTAATTCACTTAAAATTTAAATTTCTTGTATTTCTCTTCTTAGGAGACGCATTAAAACAGGAAGAGTAACACTTCTGCACCATGAAAACTCTTTTTATTTTCCCTTTTCTATTGATAGTTACGTGAAAATTCTGTGTTAAACATCACTAGAGATTTGTTTAGGATAATTTATTTATGTTACAGGTATTCTGATAACTTTGTTAATGCTTTGTATATTTTAAGATTGTGCGTATACCTCCTTTTGATTGTGCATATTTTTATTAATGTATCATCTTTTATAGCCATTTAATAAAGATTATGAATAAGGTCACGGATTCTTCTTCAATACACATCGAAATATGAATAAGTTTCCTAATTCTATTTTCTAATTTATTATTCTTAAATTTATGCACGTTAAATGGAGAAATTACGCACCATGAGGTTCTAAGTTCTCACTAATGTAATGCACCGCTGATTTGTGTGTCTGAGAGCTTGTTCTCTATGCCTACCTCAGTATGATTATAAACACGGTCTTTTTTTCCCTAATTAATTCGCTAATTAAACAAATGGTTCAAAGCATATCGATGCATGCATCTGGATCAATTTATCAATAACATTCGTTCATCTTGAAATCCTATTCGATTACAAATTCATATTACGAAATTGATCACTCTTTTTTCTTTATAGAAGAGGACATGCAGTTGGTAAAGTGTGACGTTGCAGGTTAGTACGAATCTGATGGTTGAAATTGACCGTTGCATCGTGAAAAGAACTTAAAAGGGCTAAAATTGTAGAGCATCAAGACATTAGATGGTATTGACACCATATCGGTAGTTTTAACTTGGGAATTATTTTGACGGCCTTAAATCCGAATATTTCATACAGAAAACCGGAGTTTTACGGTAAGGATCGGAGAGTAATCATACGAGCAACTTCCACTGTTGGTCATCCCTGCCTGATATCTCTTTGATAATGAATAAAGAGGAGGGAAACGAAAAGCACCTATTAATAATTGGAGAGTTTGTGAATCATAATTGTATGAGTTGTAAGCCATTTGAGTACTATTAATGATATCATGTCTTATGTTCAATAAATATGAAAACGGATGACATATGATCAGATAGATAAAATCAAATTATAATAAATCTTGACGTTAATTAATTCAGACAATCTTTTGGCACGATACGTAGTTGTCATCAAATTGTCACCCTGTATATCATGCCAATAATCGTGGCTGCTGCGGACGATGCTCCTGAGCAAGACGCCAAACTGACTGGAGTTGATGAAACGTTGTCATGCATCGGAGAGAGTGTCCGGAAACCTTTTGGGACAGGACTAGGAATCAGGTTGCAAGCGGACAGGCGATCTCCCATGTTTTGGGCAACCATTGTTTCTTCAGTTCGGTTGTCGTGTTTGGGATTGGGAACTGTTGGAAGATGAGCGGCGGGGCCAAATTCATCCATGACTGATCGAAGCCAATGAAAGTAGTTCACGAGGAAGGGACAAAAAAAATCTATGGGACGTGATGCTTAGTCCATGTGAGGTGTTGAAGTACATGTCGAACCATGGACTCTTGAGTTATCTCGGAAAAAATTAAGTGTATTGAAAATGTTTGTCTGAACAAGAAAACAAATAACAAAGTTGACGGCTCTTTGTCCGTTGAGATTATTTGAAATTGAACCCTTGTATTGTGTTTGGAGACTGTCGGAAAATACTTATATTGTGTTTCAAGATTGCTATAAAATGTCTCCATCCATATACTACTAAAGCGATTATACTTTATTTATTGATGATGAAATCATCAAGCATGCATGGCTCATAAATCTCTTGCATGTTGTATGCTTCCGGGATTCAGCTTTCCGACTTACTACAGTGCATGCAGCAAGACCTAAGGACGAATGTTGCGGAGCAATTTATAAAGCATTACATGAAAGTGTTTTGAGCTAACAAGATGAATAATTTCACACAAATTAAGAAACCCAAAAAGGCGAGCGTTATTTGCGCGGGTTCATCATCCTAAATCCAACCCGTTCCAGTGTTTACACTACTGGAAAAAACGAGCAAGTTTTAGGTTTCATCCTAAATTCGACTTTGTTCATGTAATAATGGGCCCAAAACCCGTCAAACTTCGACCTAAAAGCGAGAAGAGGGAACGGTCGTAACAAACAGAGAAGAAAAGGAGAGGGAGACATTGTTACGTTCACAGAGAGAGAGACGAGAGAGAGAGAGAGAGAGAGAGAGAGAGAGAGAGGAGAGAGAGAGAGAGAGAGAAGAGCAGAGGGGACGGTCGTAACAAACGGAGAAGAAAAGGAGAGGGAGACATTTGTACGTTTCAGCGAGAGAGAGAGAGAGAGAGAGAGAGAGAGGAGAGAGAGAGAGAGAGAGAGAGAGAGAGAGAATAATCCAAGAGGAGAGAAAAATTCGCGCGTACCCATCTAGGACATCTCAACAAGCCGGATTAACTCTGTTTTACAGTGTCTGGTAAGGATTCATACATTTTGTTCATCTAAATAGATGAATTATTTGATTTGAGCCTTAAATTCGGATTCATGTGAATTTTGAGTTTTCAGGTTCAATCAGAGTTATTTGGCTATGGAATTATGTAAAAATAATAGGTTAGGATGTTGTGGAATCGTGAAATTTTACAAAAATCGAATTTGAGTTACATTTGATTGGAATAAATCTTTGAAATTTGTGGAGCGTTGCTGCCCAGCTCCAAATCTTTTATTTTGGCAATTGTTTTGGCTCGTGTTTGACCATTTTTGGGTCAGTGAAGTTTAAAATATATTAATATCTTGAAAGGGATTTGTTTTGACACTAAACACACTTGAATTGGAGTTCAATAGAAAGAGATATGAGTGGCAAAGTTTGTCGCATTAGTAGAAGTTTGTTGCACCAATGGACGTTTGTCGTGCGAGTTTGTTTTACGTATTAGTGGCGATTCATCATGGTTGGTCATTATTGAGGTGTTTCATCGACCAACAATGTACAATTTCACTATGAAATGCCATCCGAGTCTAGTCTAGTTAATTGCTTGAGTTTTGATAGCGATTTTCACTTAATTCATAGGATTTAGACTTCGCTAGCTTGAGATAACTTTCGGCTTCAAAGGATTACCCTATCGCCCACTGGGCAAGGGCCGCAAAGTTCTCACCTATCATGAGCAAGGATCGGTCAGCAACCCTTGCCAAACTTAGTAAAAAAAAAAGGAAACAAATATGAAAAAAAGATAAAATTAAAAGATAAAAGCTTTAAAAGATATTATAAAATTGTACAAATTGTTCACGTGAGTGTTAGCATTGTCATATAAGACGATCGACATTTACGTCAGTAATTTCTGATCAAAATTAGTATAAAGACAATGACACATTTTCAATAAGTTTAAGATTAAATTAACATCCGTATAATAGATTTAAGATTTTTTTTATAATCTAATTGGTGTGATTTTATTTTATTTTATTTTGGGTGAGACAGTTTACTTTTTCACTCGAGAATCGCATAGACTCTAAGATTATTGTTCTTACAAAGTAACCCAACTTTTTAGCTCAATTACTTTCGTTTCAAACATGTGAAAACATATGAAACTCATAAGTTAATTATGTCTAAAAAACGAACTTGGCATGTGCACGACACGTGCTCAAGGTTCGGTTTTAGTATTAAGAAGAGCCAATGACATGAAGGTCCTCAGGTGTATAAACGATATAGACCTTTGATGTTTGCGATTCCACTTTTGCATGTCAAAGATCACTCTTATATCTATCTACGGGTACCTAAAAAGTGTCGAATGCAAAATTATCTCTGCTGTTATTTGACAAGAATTTTGGCAATAAATTGTTCTTGCTTGTCCTCGTTTTCAAAACAATCTTCTAATTATGTCGTAAAATTAGATGATGAAGAGTCAATTCAGATATTACCAAAATATAAAACCATTTGCTTGATTCGCTTTTATGCATATTATTGGAAGCTTTCCGCAATTGCAATGTCAACCATGCCAATTTTGAGGTGTATCCCTTTAAGCCAATCATCTGAAGAATGTAGGAACAATGAAGTTGCAACAATGAGAGATGAAATCAAGGTCAAGACTTTACGTTAGAATCCTTTATTCTGATGAAATCTACATGATTTTAGTTGGTGGAAGTGTTCAGTGAAGCAATCTCTACGCTCCTTTCATCTCCTTTGGAAGTTCAATTTTGCAATGGCACAAGGGAATATACACGTGAAAATCAGCGGAAAGGCCAAAAGCATGATGGCTACGATGTAGAGTTGATCGTGATGATACCCATAATAATCTTCCAAGAAAGGCGCTGATCGTCGTTTGCTGTCCATCAACTGTTATATCCTCATAAATGTCTCCGTACATCGAACTAAGCATGCCTCTCAATGACCACGCTACTGGACATATCCGGTAACACCAACGCCACCAGACCGGAATTTTCTGCCGAAATTATGACAGAATACAAGCAGTTAGATGTGTTAGGCCACAAATGATGTTCAAGATAGAGCGTTACTTGGGGGGAATAGAAGAAGTTGAATCAGAGACTTACGGGTCCGGGAATGAGGAACCCCGCGAATAGATTGAACATGGTGTAGGCAAAACTCCCGAAGACAGCATCCACTTGGTACGTCGGTGTCAGCGAAACGAGCATCATTTCTAAGTAGTTGAAATAGAGCAGTGTACAGAACATGGTGTAGAAGTACCAAAACACTTTAGAAAAGTCCCTATCGCGGAAATCAGCAGATAATTTGCTGGAGCTGGATTATCCACAACCCAAAACAGCATATCAACCAAAATCTTCTGGTCGCTGGCATCCTTCACACCTGTTTGATCATATGAACCATCTACATCAAAATGCCAATCCTTTAAAACCTTCCTTCACGCTAACGGGGAGAAATGGCAAAAGTAGGAAACTGAACATGAAACAACATACATGCCCCTACACATAGCAGATTTATTAAGCAGAAAGACAAGAACTATTTATTTGTAGAACGAAATGAAAAACCCAAAGCAATATCCGGAGATCGCATCATTCGAACAAGTACATGCCTTTGTCAAACAAATGGCAATATCCTTTATGACCTCCAAATTCGTCACGTCAAACAATTTTAATCCAAGTAATTTCGATTGTAATGCCTGAGTCCATCAAATCTTCTAGATGCCTTAACTTATCCGCAAAAAGAATTTTTTTTTCTTTTTAAAGTATGACGAATGCGCTGACTAAAGCATTTGAGCGTGTTAGAATTTGCGGAAGCGTGTGTAGTTGATGTGTGTGTGTGTGTGTTTTAGGAAGCAAGGGAGTGAAAGGGAATGTAACTTATATTATTTTGTAATTGTACAAAGGAGGCAAGTAGTTGGTCTTCCTCTCGAGAATTACCATTTGAGAGACTCCTAACTCCTATTTATAGGAGTCCATAAGTTCTAGAGTATTCTACAACCTAGAACAATCTAGCAACTAAGGAAATGTCTAGACAATTCTACATATCTCTAGGATCTTTCAATATTGTTCTAGTAAGAGCACAACCTAGAAAAATCTAGAAATTTGATCAATCTTCTAACAAGAGCAAATCCTAGAGTATTCTAGAAATTGGATCATTCTTTTCAACACTCCTCCTTGATCCAATTTCGTGATACTCCAAGCATACTTCGCAACGTTTCAAACTTGACCTATGATAATGCTTTTGTAAATATGTCCGCGACTTGGTCTTCTGTCTTGCAATACTTCAGTTCGATCTCTCTATTACTTTGCACTTCATGAATGAAGTGATATTTGATGTCAATGTGTTTAGTTCTTCCGTGGAAGACCGGATTCTTCGATATAGCAATTGCGGACTTATTGTCGCAAAGTATTGGAGTTGGTTCCATCTGAGCTTCTCCAATGTCTTCTAGAATTCTTCGAAGCCATAGTGCGTGACTGGTGGTCGCAGCAGCTACATATTCAGCTTCTGCAGTAGACTGTGCCACTGAGTCTTGTTTTTTGGATGCCCAAGAAAATATTCCAGAACCCAGTGTGAACGCATATCCAGTAGTACTCCTCCTATCATCAGTTAATCCTGCCCAGTCACTGTCAGTGTAGCCTATGAGTTTGGTGCTTGCACTTGGTCGATACCAAATGCCGTACTCTGAAGTTCCTCGCAAATATCTGAGAATCCTTTTGGCAGCTCTAAAATGAATCTGACTCGGACTATGCATGAATCGTGATAATAAACTTGTTGCATACATAATGTCCGGTCTTGTTGCAGTGAGATATAGAAGACTACCAATCAAACTCCAGTAGAGCGAGGCATTAGCTTTGTCTGCTCCATCTTCTTTTAGTAGCTTTTCATTTGTGACGAGTGGTGTTGTAACTGGCTTGCAATAGTCCATCTTGAATTTCTTCAGGAGGTTCTCAGTATATTTCTTTTGTGAGATAAAGACCCCTTGTTTTTGGTTGATCTCGATGCCAAAAAAATAGTGCATCAAGCCCAAGTCCGTCATCTCAAATGTCTTCATCATTTCTTTTTTGAATTCTTGAATCATGTTCTCATTATTTCCTGTATATATTAGATCATCTACATACAGATAAATAATGAGTGTGTCGGACTTACCTTGGGTCTTGACGTAGAACGTTGGCTCGCTCATACTCCTCCTGAATCCTTGCTTGATGAAGTATTCATCTATTCTGCTATACCAAGCTCGTGGTGCTTGCTTTAATCCATATAGCGCCTTTTTAAGCTTTAGAACTTTATCTTCTTGACCTTTGATGGTAAAGCGTTGTGGTTGTTCCACATATATTTCCTCTTGAAGATATCCATTTAGAAATGCCGACTTTACGTCTAGTTGATAGATTTTCCACTCTTTTTGTGCTGCTAAGGCGATGAGCATACGAATAGTATCAAGGCGAGCAACATGAGCGAAAGTTTCAGTATAGTCAATACCTGGTTGTTGTAAGTATCCTTTCGCCACAAGCCTTGCCTTGTACTTCTGGATTGATCCTTCTGCATTGAGCTTTGTCTTGTAGACCCATTTGACGCCGATGACTTCTTTGTCTTCGGAGCGATTGACAAGCTCCCAAGTTTCATTCTTCTCGATCATCTTGATCTCTTCCTCCATTGCTTTAATCCAAACTGCTTCCTTAGCAGCCTCTTCATAGTTTTCTGGTTCTAGTGTAGCAAAGTTGCATGTTTCATAAATCTGTCTAAGGGATTTTTCTTTTTGTGCTGAAGACTCTGGAGTAGATTCTTCTTGCGTCGCTCTTGGAGAGATTGGTGAAGTTGCGCCTTGAGTAGTGGAATTTGTTACTTGTCCTTCTTCTTGTATTGTTGACTCATCTTGTGAAGATGGCGTGTCCGGCAATGTGACATATTTTTTCTCGATTTTTTCCTCCTCCTAGTTCCAGGCTGCATTTTCGTCAAACTCAACGTCTCTACTAATCATGAGCTTCTTAGTCCTGAGGTTGTAGACCCGATAACCTTTCGATTGGTCACTATACCCGAGAAAAATTCCTTTTTCCGTCTTGTCGTCAAGCTTACTCTTTTTTGTGTGGGGATGTGGACGTAGCATATACAACCAAACACTCTGAGATGCTTCGCCGAAGGCTTCCGTCCACTCCATGCTTCAACTGGAGTTTTATTTTGAACAGCTCTAGTTGGATATCTATTTAGGAGGTAGACGGCTGTGTAGACTGCTTCTGCCCAGAACATATTGGGAAGGTTTTTATCTTTTAGCATAGACCTTGCCATTTCCATGACGGTTCTATTTTTTCTCTCTGCTACTCCATTTTGTTATGGGGCGTAGCCAACAGTTAGTTGATGATGAATGCCTTCATCTTCACAAAATTTATTGAACTCATTGGAGTTGTACTCAGTACCCCTGTCGCTTCTTAGGACTTTAATTTTACGGCACTTTGATTCTCGACGTGGTTCTTGAATTTCTTGAAAATTGAGAATACCTCCGATCTTTCTCGAAGAAAATATACCCACGTCATTCTTGTATAATCATCGATAAATAGGATGAAATATTTATTCTGGCTGGCAGTTGGAGTCCTCATTGGACCACACACATCTGTGTGAACTAACTCCAAAGGCTTCTTAGCTCTCCATGAACCTTCAGATGGGAAGGACTGTCTTTGTCGTTTTCCAAGGAGGCAGCCTTCACAAATATCTGAAGTTTCTGAAATAGCTGGAAAGTCTCTCATCATATTTTTCTGATGGAGAACTTTTAGTCCAGCAAAATTGAAGTGGCCAAATCTTCAATGCCATAGCCATGAATCATCAAGTTGAGCTTTCATGGCTATATCTTTCACGTATTTCCATTGTATAGGAAAATTCTTATTCTCCATCTTAACGACGGCAATGATATTTTTATATTTATCATAAATAATGCAAGCATCTTTTCTGAAGTATAGAGAATACCCACTTTGTATCATTTGGCCCACACTCAAGAGATTTTGCGTAAGACTGGGGACTAAATATACATTATGAATATAATTTGGGCCTTTATTTGTTTCAACAGCAATAGTTCCTTTTCCTTTCACATCTACCAAGTCACCATTGCCCAATTTTACTTGAGATTTCACCGACTTATCAATATCGGTGAATATATTTTCGTCCCCGGTCATATGATTGCTACACCCACTATCAACATACCAAGTATCAATTTTCTTATCATTTGCCGCTTGGCCTGCGTAGAATATATTATCACTCATTTCTTTTTCTTCAACATAGTTAGCCTTACTATTCATCTTTGAGCGGCAATCTTTTTCTACGTGGCCATATCTTTTACAAAAGCGGCATTGAGGCTTTTGTTTAAACCAACAATCCTTCTCCAAATGATTTGTTTTCTTGCAAACGCCACAAGGTGGATACTTTTCCTTTTGTGTGGTTTCTCCTCCTTTTTTATTTTTCCATAAACTCCTTCCACCATTTTTGGATTGATGAGACCGTATGTTTACTTTAGACTGAAAGACATTTTCCATAGAATCTTCATCTTGTGCCATCAGTCTTTTCTCATGTGCTTCTAGAGAGCCAATTAATTCACTTATTGACAGGGTTGTCAAATCCTTACTTTCTTCAATAGTTGTGACGATAGGATTATACTTTTTAGGAAGCGTCACCAATATTTTTTCAACAACCCTTTGATTAGTAATATTATCTCCATAGGCTCTCATTTGATTAACTAATTCCTTTAATTTGCCGCAATATTCTTGAACGGTCTCATTACTTTTCATTTTAGAATTCTCAAAGGCTGTTCTCAAAGTTTGAAGGCGAATAATGCGTACCTTTTCCGATCCTTGAAATTCTTCTCGAAGTGTCTCCCAAGCTCCTTTTGCGGTCTTTGTCCCAAGTATTCTCGAAAATACCGTTTCCGAGAGTGCTTGCTGAATAAAATATAAAGCCTTTGCATCCTTCTGTAGTTGATCCTTTGGAACAATTGCACCTTCTTGCGGAGCCTCATAACCATTCTCGACAATGTCCATAAGTCTTAGGCCATCAAGAATGTAGTCATCTTGATGCTCCAAAAATCATAGTTATTCCCATCAAAGATAGGAATAGGAAATGATGATGAGGTTGAGCTGGCCATAGTTTAGTTATGGGAAAATTGGGTGGATAGTTTTAGGAACGGATGGTTCAGACAAACGCCCGATATCAACCAAAGAACGTGGCTCTGATACCAATGTTAGAATTTGCGGAAGCGTGTGTAGTTGATGTGTGTGTGTGTGTGTGTGTGTGTGTTTTAGGAAGCAAGGGAGTGAAAGGGAATGTAACTTATATTATTTTGTAATTGTACAAAGGAGGCAAGTAGTTAGTCTTCCTCTCGAGAATTACCATTTGAGAGACTCCTAACTCCTATTTATAGGAGTCCATAAGTTCTAGAATATTCTACAACCTAGAACAATCTAGCAACTAAGGAAATGTCTAGACAATTCTACATATCTCTAGGATCTTTCAATATTGTTCTAATAAGAGCACAACCTAGAAAAATCTAGAAATTGGATCAATCTTCTAACAAGAGCAAATCCTAGAGTATTCTAGAAATTGGATCATTCTTTTCAACAGAGCGTAATCGTCAAGAGTCAAATTTGGTTTAGTTTCATCTGCAGAACATACGAGAGAAACCAACTGAGCATTTCATCGGCTCGGTCACCCAAAGAGACGACACTGTACCATCAGCTTCTCATGCATGACCCAAAGAAGAGAAAGGAAAACTTGATAAGAAACCTCGAAGAACCGCAATATACCAGGCTAGGGTTTTGCCAACATTATATCATGCACTCGGAAATCACTACAACAACAGTCTCGCTTGACAAAGAACCATGAGGAAACATCGATTGACATGATAAGGGTTCAGTCAATTACCCGCCGGGACGTGATTCAACGCGATGCCGGTGCTGGAGAGGGCGTTCTGGATCGAACCAGGGATCCGGTTGGTGTCGCCGTAGGCGGAGATCGAGACGGGGCCGCAATAGTTCATCTTCACCAGAGCTGAACTCATGTTCTGCGCGATCGCGTGGGGGTCGCACCCCTTGGGGACTTGGCAGTTCTCTATGTCCCACCACACCGACGTCTTCGCGCTCACGTACTGCGCCTCCGCCCTCCCCGAAGACGCCGACACCGCCTCCGATGCCGCGGCGATTGCGGTGGCGGCGATCAGCCCGGTTACATTTCCGACCATGGCTATCCGGGGGGGAAGGGAGGTGTGGCTGCTGTACAGTCGCTTGCTTCACGGGCGGAGTCTCTGCGTCTCGCGTGGAATCGCGTGCATACATAGAGGAGGAAGACGACAGGACGACCGATTTACCAAGTTGACCCTGGTCGTTTGAACGTGTGGAAAGCGTCCGTAGACCATCAATTTACCATGTTGCCCCTGAGATGCGTTTTTAGGGGAAGGATTATTATTATGGTAGCATCTTTTCCGACAATCATTTAGTGTTTCGAGAGCACCGAAATCAGAAGCGAGTAAAAGTCGGGTTTGCCGCTGCATATAATGAATAATTTATAAAATATCTTCTTTGGAATGATTATTTATATATTCTTTAGAAAAAATGTTACATGAAAAATATTTCCTTTTGTTGATAGGAATTTAAATCTTAATATTTATAACGAGACCTAAAATATTTTTTCTTTAATTCGTTAGTTATGCTTTGCTAAAGATGTTTTCTCGGCCTTTAATTTTTTTCAGAAACAATGCGCATAGTTTAATAAGATTTTTAACTTGTCCTAAATTGCAAGTTTTAGGAGAAATTTGGCATATTACATGACTTGATAATATTGTAGACACATTTCAAGGGCTTTTGGTAAATTATGCAAAAATCTAAACATGAGAAGTCATTCGTAAAATTGAGTCCATTTCTCTTAAACTTGGGGACCTTTCTTTCCTACAAAGAACTCTAAATTTTTCATAACATATTATATCCAATAAATTTAAGTACAACGATAATTGTAATTTTTATCAATTAACATGTTGTTGGAATTTTTTGGTGACATTCGATTGTACCTCAATGTATGGCTTAAGCCTGTGAAAAGCACAAGAGAGTATTATAAGACCAGGTTTTTTTTTTAATAAAACAATCCCAAGATTTCCAACATATTCGAAAAATTTGTTATTGTAATGAAATTTACTAATTACCGATCTCAATAAGAGGTTGATAGCAGTTTTACTAAGCCGCACTGCCCATCAGTCACAATGGCAACGTACCCCAAGATATTTGGGCCAGAGTATGAGGTTGTAATACTTTTATGCTGCAATTTACTCTTTACTTAATAGCACAACTCTTGCTCTTTCACAACTATACCTCTTTTTTATTGTGCATATTTTTATTAGTATATTATTTTAGATAGTCTATTAATAATGTCTATAAATAAGCTCACGGATTCTTCTTCAATACAAATCGAAATATAGAGAAATTTCCTAATTTTTTTCTAATTTATTATTCTTAAATTTCTGCATGTTAAATGGAGAAATTACGCACCATGAGGTTCTGAGCTATCACTGATGTAATGCACCGCTGATTTGGGTGTCTGAGAGCTTGCTCTCTATGCCTACCTCGGTTTGATTATAATCACGATGTTTTTTCTCTAATTAATTTGCTAATTAACCCATGGTTCAAAGCATCTCGATGCATGCATCTGGCTCAATTTATCGACTACATTCGATCATCTTGAAATCCTATTCGATTTCAAATTCACATTACGAGATTAATCAATCTTTTTCTCTATATAAAAGGACATGCAGTTGTTAAAGTGTGACGTTGGAGGTTACTCCAAATTCGATGCTTCAAATTGACAATCGCATTGTGAAACAAATTTATAGGGCTAAAACTATAGCATCAAAATTTTAGGTGATATCGACACATATCGGTATTTTTAATTTCGGAATTATTTTGACGGCCTTAAATCCAAATATTTCATACAAGTACAGGGCTTTTATGGTGAGGATTATAGAGTAATCATAAAAGCAGCTTCTGCTGTCGGTAGTCCCTGCCTGATATTTATTCGATAGTGAATAAAGAAGAGGGAAAGGAAAAACACATATTCAAAATTGGAGAGTTTGCAAATCATAATCATATGAGTTGTAAGCAATTTATGTACTATTAATGATATCACATCTTATGTTCAATAAATATGAAAACGTATGACACGTGATCAGATCGATAGAATCACGTTATACTAAATTTTGATGTTTTATTACTTCAGACAATCATTTGGCAAGATATGTAATCATCATCAGATTGTCACCCCCACATATGATGCCGATAATCGTGGCTGCGGACGATGCTCCTGAGCAAGACGCCAAACTGACTGGAGTTAATAAAACGTTGTCATGCATCGGACGGAGTGTTCGGAAACCTTTTGGGACAGGACTAGGAATCAGGTTGCAACCGGACAGGCGATCTCCCATGTTTTGGGCGACCATCGTTCCTTTAGTTCGGTTGTCATGCTTGGGATTGGGAACTGTTGGAAGAGGAGCGGCGGGTCCCAATTCATCCATGACCGATCGAAGCCAATGAAAGTATTTCACGAAAAGGAAGGGACACAAAAAGAAAAATAATAAGTATTAGACGTGATGCTTAGTCCGTACGAGGTGTTGAAGTACATGTGAAACCGTGGATTCTTGAGTAACGTATCGAAAATGTTTGTCTAAACAAGAAAACAAATAACAAAGTTGACAGTTCTTTGTCCGTCGAGATTTTTTGAAATTGAACCCTTGTGTTGTGTTTGGAGACCGCCGGAAAATACTTATATTGTGTTTCAAGATTGCTATAACTATGTCTTCATCCATATACTGCTAAATCGATTAAACTATATTTATTGATGACGAAATCATCGAGCATGTATGGCTCATAAATCTATTGCATGTTGTATGCTTCAGGGATTCAGCTTTCCAACTTACTACAGTGCATGTAGCAAGACCTAAGGACGAATGCTGCGGAGCAATTTATAAAGCATTACATGAAAGTGTTTTGAGCTAACAAGATGAATAATTTCACACCAATCAAGAAACCCAAAAGGGCGAGCGCTATTTGCTCGGGTTCATCATCCTTAATCCAACCCGTTCCAGTTTATACACTAACGGAAAAAACGAGCAAGTTTTAGGTTTTATCCTAAATTCGACTTTGTTCATGTAATAATGGGCCCAAAACCCATTAAACTTTTGCCTTAAAGTTTCCACGCCTAATAGTTTAGAGAGAGAGAAGAGGGAACGGTCGTAACAAACGGAGAAGAAAAGGAGAGGGAGACATTTGTACGTTCACAGAGAGAGAGAGAGAGAGAGAGAGAGAGAGTAATCCAAGAGAAGAGAAAGAAAAATTCGCGCGTACCCACCTAGGACATCTCGACAAGCCGGATTAAATCGGTTTTACAGTGTCTGGTAAGGATTCATACATTTTGTTCATCTAAATGGATGAATTCTTTGAGTTGAGCCTTAAATTCGGATTCATGTGAATTCTAAGTTTTCAGGTTCAATCAGAGTTATTTGGTTGTGAAATTATGTAAAAATAATAGGTTAGGATGTTGTGGAGTCGTGGAATTTTACAAAACTCGATTTTGAGTTACATTTGATTGGAATAAATCTTTAAAATTTATGGAGCGTTGCTGCCCAGCTCCAAATTTTTTATTTTGGCAATTGTTTTGGCTCATGTTTGGCCATTTTTGGGTCAGTGAAGTTTAAAATCTTTTAATATCTCGAAAGGGATTTGTTTTGACACTAAACACACTTGAATTGGAGTTCGATAGAAAGAGCTATGAGTGGCAAAGTTTGTCGCATTAGTAGAAGTTTGTTGCACGAATGGACGTTTGTAGTGCGAGTGGTTGTTTTACGTATTAGTGGCAAGTCATCATGGTTGGTCATTATTGAGGTGTTTCATCGACCAACAATGAACAATTTGACTCTGGAAACCATTGCCGAGTCTAGTCTAATTAATTGCTTGAGTTTTGATAGCGCTTTTTCACTTAATTCATAGGATTTAGACTTCGCTAACTTGAGATAACTTTCGACTTCAAAGGATTACCCTATCGCCCACTAAGCAAGGGCCGCAAAGCTCTCGCTTATCATGAGGAAGGATCGGTCTGCAACCCTTGCCAAACTTAGCTTAAAAAAGGATACATATATGGAAAAAGAAAAAATTAAAAGATAAAAGCTTTAAAGGATATTATAAAATTGTACAAATTATTCAAGTGAGTATTACCATTGTCAAATAAGATGATCAACATTTACGTCAGTAATTTTTTATCAAAATTAGACAATGATAAATTGTCAATAGGTTTAAGATTAAATTAACATCCGTATAATAGATTTAAGATTATTTTTTTGATAATGCAATTGGTGTGATTTTATTTTATTTTATTTTGGGTGAGACAGTTCACTTTTTTGGTTTATGCGATAGTATAGTTAAGCAATCTACAACGATTGCATGTGTACCTACCTACCTATCACTGCACTACCTATCCATTCTATCTAGACAATTACAGAGACAATTTTGGAATTTGGTGTCCATCTTCTACCCTTCAAAAATACAGAATGCCCTCCTCATCATCTTGATAACAAAGGACAATAGAACGCTAATCTCTATTGCTCTGGAGGCAATGGTTTTCTTCTTTGGCGTGCATCTTCCATTTAGCCTTTTTCACTCGATAATCGCATAGACTCTTAAGATTGATCTTACAAAGTGACCCAACTTTTTAGCTCGATTACTTTCGTTTCAAACATATGAAACTCATAAGTTAATTACATCTAAAACGAACTCGGCACGTGCACGACACATGCTCAAGGTCCGGTTTTAGTATTAAGAAGAGCCAATGACATGCAGGTCCTCAGGTGTATAAACGATATAGACCTTTGATGTTTGCGATTCCACTTTGCATGTCGAAGATCACTCTACGGGTACCTAAAAAGTGTCGAATGCATAATTGTTTTTGCTGTTATTTGACAATAATTTTGGCAATAAATTGTTCTTACTTGTCCTCGTTTTCAAAAAGATCTTCTAATTATGTCATAAAATTAGATGATGAAGAGTCAATCCAGATATTACCAAAATATAATTCCATTTGCTTGATTCGATTTTATGCATAATATCGGAAGCTTTCCGCAATTGCAATGTCAACCATGCCAATTTTGAGGTGTATCCCTTTAAGCCAATCATCTGAAGAATGTAGGAACAATGAAGTTGCAACAATGAGAGATGAAATCAAGGTCAAGACTTTACGTTAGAATCCTTTATTCTGATGAAATCTACATGATTTTAGTTGGTGGAAATGTTCAGTGAAGCAATCTCTACGCTCTTTTCATCTCCTTTGGAAGTTCAATTTTGCAATGGCACAAGCGAATATACACGTGAAAATCAGCGGAAAGGCCAAAAGCATGATGGCTACGATGTAGAGTTGATCGTGATGATACCCATAATAATCTTCCAAGAAGGCGCTGATCGTCGTTTGCTGTCCATCAACTGTTATATCCTCATGGATGTCTCCGTACAGCGAACTAAGCATGCCTCTCAATGACCACGCTACTGGACATATCCAGTAACACCAACGCCACCAGACCGGAATTTTCTGCCGAAATGTATGACAGAATACAAGCAGTTAGATGTGTTAAGCCACAAATGATGTTCAAGATAGAGCGTTACTTGGGGGAATAGCAGAAGTTGAATCAGAGACTTACGGGTCCGGGAATGAGGAACCCCGCGAATAGATTGAACATGGTGTAGGCAAAACTCCCGAAGACTGCAGCCACTTGGTACGTTGGTGTCAGGGAAACGAGCATCATTCCTAAGTAGTTGAAATAGAGCAGTGTACAGAACATGGTGTAGAAGTACCAAAACACTTTATAGAACGAGACATAGAACCCAATGGCAGGGTACGTGATCAGCACAAAGAGAACTGCTTGCAAGAATACGTATGGAACTTCAATAACCACCTGCAACACATTTGAGGGGCGTTATATAATTTCGTTACGTTATGGAAGAATGGGAAGTGTATCAGTATAGCTGGGAGAATACGTTGCATAGGAGCATGAATCAGTAACCTGAGCAAATGAATAGGACCACGATGAGTACATTCCAGCAAACCTTTCCCTGTAGACAACGATACGCTCGGTGGCAACAAATGGCATAACCGAATTGCCGTTGCCTACCCCCATGAATTGCACGAAGACATACATCGATCCAAGTATGTTGAAAAGATCCTGCTTGTCATTTCTTGAAAGCAAAGAATTATGCTTTAGCATCTTAGATGGTAAGTTTTACAAGCTCCTAATCTCAATGTTTGACAAGCTACAAAAGATTTTTCCCAGACTAACTAGGTTGTACGAACAACTTACATTTCCTTTCCTTTCTGCCATAGGAGAGCGGCACACAAGAAGGAAGATGTGGTAATGAAAATCAGGCGCACCAGGTTGTATTTAGGACTTCTCCAGTAGGTTAGATGTTGTTTCCACAAGCATGTTCTAAACTGCTCCCATCTACTTTGTGGGAAGCCCGCAGAGAAACACATTTCTTTCATCCCAGCCACTGGCAAACTTAGCTCTCTCACTAGTTCTTGGTTCGTCCTGCAGAGGTCAAAAATAAGCAATTAGCGACATCATTTTTTTCCCACAGCAAGTACCAGAAGCACCTTTTATGAGCACATATTGTCAATATCTGTTCAGTACTCCAAGTTAGCATCGCATCGGAGACAGAAGCATTGAATCTTGCGAATTGTGTGCTTGATGAGCACTTAATGTGTGATTAACGTGGCGCTCTGAACATTGCTCTCCCGTATGCTCACCTGAACTGATCAGATTCCTTATAAATGATGCCATAGTCTATACCAAGTTGAGATTCTAGAGAAGGACTTGTGATTTCCAGCATCCACGTAGCAGGGTTGTAATTATCCTTGATTTTTGGCACTCCGGGGATACTCTGGACAAAGGGAAATGTAGGGATTCAGTAGTCAAGCTTTCTCAACACAATTTATTTATTTTTTTCATTTCCAGTGTATGAGTACTTGATAAGGCTATTCAGTAGGTATAGTCGATTTTTATATGTTTTTCTTCCTTTTGGATATATCAACATTGTTTGCAGCTCATCGTAGAACGAATTCATAATTAACAACATTCAAATTATTGAGACAGAAGTTAAATTGAAGTGTTCACGCCTGAGGTGTAACAGTTACCTCAAAATATTCAATGAGCTTATTTGAATGCTCACCAAGCTCTCCAGAGTATATGATTTGACCTCCTCTTTTCATCAAAATTAGCTGCATAGTTCATCGAATGCGACATGCTTCAGTCGTATTCACCACAGTTATTAATGCACTTAACAAACATGTGTGAAGCGAGTACTCACAAAGAATTTCATGCAATGTGCAACAAAACCCTGTGTCATCTAAGCATAATTTTATACAATAAAATAATAAACACTTGCAGGAATTGATGAATAAGCAGATTACCTCGTCAAAAGCCTCAAATATGTCGATGCTTGGCTGGTGAATTGTACACACGATTGTCCTCCCTGTGCTAACAATATTCTTCACCACCCGCATTACAATGGCGGCTGCTCTGGCATCGAGACCAGAAGTAGGTTCGTCCATGAATATGATCGACGGGTTAGAAACAAGCTCCACTGCTATAGTCAGCCGTTTACGCTGCTCAACTGATATACCAGTCATGCCAGGAACACCAACTACAGCATCTTTTATGTCATCTAGCTCAATCATTTGAAGTACTGTAGCCACAAATTCCTGGTTGACAAAATATAATCAAGTTGCGATGCAGATTTAGCTACTAATTAGTGCAAAATCTTATCAGTCGATGCGTGATGCAAGAGACCTAACTCTGTCTGCCTGCTGGATTTGATCAACATGAGAATATCTAGTGTAAATTTTTTTCTTCGTCCTGCCTAGACATGAGCTAATTAATGCATACAATAGATATATTAAAATCTGTCCCGTTGAGAACAAGATTAAGCTGGAATTTGGCACCTATCTCCAGAAGACTCAACAAAACTTATCCAACAAGTAGTTTAAAAGATTGAAATTCTTGTCTCAAGGCGCGACAAAATACTTCCCATCTTATCCACTCACTGAAATGCTTAATCAGTCTGTTCCAAGTCCTGCTCAAATATCTGGCAATGCGGTCTCCATGACAATTGGCATATTCTATCCAGATAAAAGAAATCTTACCGCTCTTGTGTTTTTGTCAATGTGGGATGGCAACCTTAACCAAGCTGAGTATGCCACCGATTCCTCAATTGTAACTTGTGGAGAATGTATGTCGGTTTGCTCACAGTAGCCAGATATTCTGGCATATGCGGCTTGAACTTTAGGATATCCTCCAACCTTTATGTCTCCCTCAATAAAACCGCCAGTTTTTCTACCTGAAAGAACATCCATTAACGTTGTTTTCCCTGCACCACTGACTCCCATCAAAGCTGTTAGGACCCCAGGTCTGAATGCTCCGGTGATATCCCAAAGAAGTTGTAGTCTCGTTTCTGAAAAACCTTGCTCTCTCAATTTCTGGGAAACATTTGTGGTTCCGTCATACAAATTATTTATTGAAATGATATGCACAACAATACTTATTTTCAGCAACTCAAATGCCTCACCTTGGCTGTTTCGATGAAGTACCGCACGTTTTCAAATGTTAGAATTGTTGGTTCAAATGGTAAAACCATCTCTGTACAATTCGAAAATTTCACTCCCGTCAAAAGGCAATATAAGCTGATTTAGAATATCGACAAGCACTCATTAATGAATGTAATCAACCTTTCTTTTGCAGTTTTGCTGATTTTTTCAATAGATGATAATCGACTAACTGCTTATGAATCTTCTAACCTCTAATTTTTGGCTCAGTGTTACTTTTGTTGGCCGCCTGCTCTCCTGGAGTAGGATGGATACTGTCTCGGTCTTTATCGAGCTGGGAGAGCTTCTTAGTGGAGATAATGGCACGAGATCTACTCGGAGCTGTGATTAGCCAATAATTACACATCACTCACTGAAAAAATGTCAACCCTCTGATCAGCAAGTTCAATTACCTTTCGAAAAACTCAGAGCACAGGTAAACCCAATGTTGAAAACCATCCAAAATCCAATCAGTGACCCAACTGATATCCAGTAGAAATGGTCACTATAATCTAGACCATGCTGTTTGAGCACTTGTTGCCCCAGAGTGCCATCAAGGGATGAAACCTGCAAAATATCGAATGCCACCATCGTCATGTGATATCCATTCATGTGAGACTGGTTTGTTCTTCAGTATGTCACCTTTTGCCACCTCAGAGCAAGAAACTCATTAACCGAAACACCTATTTCTGCATATGACAATGGAGAGAACCAGAAGCCCCATTTCAACCAACCGGGTAAAGAAGCTGCAGAGAAACAAGACTGCTAAGTTCCTGTCACTTTGCCAAAGTCCCTACAAGTAGAATCGATAAAATTGAACTTACGTTTTGGGATTGCAAAGCCACCGAATAAAAACATAACAAATAAAGTAAAAAGACCGCAAATTGCTGCAACAGGCGGATCTGGAACTGCAGAAGCTATCAACCGGAACATTGATACTGATACTTGATGCAATAGGAAGAGCAGGAAGAACTGATAAAAGAAGCTGACAGTCATGAAAGAAGTGAGTGGCTAAAAATCATGTCATCTCTCTAATATAGTGAATTTCAGAATTACCTTTGTGCTTCAGGAGTATAATTAACTCCATAATAGGTAATAGCTGTCCAAAGAAACGCATCAAGTAAAGACAATGGGATTTTCAGTATGGCCGTTGGAATGGTATAAGCCCATGCAGGGTAGAAGAAAATATCTCGTTGCTTGTAAAAGACGCGAAGTCTAGAAACAGTCATTGCCAGCTCCTGAATGCCATTAACCATGAGACGGATGAGAGCATAAAATAGGGAACCCATGAAAAGTTCCGCATGCACCAAATCGAGTTTCATCCGTGTGCGCAAGAAGACGGTCACTGTAATAACTGCGACGACCACAAGCTGCAAAGAATAACCACCAAGTCGATGAATTTTACGTACATTTCTCATTAACCACGTATTGTGACTGCACATTCTGAGTCCCAGTGGGAACTTACCTGTGCTGATTTGAAGACATGAAAAAACGAGTTGCGCTTCATGAGGAGCCATTCTCTCGAAAGGCAGGCTTTGAACAACTCCCACTTTTTCATCGAGTAAATTTCGAAAGATAAAGCACTTCTGCGAAGCTCAGTTTTTTCAAGAGGCCTGGCAAGTTCCTCGTCTAGTGTCTTTCCCATCGGAAGCTCTTTGAACATCCTCGCAAACATGCTTGGAGATATGAAATTGTAAGTCCGTTCTTTGTGATGCCAGTATTGTGCCTGGTCCTTTCCGGAAACTACCTGCCAAGAATTCCCCAAAAAGGAATATGTTAGAGCAAATCTTGCACGGTAACATTCCTTTATTAAGCAAGAGTGCATACTTCTTGGAGAAAGTCGGCAATGCCTTTTCTCATTGGGCACTTGAAACCACAGTGTTCAAAGAACTTGAGAACATCTGTTCGAGGACCATGGTACACTACATGTCCCTCTGCCATTAGAATTATGTCATCAAAGAGATCAAAAGTCTCGGGTGCTGGCTGAAGAAGCGACACCAAAATTGTGGACTCTGTTATGTGTGCCAATTGCTGCAAGCATGTGATGATCTGAAAGGTAGTGGAGGTGTCCAAGCCTGTTGATATCTCATCCATAAATAAAACTCTCGCTGGACCAATTATCATTTCCCCTGGAAGAGAGAACACTGTGAAATCTGCAATGAAGCCTACAATTTACAGTATGATGTATAAACCGTTCCTGTAAGTTTCTTATCATTTGCTGCGTCATGTAAAACTAACCAGTCGTCAGCCTTCTCTTTTGACCACCAGAAATTCCTCTGTTCATCGCATCCCCTACAATTGTATCTGCGCAGATGTCGAGTCCAAGAACCTGAAAAGGCGTGAAATTGCACCAATGGTAGTTAAAGTTTGTCTGTGAAAAATAAAGTTGGTAATTCTTTTATCCATTGAAAGCATCACCTTCAATATATAGTCTGTTTGAAGTGTCCTTTTCATTCCTCCAATTGAAATTGCCTGTTCATATAATCACAAAGTCATCAGAAGCCAGTATCACCGATCGTTACTGTGATTGGAATATTATAGAAAAAAAAATATGAATCCCACTTTATGGAATCATTTAACCTTCATGTAAGTGTCTAAGCTTGGCTCGGGATTAATTCCTGCTTGCTTCTCCCTTTTACAAACTTCTTTTAACATGTCTTCAATGAAAAGCAACATAAATAGGATCAGCAATAACCAC
Organism: Melaleuca alternifolia; assembly: GCA_019926035.1. Lineage (NCBI taxonomy): Eukaryota > Viridiplantae > Streptophyta > Magnoliopsida > Myrtales > Myrtaceae > Melaleuca > Melaleuca alternifolia. Next base: position 162,765 of record JAGKPW010000011.1, on the reverse strand, counting down.
CAAAACTAATGGTAACTTTTAGGTCGGAGAATAAACTGGTACCTGCCCTTCCACCGATACCCTGACAACGTGCAGCGAAGTCGAGTGTCTCCCTCACAGTCATCTCGGAAATATGCATATCATATTGGCTTATATAGGCCGAAGTCTTCTTAGGAACAAACTCATTCAGCTTGTAACCATTGTAGGAAATTTCTCCCTTGACCTTGATCATACATCGTTTGTCAATTTCACTGTTCTTATATATATATATGCATGATTATTCGCGTCCGAATATTGTTTTAGTAGCTATTCTCGTCAGCATGGAAAATCTACAGCAGACTACACACCAAAAGGGTAATACCTTGAGGGATTTCTCCGATTTGCCAGCTAATGCCTGTAATAAGGTGGTCTTTCCGCATTCTGGGGGACCTAGCAAGAGTGTCATCCTGCAACAATTCCAAGAGAAAAGGATTAAGCTGCACCAGTAAGATCATATACATCAACCTGTGAATATAAACGAGTGCATATGCTAAGCCATAATTCTAACCTCGCAGGCTTAAGGACGCCACTAATGTTCTTGAGAATTCTTATCTTATCTCCCTGGTGCTTGCAGCCAACCTTACTTGTTGGAGCCTGCTTCACAGAAAGGAAAAAGGTTCTTGGTTCCCATAATTACGTCCTATGATTTTTACCAGAATGGATTACGATAGCTTGATAGAATAGAGAAGCAGCTGCACGAGCTAATAAGTTTGCTACAAAATAGCCAATTAAAGATAACAAAAATCAAGTTTAAAACGAGTTGCATCGATTCCATGTAATACTCCTAAGATTGTAGAGTAGGCGCGACTGCATTTTCCATGGGTTTCATTAGGAATTTGTCTCGCGAAATTAGGATAATTAGTTTTCTATATATATAGAAAACTGGAATTTAGCTATAGAAAATTAGCGACGGAATTAGCGACGAAAAAAAAAACCATTGCTAATTTTTGACAAAAAAAATTCGTCGATATTTGCAACGGAATTAGCGACGACAAAAAATATTCGTCGCTAATTATCGACAAAAAAAATCCGTTGCAAATTAGCGATGAATTTCATTTCACTACTGATTTTGTCATGAAACTGTTTCCGTCGCTAATTTGCAATGAATTTTTTTCCCGTCGCTTTATATATAAAGCAACAGCACAACGCGTATGTTGCATCCTGTCAATTTATTATAAGCAAAATATTTGATTTGAAATTAGATGTTTCTAATGTATGTCCCAACAAGACATAAATGTTCTAAAAACTTGCAAATCTCTAACAGTAGATTCATTTGCATCACGTGGCCAGTTCGCTATCCTTCTCTAATGTCTCAGAAATCACTTTCTTTGAAATTCCATCCTCAGAAAAAGTTTCAAAAGTTGTAGGCTTTGTCATTTTGTAGCACTTAGTTTGTTCTTTGACTTCTACTGTATCGTCCTCGACAATCTTAGAAAACATATGAGCTTGGAGGAGAGAGAAGGAAGTAAAGAAGATCTCACGTAGAAAATGGTCTTGAGTGAGTTCCAAAGAGTAGGGATGGGTTCCCCATGATGGGCTTCGCTATCTGCTTCTATGCACAGATTCTCATATCTCACTTCCACTGTCGGTAATTCAAGTCCCACTCTAAACCATTCAATATAATATAAGCTACACCTTGTCATATATAATAATAGAAGATGCAAGAAAAGAAAAAGGTCTGTCTTTTACTAGAACTGGTAAAGTTAGAACAGCTATGAAAGTATCAAATGCCTGCCTCTGCATTCGCTCACGGAGCTTCTGAAGGAGCCAGAGATTGTCTTCTTCGACCGTCTTCAACAGGTCGTCCACGAACATCCGCCTCTCAGCGTCCCCAAGCTTCGCCACATCCACCACCTTGTGCTCGAGCACCGCCGTCCTCAGCCGCCGGAACGTCGGCAGCTTCTCAATTGCTGCCTGCTGCAGCTCCAGCTCATCGTCCTCCCGCAGGCGACCCTCGCCGAAACTCATTGGCGTCTGGCCCTCCTGGTCGGCGATGCTCCTAAAGCTGCTCGAGGCAAGGCGGCGCAGCGACGAAGAGAGGCGCCGGCTTCGTCCTTGCTCCATCTGGGCGAGCTCGATCCTCAAGGACAGGGCCTGCTCGTCACTCGCCTTGGACAACTGTGCCATTTCGACTCGTTTAGTCCTTTTCTAGCGGATGCGGGCAGATGTTCTTCCTATATAGGGAGAGGCGGATGCCACGCAGGCACAAAAAGGTGCAGTCACATTCCTAATGCCAGGGATATGCTCAGTGAGAAGGGGAATCATGGGTTACTAATTGCTTCTGGATCAGTGCAGTAAAAAGTTTCATGACTCTGAACGTGGGGCGGTATCAAAGTGATCAGATCACTGCGGTTGACTCTGAGGTACACGACAAATGGTAAGTCTGCAGGGAATTCTTCGAATTGATCGGTTGTCTAACTTCGCGGGCACTCTGTTAGATTATTTGAATTCGCCTCACGTCGATGTTGACTTGATTCCAGAGGAGGTTATACATTCTAAATCAACGCAAGTCATGCCAAAATAAGTACGCACGTTCTAAGTCAATGCTAACTCGTGTCAAAACAATAACGTAAGCATCAATGCAGGCTTATTTAGTTTTGAAGAGGTGGTGTGACCCTTTATTCCCCATGTGCCTCCTTTGCTCAGCCATTATCTTATGTTATTTTTATAATATTGAGAAAACCCATTTTGATAGATTAATTCATAGTCACAAAAACATCAAGCATCTGAATCCAGGTAAGAAGCGGGGCAAAGCTCGAATGAGTGAGCCAGATGCAATTAATTATTCAAAAATTAATGATGAGAAAAATCATCGATCATGTTTCGATTCAAAAAAATTCACATTGCATTGTTGGTTTGCTTTTCCAAAGTTGGATATGAATATGAGATCTTAGCGTTAAATTTCGAGGAAATAACTACATTACTGAACACTTTTGGGTGTTCATTTACATTCGACTAATCATGCGAGCCTTGCATATCGAACATAAATGCCATTTTCCATCGATAAGAGAAACGCACGCAGGAAACGGCGGAGGACGGTGTCGATATGAAATTAGCCCCAATGAACAAACGAACCCTGGTGAAACATATGCATCACAATCATTCTCAAAAAGAGATGAAAGTCTCCATCAGTTTAAGCAAACAATTATTCTTATGAAGGACGATATCAACACAGGGTGGTTGCGATCGAACTGATCACAGCCTTTCCTTCTCTGTGAAACGAACCACACGAGAAGGTTGTATCCGGGCAATGTTCTCCACGGGAAGATTGATGAGCGCAGCGATGATGCCATCGAGGAGTTCCACGAGAAGAGGCAGTGTCCAGCTTCAAGAGGATGTACTGCAACAGTTGCTTCTCCGGTCATGCTTGAACAGATCACTCTCACTGATCCTGGGTTATATATGGTCAATTTTTGCTCCCAATATAATTCGTTTTACTAGTAATGGAAACAAACAAACAAACAAATAAATAAAAACAATGTCTTGTCAATGATATCGGTCTGCAACACAACGGACAACTAAGGCACACATGATGCTAATTATTCTATTTATGGCCAAATTTATGTTTCCATTCACGAGAATAAAAATCCATTTAGTAAAGCAATTTCATTTTTTATTTCTAAAATAAATTTTTAGTGCAGATATAGGTATGGAATAACAATGAGAAATAAAAATTATTTGCATTGCTTAGCCTCACCGCCAGCTGCCCACTCGCTGCTCGACTACCCGCCATCAGACACCATTGGCTACCGCTGCTTGTCAACCACCCCAGGCCCATCGTCAGACGTTGATGGGAAGAGAAATTAAGAAGGTTTATCAAACAAATTTCTATTCTAGGAATGAAAAATTTTGTATCGTTAGCAAACGCATTTCTCTACTCAGAAACTTGTCTGAAAAATAGAAATAGAAAAGTTCATTTATGGCAAAAAATTATGTCCATAAATAAAGTGTTTATCATTCGGGCCCTTAGCGTTACAAAAATCGGGATAATCATGACTCTCGCTAAGTAACTTATGCATCAAATAACATGTTGTTGGTCATACCTCTAATTCTTTACATGCTTGCCAAATTCTCTAATTGATCACAATCTCCAAGCAGTATATCTTCCTTTCCGCATGTGATGGACCACCGGCTTGCTAGGTCGAGAACTTTCTGTGCACCTACCTCGAATTGATTATAAAAACAATCCTTTCTTTTATCCTAATTAATTTGCTAATCATCCCATGATTCCAAGCATCTCGGTCCACATGCATGACCCATCAACAAGATCCAATCGCCTTAATATCCTATTTAATTACAAATTCACGTTACTAAGAGAGAGAGAGAGAGAGTAAAAAAAGGGGGGAGGGGAAGCTCACTTATTGAAGGCATATCGTTCCGATGTCCATTTTTGTGGGAGAATCCTACAGTTTTTAATTGACTGCACATTGATGTTGACTTGATTCTTAGAGTAACTTCTATTCTAAATCGATGCAAGTCGTGTTGGTCCAACTACTAGCAATAATTAGGGATTCATCTAGAATAATTTCCTGTTTTAGAGAATATTTTATAATTCTGTTGATTTTTCGTATTCCTCAAGCTTGCACGAACATCTCTTTTTGATTGTGCGTATCTTCATTGATATACTATTTTAGATAGTTATCTAATAAAACCTACAAGTAGGTTCTTGTTCTCTTGTTCAAATATATAGAAACATGCACAAATTTCATGTTTTTATCTTCCACATCATTCTTCTTTCAGTATAACAAATGAAGGCATCCGCGTAGGCTCATTTTTCTTCTGAAAATGTAGGGTGCCCATTTATATCAATTTGGCTCCAGTGCTCAGCCATTAGTTTTTTTTTTTATATCGGGGACGGAAGAAAAAAACCATTTTGATAGGCTATTAGAATCATGAACTACAATGTATATGGAATTCAAATAAGAAGCAAGGCAAAGCTCGAATGAGTTAACCCAAATGCAAAAATTTATTTTTACTTGAGGAGGGGGAAAATCCATCGTGTTTCATGCTTAGCGATCCGTTAGAAACTCATTAAACTCTATCTCCTTGGGTTCCTAATATCATATACCTTCAAAAATTCACATCGCAACGTCAGTTTGCTTTTACCGACTATCGAACTTTTATGTAAGGTTTTAGCAATACAATTGAAGAGAAGAGTATATGATTTAAGATTTTCCAAATAGTCGTTTACAATCGGCAAAATCTTAAGGGTCTTGTATATCCAAGGCTTTTTTTTTTAATGTAAAAGTATCCTTATACATTCATAGTTGAATGAATAACTTGTGTGTTTGGAGTTGATTCTGTAATCCGATTTTTACACGTTTCAAGTAGTTAATAAGAATGGGTGGTTTGTGTTTAACACCGATATTCGATCTAATAAATCTGTTGACACTTAATTTTGTCAGCCTGACGGTTTTAGAAAAAAAAAAAAAGGAAAGGAGCTGGGATCAATTCAACCCGGCCGGTTCATTCACGCCAAAGGGCCGGTTCCGGACCCTTCGCGGGCCACGAAATCCGGCCCACTTCTTTTTCCCGCGGCCCCCTTTTCTCTCTCTCATTTCCTCAGCCCATCTTTCAATTGGGCGCTTTCCCTTTTTTCAAGCCCGCACGCCTTTTCCCCCATTCGGCCCACTCTCACTCTCCCTCTGTCTTTTTCCTTCAGCCCACGCCTTTCCCCTCTTCTATCAGCCCGGGTCACCTCCTCCTTCAAGCCCGGCCCCCTTCCATCTTTCTTCTTCCTCCTCTCCCCGGCACGTACGACCCACACGCGCGTGTTCCCGTTTCTCCAATCTTGTTGGAGGAATACAGGGCGAATCTCCCCTCCCTCTCGCCCCCTAAGGCCGTCGTCGACCGAGTCAACACCGCGCTAAGCCAAAGCCTCGCCTAAGCCAAGGAGGAAAGCAACGATCCTGTCCCGTCTCAATGAGTTTCTCAATCATTCATTCAACTATTTGCAAGTCAGATCACTTCTTCCTGTATGAAATTTTTTTTTCCTTTATTATTCATTTTCCATGAAACGAATCCACCATGTATATGCAACATTTTTGTTTTGCGCCACCGGGAAGCTATAACAAAACTTGAATGAAAACACAATCCAATCAAGAAAAAAATTGTCGAGGTCTCAGCATTCGAAATATAAGTCGAATAACTATCATGTAAGGTTTTAATTCAATTCACATGTGCCAAAACTCGAATCATCTATATTATCGCATTTTATTTTCTTGTTCACTCGATTTGATTTTAGCTTATTTTAGGGGAGGGGGGAAGGGTCTATTTAGCTATTAATAGAATGTGGTAAAGTAAATTGCAATTCTTAGTTTTCATGGCAGCATCAGACCCTTCGAATCAACTCCTAAGTACGTTAGCTGTGTAGCTTGAGATCACTAAGGGATACTCTCGCAAGTCAACTCTAATAGGGCGAGCCCTTTTTCTTTTTCTTTTTCGTTCGCAATCCAAGTACTTTTGGATGTAGAGTGCACAGGGTGTTGGAGATACCGCGTGAGCTCAAAACATTCATCCCCACCCTGCCATACCCTCTCATTGCCCGAGCAACATGACAAGCAGACGCCATTTTTTTTTTTTTTGGTTCTCGTTTAGATCCTGATACACTCTATCTTGTTATCACAATTGTACCAACTTGACAAGTTATAAAACTTGATTACATCAACTTAATAAGTTTAATGATTTGATTACACGTTTTTTAAAAGTTTAAGATTCGATTATACTTTTTCGACAAGTTTTAATACAAAGAGTGCACTTGTCCCAAAAAATAAATGATCGAAACTTTGCAAGTAATCAAAAATAGCGAGTACGTTACTTTGTTAGAGATGGGGAATAAGTTTAGCCCCCTTAAGTGAGCTCAGCTTTACAAATTGACCCTACGATTGATGAAGAGGTATCACACTATCTGCACTTCGCTAGCCCTCTATAATTTCAATGACATGACACCCTAGAGAGTGAGGTCTAGTAGCTTCATTTCACATGGCGTTCTTCATGCCAAGTCAAGACAAACATAATCCCTTGAAAATCTCACTGATTGAGATCAACATAATTTGACGCGACGGCCATGAAGGACACTGCCAAATTGAAACCAAGGGGAAGAAAAGAGCACAGTTTGTTTTCTCAGAACCGATGGTGCTCTAATCTAATATTGATCAGCATTTCGACCCGGCATCTCTTCTGACGAATCATCTTATTTCACCATCGACATACATCAACCATGATAAATTTCCGCGGTTTGTTCAGCTGAATGCAAAAAGCATGGTCATCCCCGTAGCAGAAATTTTGTAGTGGACAGGATTCTCGTATCTATGTCAGTGCACCAACGAAGTTTTCTCAAAGTAGACCAGTGAGATGCAGACACACAAGAATTACCCCAGCAGATAAAATAGGAAATAATGGGATGTAGATGATTCGAGAATTGGCCGGCTCGGGACAATCCAGAACTGCAGCCTCACAAGATTTTAGGTGTAAATTGCCAAAGGTCGCTCTATGCACATACATTCACCACTTGCCAGGAAATCTAAGTTCTCAGCACACACGAGACCTGATAATATTCTTACTGTTAGTAAAACAGAAGACTTCAAACCCGATATACGCCCACGGCTGCGAATTTTCATTGCCGTACGTACGCCCACGCTAGATGAGACATCCATTGTGATCAGTGGTTGATCCGTTTGATGAGATGCATCACGGCTTAATGATTAAAAGAGAAGCACATTTGTTTTTTCAACTATAGATGCAAGAAATCATGCCGAGAAACAATTTATTGAGAATTATCATTTCACAGGACAAGCGAGAGTGGCTACACTTGGCTGCTGCTATAATTCAATGCAATAAGTAATGGAGAACTAGCCACGATTGACCCTCACAAAATTCCAGACATTCATTACAAAAATCAATGCTAAAACAATACGAGGAAAGTACAAATTTAAATGGGAAAAAAATGAAAGTAGAATCATTCTTTTAAAAAAGGACATCACCAGTTAAGCTCATAGATAAAAGTGTTGTGACAGGAAGCATTCAACTTATTCATCCAGTAGATCAATACTAATGAAGCAGGCATAAATTGGGTCGGAAAATGGGAGTTTAACTTAAGATTGAGGTTTCTCCCACTTGAGTGGCTTCACGACCTCCCAGGTGAAGTCGGTGTCATCCCTTCCAAAGTGACCGTACGCTGCGGTCTTCAAGAATCTGCCATTGCCACCTCTCTTGAGATCCAGATTGATGGAAATCATTCCAGGCCTGAAGTCAAAGTTCTCCTTAACGATCTTGAGGATTTCCTTGTCAGGAATCTTTCCGGTCTTGTAAGAGTCAACAAAAACAGAGAGAGGCTCAGGCACTCCAATGGCGTATGAGACCTGCACGATGCACCTGCGCGCTAGACCACTAGCCACGATACTCTTTGCAGCCTGCCTGACAATGTAGGCACCACTCCTATCGACCTTGGTGGGGTCCTTGCCAGAGAAAGCACCACCACCGTGGGCTCCCCATCCACCATAGGTGTCAATAATGATCTTCCTCCCAGTAAGACCCGCATCGCCATGAGGGCCACCAATCACGAATCGGCCTGACGGGTTAAGGTGGAAGATGGTTCTCTCATCGAGGTACTTCTCTGGAATGACAGGCTTGATGACATGCTCCTTGAGATCAGCTGCAATTTCGTCATTGGTCACGGTCTCATCATGCTGGGTGGAAATCAAAACGGTGTGGACCCTGACTGGGACCATTGCGCCATTGTCGTTGTAATACTCAACAGTGACTTGGGTCTTCCCATCAGGTCTTAGCCAAGGGCAAGTTCCATTCTTTCTAACCTCAGTGAGGCGGGCACCGAGCTTCGTTGCAAGGACATGACTCAAAGGCATAAGTTCAGGGGTTTCATCAGTGGCATATCCAAACATATGGCCCTGATCACCAGCACCAATCTCTTCTGGGCGCTTGGTGAGATGGCCGTGGACTCCCTGGGCAATATCAGGGCTCTGCTGCTCAATGTTGACCAGAACCTTGCAGTGGTCAGCATCAAGACCAACGTCATCCGAGACAAATCCAATAGATCTGCATGTGTCACGGACAATTTTCTCATAGTCTACATTGGCCTTGGTGGTAATTTCTCCAAAGACCATGACCATGTTGGTCTTGGTGCATGTTTCGCAAGCAACCTTGCTGTCGGGGTCCTGCTGGAGGCAGGCATCAAGGACAGCATCGGAGATCTGGTCACACAGCTTGTCGGGGTGGCCTTCGTTCACAGATTCAGAGGTGAACAAAAAGGTCTCCATTGTCTCAAACTGCATAATAGTGGAATCAAATACCAGATCAATCAAAGAAGGCACTAAAAAAGCAAATTTACGCCAAACTGACTGTACACAACCAATTTGAAGTAAAGAAAAACATCAACCGGATCGACATAACCATTCAAATTTAATGAAGTTGCCAATTCTCTTTAAAACGTTCAAGCCGAACCCAAGACATTAAGCAAGGATCTACAAAAGTCCTAACCCTTTCGACTTCCTTCCTCTGGAAGGAAAACAACAATGAGGGAGTCTCGATCTGATAGTGCTCCATAAAACATTTCCCACATATTGACACGCACGTTCAACTCGGTAACTTCTTTGAACAAACTACTCCACTGGTAAACTCAAAAAAAATTCCCTACTCGAGCAAGTAGACAAACAGAACACAAGACAAGACAAGACAAAAACAGAACAAAAAATAAACGGAAAATAAACACTCAGATCTCATAGATTCCATCTCACCAAAACGGCATCCTCTCCAGATCCACAAGAAAGCCAACACATTCAACAAAAACCTCACGCAGGAAAAGAACAAAACCCACTCAAAACCCTCAGATCTTCAGCATTACCAAACACCCACCAACCGAAACTCCAGATCCACACCCATTTCCGCTCGATTCCTTCGCAACAACACTAGACAATCAAATTTCGCAGGCAAAAACCCACCGAAACAAAACACAAAAGGCCCAGGAAACACCAAAGCCAACCAGATCTGGCGACTTATCCACACAAAAAGGGCAAGGCCGCCCCCCTTCAGTACTTCAAAAAGAAACGGACAGAATCACAGAGCAATGAAACGCTAGTAAAGACGGAAGCTTTTTGACCCAAGACGAAGAAGAAGAAACGGGGACTACCTTAATTGAATTGAGTAACCTCTTTGTTCGTGCTATAGACCAACCCTTAAGATCAAGGCAGAACTGAACGCACTGAATCCGGTGTCCATCTTCGCGTATTTATAGCCAATATGCACTCTTACCGAGAACCGGGTGAATAGGTTGCGACTCTTTCTGATGTTTTTGCCTTTTCTTTTTTTATGGTTTTTTCCGTTTTTTATAGGGTCATGCTTTCATCCTTCTTCTTCTTCTTCTTTTTTATAGGTGGGAAGAATCGATTATGCTTTCGTGTACATTTTGACTCGTGCAAAGAGTTACAAATTCAATAGAAAAAGTCACTATAATTAATTACTAATTAGATAGAAAGAATCTTTTAGATTGTTTAACTCGGGATTGTCTATCTATACTAGTGAAAAAAAATCTTAATAACATAGGCAATAACGAATTTCAAGTAATTATTCCCTTTTGGAGAATGGAAAACCTTAAATCGCACAAGCATGGTACTTTTCAAATTTTAGAAAACCATATTTAATAAGTCTTAACAAGTGCCTTACGGTCCCCTTTTAAGATTCTCATGTTAGATCTCCACTATATCTAAAACAAGAGGCAAAAATGGCAACTCAAGAGCAATCCCCGACAATTGGATTTCGACTTCTTAACTTTACTTACTTTTCAAAATCAATCTGGTTTCGATATTCCTCATCTTACGTATGACGGATTACTTCCTGCTAAAATAGAACCAGATCTTCCGTGCACAACCCATGTAGCTCTTTTATTAATAGACGCATAATCTATCATATGCTCAATTTGGGATAACGAAGCTTGATCAATATCTGGAGATCATTTTCTCACATGGTCATAGTCAAATTTGTTGCACCAAAATTCGAAGTGGGAAGGGATTGGTACAAATTTACAAGTGGGGTTTGGCCATGGAAATGTAGCCGTTGGATTTGTCAGGGATTGGTGAGATTCAGATCGGTTGGGGGGGTTGGTGGGGGAGAAGGACATTTGCTTGCTTTGAAAAGTAGGGGACCTCTCTCCAATTGGCTGCTGCCCGTTTGCTAATTGCGACGAATTACCGGCTGCTGCCGGTTTCTCACCAACCCTAGCCTGTCGGGCGGCTTCGGTGGCTTAGACTTGAGCCAGTTGGACAATGTTTAGGAGCCGGATTTGGAAAGCCGCTTTTCCACCCGAATCTGAAAAGTACGAACTACGAACATCAAATGATTTCTTGACTCTTTTTTATTGGTATTATTTGTAGTGGATATTCAAATTTTTTATATTCCAATTGAATCCATGAAATTACTCGGTCGAGATTTATATTTGACAAGTAGCGTTAGTTATTGTTTTAAAAAAAATTGATGGGTCATCAGTTGTGAATTTGACATTTTTTTTCAAAAAACTTTTTTCTCTTCTCATTTCTGAATTGCTGCATAAATTATATTAAATTCACGACAGTTTTGATAATTTAAGAATGACTTATATTTTTTTTGCAATGACTCCTTACCAAAAGGATATTCATTTAAATAAGCTTTGATTGATCGGACACACGGTGTAAGTTGCATGTGTAGCCTTTCTCAAGCAAATTGGTTAAATGAAAAACACAACTACATAGTTTATCACAAAATAATTGGAAAATATGAGTCAATGGATATATGTGGAAAAACAAGAACTTTCGATTTTGGAATTACATGGAAGGTGTGTTGACCGTTGAAACATTCATGTGCAGTTTTTCAATAGTAAAAAGGTGTTGGTAGAATTGATATCATATCTCTATGCATTAACTTACGAGCTCAATACCTACTACGAAATATTCGAGATTGAGCCATAAATACTTTCAAGCAACAAATCTCCATCTGGAAGCAACATAAAGTTATCAATGTATCTTTTGGATAGAGAGAAAAGACTTTCAAGCGAGTTTTAGGTAAACGATTTGAGGCTAAAAGTGTCACGAATCTTCTTTATTTACAGTATATGTTTTGCCGATCTATCACGGATCACAATTTTCATAGAAAATTGATAGCATGTTCAAAATGGAAGTGGTGGTAGGGAATGACGTAAATGGAAGCATCTAGCATAGACCCAACAGCCCGAATGAACAAACTTAGTTAACATATGATTTGCAGAATCTTTCTTAATTTAAGTTAAGGTGTGGTCACTATCAAGAATCGGTTTTAGTGCATATATACACATGCCCTAGTTCTTCCCTACAATTTCTTTTTTTTTTTTGGGGGGGGGGGGGGGAGACGACTAACAATCAGTCGTTTTGCATCCTGTTTACTTTTTTAATTTTCCTTAATCTAAATAATGTCGCAATATATATAGGCATTTTCTTGACTCGAAACACTAAAACCTTTCACTATACAGAGATGTTGGCATGCAAAATTTACATATATTGGTTCATAAATTTCTAAAAATATGACTAAGACTTTACAGTTTGACAAGAAAAAAATTACTTATATTCAAGTGTAAACAATTGACCCTGAACTTATCTCTATGGTAAAAGTGTAATCTCATGTTCTGGATATTAGGCAGTCAAAACTTGCTGGTAGTTTTTTCCTCCTTAACTACGTCGAATAACTACAGTAAATTACCTAGATAGTTTCGAAAAAGAAAGAACCACCAATTTATCATCAAAACCATTGATATTAATTTCATTGACAATTACGATTTCAATAGTTCTTCTTATCCGGCCACACCAATTCAAATGTCATTCTCTACAAACTTGAAGCACGGTAGTAAAAGAAGGGTTCGGAGTGGATTGCAATGATGAAGTTGCCCGATAGCGTGACTAAAGTGAGGGGATAAAGATAAGATTATCACGCATCTAACAATTTGTGACTTCGATACAAGCATTAGTATGGAATAATCCAATTCTCTTTTACGCTATCAGTGTGTGCTATGAGATAGAAAGAAGACGAGATTTCGGTGCTCTATGCCCTATGGAATCCAGCACTAGTTCAGAAAATCATAACCTAAGCATCAAGCGCCGAACCCCAACCCTACTCCCTTATCAGTTCCGCTCGATTCTGTGCTCCTAGCATTCTGATTTGCTTGTGGTTAAGCGATCTTTCGGATGGAGACTGATGAGAAAAGGTTTCCCAAGGCAGGCAATTCACATTAGAAAACCAATCACAAGATAATCTACCATGACATTTGATGTCTGGTGCTTCTGCATTTTCTTTGCCTCCTTTATCTTGTGGGGCAACATGCATAATGTCTCTGAATACGAGCTAACAAATTAGAGAGTTCTTTTTCTTCTTCTTTTTTGGGCCAACAAAACCCATCGTAACATGTACACCATTCATCTTTTATTTTTCTCCTAGGGAAAACATAAGAAGGTCCTATGAAGTGGGATCGATTTTGCCAAGGAGAAAATTATCAGAAAAGTCACAATCCTATGGATGTCAATTAAGTTATAAACTTTTAAATATGATCAAGTTAGTTGTAGACCTTTTGAGAATATGTCAATTTTTGGCCGGCAATCGCTAGTGTCAACCCGACTATCTTACATGGTATAGTTGGTAGTGACGTGCATAATCACAAACCTACGTATATCAATTAAGTTATAAACTTTGAAATATGATCAAGTTAGTTCATGACCTTTTGAGGATATGTCAATTTTTGGCCGGCAATTGCCGGCGTCAACCCGACTATCTTACATGATACAGTTGGTGCTGATGTGGCTAATTTTTTTTTGCATTTCTTTATAATTTTTCTGAATTTCTTTTATAAATGTTGTGAGATTTTTTTGCTTTTCTTTTTCTTCTTTCTCGGTCAATTGCCAGGTCCCATCAGCATCAGGCAAGGCTCATTCTTGTTACATATGACAAGGTTGACCCTCTTCGACCCTTGCTATCGGTTGGTGAAGGTCGCCGACCAATGTTGAGGGCTAGTGCCTTGTGAAGGAAAAAAGAAAAAAATAAAAACAAATAAAGAAAAAGGAAAAAAATAAAAGAAAATGTTGAAATTATCCAATTTAACACCAATCATGTCACATAAGACAACTGATGCCCATATCAAAAATTGCCGGCCAAAGTTAGCCAGAAGGATAAATTTGCTAAATCATCAAAAGAATTATGATTAAATTGATAAAATTAAAAAGTTCAAAAACAAAATCGACGTCCATACAATATGTTTAAGATTTTTTTTTCTAATTTGCAGAGTGATCTCAAAAGCGGTATTCGTTTCAAAAACCCCTAAAAATCGGCGACTTCATCTCATTTGACTTTCGAACTGGTGGTCGGCGTCTCAAATTTTGGCCGGTGGAGGTCATGTACGCCTCGAGGTTCCATTTTCCATGCCACGGACAATAGGCATTTTCCACACCACTTTGGGGTCACTTTGCCAAAAACGGCACCGCTTCAGGGGGGGCTGTTTTTGAAAATGCTCCCATTTGTCTATGACGTTAGGCGAATCGACAAGACGACTAAATTCATGGAAGTTTTCTGTCTCGCAAATACAAAATGATTATATCATGGGGGGTGTGGTTCATGTCCCTTGATTAGGTCAAAGAGATAAAAAGGCGTTACTTTGAGAACTCACATCTCATGAGAAAGATGAATGCTTATTCAAATAATCCTGTTCATTGGAAAAGATCAAGGAGAACACCATAGTCAGTCTTTGAATTTTTATCTTCTTTTTTGTGTGTGCGTGTTTTGGTTAATATCTAAATAAAATCTTAAGCCGGTTCATCCATGATACCTTTACTTCGAACTAATTGTTGCATCCCCAAAAAAAAAAAAACTCAAATTGGTACACCCATCATAAATCTACCAAGACTTTAGGGTAAAATTGAAGCAAATATGGCACAAATCTTAAAATTGCCTGAGCCCGAAAAATACAATAAGATTATAGACAACATTTGATTTGGCAGACTTTGAATGATGCACTAATTTCTTTTAAAAAAAAACACCCCATTCACGTGGATCACCTGGGTCCACTTTTGGGATCAATGCTTGAATTTTTCTACTTTAGTTGATGACGTGGCATTAATTGGTGCTTAGAGAATTGAGATCTTTTTTCATGATCGTGCTTGCAAGTCAAAATCAGAGATCGTGGTCTCGCCTTCATAATATTTTTTGAGTGGAGGGGGGGCCCCATGGAGTTTGGTTACCTACCGTATTACCATTTACCTCAAGAAACTTGGTCAACCAGATTATACGTTGTTGTTTGTAAATTATATCAAGGAATTTAGAGCCATCGGAGCTAATCTCGAGCCGTTGAAGAAGCTAAGCCACGGCTTAAGAGGGCCCCGCCACCACCACCCAAAGGATGACGTGTCAGCCACATAAGCAAATTGACTGTTTCCAAAACGAATAAAATAAAGTAAAATGGGGGTTAGGAAATTTGGGTCACGTAGTGACTGCTGACAAATTAGTGATGCAATTAGCAGAATGTGTCAAGAGATTATTTGCACAAAGGATAATCCCAAAGAGATTGGGCCAACCAATTCGTGGACTGAAATTTCACTCTTCACGTTGAATAGCATGAGAGAAATGGTCATCGACCGCGCCTGCTACTCGTTATCATGATCATCTCTCTCTCTCTCCCTCCCTAGGAATTCCCGACAAGGGAAATAGACATTGCATTTATATGATGCTCGCTACTCAACTAACTAGTTTAGCCGGTTTGAAGCAACAATTTTAACCCGCAAGTCTTTTATC
Organism: Melaleuca alternifolia; assembly: GCA_019926035.1. Taxonomy (NCBI): domain Eukaryota; kingdom Viridiplantae; phylum Streptophyta; class Magnoliopsida; order Myrtales; family Myrtaceae; genus Melaleuca; species Melaleuca alternifolia. Next base: position 146,958 of record JAGKPW010000011.1, on the reverse strand, counting down.
CAAACATGATTGAGGCATGGACTGGATTAACCGGAACGACATTTGATCGATCATTACATCTATAAGTTGCAATGTTCCATCCTATGATGGTGTCGTTTTTGCTGGAGTCGGTGGAAAGCATTAATTGTGGCGGGTAAGGAACTTGAATGAAATACTTATAAAGAATTATGCTAGTTAGGTACGTCTCTCTGTTAAGTTGATGTTGAAATCTCTTTCATTTTTTTAAAATCATAGTTCCATGAAAATAAGAATAGTGGCCTGTCGTTATTCTCCATGATGTGTGTATATATATATGAGAGAGAGATCACCAATAAACACCAATAAATTCCAAGTACCTTGTCTTGATTTGCACATATATGTTAGATCTCCTGGTACTTCCAAGAAAACTTCTACTCGTCTGGTGAAGGTCATAACTGTGCAGCTTCGCTCCATAAAAAGAGACGATATCTTGCGCCTATGGCTCAGATCTTTGCTCCCAATTCAACCACAACCCCTACCACCACCATAAAAAGAAAGGGAGAAGGTCGTGTTTATAAGTAAATAGTCTTGTTGGAGAATTGACCCCTATCTTGCTCGGGACAGTCCTTGGCGATTAAAAAAGTCCTCGAACACGACTACACACGGAAGAACACCTCATACTCCACCAAACCCGACTGACTAGAAGACCGTCATTTTGATTTCCTGTTCCCAAACGAGAGGAAAAGAAAGGTCGTGTTTATTCAGGATTACTTGAATAAGCATTCATCTCTTCTAATTTGATGTGAGTTCTCAAAATAACACCTTGTTTTTTTTTTATTATCTCTTTGGCCTAATCCAGGGACATGAATCACACCCCCATGACATAATAATGTTGTATTATTAATGCCACGTCATCAACTAAAGTAGAAAAATTCAAGCATTGATCCCAAAAGTGGACCCAGGTGATCCACGTGAATGGGGTGTTTTTTTTATAAAGAAATTAGTGCATCATTCAAAGTCAGCCAAATCAAATGTTGTCTATAATCTTATTATATTTTTCGGGGCTTAGGCAATTTTAAGATTTGTGCCATATTTGCTTCAATTTTACCCTAAAGTCTTGGTAGATTTATGATGGGTATACCAATTTGAGATTATATTTTTTGGGACGCAACAATTAGTTCGACGTAAAGATATCATGGATGAACCGGCTTAAGATTTTATTTAGATATTAACCAAAACACGCACACACAAAAAAGAAGATAAAAATTCAAAGACTGACTATGGTGTTCTCCTTGATCTTTTCCAATGAACAGGATTATTTGAATAAGCATTCATCTTTCTCATGAGATGTGAGTTCTCAAAGTAACGCCTTTTTATCTCTTTGACCTAATCAAGGGACATGAACCACACCCCCCATGATATAATCATTTTGTATTTGCGAGACAGAAAACTTCCATGATGAATTTAGTCGTCTTGTCGATTAGCCTAACGTCATAGACAAATGGGAGGATTTTAAAAAACAGCCCCCCTTGAAGCGGTGCCGTTTTTGGCAAAGTGACCCCAAAGTGGTGTGGAAAATGCCTATTGTCCGTGGCATGGAAAATGGAACCTCGAGGCGACCTCCACCGGCCAAGATTTGAGACGCCGACCACCGAAAGTCAAATGAGATGAAGTCACCAATTTTTAGGGGTTTTTTTTACTCTGTAAAATAAGAAAAAAGAACCTTAAAACATATTGTATGGACGTCGATTTTGTTTTGAACTTTTTAATTTTGTCAATTTAATCATAATTTTGTTTGACGATTTAGCAAATTTATCCTTCTGGCTAACTTTGGCCGGCAATTGTTGATATGGACAGCGGTCGTCTTGGGTGACATGATTGGTGTCAAAGTGGATGATTTCCATAATTTTTTTTAAAAATTTTTTCCCTTTTTTCCTTATTTTTTCTTTTTCATTTTTCCTTAACCAGTCACTAGCCTTCAACATTGGTCGGTGACCTTCACCAGCCGGTAGCAAGGGTCGAAGAGGGTCAACCTTGTCATATGTAACAAGAATGAGCCTTGCCTGATGCTGATGGGACCTGGCAATTGACTGAGAAAGAAGAAAAAGAAAAGCAAAAAAATCTCACAACATTTATAAAAGAAATTCAGAAAAATTATAAATAAATGCAAAAAAAAAATTAGCCACATCAGCACGAACTGTATCATGTAAGATAGTCGGGTTGACGCCGGCAATTGCCAGCCAAAAATTGACATATCCTCGAAAAGGTCTAGAACTAACTTGGTCATATTTAAAAATTTACAACTTAATTAACATGTGTAGGTTTGTGATTATCCACATCACCACCAACTATACCATGTAAGATAGTCGGGTTAACACTAGCGATTGCCGGCCAAAAATTGACATATCCTCAAAAGGTCTAGAACTAACTTGATCATAATTAAAAGTTTTTAACTTGATTGACATCCATAGGTTTGTCACTTTTCTGATAATTTTCACCTTGGCAAAATCGGTCCCACTTCATAGGACCTTCTTATGTTTTCCCTAAGAGAAAAATAAAAGATGAACGGTGTATATGTTACGATGGGTTTTGTTGGCCAAAAAAAGAAGAAGAAAAACAACTCTCTACTTTGTTAGCTCGTATTCAGAGACATTATGCATGTTGCCCCACAAGATAAAGGAGGCAAAGAAAATGCAGAAGCACCAGACATCAAATGTCATGGTAGATTATCTTGTGATTGGTTTTCTAATGTGAATTGCCTGCCTTGGGAAACCTTTGCTCATCAGTCTCCATCCGAAAGATCGCTTAACCACAAGCAAATCAAAATGCTAGGAGCACAGAATCGAGCGGAACTGATAAGGGAGTAGGGTTGGGGTTCGGCGCTTGATACTTAGGATTTGATTTTCTGAACTAGTGCTGGATTCCATAGAGCACTGAAATCTCCTCTTCTTTCTATCTCATAGCACGCACTGATAGCGTAAAAGAGAATTCGATTATTCCATACTAATGCTTGTATCGAAGTCACAAATTGTTAGATGCGCATGATAATCTTATCTTTATCCCCTCACTTTAGTCACGCTATCGGGCAACTTCATCATTGCAATCCACTCCGAACCCCTCTTTTACTACCACGCTTCAAGTTTGTAGAGAATGACATTTGAATTGGTGTGGCCGGATAAGAAGAACTATTGAAATCGTAATCCTCAATGAAATTAATATCAATGGTTTTGATGATAAATTGGTGGTTCTTTCTTTTTCGAAACTATCTCGGTAATTTACTGTAGTTATTCGACGTAGTTAAGGAGGGAAAAACTACCAGCAAGTTTTGACTGCCTAATATCCAGAACATGAGATTACACTTTTACCATAGAGATAAGTTCAGGGTCAATTGTTTACACTTGAATATAAGTAATTTTTTTCTTGTCAAACTGTAAGGTCTTAGTCATATTTTTAGAAATTTATGAACCAACATATGTAAATTTTGCATGCCAACATCTCTGTATAGTGAAAGGTTTTAGTGTTTCGAGTCAAGAAAATGCCTATATATATTGCGACATTATTTAGATTAAGGAAAATTAAAAAAGTAAACAGGATGCAAAACGACTGATTGTTGGTCGTCTCCCCCCCCCCCCCCCCCTCCAAAAAAAGAAGAAGAAGAAATTGTAGGGAAGAACTAGGGCATGTGTATATATGCACTAAAACCGATTCTTGATAGTGACCACACCTTAACTTAAATTAAGAAAGATTCTGCAAATCATATGTTAACTAAGTTTGTTCATTCGGGCTGTTGGGTCTATGCTAGATGCTTCCATTTACGTCATTCCCTACCACCACTTCCATTTTGAACATGCTATCAATTTTCAATGGGGGTTAGGAAATTTGGGTCACGTAGTGACTGCTGACAAATTAGTGATGCAATTAGCAGAATGTGTCAAGAGATTATTTGCACAAAGGATAATCCCAAAGAGATTGGGCCAACCAATTCGTGGACTGAAATTTCATTCTTCACGTTGAATAGTATGAGAGAAATGGTCATCGACCGCACCTGCTACTCGTTATCATGATCATCTCTCTCCCTCTCCCTCCCCAGGAATTCCCGACAAGGGAAATCGACATCGCATTTATAGGATGCTCGCTACTCAACTAACTAGTTTAGCCGGTTAGAAGCGACAATTTTAACCCGCGAGTCTTTTATCCAAACATGATTGAGGCAAGGACCGGATTAACCCGAACGACATCCAATCGATCATTACATCTATATGTTGCAATGTTCCATCCTATGATGGTGTCGTTTTTGCTGGAGTTGGTGGAAAGCATTAATTGTGGCGTGTAAGGAACTTGAATGAAATACTTAGAAAGAATTATGCTAGTTAGGTACGTCTCTCTGTTAAGTTGATGTTGAAATCTCTTTCATTTTTCTAAAACCATAGTTCCATGAAAATAAGAATAGTGGCCATGTCGTCGTTCCCCATGATGTGTGTGTGTATATATATATATATATGAGAGAGAGATCACCAATAAATTCCAAGTACCTTGTCTTGATTTGCACATATATGTTAGATCTCCTGGTACTTCCAAGAAAACTTCTACTCGTCTGGTGAAGGTCATAACTGCGCAGCTTCGCTCCATAAAAAGAGACGATATCTTGCGCCTATGGCTCAGATCTTTGCTCCCAATTCAACCACAACCCCTACCACCACCATAAAAGAAAGGGAGAAGGTCGTTTATAAGTAAATAGTCTTGTTGGAGAATTGACCCCTATCTTGCTCGGGACAGTCCCTGGCGCTTAAAAAAGTCCTCGAAAACGACTGCCCACGGAAGAACACCTCATACTCCACCAAACCCGACTGACTAGAAGACCGTCATTTTTTCCTGTTCCAAAACGAGAGGGGAAAAGAAAGGACGGGGGGAGGGGGTGCTTCGATTGTGGGTCGCCACCAACCCACACGTTCTTTCGCTTTGCTACGTGCTTCCCGCAAATCCTCCCACGCGCTCCATTGTTTTAGACTTTTGACTGATCTTGAAGAGCGATGGCAAGGAGAGGGTGCCTTGACTAGAGGTTAAAAGCAACTTAGTCGAGCAGGGTTAATTTTACTGACTACTAGAAAGTGCTTCGACTCTGAAATCAATTGGTCATAGTTGCACTCCAATTAGATAGATTTCGATTCCTAACGCACGGGACTGTCTTCATACCGCATATTGAATGCTCGAGTTGAATTTGTATAAGCAAGTTTTCAACACCGTAATAAGATGTCCAAGGCACCGACATCTTAGACAACGTACGTGACCGGTAGCCATCTTCGAGATACTCGTTAACGGGACTCAAAAGATGAATAACACGAACATCAGGGTACTGAGAACACGGGTTTACTCGGCTTTTCAATTCCTCGATCCGACGAGAACATGGGGTTATAAATGTGATCTCTAAGCCCCACATGGGGAAAGGAGTGGGGATGGGTGGTAGGAGCCACGACTGTTTACGCTGTTCCGCACTTCCACCAGTGGAGAATGACCTGTTTCTAGGCGTGTCGGATGACACTTCAGTGCGGCTTCCGAATGACCCTTTTTCTTTTTTGTTCGTTTTGTTATCGTTTTCCTAATGGACCGACACCTTTAATTTCGTTTTCTTCATTTATAATGGCGACGAGCCAAGTTGTCTAGGGAAACCCCTAGTCCAATTCAGGCCCTCCCAGCATGAATGAGACAATATTTCACTTCATGACCCTTTGCCTTTTTCTCTGCCGACGGCCAAAGGGAACTAAACTAAGCTTTGCTTCACACGATAAATGCATGATAGCGAATCGCCACTTTCATTGCACACAAAGATCCAACGCCCTACTTGTTCAACAAATTAAGGCAACGTGATAAGGACTTGAGAATAACTCATACAAGCACCTACTGGGGGGGAATCAGGAGCCGTGCTGGCATATCACGCAAGGAAGATGATTTTTCGCATCGTAAAATGGAAGACCTAGTGATCCGTTGCTTCCAATAAGATCCAGGAGAGTATAAAGAAGACCGCAGAATTTAGACAGGTACGTGCTAAGATACCGAGTAAAAAATGAGATGACTGGCAGATGCAGCTCACTGTTGACGGGCCATTTTAATTGTCTGCAGTCACTCTTGCAATTTAGTTTACATGTCAAATCCAATGGGGGACAAACCTTTGGCTTTGCCCTGAAGAACTTTTAGAAGGGGAAAAAGAAAGGAGATTGAAAAGCTTTGATTGTCGTTACCGAATCTCAGAAGGTGCATGCAATTCAATCATCTGCATCCCTCTTCCAGCTACAGCTATTTGGTAGTGATCCCTGTGACGGATTTTAAAAATAAAATTAGGTTTGGAAACTGCCAGAGAATTTTGTGCTGCTCAAATTTATTCTCACTTTTTGAACAGTAACTGTGAATATAGAATAGGGGAATGTGCATCACTAACCGGCTTAAGGATCTCGCATCCAACGCTTCTGGCTCTGGAACACTAACGATAAAATGAGCATGTTCCGTTAGTGTACCATGTTCCTTGCTAATCCAGCACCTGACACGCTGATCAAGACCAGTAGAGAAAACCCAATTGCCGTCTGTCCAAATGCCTTCATAACAATGACTATAGTTAGAACTTACAGAAGAGGAAGGCATTCCAGGGATGTTGCGTATTTGATTTAAATAAGTTAGAACTTGCAGATAATTCAATCAGCAACTATCTAGAAGGGGAAAAGATGTTGTAGAAAGGGGTAGCATCCCTAATGGTCATAAAAAATATAATTTGGAGTTGACTATGTGAAAACAACATCGAGGACATAGGGATAAGGTTCAAAACTATGGCCAAAAGCAAAATCATTAAAGATGCGCTAAAATATGTCATTTCTAGGAAAAAATATTCTCTTGAGGAAAAATTGACAAATCACAATGACTTCAGAGCGAGGGGAAAGGTCAGAAGTAGAAGAAATAACTGCAGAAGACATGCAACTTTAACAAAGATAGAATCATGAACCAAAATATCTACCACTTATATTTACACGTTCAATCTCAAGAGAAAGCAATTAATTCTAATCATGTATAAAGAAAATAAAAAGATTCGATGTAACCTTTACCTTTTACAGCAGAGTTGTGAGCAGAAGCGATATTTCCTCGAGCAATGAATTTAATGGTACACTTGGGTTTGTCATTCTGCTCATCATGAAGAAATTCCTCCATAAATATAGAATTTCTGATGTCTGAACTTGGAATGTCTGGAACTTGGACTGGAGGCTGCACCAACACCTCAAATTTAAGAATATGAAGCGCTTGATCATCACCGCCGCTGACTAACTCGTACAGAAAACAACCATCGGAACTTTGGCCATGTTTTTTTTCACAAACATGGAGACAATTCACGCCGGATTGGTGAACACCATTGAGAACATGAGTAGGATTTACTTCAATAATCTCAACTGAGGAATTATCTGCATTGCTATCTAACTCAAAGGAGGCATCTAGCATACAAGATGAAGACCCACAGGCAACATCGCCAGTCAACTTCCCATTTAGTTCCTTTATAGCTTTCACGGTAAGAGGGTCATTGGTTGGCTGTCCCTTACGGGCAATTTTGGTCAGTGACCTCCACCATCTTCCACCCTGGCTTCCTCTCCCAGTCCGTGGCCGTTTCTGACAATCCGTGAGCTTTTCTAGTTGGATATTTGATAACCGCCTTATAAAAGCTTCAACACATTCAGTCACATCCCAGAAAGCAATACTCCCATCAGTGGCTCCACTGATCACGACATATACATTCCCAATCTGCACGTTTTCTGGAATTCAAAAATGTAAGATTAAATACACAACTCTTGTCAGGAATACATGACATCAAGCACAGACAAGTCCATAACATGACTTCTCTTGTAGAGGACGAGAGAATTTGAGTTGAAATATTGTGGACATGAGCTGCCTAAGCTGTGCTAAGTATGATTGGCTTCTATTAAGATTTGACATAAGCATGTTAAATTGCATATCTAATATGACAGCATTGTCAACATATGCTAAACAACGCTTTCATGTAAATAACAAACCATCTGATAGTTGACGTCTTGGAATGATCACATGCTGCAATGATAGAACTGGTGATGATAAAGGAACCATCAAAGCAACATCAAACCTGCAATAGGATGGAGGAGAAGTGACTATATTTGAGTAAGAGGAAAGAGGAAGTGCAGCTAAGGAACCATTTTTATCTGCTCCTGGAAATTACCACAGCCGATAGGGCAAGACGAGAGCTCGTATTGCAAGTGTAGCATCTGAACAAGCAACGACAATAAAACAGACAGTTAACCTGAAACGAAGAGTAAAAGGGAGAGAAGACAACATGCATCAGAATCCAGAAAGTTACAAAACAAAACACAAAAGAATATGCTCACCTAGAACCAGAATGTCTAACGAGAAAAGCAGTGACAGCTAAGTATCTCCAGTCATCTTCATTTTTATCACCTGCGGATACTTTTGACTGCAGAGCCTCACTATCAGGCAGAAGTGATTTACATGTTACATTGGTGTCAGAGACACCAATTAGCTTTTTAATGCTCCCCGGTTTTTTGGAAGGCACTGAATACTTAACTGGCATGTCTGACGAAAGCCATTGGAATGAAAATGAAGAGGACCCAGCTGATGAAGACAATAAGCCATTTTCGGCATTCGTTAATTGTAAATCAGTATCATTGTCTTCTTTTCCATCTGGTTTTCTTCTTCTCAGCAGCCAAGAAGTCAGAACACGCTTTGCACCAACAGAAATAAGCAAAGTGGGAGTATGTTCATCCTCCATGAGATTTCCCTTTAGATCCTTTGGGAGGTTCTCAATACCCTTTACATCAGATATGTTAGTACCTGATGAGGTTGTATGAATATCTGAAACACAACATATTGATCTGACAGCAGATCCACCAACATGCTCTCCAAGTAATTTGGATGAAGACCAATTGTCAGTGCACTGAGTATACCTAAATAAGGCACAGTTAAATTAGCAATAGGAGTCAGGTATTCCTTAGTTTGCATTTCCAATTGCTCATGAGATGAGAAACAATGAATCCGAATTATTTAGAGAACTAGTATAAAATCTGCATGATCCCTAAGAATAGATGATTGGAAGATTGACAGATCACCAAACGACTAGGATTTGTCATTGCATATTCATCTATAAATTCAACAATATTACGTGACTCCATACAAATAGGCAGGTGGAGAATGAGATTTCCATCTATGTATTTAATAATCTTCAATTTTAAATTTCGCAATATCAAAAACAAAATCCAGAGTTGTCAAGGATAAAAGCTGAGATGGAAGCTTCATAATCTAGATACAAAATGCTTTTCACTACCTATGCAGGTGTCCTAACCTTGTTTCCCAGATTTAATCAAACAAAACATCTTACTGAGGATGTAAAAAGTGGTATCAAAGTTCTTACAGAAACTGACAGATATGATTAAATAAAGAACAGAAACAGATTGAGAAAGAATTAACAGAGAAGAGGAAAATGAGAACCAGATCCAATTAAGCATTGCATATCTATATTAGGCTCTGAAAATAGCATGTGAAATGGCAGAGGAACTGGAACGAGACATCACTTTAGGGAAGAATTGGCAACATGACAGACTTTAAGAAGCCAATTTCGTTTAGCAATTCTGACAAAAGCCAGCTTTATCAAATATGTACATTAATCCAGAGATCCACTGCGCTGCCTCTGCCACAGTTATATCAATTGTGGCTATCACCAGCTATAGTCAAGTGGAAGTAAATAACCTTTATCTTAAAAGTTCAAGAAACTGTCTGGGTGTAAACAGAAGCAGATTTACGTCAATCCAAATTGTAAAAGAGGGTCATTACAATACCTAGTCAGCCTCACTGTCCCATCCTCACAACCAGTTACAATCCAACTTGGTTGTTTATTTTTTCTGAGCTGGAAATCTCCAGAAACAAAGCATAAAGAATGCACCTCCCTTCCATGGAACTGCAAACGTAGATTTTGAGGGAATATCTTGTCCTTTGACTCCATCCTCCAGTGTCTCTGGATGTAAATAATGTCATCCTGGAATGGACAAGTTCGAATAAAAACAACATTTGAAAGTAGAAGCCAAACGTCATTTCCACAAAGTACACTTGACCAGAAAAGCATATACAAAAATGAGCCTGTTTTTAGAGGGGAAAGTGCATCAATGCATGGCGGAATCATCTCACTACCAAACAAAAATCTTACAGTGGAGAACAGGCAAGATGTATTCAACAAAAAAAAGAAAAGGAGAACACTTAAAAAGATTTGAATAGAAACTTTAAATAAGGTCTTGGGCCCTTGGGTCTTAAGGAAACTTGATAGTCAGAGGATAAAGGCACAAGATGGTTCATGTAACCAACCCCACCTACAGGAATTTGATAGAGAATAATGACTTATGTAACCCTTAAATCACACTAAAACTCGACAAAAAAATGTCATAAGATGATTCATGTAGCCAACCTACATAGTGGGATAAGATTTTTCTGTTCTACATGTCAATTTCAGAGCAATGGCATGGGAAAAGAGTGAGAATATTATGAACCTGAATAATCAATTTAAGGGCCAAATTTACAAACTTTGGAAAGGCTTTCTCCTAGGACTCGATTAATGAGAAGTCCCTAGAATTTTGTTATGTTAAATTATTTCATCTTGAGTAGACGAACCCCTTTATGAGGAGAGATACACTGCAAGTCCCACTGTCCAGTGACTGGAGACAATCAACTAATGGTGAAAGTGTCTTAGATAATCAAATAAAGTGATGTCAGATTTTTCCACAGATATATTCTGACAATCAAATAAATGATGCCAGATATGTCTAGGAATAGATTTTCAACAGGCTTCACGACTTCTATGTCCAATGTGATCTCATTTCAATATGATAACGTGAACAAACCTTGACATAAGCAAAGCAGTTCTTCATCTCTGGTACATCACCCAGATAATAACAATGCGGACGCCGCCAACCACCGCATGAAATTTGCAGGACCTGTTCCAATTGTACTGTAAGAAATTAAAACAAATTTTTATCCCATGACATGAACAAGGGAAGAAAAGTAAAAATAACAAATGACAAATGAAACAGATAGATAAAGAGGAAAAAAGCAACAGAACCTTAGCCTCAGTTACTAAGTTCCATATTATAAAATCTGTGGATGCAAAACCAGATGCATAACTGCCACTTGCTCTGTCACTGGCAGATTCATTTTCAGTGGAGACAGATTCAATCATGCTTAATTCTTTCACCTGCTTCATCCCTATGAAATTCAAAGATTGCAGACCTTTGTCATATTCCATATAGCATATGCATCCATCAGCTCCGGTCTGAAACCACAAAGAGGGTGCGTCATTTAATGTAACAATGTCCCCGCAGAAACTATTCCCATGGAATCATGTAAAGATATGTTTGTCCCATAAGAGATGAAGATATTAAAGGTCTTACAGAATGTAATTCAATGTGATTGAAGCTCACAAGAGCCACTGAAATGCTGGAAACTGCTGAGATGCCATGAGCTCCTTTAAAATGGTTTACTGGAGATATTTTTTCTGTGGACATGACAAAGTTATCCAACAACAGGTCCTTCAATAAAGGGAACAGAACCAGATTACCCCGTAGATCCCCACAGATCAGCAGCTGCAACATCAATCAAGATGATCATGTCCATTTGGACTCTGCATAGTATAGACTAGTTGATGATAAGATTTGGTTTCCTTAAAGTAGTGTCTAATCATATATTTGGTGCAGAAATTACTCGTGTGGAAAGATTGATAGGATGACGATTGCTAGCTAAAGTGGAAGGAAGACGATTTCCCTTTTTTTTCATAACCCCAACAGCCATCAGCTATGGCCAAGGTTGGCGACAGCAGATAAGCATGCACTTGCTACTAAAGGATCTTGCTTACTCATGACTGTTGAAATGGGCATGTCATTCAACGATTGAAATGAAAACTAAAATTATCTGAAAAGTATAAAAAGCTCATGGTTCTTTGATGTTAACCTCACGATGTGGTCAATGGAGTGCAACAGATAATGTTAGTTATGACAAACATCATAACAACATTTTCAAGAAATTAGCATTTGTATCTCCTTATAGTATAACAAACATTTAGCTTTCTTACAGAGACCTTTTTTTATTTTTTTATTTATAGGTTTACAGATGATAGTGTCATGCCACTAAAGCAAGGCTGATAACAATGATCACAAGCATATACCTCATTCTCAAATGCCACATCCAAGCACATAATTCGAGCTCCCAAATCTGATTTGAACTCAGAGATCAGGGAAATTTGTGGACTGCTTTCTGGATAAAGGGAACTATATTGTGAAACCTCGAACAATCTCCAAAGTTTCAAGGCTCCTCTAGGGTCAGTAGTGAAAATGAATCTAGACAGTATGGAAACCAAAGACGATTACAAGAGCCTAGAAAAGATCAAGCAACATAAATATAAGCAACAAATACATAGCGGAGGCTAGCTCTTCAGAGACTAGAGAGCTCTTGTCTACATCAGTAGACAATAGTTTTGGCGACTAGACTTTGAACCTTTACTACATTGTTTTGACAGAAAACACTTAGGATCACCACTGAGCACTTTAAACCAAATGTTGCTGGGGAAAAATATACCAGATCCTGAGTCCTCTAAACACATGGCCATTTTGTTGACTTTGACACCCTTACTATTAAAACGATAGTTCTCCTGCATGAAGTATCTCTTTCTGTTCCTGACACTCCCAAGCAACCTGCCAAGGTTTTGATGAAAGCATATTTTTTCCTAAACAACTAAAATGTACTTATTGCACTACCAGGCCTGCCCTTTCCCCTCGTTCAACCCCAACAACTAAACTCACGTTTTCCTCCACAATGTTGGCCAAAAGGAACTTAAACAATGAATGAATACTAACTTATGATGAGGTTTAGACATTGTTCGGCCATTCTTGAGAATTTAATTATCAGCAGTTCATCAACATGTTCCAATGTTCAAGAAGAGAATATTACTCATGTCCCAGTGACTTGCACCAATGGATTCCTAAGAGCTGTCGATCCAATTCAGCCGCCCAAGAGAAGCTGGTGCTGACTTTAGGAGAACCATAATTCTTTACAACTCTAACAATCGTTGTCCATCCTTTACCATCTCCAACAGCAATCCAATCATCAGCATCATTCCAAGGATCACATGGCTTTGAGGGCAACAGTTCCATGCAAATAATTGGCATCTCATTACTTACTCGAACAAGTTCAGTCCACCTTATATTTCCGTCATTGCATAATTTAGCATGATAGAGATAACCATGATTAGTGGCAATGTACAGCGCATCTTCATGTGAGAAGCTCAAGCATCGGACATACTCACTTTTGCTGCAACAATTTAGAAGCAATCTGTTAAAGTATCATCAATTGTTTGTCTACAGGGCTTATATGATCTCTCTTCACCTAAAAGCTTAAGCTTTAGCTTTTACATTGGATTTTATAACCTGCTACTTAGCGTTTTTCGCCTCAGATTCATTTTGCATGTTAGGCTCCCTATTCATCATTCCAAGTTCGTTCTAAGTCCAGTTTGAATGTGAAAAGGGAAAAAAAAGTCTCTCAGGTTAATATGCTTTTTATATCTCCATCCACCTAATAGCTTAAACTTTAAGGTTATACTTTCCAACAAAACCAATAACAATGCATGAAACAAGAAATTGATAAATATAAAGTAAAAATACAGACAAACAAGGAAATATGAACTTCTTAAAAGCATTTCAAACAAAGAAAAAAATCCATGCAAAATCTTCATTCAGGCTTGAGTCACAGCTCATTTAGCCTGCTGGTCTATTCGATGAAGCAACAATCTAACAACAGATATGAAACCTAGGAGAATGATCTTCAATCATGTCATTTATTGAAGTTGGCCAGCTAAAGAGTTCCTTTCCTTTCCCGGATTTTCTTGACTAAATGCATGAAGTATTATCATTTTTTATTTTTTATTTTTTGGGTAGAAAGCATAGAGTATATTAACCGCCACTATTGTACATCAGAGTTCTTGAAACTAATTGATTTAGTTTCCCATTTTTTTTATATAACTTTCTGGATCATTTTTTTTATGAAAAAATATACCCAACTCATTTGAGAAAAAGTCCCTTTTTATTCATTTCGTTAGGTATAGGTATTATATACACATCGAGATATTTAGTCTTTTCCTATTGAGATTGCTTGGTACAACGGCATCTTTTATTTTCCAAATCTAAAGTAAGCTAATATTACCTGTCCATGTGTCCGCTATGACTTAATGAATTCGGAAGATGTGTAGTAAGTAGCTCAGTTGCGTCGCCTAAATCATGTATGTTGGACTGTTTTGCAGAAGCCTCAGCTAAAGAAGCATCCAGTTTATGCACTTTGATTGCAGAGTCAAAACCACCAGTGACGAGGACTGAAGAACTTGGATCATAGAGACACCGCCATATACCCCTTCCACTGAAACACAATAGTGGCGTGCCATTACCAACTCATCGTCGTATAGCTACAAATGATATTCATTTGAGGGCAGTCATAGACTGAAAATAAATACTTCTACCAAAAAAGAACGATTTAAAATAAATAATTTGCCAGGATACAAATAATAGGTATTTGTTTCTTCAATAAAATAAATAAATACTAGAGGTAGCATCATTCAAAAATAAAGACATATAAAACCCAATGTGCTTTAAGGCTTTAGATTTGCTTTATGCCAGCTTCCTAGCATTCTCCTTCACAAGCAAGTTGTCAACGATGTACACAGTGTAATATTTTCTACAAGTGAAAGGAGGTATGCACCACTATCACATGTGGTGTGCATTTGAATTAACATCAATGGAAATGAAGACATTGAAAAAGATAAAAAACAACTCCAGTGACTTACATGTGCTCCCTGATGACGTCATACTGGCATCCATCCAGTCCCCACACACGACATGAGCAATCCTCGCCAGCAGTAACAATTAACTAAGTAAAATCACATGAAACAGAAGTTAGTTATAGCATCGAAAAGATGACCACAGAATAAAGAGGACTTTATTCCAAGTTGCTAAACAGAAACTTTAAAAGGATGGTCATAAAATCAAGTGATGAATATGAAACAAAATACATGAAATGCCTTAGACGGTGGCATTTGAACTAATCTATAGCGAATACCAAATGTCTAGTATCAATTGCTTGATCTTTGATCTTACAGTGAATTTTTTATTGTGCCTCTTTTTATACTTCAATGCAACTTGAAGGCTTTTTTCCTGGCAAGAACTAGCTTGACAACTAATGTACTTAGGAAAGAAAGACACGTTCCAATGCGCTAGTGAAAAGAAAAAAATGTGAGAGACAATTACTGACACACTAACAAAAAGAAATACAATAGCTATTTAGTTAGCATTACTGCCCAAGATTAAGTCTTTAGATTACATCTACAGGAAGGAAGGTCTATTTCATTAAACACAAGGGTCCTTTGGCCTGCTTTTGATGAAAATAATATGGCTCAAGTTGCACCAACTTGCATATAAACCATCACAGCAATCCCAAAGCAACTTCCTTTTAATTCTTGTCAAAGTAGCATGCCACAAGAAAATAATAACAGGAAGATCAACAACACTCAACTCAAAAGAACACTTACACACAGCTTAAAATAGATAATTGCCATTGTCGACTTTGCCTTCTCAGCAGTCTTAAATCACTCTGTTAAGGAACCTTACATTATCAGATATATAGCAATCCCAAACTCGAGCACTGTGGCCAAAAAGCAATCCAATCTCCCCTGCATCTTCAGAATATCGCGACTTGCCATGAATATCCCAAATACGTGCACTGCACGCATAAGAAAACTGAATCAGCAATTTTCCCATCATAAAAGTAATTTTAGAAAATTAAACTGGGGCTGCAGGATTAAAAAATCAACCTACGATCATCAGATACAGAGACCAGTTTGCTGCCATCAGAGGACCATGCGATTCTAAATATTGAACCTTCATGACCAACAAGTCTACATATGTGAAGAGCTTCATAAGGAAGACATTCATGGAGGAGACTGTTGCAAGGACAAGAGTTTGTCAGGCCTTCTCCTGTGTGCTCAACTGAAGATGGAGCATCATGACGGGGAAGCACTTTCCAAATCAGAATCTGCACAATACATTCAGGCAATTTGCTTAAGTTTCACCCAGAAGCAAAAAGTTGCAGGACAATAGCTAGTGAAACTTTCTGACTCAGACTTTAAGCAAAATTTCAGGAACAAATACCAGATAATCCAAGAGAGTAGTGTCCTAATTTATATATTTCAAGCAGAACGAACCAAAGAACGACGTGAAACAAAGAAATTCATGGAAGAAAAGATGCACCTGTTGCAATGATTATTGCAGAAGAACTGATGCAGAAAAGTCGAGTTTCACGCTAAATGTCAAATGTTTGAGGGAGCGAAATGATCACATGCTCACCAAAAATGACTGAAATTGGAAAGCAAGCAATAAAAATAAAATTTGATGATCGAATGATTTGCCACCTCATTGTAAATCGTGCCAGATGCAACTTGGAGATCTTCAAGATTGTCACCCCACAACCGCATGGAATACAGGAGGCATCTCTCTGCATTTATAACCAACCAAAGGTGAAAAACAAGGAAACTCTCAAATCTTTTTCCTCTTTTACTTTGATTTCTGATTCTTCCGGGAATAGGGAGGAGGGGAAGAGGCTTGCGAATTATATATCTCAAAAGGACAAAAGGTGTAAAGAGTTGTCCCTGCATCAACTGCATGCAGTTGCAATGCACAAGGAGACTGCAATACCCTCATACTACTACTATACAATTTGAAGAACGGAAAAAGAACAATAAACTGATGACTAACCGGGAGAAGAAACTGAAAGAATCAAGCTACATTTATCGACATCCCAAAGGTGTATGGAGTTGTCAGTGCATCCTATAGCAACAGTAAGACCCCTCTTCAGCTCATCCGAAGAAGTTCCATTGTCCTACTAACCAAATTCACAACTCAATCAAACCATCAAAAGAAACGAAAAGAACAATCAAAGTTCGAACACTAGCATTTTGCCGAACCAAGAAGATGGCGGAAACCTCACCTTCAAGAAGCAGACATCCATAACCCAGTGGCTCAACCTCGGCACTGCAGAAACCAACTTCAATTCCGCCGAGAACATAGCTCCACTCTCCTCGCAAGCTTCCCTTCCGACCCGCAGAGACAACAGAAACAGCTTCACTCTCCTCTCACCATACACAGCCACAGTGTAATCAAGCATCGAAGCCGACGATCCTCCGGGGACATCAACGCGGCCGAGGACGACCCCGTGCACGCGAATCCCTCGGAAGACGTAGAACGTCCGCAGCGTGGCCCCGGATTCCAGGTCGAACAGCGATACCTGCGAGCCGGAACCTGCAAGCAGAAACGAAAAAGCACGTCGGACTCGTGATTCCGAGACGAGCCAGGGGAGCAGCAGGGAGCAAAAGTCAAAAGAGATGATTCCGAGAGAGAGAGGGAACCGGCGACGAGGAGAGGGAGAGAAGAGAGGCGAGAGAGAGGGGGAGGGAGGTGGAGGAAGCAGAGGGCGGAGATCTCTCCGAGGTACTGCCCGCTCTGAATCCGCCATTCCCGTCCTCGCTGCTGCGGCTTCTCCTGCTCCTCTACGGCGTCCGCCATTTGGGCTGCGTTATGCAGAGCTATACAGCTCTTGCTGTTGCTGGTGTAGGAGATTCGTGAGGTTCAAGAGAGGCTTTTGCTGTGACCGAAAGAAAAACAGAAAGAGGAGCTCGGGAAGAAGAAGAAGGGAAAAAATTGAAACTGGAAAAAATGCGGTGAGCGTGGATCGAACACGCGACCTTCAGATCTTCAGTCTGACGCTCTCCCAACTGAGCTATCCCCGCGGTTGCGTAAACGGTCGTCTCTTTTGATAAATAGATTAGTATTTTGATCGCGATAGTAACGAATAAAAACAGAGTCCCAATCGAAGGTGAGTTGCCGTTTCCGTTCTGCCTCTTCCTACCTCTCCAGATTCTTCTCTCTCTCTCTTTGAAGTTTGTGCGCAGTTGACGGGGAAGATGATCTCCTTCAAGGACGAGTTCACGTTCGGTTTGTTCTCCTCTATCTCTTTCGATCCATCTCACGCCCACTTAGTCGGGCGTTTGATTGAGATGCTTGAGACTAATCCAGTCCTCCCCCCGTTCTGACAGAGGAAAGATCGAAGGAGTCGCGCGACATCATCGCCAAATACCCCAATCGCGTCCCCGTGAGTCCCCTCGCTGCTTCGTTGAATTTCCTTTTCCTTTGCCTCTCTCTCTCTCTCTCTCTCTCTCTTTTCGGGACATTTCTAGTTCGTCGCGGTGTTGGTCAGGCGCTGGTGATGTTACGATGTGGGTGGGGGGTTTGTACTTGGTGGTTCCTCGACAATCGTAGCATTTCGTTTTGTCAATTGAAGGCGTTCTTCTTCGTTTTCCACTTATGATGTTTGTCTTTTCCTTTTCTTCTTTTTTGAACGGAATTGAACGATTTCTGCAGGTAATTGTGGAAAGATATTCCAGGACGAGACTCCCTGATATGGAGAAAAAGAAGTAAGTAAAAGAAACAGTTCGCTTGCAGGGGGTGATATGTGAGCATGTTCTTAACTGAAGCATTCGAACTTTGCATAAGCATCACTCAACTCCATCGCATGCTGAAGCGGCGTGACCGCTTTGTACAAACGGAAGTTATGAATGTTTCGTCAGCCACTCTTGCATTCGAACTGTTAATTGTAATTCTCGAGCTCTGTGGTGCTTTCTGGCTAGCATCGAATTGTTTCTTATTCCTTCCTGTTTACCATGCGGGATTACCAAGATAAGTTGTGACATGGATGGATACTTGTATATGTTCGCATTCAAGGTCCCAAATAGGACGTGCAAACGGGAAGGGTCTTGGCAACGATCATAAGCGTCTCGTGTATATCTATCAACTTCAGTGCTCGCTGCGCTTTGGAGAAATGAGAGTTGATGTTGAGCAAAGTCATGTCCTTTAAAGCTTCTTATTAAACGGTTGATGAGCAAATTCAATTAGAAAGAATTGCCCGAATGGTTATTGGCCTGTTCTGATGAAAAAGAGTTGGGAAAATGGGAATATGTTGACCATAATCACATCAACCTGTAGTCCAAGCGCAGTGCTGAGAACGAACATGAAAGCTAATGCAGCTATATACCTGATCGCAGCACTTTGTTTTTGCTTTGACAGATTTTTGGTTCCTCGAGACATGTCTGTTGGACAGTTCATACACATCTTAAGCAGCAGGCTTCGTGTAGCTCCTGGAAAAGCTCTGTTCGTCTTTGTAAAGAACACACTGCCACAGACAGGTAAATGCGCCCTCTAGATCTTTTGACTGTATGAACGACATGCGGGGAAGCTTTGCATTTATTGCCCACTTCTTTTGATTGGTTGCTGCAGCCAGTTTGATGGACTACGCATATGAATCGTTCAAGGATGAGGACGGATTTCTGTACATGTGTTACAGTAGTGAGAAAACCTTTGGCTCCCAATAATGTAGATGTGTGGATAATGGCCTCTTGTAAGAACTCTCTGTTTTCAATCATACACGCGTCGATTCATTCAAAATTACATTGTACATCACATGTTACATTGCAGGATATTCATTGTCTATTTGGTTTAATTTCTTTTTTCGCCACTGTAAGGCTTACTCGCTCTCTGCACTAGCCTCAATGTACAGAAGTATTTTTCTCTGTTTCGTCTCTTTATGCATGCTTGCGATTCCCTTCTTTTCCAAGTATTCGGAATGAAGTCAAGCAGTCTCCTTTTTTTATTGATGTTCTCGTGCCTTGGAGTGCTTTTCTGTTTGGCAGAAAAAAAGGCCACGACATCATCAGGGGAAATAACCGAAGCAAGCTCAACAGAATTTTGCTATTCGAGGTCATCTTGATTTGGAGTTAGAAATTGTGTTTTTCCACGGAAAATGATTATTTTTTCATATTTGGATGATACCTAAAAATAAAACATTTTTGGTTGTTTGGTTAGGAAAATTGGTTATCCTACATGAGCTTACCTTGTTCATGCAGTAGTGACTTGTGCATAGGTAACTTAGAAATTTTGTGCTGGTACTAGGCTCTCGGGTTCAGCATAAATGGACATTGAATCAAGCACGCGTGTTTAGGTCTTGAGCACAAGCATGGGCAATGGTCCTCGGTTCGGACTCGATGGACCTAAGCATCAAGGATCGAGGTGGGAGTATTGAGGACCTAAGCACAAGCACCAGAGTCCTTCGTCCGACCTCAATGGACAGGAGGGTAGGCACTAGGGCCCTAAACCCTGACCTTGATGGGCACAGACTCAAGCATCAAGGTCTCAATCTCGGCTTCGATGGAATTGGCCCCAAGCTAGAGCCCTAATCTTGGGCGCTTTGAACCTAAACTCGGCTTCAATGGGCTTGTGCTTGGATATTAAACTCATGCACGAGCATCGAGATCTTGAGTCTAGTTTTTGTGGACTTAGACCAAGGTACTGGAAAATCGAGCAATGGTGTCGAAGTCCTAGGCCCAGCCATCGATATTGATTCTCCAGCCCACCCTTTGTGGACATAGGCTTGCGCATTGACCTCCAAACTTTGCCTCTTTAGACTTGGGCTTGGTCTCAATGGGCCTTGATGGACCTAACCCTGACCTCTAAACTTGGGTCCACCGTTAAGGGCCCAAGAACACGAGTTGAGAGTAAATTTGGGACTTTTCATGGTATTAAACCTAAAAAAATTTATCCAAACATGAATATATAATCATATCCTGCATAACGAGGTTTTGATTTTTTAAGAAGTAAATCATTTTTTTATTTAAATATAAATTTCTCGTTGACCAAAATGCATTTTACAATGGACTTATTTTCGTAAACGATACAATGGTTTAAAATTGAGGAAATTAGTTTTTCGGAAGATATTTTTCCCGACAAAAGGGAGCCTGGCTGCTATGATTCTGAATACTCGGGTTAGACTTCAATAAACGTTATCAAATAGTTAAAAGGGAATCTCGCATAATACCAACCAAAACCGAACATTTATATATATAGTTTGTCAACAGCACCCAAATTAACAGCAATTAAAGAAGCTGCTCGTGAAGGGCACTAAGTATTTGGACAAAAAAGGGGGCAATGCCAGAGGTCCATTGCGCCGGAAACAAAAACTTGACCAAACTACGATCATTGAGCCTAGCGCTGTAATTCTTAGATGAAAAGTAACCTTTGTGTATATCCACACTCTTGCTGTGGCCCAGGCAACCCATGTACATAAAAGATGGCCAAGTATCAAGCGTCGCACCTTCAGCCATCAGCCTTGATGCAAAAGGATAGTTCGCCGAGCACCTAAATTAACTGCCCTGGCCAACTGAACCTGAATGGTGCTTAAGCGAAGAGTGCAGAGAAGTAGACATTCTCATGTGCTCCAAGTGCAGTCATAAACTCTGGAATCCCCAAAGAACTTCATTGTCAAATCTCCTATTTTCTAAGGGAAGAGCTTATGACCGCTGCCGTTCCTCCAAACCCCACGCACAGGCAATGCACCATTAGGATCTGCACTACCTTTTGATCTGTAATCCACTGGATCAGGATCGGAATCGGAATTCTTCAGGTCTAATATTGCAGCCTTTGAGTTCTCCCCCAAACGAACTCGGTGAAATTTTGATGTTTTTTTCCGCTGCTTACTCTCTCCACCTCCATCAGCAATATTGTTATTAGTTCCACCTGTAACAGCAGATGCCTCTGATTTTGTTTTACCACTAGAACTCAGTGATTTTTGCTGCTCACCATCGCTCACTACTTTTGATTTCCCATTGACAGATCGATAGCCATCCTTTGATAAAACCTCCACCTCTTCTTCTGATGGCTTGTTCGTTGACTGCATTACTTGAACAGTGTTCATAATGCTATCAGCCAACTTATTCTTCCGATTGCCATCAACAGCACCAGTAGACTTACCCTTGCCTTTCCTATTACCATCACCATTCCCTAAGATGTCCCAATTCCGATCACTTTCCCCGACAGCACTCCTTCGCATTCTAGCATTATGCATTTCAATAAGCTCTCTTTGTTTCTCAGTGTCGGGGCATAGTCTAGCCAAATCAAGAATCAAATGTGACAATGCAAAATTCTCCACACAATCAAGGTATGTTTCTGTGTCAATTGAACCCTGACGATAGTGAGCAGAAATCACTTTGAAAACAGTGAATTTCTCTTGGTCACCATCTAGAGCAGCTCGTATCTTTTCCACCAGTGACTTATTTGCAGCATGGACGTCTTCCACCTTTGGCAAAACCTGGCCCGTGGGAGCCATTTTGCGCACCTGGCTAGCAGAGACGGGCGGAAATTCAGATGGAGATGGCTCCATAACTGCCCTTTCAACAAGATTAGGCGCTGATGAAGAATGGGTCATCTTATTGGTGCTACTGCTTTCAGTATGCTTGGAAGAGCCAGCTGACATCACTGCATGAGCTTTAGCAACCTGACCCTGACCCTTAGCCAAACTAGCATAACTTGATAAAGTAATTCCATTACTCATACTTGGGGTCGGTATAGATGCAACATTTACCGTATGTGTAGATGAAGAAATCAATGGGAATGAGGGACGTTTTGCAGCCGCCCAAGCCTGAGCTGGACTTTTAACATTCTTGCGCCGAAGACGAGCAGCCATCGTGTTATTTGAAGGGCCTTCCGAGCCCCGTTTGTTGGCTTGTTGACTAGAGCTAGCAGCCACAGGGAGAGGAGGAAAGGCAGTTTCTTGCAGAGGTTCACTCCGAGAATTTGGCCCCAAAGCTTGGAGATATCTCGAAGAAGGTTCGGAATCAGTTGTGTTGAAGGATTCAAACGGCTGAACTATTTGATCTATATCATCCAAATCTCCAGCATCAGTTATTATATGTGCATTGGTCAATAAGGATGGATCAGGCCGAGGGCGATCAACATATGCAGTCTCTAGACTGGCTTGAATGGCCATTGAAATCTGCTCTTCAGCAAAATCACGATGTAATGTCCTACCCCTTCCACGGCGACGATCTTGTTCATTACTCCGATTGTACCGAAAGCTGGTGGGTATCTAATAGTGAAATAATAACATTAAGACAAAGCATATAACACAGAGCCAACATGCCAATGGGCACACTCAAAATAACAAGTGATCATCAGTCACTAACTGAAAATTGTAGGATGCACAACCATTGGTTTATTCTTCCCTCAGAATTACTCATATTGATAAATCTTATGTACCTGAAGTGCAGCATTTCGCTTAGAACGAGACATACGGCCACCATGTTCCAAGGTATTATGCCGCTGAAATAATCAGATATACACGACATTAGAGGGACTGCTGATGCAACTGCATGTATACTAAATAGATGATGACTAATCAAAACACAAATAATTGCGATTTTTCCCGAATCTAACATTTAAATAATCAAACAAGTGTCCAATTGAATCTAACCTTCATTTCTGCTTCAGACTGAAAGACAATAAACTTTTTGGCAAGGCAAGCCTCATCCTCACACAGAAAGTGCTCTTGACGGAAGTGAATCTGTGAGAAACAAGTTTAATAATACATAAATGAAAGAAATGTTCTTTGGCCAAAAGGAGAGTAAGAAATGTGAATCAGGTAAGACTGTAGGGTAAGATATATGAACATTGATATCTTACTTCTAAATCATCATAGTTCTTGAAGTATTCATATTGTCCCGGGTGCTGCCTGCATCAGTAAACATGAGCACTCCTGAAGATTTGGAATTTGAAGTAGTACCATAAGTCATAGTAATTCTGTGAGATTTTACCTTTGGCAAATAAAGCATGTGTAATGTTCTGTCGACATATGCATGTACAGTTCATTATCCCCATAAAAAGGTGTTCTGCAGAACTCACACATAGGATGCCCTGCAAAGCCACCTCTTTCACTCTCACTTCCATCCACCTCAGAATCTCCTGTACTTATGTGCTGATTCAACTGTGAGCGAGTATACAATTTCTGCTCACAAATGAATACCTGCATGACCATAAAGCAACAAAGCATCAAGCACGAACAAAGCCAAGGTGGCAAACCCTGTGGTAAGAATTCCATCTAAAATCTATTCATATCATGTTAGCTTATCTCCCCACCTTCCGCCCTTCCAAGCACAGGCTGCACATGAGTACTTTATGCTGATGAAACAAGTGACCCTTCAGTTGCTCAATATTCCTAAACCTCCCCCGACGTTTAGAGGCATCACTGCTTTTCTCATCTGATTTGTCACAAATGCTACATGAAAGCTTGCACATTGCCTTTACCATCCTATAATGGTCAACATCATCAAAAAATGCCTGGGTATCTTCATGGAACCAATATGACCCAACACGACCTTCTTTAGGTTCAGAAGGCAGCACAGAAAAATCATTGATTATCCTCGTATACTGTCCTAATGCCTGAAAAAAGAAATCGCATAAGGACTATTCAAAGCAGTAATCACTGCTAGAACAAAATACAAACATAATCGAATCGACTAACAAAAACCTGAACTAGGAAGAGGAAATCACTGCTAAAGCAAACTGAGATAGTGAAGACATAAATTTGGAAAATTATATAGCAGCTTCAAACAACCAGAATCAAATCTAAAATCAAAGAGCTCTTCATAAAACACCATATCAATTTGCACAAATCAGCAAACCTTGTGGGAATCCGTTGCAATCAATCTAATGAATCATATGTAAATACAGATTATTGATAAAAAGATAACACTTCAACAGCTTAATTTGGGCCTCACATAAAAAAGAAATCAGCATCCACCAATAGAACCTCCAACAAAAGTCCGGAACCATGTGAATTGGAAAAGTATTTCAATGTCGTTCATTATATATCTAGCTTTTTAGCTAAAGTTAAACTTGATTGTATGCAGCAACCATCCAGCTTTTAATACTTCTACACTGACAAGAACACCCAGCCAATAAATTTTCTTAATGATTACAAAGAATAATTTCAACTCTGCAAAATTCACATCTTTAGACAAATGAAGATGAGACAAAAGCATGCAGCGTCGATCACATATCACGCTTTGTCTTTACGTTCAACTCAAAGTAAGCCTAATCTACACAGTTAAACTGCGCTCGGTGCCCAAGGAAGGGCCAAAGCATATCATGGCAATTTATACCGTGTCAACACTATCACAAGCCGATAGATTTCGACTAAAATTATAGGTCAAACTACTTTCCCATGACCCCTGCAGCGGTGGATTATTATTGATCTGAAGCGCGATGCATTAGAGACTCGCTCCAAGTAAGGATCAAGCTGGCCACCGCCGTATCAACACAAACAATCGGAAAAAACATATCCCCTCGAGAGTAAAAACCAATGCCACAACGAGAAAATTCTTCACTCCGATCCCCAAACCAAGATAAACGTCATTCTTCGAGGCCCCCAACCTTGGTAACGAAGACGACGTCGCTGTCGGTCTTGCAGATGCAGCACCGCCGATCGTCGCAGATGAAGCGGAGGCGGGCGACGCAGGTGGAGCAGACCTCGCGGTGGCCGCAGGCGCCGTAGGCCACCCACTCCAGCGTCTCGGCGCAAACGGCACAGGAATCGTCCATCTCCCGGCGGAACGGCGGTCCAAGGGGAAGGAGGCGGGAGGGAGCGGTTGCGCTAGGGTTTTCAGAGTCGACGAGATCACGGAGAGGAGGACTCTGTACGTAGAATCGCGCAGGGAAGAAGACGAGAGGAGGAGAGATTTGGATGATGAAGCGTTTTTATGGCAGGATTGAACCTCAAAGTTTCGGGCTTTTTCCAGACGAACTCGGATTGGTGATGGGAGTTGGGGAAGCGAAAGGATTTCCTCTTCCGTTGTGGAAGTAGCAAGAATTTCGATCTCGAATTTCGTATTTCCATTTTCTTCTTTTTTTATTTTATATTTCCTGCTTCAAGAGAAGTTTATTATTATTATTATTGTTATTATCTCCAATAAAATTGGGATCCACTCTCGCAGATCACGGCAAGAAGAAAAGGGTTGACTGCTCCTTATTTAGGTTGGACCGACGAAAAACTTAAATGGAAAAAAAAATTTGCATGGAAAATAAGAAGGGCGAATTCAATAGTATGGTCAATAGAAAATGGGAGGAAAAAACAAGGCAAGCAGCCTAAAATTACTTTTTTCTCCTCCTACTCCCTTGATTAAATTTAAGGGCAGTCTAGACGAACAGCCGTCCTTATGAATTGATGGTGTTACTACTGATTGAATTTTTTTTTTTGAGATGTTCATAAAATCCTACCGTTTTTTCTAGGATTAATCGTCCGTTGAAATATATTTTCTCTTAATCTAGCGGCTGAGATTGAACATGATTCTTGTTTATTTTTTTCTCTACTAAACCATAGAATACTCTCATGTGAGAACATTGAACTTTACTCATAAATACTTAATTTTTATTAAATATACATATATCAAAAGTCACAAGTTGAAACCCAAAGTTTTTATCATTTTATGTTTCTCTAGCTAGGCAAGAATCGAAAAATCTTAAACCTAAGTGTGTTTATCTGAGGTTTTGTGCGAATCTCGACATCGCTTAGATATTAAGTACCTGAAGCATCAAACCAAGAATCTCTCATGTGTTTTACAAGCCCGAAACCTAAAGTTGTTAAAAATATATTATTATTATATAATTATATTATTGTGATCCCACATTTATATGTTTCCTGTTTTAATTCATTAACGGATATTACCACAATATCATGTGATAATTACTAGATACCCTAATTATCTTCTTGATGAGAAAAATTACTTAAAGGGGTTTCAAACGTAAGTTATATATAGGGGTCTTCTAAACCAAACCTTCAAGGCTTAAGATGGTGTGTCACACCATTTGTTTCTAGAGGGTAATTGGCTAAAGATTTCCGCTCTCTGAACGTTCACAACTTCTGGAGTCACAGGTTCTTCATCGGATTTCATCAATGGCTGGAGATAAATAAATATTTCTTCACGTTTCTGCATACAGTCTCAATTAAGAACGAATTTGCTCGTTCGTGGATAATCGAGACATATAGATCTTTATCTATAAATATTCTAAGTGACTTGGTAAGAACAGGAAAAGGCAAAGAATTTAGATAGATTCAAATTTTTGATGGTAACAATTTCAGAATGAAGCAACCTACAAAAGGCAAAGAGGACAAAGCAATTGCGTCTTGGAAGCGAAGAACAAAAGCTGCCATTATAAATAGTCTTCATAGATTACCTATGCAACCATCTTTCAATTAACCCTCGGAAACTTCGGATAGAGCTGATAATCTCCAACTTGGAAAATGACACCTTCTGAGAAATGTAGAGAAGACGACCTCGGTACGTCCCCTCAAATATAACACCATATATGTCATGTGTTGCATGAGTTGCTCTCTTATTTGTGGTAAAATAGAATGTCCGTGTACATAGAAATTTTCGGTTGCGACGCGAACAACTTGAGAGTCTCGGACGGAGTTCGCCCTCAGGATTGAAGTAACTATTAGAACTTGTTGGTTCATTGGTTTCTTCTGGTTTCGATTTATGCAGTCATAGCAACGGAGTTTACAGATGATGCACCGGCGCATTATGTGCTCAAGATCAAGCCGTTCTCTTTGTTAGTGAAGAACAACATGCAGAAGTATGAATCGAGCGAGTTCGAAGCAGGAGGCCATCAATGGTTCATCTCTCTTCTCTCTAGTCTCCACCTTAAAATCTCACATTCAGAGGCATAGAAGAATGACATCACTAGCCAAAAACATCGGTGAATTAATTTTTGAAGAGATCGTTCCTTACACGGACTCCTATGGTTAATGCTCTAAATTTGGACCTTCCTTCCATAAGATGTTAATAATAATATACTTCACCATCAGTAAATTTATGTTGCTGCTCAGAGGTCTGATGTTTGAACCCTTCGTAGTTTTGGAAATTCATACAGAATAGTCTTTTTTGTGATGAAGAGCTCGTTGCAAGCAATCAGAAGCTGTAGCACCTCACAAATTATATAAATAATCATTGTCTTCACAACCGGAAACATTTTGTGTATATTCTATGCTCAAATTCTCAGGAGCATCTTGATTCTGCAGGAAACTGATCCTCTATCCCAATGGAGATAAGAGCCGAAACGGAAAAGATCACATCTCCATATATCTGGCCGTTTCTGGGAAGATTTCTATCCAACTTGGTGATGCGATTCACACGGTCATCAGGTTCTCTTTGTATGATCAAGTCTGCAATAGATATTTAATAAAACAAGGTAAAAGCTCAGTAATGACAGCAGAAAGCCAGATATTGTAACCTTCTGACCACTAATATCGAATCTACCAAACTTCCGCTTGTGAATTGAAGGGAGAGTCATGAAGTTTCACGCGTTGAAAACGGAATGGGGAGTTCCGAAATACATGCGATTGGAAACTTTCAAGAATCCATCAAACAGGTACCTTGTGGACGACACTTGTGTCTTCGGAGTGGAGGTGTTAGTCATTAAGAGCTCGCGAGTTGGCGAATGTTTGACGCCAATGAGCGTGGTGTCCTATACTCACGAATGGAAGATAGCGAGGCTGTCAAGCTTGGAAAATGAATCTTCCTCTGATGTGTTCACTGTTGGAGACCACAAATGGTAGCTTTCTATTTACAAACTTCCTTTCAATGATAACTCTTGCTTTTGCGGATATATAATTTTTTCCCTTCTGTTGGGACTAATATCATGTTCTTCCCCAGGAAAGTGTCGCTATACCCGAGGGGTAATTCGGCTAAAAGGGGCCAAAGCCTTTCGGCGTTTCTCGTGTTAGCTGATGCAGCCCAGCTGTCTTCTGATCAGAAAGTCAACACGAGATTCACCTTTCGGTTAAAAAGCCAAACCGAGACCGAATACTGTCATGCTCTAAGTAAGTGTTTGTTCTCATGAGTGGGACGAGCGCTCCACTTCGAGACCGCTGTCAATAGTAGTGAAAACAGAAAGTCTGGAGCGATTCACAATTTCAATCACACCACGAGCTTCCCTCTTGCCACAGTACACCGCTAAACAAATCGCACCCATTGTTGAGTAGCGAGTTCGGTTTGTTCATGTAGTCCATATAATTGGAAACCGCTAAAATGTCTCAATGTTTCCAAATAGTAATTTTCTACACTCTTTCCTTTGTCTTTGCTACTTTGCAGCTTGCACTGTATGGCTGAGTAGCTCCTCCCCGAACTGGGGTTGGCCTGCTTTCATGCCGCTGACAACGGTTAAGGAACGCCTGGCAGACGATCCGTGTCTCCTTGAGGCCGAAGTCACGGTGCTCGGCACAGTTGGCAAATTGCCATGACGGCAAACATATGTACTGGATGTGTTCATAAACAGATGATCACCGGCAGTTCTTTCCTCATGACAATAATATATTGATTGAATGTGTTCATGACGTAAATTCTCCGCTGACGCCTCTGCCTCTGGTCAGATTTTGGTGGACATTACACATTAATCATGTCAGTAGTCCTCATTTAACAAGTTGCAACAATCGCATTTTCGACTGGACTCCCCAGGCAGCGTCGAAGGTGCAAATTGTTAATAACTCAATTCATTTGCAACGTTAGAAATCATCAGCATATCAAAGAACACAAGGATTAATGGGGCTAAATGTTCACTTGTACTCCAAATCAAATCAAGCCCGACCAAAACAAACCCTCTAAGATATTGGGGTATGGTTCACACACCCATCACCAGGAAGGCACGATGGTCTACAGGCGGGGATGCTCTAAAAGTTATATTTCCTAATTCAACTAAATTTCCTAATTCAATGGTCTTTTAGTTTGGAGTAGGTTTCCTTAAAACAAGTTTCCTAATTTAAAACTTGCTCTTGCCTATAATAATTTTCTTTATCTTACAATCAAATGATATAATAGAAAGGTGTAAGGCGTTGATTATAGTGGAATAATCTGTTAGAATAATCAATTGGACAAAGGCCTAGCTTAAGGGTGAATTGGAATGAAAATACTATGTCTCGATTTCTCTTTTTCACTTTAATCGTGATTGTGCGCCGAACCCTAACATAAAATGAGTCAAAGAGACTCATTATTTAGTGAAATAGCAAGTATTCAAGAGATAAAATGGTCGACTTCTGAAAAAATTCACTGATTATAAACTGTAATGAGAGGAGTTTTTATGAACCCAACAAGCAAAAACTTTCCGAGTATCCTTTAGAAAAGCATTTATCCCAACTCTAAAACCTAAAATAGAGCCCATCGAAATTAATAGATGCATGGAGCATTAGAGATGGGTCAAAATTGAGAGATTTGAATATCTTGTGATGCTAAATGAAAACGTACAATTAATTAGATTACTTATGATAAGTTATAAGAATGACCGGCGGAATGGCGGTCCAAGGGGAAGGAGGTGGGAGGGAGCGATTGCGCTAGGGTTTTCAGAGTCACGAGATCACGGAGAGGGGGACTCTGTACGTAGAATCGCGAGGAGAAGAAGAAGAGAGGAGGAGAGATTTGGAAGATTAAGTGTTTTTATGGCAGGATTGAACCTCAACGTTTCGGGCTTTTTCCAGACGAACTCGGATTGGTGATGGGAGTTGGGGAAGCGAAAGGATTTCTTCTGTTTTGGAAATAGCAAGAATTTCGATCTCGAATTTCGTATTTCCATTTTTTTTATATATTTCCTGCTTCAAGAGAAGTTTCTTTATTATTATTATTATTATTATTATTATTATTATTATTATTACCAATGAACTTGGGTCCATTCTTGCACATCACGGCAAGAAGAAAAAGGTTGACTGCTCCTTATTTAGGTTGGACCGACGAAAAAACTTTAGTGAAAAAAAAAATTTGCATGGAAAATAAGAAGAGCGAGTAGCTTAAAATTACATTTTCTCCTACACCTCCCCTGATTAAATTTGAGGGCCTGATCGGCGAACACTCGTCCTTGTGAATTGATAAAATTACTTTTATGATTTTTTTGAGGTGTTCATAAACTCCCTTTTTTTTTAGATAACTCGTCCGTTAAGATATATTCTCTCTTAATTTTAGGGACTGAGATTGAATATGACTGTCGTGTATTTTCTCTACTAAACCTTAGGATACTCTCATATAAGAACATTGAACTTTACTCATAAATACTTAATTTTTTATATATAAATATATATATCAAAAGTCACAAGCTGAAATTTAAAGTTTCATCATTCTAAGTTTCTCTAGCCAGGCAAGAATCGAGAAATCTTGGACCTGAGTGTGTCTGTCCAAGGTTTCGTGCGAATCTCGACATTTCTTAAATATTATAACTATCTAAAGATTAAAGTCAATAATCTCTCGTACGTTAAAAGTTACAAGTTGAAACCTAGAGTTTCGTCATTCTATGTGTGGCTAGCCCGGCAAGAATCCAAGAATTTAGTAAGTTGGTAAAAATGGGAAAAGGCAAAGAACTTAGATAGATTCAAACCGTTGATGATGACATTTTCAGAATGAAGCAACCAGCAAAAAGCAAAGAGAACGAAGCAACTGCATCTTGGAAGCGAAGAACAAAAGCTGCTATTATAAATAATCTTCATAGATCACCTCTGCAACCATCATTCCATCAACGCTCGGAAAACTTCGAACAGAGTTGACAATCTCCAACTTTGACAATGACATCTTTCGAGATATGCAGAGAAGCCGAAGTCGGTACGTCCCCTCTAATATAACCCCATCTATTTCTCTCTTGTTTGTGGTAAAAATGAATGGCGGTGTACATAGATTTTTCCAATTGATACATGAATAACTTGGAGTCTCGGATGTACTTCGCACTCGAGATTGAATTAACTATCGCAACTTGTCGGTTGATTGGTTTCTTCTGGTTTCGGCTAATGCAGTCACGATGATGGAGCTTAGAGATGTTGCACCGGCACATTTCGTGCTTCAGATCAGTTCCTTCTCATTGTTCGCGAAGAACAGCATGGAGAAGTATGAATCGAGGGAGTTCGAAGCGGGAGGACATAAATGGTTTATCTCTCTCCTCTCCAGTCTCCAACTCACTCTCCAACGTTCAGAGGCTTAAAAGAACCGCATACAGCGGTTTGACGTCGCTGGCCAAAAACATCAGTGGACTAACTATTGATGAGATTGTTGATTATATGGAATCCTATAGCTATGCTCTAAATTTCTGGCCTTTCTTTCGGAGGATGATTAAAATACTTTGCGGGAATTAATTTCTGTTATTACTTAAGAGTCTGATGTTTGGACCTTCTGTAGTTTGTGAATGGATCAGAAAAAGGTAACCTCTTCCAAGACGAACGTGATTGTTGGGAAAATAGTCGTTGCTTCAGTAATCAGAAGTTGTAGCACTTCACAAATACTAAGAATGATTATTGTCAACTCATGATTGCAAACTTTCAATCTCCATGCCGCGCTCAAATTCACAGGAGCACCTTGATTCTGCAAGAAACTGATCCTCTATCCCAATGGAGACAAGAGCCGAGATGGACAAGATCACATCTCCGTATACCTGGCGGCTTCTGGGACGAGTTCTTTCCAAACCGGTGGGCAGATTCTCGCGGCCGTGAGGTTCTCTTTGTATGATCAAATCTGCGATAGATATTTCATCAAACAAGGTAAGAAATCTCCATAATGACAGCAAAGAAGCAAGATACTGTCGCTTTCTTAACACTAATACGTAACCGACTGAACTTCACTCGTGCATTGAAGGGAGAGTCACGAGGTTCCATGCGTTGAAAACAGAATGGGGAATCCCGACATACATGACGTTGAAAACTTTCAACAACCCGTCAAATGGATACCTTGTGGACGACTCTTGTGTCTTCGGAGTGGAGGTTTTCGTCATCAAGAGTTCGAGAGTTGGCGAACGTTTGACGCTAAAAGAGAATCTGCCGTATACTTTTGAATGGAAGATACCGAGGCTCTCAAGCTTGGAGGAGGAACTTCTCTTGTCTGATGTATTCACCATTGGAGACCATAAATGGTATCTCTCCCACGCAAACTTCCTCTCATTATCACCTTCTGCCTTCGCTGACATATAAATTTCCCCTATACATTGTTACTGATCGTTTTTTTTTTTTAAGGCGCGTCTTTGTATGGCCGAGGGGTGATTCTGCTAACAGGGGCCAAAACCTATCGGTGGATCTCGATTTAAAGAATCCGGAAAATTTGGCTTCTGGTCAGAGAGTGAGCGCGAGCTGCATCCTTCGGTTCAAAGACCAAAACAACGTCGTACGCCTTCAGTCGGAAGGTAAGTGTTTGTTCTGACAAGTGAATGGACGCTATACATAGGGGCCATTATAAATAGTAGCGAACGCAGAATATCCAGAGTAATTCCAATTTCATAAGATGAGCTTCTTTCTCACCACAGTATGCCGTTAAATAAACTGCACTTTGTGAATAAGTACCGAGTTTGATTTGTTCACGTAATCGGTATGGTTTGGAACTGCGGGAATACTTGATATTTTACAACTATAATATTCTGCTCTCTAGCTTCATCTTTGCTACTTTGCAGCTCGCGTTTTATGGTTAGATAGCAACTCCTGGAGTGGGCATTGGCGGTCTGCCATGCCCCTGAGAACGGTCCAGGAACGCCTGACAGAAGATTCATACGTCCTTGAGGCCGAAGTCAAAGTGCTTGGCACAACAAGCGTATTGCCATGACAGTAATGTTTGTACTGGATATGTTCATAAACAATCACTTACAGTTCTTTCCTCCTGATAATGATCCGTGGACTGGATGTGTTCATGCAATACAGTCTCCGCAGGCTTCTCTGCCACTGGTCAGATTCTCCAAGAAATTACTCAATAATCAAGTTGATCATCCGAATGTGTTGCGACATTTAGCATTTTCAACATGAGTCTCCTAAAAGCATGCGTCGTTAACAACTCCGATTAATTTGCATCATAAGATATCATCCGTGACATTCATAGATTAACTCACTCAAGCTATTATCCATTTTGACATGTCCCATATCGAGTCTCGCGATTTTATCATTTGGTATACAACCAAGTACTTTCACAAAAACTCACCAATCAAGACATCTTAACGATGGATATAAAAATCAATTTACAGAGATGTTTTTTGATGTAACAAGAAGATTTGCAATTGTAATATATCATCTGTGACATCCACATATTAACTCACTCGAGCTATCATCCATTTTGGCACGTCCCATATCGAGTCTCACGATCAACCAAGTACTAAAGTCACCCATCATGATAATGCTCTAGGTTGAGCATGCTTAATTTTGAAATTTGCTTGCAAAGCTTGCCATTACATAAAAAAATGTCTATACAAATTGATTTCAATTTTTACATATCAATATATATCTATATATACACACACATACAATGGATATCTTTTTATTCAATGCAAGTTCATTCTTAGTCCTTTTGCCATCCTAGAAAACACCAAGAAGTTGCTCCCTGTCCAAGCTCTCACACCCTAGTGATCTCTCCCCCTCCTCTAAGGATTGGATCATTACAAGCCCACTAGCTTCCACATGATTCATCTCTAAATCACACATCTACAAGATGGGAATTTAACACATGTGAATTAACTTACTGGAGTATTGTCCGCTTTAGCCCGTCTCTTATTGAGCATT
Source organism: Melaleuca alternifolia (assembly GCA_019926035.1). Taxonomy (NCBI): domain Eukaryota; kingdom Viridiplantae; phylum Streptophyta; class Magnoliopsida; order Myrtales; family Myrtaceae; genus Melaleuca; species Melaleuca alternifolia. The sequence continues at coordinate 112,476 of JAGKPW010000011.1, read as the reverse complement.
GCGGCTTTGTCTTTTGGTGAACAAACAAGTACTTTCCTAAGTGGTCACCTATCTTGATAATGCTCTAGCCTAAGCTTTGCTTACCTTTAGGATTCCAAAAGTTTCTTACAACAAAAGGCGCCATGAGTTAATTTCAATTTTCGCACCTTCATGCTAGGGTGATCACTACCTGGTCTCGTTGGATCATATCGATAGAGGGAAAAAAAAAGTACATATACCTTCCGCCATTCCAAGCACAGGCTGCACATGAGTACTTAATGCTGATGAAACAAATTACCCTTCAGCTGCTCGATAATCCTAAACCTCACCCGACGTTTAGAGGCATCTCCTTTGATTTGTCACAAATGCTACATGAAAGCTTGCACATTGCCTTTACCATCCTATAATGGTCAACTCATAAAAAAATGCCTGGGTATCTTCTTGGAACCAATATGACCCCACACAACCTTCTTTAGGTTCAAAAGGCTGCATTGAAAAATAATTTATTATCCTAGGGCTGAGCAAACCGGACCGACCAAACCGAGAATTGTCCGGACTGGCCTGATTTGGTCCAATTCCCCGAAATGTCGGTCTAGTCCCCGATTCCCAAAAGTAGAACCGGTGTCCAAGTGGTCCGGTTTCTGGTTCCTAGGAGGGCCGAATCAAACCAGACCGATTAAATTTTTCATGAATTTTTTAAATTTTACTAAAGATAAGTATATAAAAAAAGTAAAAAGAACCCAATTTAGTATTCCAAAATTCTAATCCTTGCCCATCTTTACCAAAAGAAAAAAAAAAGTAAAGAAACTTATCTTTTTTGTTAGAATTTTCTCGGTCTCATTGGACCGTCAAAAACTTGCCCAGACCAACAGATCTGGTTCAGTCAAGCCTCAGGACCAATCGGTCTGGCTCTCGATTCTAAAGACCAAGAAACTGTTCCCATCGATCCATTTTCCGGTTCTGGGAGCGAAACGGATTGCCCAAGGAATTGATCACACCTAGATTATACTCATATAATGTCCTAATGCCTAAAAAAACAATAGCATAAGGACTATCGAAAGCAGAGTCATCACTGCTAGAACTAAATACAAAAACAATCGAATCGACTAAACAAACCTTGAAGTAGGAGAGGATATCACAGCTAAAGCAAACTGAGATAGCAAAGGCATAAACTTGAAAATTATATAGCAGCTTCTAACAACCAGAATCAAATCTAAAATCAAAGAGCTATTCAGAAAACACCATATCGATTTGCAAAAATCAGCATATCTTGTGAAAATCCAGTGCAATTGATCTAATGAATCATATAAGATGTGAATACAGATTATTGATAAAAAAAACAATACTTCAACAGATTAATTTGGGTCTCACATAAAAAAAGAAATCAGCATCCACCAAAAGAACCTCCAACAAAAGTCCGGATTCATGTGAATTGAAAAAGTATCTCAATGTCATTCATTATATAACCAGATTTATAGCTACAGTTAAACTCGATTGTATGCAGCAACCATCCAGCTTTTAATACTTCTACACTGACAAGAACACCCAGCCAATAAATTGTCTTAATGATTACAAAAAATAATTTCAACTCTGCAAAATTCACATCTTTAGACAAATGAAGATGAGACAAAAGCATGCAGCGTCGATCACAGATCACGCTTTGTCTTTACGTTCAACTCAAAGTAAGCCTAATCTACATAGTTAAACTGCGCTCGGTGCCCAAGGAAGGGCCAAGGCATATCATGGAAATGTATACCGTGTCAAAACTATCGCAAGCCAATAGATTTCGACTAAAATTATAGGTCAAACTACTTTCCCATGATCCCTGCAGTAGTGGATTATTATTGATCTGAAGCGCGATGCATTACAGACTCGCTCCAAGTAAGGATCAAGCTGGCCACCGCCGTATTAACACAAACAATCGTAAACCACATTCCCCCAGAGAGCAAAAACCAATGCCACGACGAGAATCCAATCCTTCACTCCGATCCCCAAACCAAGATAAACGTCATTCTTCGAGACCCCCAACCTTGGTGACGAAGACGACGTCACTGTCGGTCTTGCAGATGCAGCACCGATGATCGTCGCAGATGAAGCGGAGGCGGGCGACGCAGGTGGAGCAGACCTCGCGGTGGCCGCAGGCGCGGTAGGCCACCCACTCCAGCGTCTCGGCACACACGGCACAGGAATCGTCCATCTCCCGGCGGAACGGCGGTCCAAGGGGAAGGAGGCGGGAGGGAGCGTTTGCGCTAGGGTTTTCAGAGTCGACGAGATCACGGAGAGGACTCTGTACGTAGAATCGCGCGGGGAAGAAGACGAGAGGAGGAGATTTGGAAGATGAAGCGTTTTTATGGGAGGATTGAACCTCAAAGTTTCGAGCTTTTCCCAGACGAACTCGGATTGGTGATGGGGAGTTGGGGAAGCGAAAGGATTTCTTCTTCCGTTTTGGAAGTAGCAACAATTTCGATCTCGAATTTCGTATTTCCATTTTCTTTTTTTATATTTCCTACTACAAGAGAAGTTTCTTTTATTATTAATATTTTTTTTTATTATTGTTATTACCAATGAACTTGGGTCCACTCTTGCAGATCACGGCAAGAAGGAAAAGGTTGACTGCTCCTTATTTAGGTTAGACCGACGAAAAAACCTTAGTGAAAAAATTTGCACGGAAAATAAGAAGGGCGAGCCTCCTCCTCCTCCCCTGATTAAATTTGATGTCCGTATCGGCGAACACTCGTCCTTGTGAATTGATAATATTACTTTTATAATTTTTTGAGGTGTTCATACTCTCCCTTTTTTTTAGATAACTCATCCGTTAAGATATATTCTCACTTAATTTTGGCGACTGAGATTGAATATGATTGTCGTGTATTTTCTCTACTAAACCTTAGGATATTCTCATATGAGAACATTGAACTTTACTCATAAATACTTAACTTTTATATATAAATATATTTATCGAAAATCACAAGCTGAAATTTAAAGTTTCATCATTCTAAGTTTCTCTAGCCAGGCAAGAATCGAGAAATCTTGGACCTGAGTGTGTCTGTCCAAGGTTTCGTGCGAATCTCGACATTTCTTAAATATTATAACTATCTAAAGAGTAAAGTCAAGAATCTCTCGTACGTTAAAAGTTACAAGTTGAAACCTAGAGTTTCGTCATTCTATGTGTGGCTAGCCCGGCAAGAATCCAAGAATTTAGTAAGTTGGTAAAAATGGGAAAAGGCAAAGAACTTAGATAGATTCAAACCGTTGATGATGACATTTTCAGAATGAAGCAACCAGCAAAAGCAAAGAGAACGAAGCAACTGCATCTTGGAAGCGAAGAACAAAAGCTGCCATTATAAATAATCTTCATAGATCACCTCTGCAACCATCATTCCATCAACGCTCGGAAAACTTCGGACAGAGTTGACAATCTCCAACTTTGACAATGACATCTTTCGAGATATGCAGAGAAGCCGAAGTCGGTACGTCCCCTCTAATATAACCCCATCTATTTCTCTCTTGTTTGTGGTAAAAATGAATGGCGGTGTACATAGATTTTTCCAATTGATACATGAACAACTTGGAGTCTCGGATGTACTTCGCACTCGAGATTGAAGTAACTATCACAACTTGTCGGTTGATTGGTTTCTTCTGGTTTCGGCTGATGCAGTCACGATGATGGAGCTTAGAGATGTTGCACCGGCACATTTTGTGCTTCAGATCAGTTCCTTCTCTTTGTTCGCGAAGAACAGCATGGAGAAGTATGAATCGAGGGAGTTCGAAGCGGGAGGACATAAATGGTTTATCTCTCTCCTCTCCAGTCTCCAACTCACTCTCCAACGTTCAGAGGCTTAAAAGAACCACATACAGTGGTTTGACGTCGCTGGCCAAAAACATCAGTGGACTAACTATTGATGAGATTGTTGATTATATGGAATCCTATAGCTATGCTCTAAATTTCTGGCCTTTCTTTCGGAGGATGATTTAAATACTTTGCGGGAATTAATTTCTGTTATTACTTAAGAGTCTGATGTTTGGACCTTCTGTAGTTTGTGAATGGATCAGAAAAAGGTAACCTCTTCTAAGATAAAAGTGATTGTTGGGAAAATAGTCGTTGCTTCAGTAATCAGAAGTTGTAGCACTTTCACAAGTACTAAGAATGATTATTGTCAACTCGTGACTGCAAACTTTTAATCTCCATGCCGCGCTCAAATTCACAGGAGCACCTTGATTCTGCAGGAAACTGATCCTCTATCCCAATGGAGACAAGAGCCGAGACGGACAAGATCACATCTCCGTATACCTGGCGGCTTCTGGGACGAGTTCTTTCCAAACCGGTGGGCAGATTCTCGCGGCCGTGAGGTTCTCTTTGTATGATCAAATCTGCGATAGATATTTCATCAAACAAGGTAAGAAATCTCCATAATGACAGCAAAGAAGCAAGATACTGTCGCTTTCTTAACATTAATACGGAACCGACTAAACTTCACTCGTGCATTGAAGGGAGAGTCACGAGGTTCCATGCGTTGAAAACAGAATGGGGAATCCCGAGATACATGACGTTGAGAACTTTCAACAACCCGTCAAATGGGTACCTTGTGGACGACTCTTGTGTCTTCGGAGTGGAGGTTTTCGTCATCAAGAGTTCGGGAGTTGGCGAACGTTTGACGCTAAAAGAGAATCTGCCGTATACTTTTAAATGGAAGATACCGAGGCTCTCAAGCTTGGAGAAGGAATATCTCTTGTCTGATGAATTCACCATTGGAGACCATAAATGGTATCTCTCCCATGCAAACTTCCTCTCATTATCACCTTCTGCTTTTGCTGACATATAAATTTCCCCTAATACATTGTTACTGATCGTTCTTTTCTTCAGGCAGGTCGTGTTATGTCCCAGGGGTGATCCTGCTAACAGGGGCCAAAACCTATCGATGCATCTCTATTTAAATAACAGCGAGAAATTGGCTTCTGGTCAGAGAGTGAGCGTGAGCTGCATCATTCGGTTAAAAGACCGAAACAACGTCGTACGCCTCCAGCCGGAAGGTAAGTGTTTGTTCTGAAAAGTGGATGGACGCTATACATCATAGCCGTTATAAATAAAAGCGAATGCAGAAAGGCCAGAGTAATTCCAATTTCATTAGATGAGCTTCTTTCTCACCATAGTATGCAAAATTGCACCTGTTAATAAGTACCGAGTTCGATTTGTTCATGTAGTCGGCATGGTTTGAAACTGCTGGAATACTCGATATTTCAAAACTGTAATTTTCTGCTCTCTTGCTAAGTTTTTGCTACTTCGCAGCTCGTGTTTTATGGTTTAGTTTGAACGACCCATTGGGGGGCTGGCCGTCTGTCATGCCCCTGAAAACGGTCCAGGAACGCCTGACGGAAGATTCATATGCCCTTGAGGCCGCAGTCAAAGTGCTTGGCACAACAAGCGAATTGCCATGACAGCGATGTTTGTACTGGATATGTTCATAATCAATCACTTATAGTTCTTTCGTCATGACAATGATCCGTGGAATGGATGTGTTCATGCAATAAAGTCTGCGCAGGCTTCTCTGCCACTAGTCAGATTCTCCAAGATATTACTCAATAATCATGTCGATCATCCAAATGTGTTACGACATTTAGCATCTTCAACATGAGTCTCTCAAAAGCATATGTCGTTAACAACTCCGATTAATTTGCATCGTAAGATATCATCTATGACGTCCATAAATTAACTCACTCGAGCTATCGTCTATTTTGACATGTTCCGTATCGAGTCTCGTTATTAGCCAAGTACTTTCTCAGAAAGTCGTCCATCATGATAATACTCTAGGTTGAGCATGCTTAACTTTGAAATTTGCTTGCAAAGCTTGCCGTTACATAAAAAAACGTCTATATAAATTTATTTCAATTTTCAAATATCAATATATATATATATATATATATCCAAGACTCGCTATGCAAGTTCATCTTTAGCCCTTAAAACAGCCAGTTCATTCTTTTTTATTGAAAAAAATAGCCAGGATTTGCCATCCTAGAAAACGGCCAGGATTTGCTCTTTGTCCAAGCTCTCACACCCTAGTGATCTCTCCCCCTCCTCTACGGATTGAATCATTACAAGTCCCCTAGCTTCCACATGATTTGTCTCGACACGTGAATTAACTTACTGGAATATTGTCCGCTTTAGCCCGTCTCTTATTGAGTTTCGCGGCTTTGTCTTTTGGTGCACAAACAAGTACTTTCCTAAGTGGTCATCTATCCTGACAATGCTCTAGCCTAAACTTTGCTTACCTTTAGGATTCCAAAAGTTTCTTACAACAAAAGGCGCCATGAGTTAATTTCAATTTTCACACCCTCATGCCAAGTGATCACTCCCTTCTCTCGTTGGATTAGATTGATAGAGGAGGAAAAAAGTACATATACCTTCCGTCCTTCCAAGCACAGTCTGCATATGATTACTTTATGCTGATGAAACAAATGACCCTCAGCTGCCCACTAATCCTAAACCTCTCCCGACGTTTAGAGGCATCGTTGGTTTTCTCCTTTGATTTGTCACAAATGCTAAATGAAAGCTTGCACATTGTCTTTACCATCCTATAATGGTCAACATCATCAAAAAATGCCTGGGTATCTTCATGGAACCAATATGACCCAACACGACCTTCTTTTGGTTCGGAAGGCAGCACGGAAAGATCATTGATTATCCTTGTATAATGCCGTAATGCCTGAAAAAAGCAATAGCATAAGGACTATTCAAAGCAGAGTACTCACTGCTAGAACTAAATACAAAAATAATCGAATCGACTAACAAAAATCTGAACTAGGAAGAGGACATCACTGCTAAAACAAACTGAGATAGCAAAGGCATAAATTTGGAAAATTATATAGCAGCTTCTAACAACCAAAATCAAAACTAAAATCAAAGAGCTATTCAGAAAACACCATATTGAATTGCAAAAATCAGCATATCTTGTGAAATCAATTGATCTAATGAATCATATAAGATGCTGATGTAAAACAACATGCACATGCCTTCATGGAAATATTGGAGCATCATAAGAGCGGGCGGTCCCACAAATCAAAAAAGATTGCGTGATCTTCGAGATTACAAATTGGTTACAATATTTGAATCACGCGTTTCTCTTAATTTCTGCGATGGCATGGATTTCGAACACGTTTTGCAGATTTTCTAGTTGTGTTTTGATAACTTTCCCTTTTAATAATATTTTTCCTTAATTTTGCTATTTGGTTATTTTCTAAATGACGACCTCCTTATAAAGAGGCGCATAAGATATTGTAATAGTCACTACTTGATTATTCAGAATAAACATTATCTTTTGAAATTCCTTTCACGTGTTACTTCCTTTGCGTCATTTGGTATCAGAGCAAGGTTTCTCCCCACGATGATGCCTCATAACATGAATCGAAACACCTCCGTAGCTGAGGGCCATGAGCTTGTTACACGTGTAATATTTACCCAGCTTGTCGAGGAAACCAGCAAGACCACCAACGAATGATGCAAGACTACTTGCCGCCATCCAACGGTTGTCTGCAAACCCTAACCTTAACCTTGGTGATCTTCCAGCTAAGCGAATTCCTGTCGCTCGATTTCTCAAAGTAGCCATGGAGCGAAGGGCGAATCCCCAACAAAGGCGTCAAGACTATGTTGAGGATTCTAAAGAAGAATATGAACAGGATTTCCCGGACACCCATTCGTGAAGGTCACCATTATGGAGAATTCTGAGGAGAGCATGTTCATGGGGGTTGTCAACATGGAGGATATCGGTGAGAACACGATTAATATAAATTGAAAGTCAACCTTCCTACCTTCAACGGTAACTTAAACATCGAAGACTTTCTAGATTGGCTCTGGGAGGTTGAGAAGTTCTTCGATGCCATGGAGATTGAAGAGGATTGCCAAGTAAAGCTCGTGGCATATAAATTGAAGGGCGGTGCCTCGACATGGTGGGAGTAGACACAACTCTCCCGACGTCGCCAAGGAAAAACACTTATCCAAACTTGGAATCGTATGAAGCAATTGCTGAAGATTCGATTTCTTCCTGTTGACTTTGAATAAGTTTTGTTCCAACAATTTCAGGCTTGCAAACAAGGAAGTCGGACGGTTCAAGCTTACATAGAGGAATTCCTTCGACATTCAGCCCGCAATAATCTTACTGAATCTGAAGCGCAACAAACCGCAAGGTATATCAATGGTCTACGTTTGAATATTCAAGACCGTGTTTTGTTGCATCGTTTATATTCTGTTAATGATGCGTAAGAAATAGCCAGGAAAGTGGAACTGCAGTTGGAGCGAAATAATTCCTCAAGCAAAACGGAAAATTATGCTCCTCGTGGGCAATTTGGGCAAGAAAAATCGCAAGAAGGTGTTGAGTCCTCTAATCGGCAAATCGACAATGCAAACCAAAATTCGGGGAGTAATGTTGAGACGCCAAAGCCTTATGAATCCCCTGTGTCAAAGGCTCGTAATATTGCTCCGAACCATTATGACAAGCCCTATCTAGGAAAGTGTTTTAAATGTAATGAACCTAGACACCGTTCGAGTGATTGTCCACGGCAAAGGATGGCCAATGTTGTTGAGCACAACGATGGCATATATGAAGATGATTGGATTGATGAGGAAGAAGTGGAGGATGAATATGGCGAGCATGTCAACCGCGTTGTGAGGAGACTATTGCTCGCTCTGTGAAGAGAAAATACGCGACGGAATAGTCTTTTTCATGCCCGTTGTACCGTCAATGGCAAAGTTTACAATGTCATCATCAATAGCGGAAGTTGTGAGAACATAATGTTAAAGGCTTTGGTGGACCATCTACAACTAAAGACAGAGTTACATTCCTCCCCTTATATAATTGGGTGGACTCGAAAAGGGGCCAAACTCAAGGTAACACAGGTATGTCATTTACCTATTTGAATTGGAGTCTTATAATGACACCATAATTTACGATGTAGTGGAGATGGATGCATGTCATGTCCTACTGGGACGGCCATGGCAATACGACGTTGATATCACTCACAGGGCTCGAGTAAACACATATTCATTTGTGTGGAAAAAGACAAAGATTATTTTGAAGCCGATAAGTAACACTTCCTAGTCCCCAAAGAATCAAAATGCAGGGATTATGCTAAACATAAAAAAACGTGAGGGCATGTATCATCCTCCGCATCCTCCAGATACTCCTAACTATCCTAACTATACCTCAAGGTCGAGTTCTTCTGAAAGACTAACGTAGAACAACATGCACATGCCTTCATAGAAACATTGGAGCATCATAAGAGCGGACGGTCTCACAAATCAAAAAAGATTGCGTGATTTTCGAGATTACAAATTGATTACAATATTTGATTTACGCGTTTCCTCAATTTTTGGGATGGCACAGATTTCGAGCACGTTTTGCAGATTTTCTAATTGTGTTTTGATAACTTTCCCTTTAATTAATATTTTTCCTGAATTTTGCTATTTTGTTATTTTCTAGATGACGACCTCCTTATAAAGAGGTGATTGAGATATTGTAATGGTCACTACTTGATTATTCAGAATAAACATTATCTTTTGAAATTCCTTCCACGCATTACTTCCTTTGCGTCAAATATGAATACAGATTATTGATAAAAAAAAATAATACTTCACCAGATTAATTTGGGTCTCACGTAAAAAAAGAAATCATTATCTACCAATAGAACCTCCGACAATAGTCCGGAACCATGTGAATTGAAAAAGAATCTCAACGTCGTTCATTACATATCCAGCCTTATAACTTATGTTAAACTCGATTGTATGCAGCAACCATCCAGCTTTTAATACTTCTACACTGACAAGAACACCCAGCCGATAAAATTTTCTTAATGATGACAAAGAATAATTTCAACTCTGCAAAATTCACCATCTTCAGACAAATGAAGATGAGACAAAAGCATGCAGCGGCGATCACAGATCACGCTTTACGTTCAACTGCGCCTCAGTGCCCAAGGAAGGGCCAAAGCATATCATGGAAATTTATACCGCGTCAACACCATCGCAAGCCAATAGATTTCGACTAAAATTATAGGTCAAACTACTTTCCCATGACCCCTGCAGTGGTGGATTATTATTGATCTGAGAGATGCCAGCGCGATGCATTAAAGACTCGCTCCAAGTAAGGATCAAGTTGGCCACTGCCGTATCAATACAAACAATCGGAAAAAACATATCCCCTAGAGAGTAAAAACCAGTGCCACAACGAGAAAATTCTTCACTCCGATCCCCAAACCAATATAAACGTCATTCTTCGAGGCCCCTAACCTTGGTGACGAAGACGACGTCACTGTCGGTCTTGCAGATGCAGCACCGCCGATCGTCGCAGATGAAGCGGAGGCGGGCGATGCAGGTGGAGCAGACCTCGCGGTGGCCACAGGCCACCCACTCCAGCGCCTCGGCGCAAACGGCACAGGAATCGTCCATCTCCCGGCGGAACGGCGGTCCAAGGGGAAGGAGGCGGGAGGGAGCGGTTGCGCTAGGGTTTTCAGAGTCGACGAGATCACGGAGAGGAGGACTCTGTACGTAGAATCGCGCGGGGAAGAAGACGAGAGGAGGAGAGATTTGGATGATGAAGCGTTTTTATGGCAGGATTGAACCTCAAAGTTTCAGGCTTTTTCCAGACGAACTCGGATTGGTGATGGGAGTTGGGGAAGCGAAAGGATTTCTTCTTCCATTTTGGAAGTAGCAAGAATTTCGATCTCGAATTTCGTATTTCCATTTTTTTTCTTTTTTTATATTTCCTGCTTCAAGAGAAGTTTCTTATTATTATTATTATTATTATTATTATTATTATTATTAATGGAATTTGGTCCACTCTTGCAGATCACGGCAAGAAGAAAAAGGTTGACTGCTCCTTCTTTAGGTTGGACCGACGAAAAAACTTTACTGAAAAAAAAATTTGCACGAAAAATAAGAAGGGCGAGCAGCTTAAAATTACATTTCCTCCTCCTCCCCTGATTAAATTTGAGGGCCGTATCACGAACACTCATCCTTGTGAATTGATAATATTACTTTTATGATTTTTTTGAGGTGTTCATAAACTCCCATTTTTTTAAGATCACTCGTCCGTTAAGATATATTCTCTCTTAATTTTGGCGACTGAGATTGAATATGACTATCGTGTATTTTCTTTACTAAACCTTCGAATACTCTCATATGAGAACATTGAACTTTACTAAAAAATACTTAATTTTTATATATAAATATATTTATCGAAAGTCACAAGCTTAAATTTTAATGTTTCATCATTCTAAGTTTCTCTAGCCATGCAAGAATCGAAAAATCTTCGACCTGCGTGTGTCTGTCCAAGGTTTCATGTGAATCTCGACATTTCTTAGATATTAAAACTATATAAAGGGTAAAGTCAAGAATCTCTCGTACGTTAAAAGTTACAAGTTGAAACCTAGAGTTTCGTCATTCTATGTGTGGCTAGCCAGGCAAGAATCCAAGAATCTAGTAAGTTGGTAAAAATGGGAAAAGGCAAAGAATTTAGATAGATTCACATCGTTGATGATAACAATTTCAGAATGAAGCAACCTGCAAAAAGCAAAGAGAAAGAAGCAACTGCATCTTGGAAGCGAAGAACAAAAGCTGCCATTATAAATAATCTTCATAGATCACCTCTGCAACCATCATTCCATCAACGCTCGGAAAACTTCAGACAGAGTTGATAATCTCCATCCTTGACAATGACATCTTCCGAGATATGCAGAGAAGCCGAAGTCGGTACGTCCCTCTAATATAACCCCATCTATTTCTCTCTTGTTTGTGGTAAAAATGAATGGCGGTGTACATAGATTTTTCCGATTGATACATGAACAACTTGGAGTCTCGGATGTACTTCGCACTCGAGATTGAAGTAACTATCACAACTTGTCGGTTGATTGGTTTCTTCTGGTTTCGGCTAATGCAGTCACGATGATGGAGCTTAGAGATGTTGCACCGGCACATTTCGTGCTTCAGATCAGTTCCTTCTCTTTGCTCGCGAAGAACGGCATGGAGAAGTATGAATCGAGGGAGTTCGAAGCGGGAGGACATAAATGGGTCTATATCTCTCCTCCTCTCCAGTCTCCAACTCACTCTCCAACGTTCAGAGGCTTAAAAGAACCACATACAGTGGTTTGACGTCGCTGGCCAAAAACATCAGTGGACTAACTATTGATGAGATTGTTGATTATATGGAATCCTATAGCTATGCTCCAAATTTCTGGCCTTTCTTTCAGAGGATGATTTAAATACTTTGCGGGAATTAATTTCTGTTATTACTTAAGAGTCCGATGTTTGGACCTTCTGTAGTTTTGTGAATGGATCAGAAAAAGGTAACCTCTTCTAAGATAAAAGTGATTGTTGGGAAAATAATTGTTGCTTCAGTAATCAAAAGTTGTGGCACTTCACAAGTATTAAGAATGATTATTGTCAACTCATGACTGCAAACTTTTAATCTCCATGCCGCGCTCAAATTCACAGGAGTACCTTGATTCTGCAGGAAACTGATCCTCTATCCCAATGGAGACAAGAGCCGAGACGGACAAGATCACATCTCCGTATACCTGGCGGCTTCTGGGACGAGTTCTTTCAAAACCGGTGGGCAGATTCACGCGGCCGTGAGGTTTTCTTTGTATGATCAAATCTGCGATAGATATTTCATCAAACAAGGTAAGAAATCTGCATAATGACAGCAAAGAAGCAAGATACTGTCGCTTTCTTAACACTAATACGGAACCGACTGAACTTCACTCGTGCATTGAAGGGAGAGTCACGAGGTTCCATGCGATGAAAACAGAATGGGGAATCCCAAGATACATGCCGTTGAGAACTTTCAACAACCCGTCGAATGGGTACCTTGTGGACGACTCTTGTGTCTTCGGAGTGGAGGTTTTCGTCATCAAGAGTTCGGGAGTTGGCGAACGTTTGACGCTAAAAGAGTCTCCGTCGGTTATGAATGGAAGATACAGAGTCTCTCGGGCTTTGGGGATGGATGCCTCATGTCTGATACATTCACCCTTGGAGGCCATGAATGGTAGCTCTCCTACGCAAACTTCCTCTCATTATCACCTTCTGCCTTCGCTGACATATAAATTTCCCCTATACATTGTCACTGATCGTTTTTGTTTTTTTAAAGGCGCGTCTATGTATGGCCCAGGGGTGAATCTGCTAACAGGGGCCGAAACCTATCGCTGGAATTCGATTTAAAGAAAGCGGAAAAATTGGCTTCTGGTCAGAGAGTGAGCGCGAGCTGCATCCGTCGGTTAAAAGACCGAAACAACGTCGTACGCCTTCAGTCGGAAGGTAAGTGTCTGTTCCCATCAGGGCCATTATAAATAGTAGCAAAAGTGGAGAATCTTTTGGAATCCTAAATGCTACGCACCTATCCTGATAATGCTCTAGCCTAAACTTTGCTTACCTTTAGGATTCCAAAAGTTTCTTACAACAAAAGGCGCCATAAGTTAATTTCAATAACACGTTCCCGGATATCCTCGTAGAAGGTGCGTAGCATTTAGGCCACGGTAGCAAGTGTTCTGTAAGGAGATGTGGGACTAATAGAACAGGCTCTTTGCCACGTGAATCATAATAGGCTGCTGTTAGCATGTTAGTTGCCTCTTACCTGACCCTTCTTATCTTACTGGATTTCCGGTCTTTCGTGACGGTGAATAAGCGTTGTGCAGAGGAATTAGCAGGTCACTCGATATTTCATAAAACTGGTAGAGTAGAAAGATTAGCTCTTCCTTCCTAGGCGGCAAATCAAATAATGGATTAAAGAACAGTAGTAAGGTAGTTGACTTTCTTACTTGTTAGAGTAAGGCCGCATTGATCGAATAGATGACTAACCCTCATGCCAAGGTGATCGCTCCCTGCTCTCGTTGGATTAGATCATTAGAGGGAAAAAACAGTACATACACCTTCTGCCCTTCCAAGCACAGGCTCCACATGAGTACTTTATGCTGATGAAACGAATGACCCTTCAGCTGCTCAATAATCCTAAACCTCTCCCGACATTTAGAGGCACTATTGATTTTCTCCTCTGACTTGTCACAAATGCTACATGAAAGTTTGCACATTGCCTTTACCATCCTATAATGGTCAACATCATAAAAAAATGCCTGGTATCTCCATGGAACCAATATGACCCAACACGACCTTCTTTAGGTTCAGAAGGCAGCACCAAAAGATCATTGATTATCCTTGTATAATGTCCTAATGCCTGAAAAAAGCAATAGCATAAGGACTATTCGAAGCAGAGTACTCACTGCTAGAACTAAATACAAAAATAATCGAATCGACTGACAAAATCTGAACTAGGAAGAGGACATCACTGCTAAAGCAAACTGAGATAGCAAAGGCATAAATTTAGAAAATTATATAGCAGCTTCTAACAACCAGAATCAAATCTAAAATCAAAGAGCTATTCAGAAAACACCATATTGAATTGCAAAAAATCAGCATATCCTGTGAAATCAATTGATCTAATAAATCATATAAGATGTGAATACAGATTATTGATAAAAATAATAATAATACAGATTATAAGATGTGAGCAGACTTCGCGGTGGCCGCAGGCGTCGTAGGCCACCCACTCCAGCGCCTCGGCGCACAAGGCACAGGAACCGTCCGTCTCCCGGCGGAGCGGCGGTCCAAAGGGAAGGAGGCGGGAGGGAGCGGTTACGCTAGGATTTTCAGAGTTGACGAGATCACGGAGCGGACTCTGTACATAGAATCGCGCGGAGAAGAAGACGAGAGGAGGAGAGATTTGGATGATGAAGCGTTTTTATGGCAAGATTGAACCTCAAAGTTTCGACCTTTTCCCAGACGAACTCGGATTGGTTATGGGAGTTGGGGAAGCGAAAGGATTTCTTCCGTTTTGGAAGTAGCAAGAATTTCGATCTCGGATTTCGTATCTTCATTTTCATCCCTTTCTTTTTTACTTTTATATTTCCTGCTTCAAGAGCAGTTTCTTTTATTGTTATTATTATTATTATTATTTTTCCCAATAACCTTGGGTCCACTCTTGCAGACCACGACAAGAAGAAAAGGGTTGATTGCTACTTATTTTGGTTGGACCGACGAAAAACTTTAGTGGAAAAATTTTCTTTGAATGGAAAATAAAAGGGCAATTTAAATAGTAAGGTCAATACAAAATGGGAGGAAAAAGCAGGGCAAGCAACTACAAATTTCTTTTTTCTCCTCCTCCCTTGATTAAATTTAAGAGCCGTCTCTCGGCAAACACTCCAGTCCTTGTAAATTGACGATGTTACCAATGATGAATTTTTATTAAATGTTCATAAACTCCTCTTTTTTATCTAAGATCACTTATTGGATGAAATTTATTCTCTCGTAATTTAGCGGTTGAGATTGAACATGACCATTGTATATTTTCTCTACTAAACCATAGAATACTCTAGTATGAGAACATTGAACTTTACTCATGAATATTTAGTTTTATTAAATATATATCGAAAATCACAAGCTGAAATCCAAAGTTTCATCCTTCTATGTGTCTCTGCCCAGGCAAGAATCGAAAAATCGTGAAATCGAGTATGTTTGTCCGAGGAATCTTAACATTTTTTAGATATTATAAGTAGCTAAAAGGTAAAGTCAAGAATCTCTTCGATCGTTAAAAAATCACAAGTTGGACCTAAAGTTTCGTCATTCTTTGTTTGCCGAGCCAGGCAAGAATCCAAGAACCTAGTGAGTTTGTAAAAATGGGAAAAGGCAAAGAATTTAGGTAGAGTCAAACCATTGATGATAACAATTTCAGAATGAAGCAACCTGCAAAAAGCAAAGAGAACGAAGCAACTGCATCTCGGAAGCGAAGAACAAAAGCTGCCATTATAAATAATCTTCATAGATCACCTCTGAAACCATCATTCCATCAACGCTCCGAAAACTTCGGACAGAGTTGACAATCTCCAACTTTGACAATGACATCTTTCGAGATATGCAGAGAAGCCGAAGTCGGTATGTCCCCTCTAATATAACCCCATCTATTTCTCTCTTGTTTGTGGTAAAAATGAATGGCGGTGTACATAGAATTTTCCAATTGATACATGAATAACTTGGAGTCTCGGATGTACTTCGCACTCGAGATTGAAGTAACTATCACAACTTGTCGGTTGATTGGTTTCTTCTGGTTTCGGCTGATGCAGTCACGATGATGGAGCTTAGAGATGTTGCACCGGCACATTTTGTGCTTCAGATCAGTTCCTTCTCTTTGTTCGCGAAGAACAGCATGGAGAAGTATGAATCGAGGGAGTTCGAAGCGGGAGGACATAAATGGTTTATCTCTCTCCTCTCCATTCTCCAACTCACTCTCCACGTTCAGAGGCATAAAAGTACCACATTCAGTGGTTTGACGTCGCTGCCCAAAAACATCAGTGCACTAACTAACTCTTGATGAGATTGTTGATTACATGGAATTTTATAGCTATGCTCCATATTTCTGGCCTTTCTTTCGGAGGATGATTTAAATACTTTGCGGGAATTAATTTCTGTTATTACTTAAGAGTCTGATGTTTGGACCTTCTGTAGTTTTGTGAATGGATCAGAAAAAGGTAACCTCTTCTAAGATAAAAGTGATTGTTGGGAAAATAGTCGTTGCTTCAGTAATCAGAAGTTGTAGCACTTCGCAAGTACTAAGAATGATTATTGTCAACTCATGACTGCAAACTTTTAATCTCCATGCCGCGCTCAAATTCACAGGAGCACCTTGATTCTGCAGGAAACTGATCCTCTATCCCAATGGAGACAAGAGCCGAGACGGACAAGACCACATCTCCGTGTACCTCGCGGCTTCTGGGACGAGTTCTTTCCAATCCGGTGGGCAGATTCACGCGGCCGTGAGGTTCTCTTTGTATGATCAGATCTGCGATAGATATTTCATCAAACAAGGTAAGAAATCTCGATAATGGCAGCAAAGAAGCAATATACTGTCGCTTTCTTAACACTAACACGGAACCGACTGAACTTCACTCGTGCATTGAAGGGAGAGTCACGAGGTTCCATGCGTTGAAAACAGAATGGGGAATCCCGAGATACATGCCGTTGAGAACTTTCAACAACCCGTCGAATGGGTACCTTGTGGACGACTCTTGTGTCTTCGGAGTGGAGGTTTTCGTCATCAAGAGGTCGGGAGTTGGCGAACGTTTCACACTAAAAGAGAATCTGTCGTATACTCGTGAATGGACGATACAGAGTCTCTCGGGCTTTGGGGATGGATATCTCTACTCTGGTGTATTCACCATTGGAGGCCATGAATGGTAGCTCTCCTACGCAAACTTCCTCTCATTATCACCTTCTGCCTTCGCTGACATATAAAATTCCCCTATACATTGTTACTGATCGTTCTATTTTTTAGGATCGTCTATGTATGGCCCAGGGGTGATTCTGCTAACAGGGGCCAAAACCTATCGATGAATCTCTTTTTAAATAATGCGGGAAATTTGGCTTCTGGTCAGAGAGTGAGCACGAGCTGCATCCTTCGGTTAAAAGACCGAAACAACGTCGTATGCCTTCAGTCGGAAGGTAAGTGTTTGTTCCCATCAGGGCCGTTATAAATAGTAGCGAATGCAGAAAGTCGAGAGTAATTCCAATTTCATAAGATGAGCTTATTTCTCACCACAGTATGCCGTTAAATAAATTGCACCTGTTATTAAGTACCGAGTTCCATTTGTTCACGTAGTCGGCATGGTTTGAAACTGCTGGAATACTTTATATTTCAAAACTGTAATTTTCTGCTCTCTTGCTTCGTCTTTGCTACTTCGCAGCTCGTGTTCATTGGTTCAGTGGGACCTCCACGTCTTTGGCGTGGCCGTCTGTCATGCCCCTGAAAACGGTCCAGGAACGCCTGACAGAAGATTCCTGCATCATCGAGGCCGAAGTCAAAGTGCTTGGCACAGCAAGCGTATTGCCATGACAGCAATGTTTGTACAGGATATGTTCATAAACAATCACTTACTGTTCTTTCCTCATGACAATGATCCGTGGATTGGATGTGTTCATGCAGTAAAGTCTGCGCAGGCTTCTCTGCCACTAGTCAGATTCTCCAAGATATTACTCAATAATCATGTCGATCATCCGAATGTGTTACGACATTTAGCATCTTCAACATGAGTCTCCCAAAAGCATATGTCGTTAACAACTCCGATTAATTTGCATCGTAATATATCATCTATGACGTCCATAAATTAACTCACTCGAGCTATCGTCTATTTTGACATGTTCCGTATCGAGTCTCGTTGTTAGCCAAGTACTTTTTCAGAAAGTCGTCCATCATGATAATACTCTAGGTTGAGCATGCTTAACTTTGAAATTTACTTGCAAAGCTTGCCGTTACATCAAAAAACGTCTACATAAATTTATTTCCATTTTCAAATATCAATATATATATATATCCAAGAATCGCTATGCAAGTTCATTTTTAGCCCTTAAGACAGCCAGTTCATTCTTTTTTATTAAAAAAAAAATATTGATATATATTGAATAAAACAGCCAGGATTTGCCATCCTAAAAAACGGCCAGGATTTGCTCTTTGTCCAAGCTCTCACACCCTAGTGATCTCTCCCCCTCCTCTACGGATTGAATCATTACAAGTCCCCTAGCTTCCACATGATTTGTCTCGACACGTGAATTAACTTACTGGAATATTGTTCGCTTTAGCCCATCTCTTATTGAGTTTCTCGGCTTTGTCTTTTGGTGCACAAACAAGTACTTTCCTAAGTGGTCGCCTATCCTGATAATGCTCTAGCCTAAACTTTGCTTACCTTTAGGATTCCAAAAGTTTCTTACAACAAAAGGGGGCCATGAGTTAATTTCAATTTTCACACCCTCATGCCAGGTGATCACTCCCTGCTCTTGTTGGATTAGATTGATGAGGGAAAGAAATAAGTACATATACCTTTCGTCCTTCCAAGCACAGGCTGCATATGATTACTTTATGCTGATGAAACAAATGACCCTCAGCTGCTTCATAATCCTAAACCTCTCCCGACGTTAAGAGGCATCGTTGGTTTTCTCCTCTGATTTGTCACAAATGCTACATGAAAGCTTGCACATTGCCTTTACCATCCTATAATGGTCAACATCATCATAAACTGCCTGGGTATCTTCATGGAACAGATATGACCCAACACGACCTTCTTTAGGTTCAGAAGGCAGCACCGAAAGATCATTGAGTATCCTTGTATAATGTCCTAATGCCTGAGAAAAGCAATAGCATAAGGACTATTCAAATCAGAGTACTCACTGCTAGAACTAAATACAAAAATAATCGAACCGACTGACAAAATCTGAACTAGGAAGAGGACATCGCCGCTAAAGCAAACTGAGATAGCAAATGCATAAATTTAGAAAATTATATAGCAGCTTCTAACAACCAGAATCAAAACTAAAATCAAAGAGCTATTCAGAAAACACCATATTGAATTGCAAAAATCTGCATATCTTGTGAAATCAATTGATCTAATGAATCATTTAAGATGTGAATACAGATTATTGATAAATAATAATAATAATAATACAGATTATAAGATGTGAGCAGACCCGCGGTGGCCGCAGGCGCCGTAGGCCACCCACTCCAGCGTCTCGGCGCAAACGGCACAGGAATCGTCCATCTCCCGGCGGAACGGCGGTACAAGGGGAAGGAGGCGGGAAGGAGCGGTTGCGCTAGGGTTTTCAGAGTCGACGAGATCACGGAGAGGAGGACTCTGTACGTAGAATCGCGCGGAGAAGAAGACGAGAGGAGGAAAGCATTGGAAGATGAAGCGTTTTTATGGCTGGATTGAACCTCAAAGTTTCGGGCTTTTTCCAGACGAACTCGGATTGGTGATGGGAGTTGGGGAAGCGAAAGGATTTCTTCCGTTTTGGAAGTAGCAAGAATTTCGATCTCGGATTTCGTATTTCCATTTTCTTCTTTTTTTTTATATTTCCTGCTTCAAGAGCAGTTTCTTTTATTATTATTATTATTAGTATTAGTATTATTATTAGTATATCCAATAAAATTGGGTCCACTCTTGCAGATCGCGGGAAGAAGACAAAGGGTTGACTGCTCCTAATTTAGGTTGGACCGACGAAAAACTTTAGTGGAAAAAACATTTGCATGGAAAATAAGAAGGGTGATCTTAAAAGTATGGTCAATAGAAAATGCGAGGAAAGCGTAGGGCAAGCAGCTTCAAATTACTTTTTCTCCTCCTCCTCCCCTTATTAAATTGAAGGGCCGTCGTGGCGAACACTTATCATTATGAATTGACGATGTTATCACTCATCGAATTTTTTTTAGATGTCAATAAACTCTTTTCTTTTTTTTTAGATCACTCGTCCTTTAAATTTTATTCTTTCTTAATCTAACGTCTGAGATTGAACATGACCGTCGTATATTTTCTCTACTAAATCATAGGATACTCTCATATGAGAACATTGAACTTTACTCATGAATATTTAATTTTTATCAAATATATATCGAAAGTTACAAGCTAAAATCCAAAGTTTCACCCTTTTACGTTTTTCTGGCCAGACAAGAATCGAAAAATCGTGAAACTGAGTGTGTTTGTTCGAGATTTCGTGTGAATCTCGACATTTTTTAGATATTATCAGTAGCTAAAGGGTAAAGTCAAGAATCTCTCGATCGTTAAAAATCATAAGTTGAAACCTAGAGTTTCGTCATTCTATGTGTGGCTAGCCAGGCAAGAATCTAAGAATCTAGTAAGTTGGTAAATTTGGGAAAAGGCAAAGAACTTAGATAGATTCAAACCATTGATGGTAACAATTTCATAATGAAGCAACCTGCAAAAAGCAAAGAGAACGAAGCAACTGCACCTCGGAAGTGAAGAACAAAAGCTGCCATTATAAATAATCTTCATAGATCACCTCTGCAACCATCATTCCATCAACGCTCGGAAAACTTCGGACAGAGTTGACAATCTCCATCCTTGACAATGACATCCTTCGAGATATGCAGAGAAGCCGAAGTCGGTACGTCCCCTCTAATATAACCCCATCTATTTCTCTCTTGTTTGTGGTAAAAATGAATGGCGGTGTACATAGATTTTTTCAAGTGATACATGTATAACTTGGAGTCTCGGATGTACTTTGCACTCCAGATTGAAGTAACTATCACAACTTGTCGGTTGATTGATTTCTTCTGGTTTCGGCTAATGCAGTCACGATGATGGAGCTTAGAGATGTTGCACCGGCACATTTCGTGCTTCAGATCAGTTCATTCTCTTTGTTCGCGAAGAACAGCATGGAGAAGTATGAATCGAGGGAGTTCGAAGCGGGAGGACATAAATGGTTTATCCCTCTCCTCTCTAGTCTCCAACTCACTCTCCAACGTTCAGAGGCTTAAAAGAACCACATACAGTGGTTTGACGTCGATGGCCAAAAACATCAGTGGACTAACTATTGATGAGATTGTTGATTATATGGAATTTTATAGCTATGCTCCAAATTTCTGGCCTTTCTTTCGGAGGATAATTTAAATACTTTGTGGGAATTAATTTTGTTATTTCTTAAGAGTCTGATGTTTGGACCTTCTGTAGTTTGTGAATGGATCAGAAAAAGGTAACCTCTTATAAGATAAAAGTGATTGTTGGGAAAATAATTGTTGCTTCAGTAATCAAAAGTTGTGGCACTTCACAAGTACTAAGAATGATTATTGTCAACTCATGACTGCAAACTTTTAATCTCCATGCCGCGCTCAAATTCACAGGAGTACCTTGATTCTGCAGGAAACCGATCCTCTATCCCAATGGAGACAAGAGCCGAGACGGACAAGATCACATCTCCGTATACCTGGCGGCTTCTGGGACGAGTTCTTTCCAAACCGGTGGGCAGATTCACACGGCCGTGAGGTTTTCTTTGTATGATCAAATCTGCGATAGATATTTCATCAAACAAGGTAAGAAATCTGCATAATGACAGCAAAGAAGCAAGATACTGTCGCTTTCTTAACACTAATACGGAACCGACTGAACTTCACTCGTGCATTGAAGGGAGAGTCACGAGGTTTCATGCGATGAAAACAGAATGGGGAATCCCAAGATACATGCCGTTGAGAACTTTCAACAACCCGTCGAATGGATACCTTGTGGACGACTCTTGTGTCTTCGGAGTGGAGGTTTTCGTCATCAAGAGTTCGGGAGTTGGCGAACGTTTGACGCTAAAAGAGTCTCCGTCGGTTATGAATGGAAGATACAGAGTCTCTCGGGCTTTGGGGATGGATGCCTCATGTCTGATACATTCACCCTTGGAGGCCATGAATGGTAGCTCTCCTACGCAAACTTCCTCTCATTATCACCTTCTGCCTTCGCTGACATATAAATTTCCCCTATACATTGTCACTGATCGTTTTTGTTTTTTTAAAGGCGCGTCTATGTATGGCCCAGGGGTGAATCTGCTAACAGGGGCCGAAACCTATCGCTGGAATTCGATTTAAAGAAAGCGGAAAAATTGGCTTCTGGTCAGAGAGTGAGCGCGAGCTGCATCCGTCGGTTAAAAGACCGAAACAACGTCGTACGCCTTCAGTCGGAAGGTAAGTGTCTGTTCCCATCAGGGCCATTATAAATAGTAGCAAAAGTGGAGAATCTTTTGGAATCCTAAATGCTACGCACCTATCCTGATAATGCTCTAGCCTAAACTTTGCTTACCTTTAGGATTCCAAAAGTTTCTTACAACAAAAGGCGCCATAAGTTAATTTCAATAACACGTTCCCGGATATCCTCGTAGAAGGTGCGTAGCATTTAGGCCACGGTAGCAAGTGTTCTGTAAGGAGCTGTGGGACTAATAGAACAGGCTCTTTGCCACGTGAATCATAATAGGCTGCTGTTAGCATGTTAGTTGCCTCTTACCTGACCCTTCTTATCTTACTAGATTTCCGGTCTTTCCTGATGGTGAATAAGCGTTGTGCAGATGAATTAGCATGTCACTTGAGATTTCATAAAACTGGTAGCGTAGAAAGATTAGCTCTTCCTTCCTAGGCGGCAAATCAAATAATGGATTAAAGAACAGTCGTAAGGTAGTTGACTTTCTTACTTGTTAGAGTAAGGCCGCATTGATCGAATAGATGACTAACCCTCATGCCAAGGTGATCGCTCCCTGCTCTCGTTGGATTAGATCATTAGAGGGAAAAAACAGTACATACACCTTCTGCCCTTCCAAGCACAGGCTCCACATGAGTACTTTATGCTGATGAAACGAATGACCCTTCAGCTGCTCAATAATCCTAAACCTCTCCCGACATTTAGAGGCACTATTGATTTTCTCCTCTGACTTGTCACAAATGCTACATGAAAGTTTGCACATTGCCTTTACCATCCTATAATGGTCAACATCATAAAAAAATGCCTGGTATCTCCATGGAACCAATATGACCCAACACGACCTTCTTTAGGTTCAGAAGGCAGCACCAAAAGATCATTGATTATCCTTGTATAATGTCCTAATGCCTGAAAAAAGCAATAGCATAAGGACTATTCGAAGCAGAGTACTCACTGCTAGAACTAAATACAAAAATAATCGAATCGACTGACAAAATCTGAACTAGGAAGAGGACATCACTGCTAAAGCAAACTGAGATAGCAAAGGCATAAGTTTAGAAAATTATATAGCAGCTTCTAACAACCAGAATCAAATCTAAAATCAAAGAGCTATTCAGAAAACACCATATTGAATTGCAAAAATCAGCATATCCTGTGAAATCAATTGATCTAATAAATCATATAAGATGTGAATACAGATTATTGATAAAAATAATAATAATACAGATTATAAGATGTGAGCAGACTTCGCGGTGGCCGCAGGCGTCGTAGGCCACCCACTCCAGCGCCTCGGCGCACAAGGCACAGGAACCGTCCGTCTCCCGGCGGAGCGGCGGTCCAAAGGGAAGGAGGCGGGAGGGAGCGGTTACGCTAGGATTTTCAGAGTTGACGAGATCACGGAGCGGACTCTGTACGTAGAATCGCGCGGAGAAGAAGAAGAGAGGAGGAGAGATTTGGATGATGAAGCGTTTTTATGGCAGGATTGAAACTCAAAGTTTCGACCTTTTCCCAGACGAACTCGGATTGGTTATGGGAGTTGGGGAAGCGAAAGGATTTCTTCCGTTTTGGAAGTAGCAAGAATTTCGATCTCGGATTTCGTATCTTCATTTTCATCCCTTTCTTTTTTACTTTTATATTTCCTGCTTCAAGAGCAGTTTCTTTTATTGTTATTATTATTATTATTATTTTTCCCAATAACCTTGGGTCCACTCTTGCAGACCACGACAAGAAGAAAAGGGTTGACTGCTACTTATTTTGGTTGGACCGACGAAAAACTTTAGTGGAAAAATTTTCTTTGAATGGAAAATAAAAGGGCAATTTAAATAGTAAGGTCAATACAAAATGGGAGGAAAAAGCAGGGCAAGCAACTACAAATTTCTTTTTTCTCCTCCTCCCTTGATTAAATTTAAGAGCCGTCTCTCGGCAAACACTCCAGTCCTTGTAAATTGACGATGTTACCAATGATGAATTTTTATTAAATGTTCATAAACTCCTCTTTTTTATCTAAGATCACTTATTGGATGAAATTTATTCTCTCGTAATTTAGCGGTTGAGATTGAACATGACCATTGTATATTTTCTCTACTAAACCATAGAATACTCTAGTATGAGAACATTGAACTTTACTCATGAATATTTAGTTTTATTAAATATATATCGAAAATCACAAGCTGAAATCCAAAGTTTCATCCTTCTATGTGTCTCTGCCAGGCAAGAATCGAAAAATCGTGAAATCGAGTATGTTTGTCCGAGGAATCTTAACATTTTTTAGATATTATAAGTAGCTAAAAGGTAAAGTCAAGAATCTCTTCGATCGTTAAAAAATCACAAGTTGGACCTAAAGTTTCGTCATTCTTTGTTTGCCGAGCCAGGCAAGAATCCAAGAACCTAGTGAGTTTGTAAAAATGGGAAAAGGCAAAGAATTTAGGTAGAGTCAAACCATTGATGATAACAATTTCAGAATGAAGCAACCTGCAAAAAGCAAAGAGAACGAAGCAACTGCATCTCGGAAGCGAAGAACAAAAGCTGCCATTATAAATAATCTTCATAGATCACCTCTGAAACCATCATTCCATCAACGCTCGGAAAACTTCGGACAGAGTTGACAATCTCCAACTTTGACAATGACATCTTTCGAGATATGCAGAGAAGCCGAAGTCAGAAGCCGAAGTCGGTATGTCCCCTCTAATATAACCCCATCTATTTCTCTCTTGTTTGTGGTAAAAATGAATGGCGGTGTACATAGATTTTTCCAATTGATACATGAATAACTTGGAGTCTCGGATGTACTTCGCACTCGAGATTGAAGTAACTATCACAACTTGTCGGTTGATTGGTTTCTTCTGGTTTCGGCTAATGCAGTCACGATGATGGAGCTTAGAGATGTTGCACCGGCACATTTTGTGCTTCAGATCAGTTCCTTCTCTTTGTTCGCGAAGAACAGCATGGAGAAGTATGAATCGAGGGAGTTCGAAGCGGGAGGACATAAATGGTTTATCTCTCTCCTCTCCATTCTCCAACTCACTCTCCACGTTCAGAGGCATAAAAGTACCACATTCAGTGGTTTGACGTCGCTGCCCAAAAACATCAGTGCACTAACTAACTCTTGATGAGATTGTTGATTACATGGAATTTTATAGCTATGCTCCATATTTCTGGCCTTTCTTTCGGAGGATGATTTAAATACTTTGCGGGAATTAATTTCTGTTATTACTTAAGAGTCTGATGTTTGGACCTTCTGTAGTTTTGTGAATGGATCAGAAAAAGGTAACCTCTTCTAAGATAAAAGTGATTGTTGGGAAAATAGTCGTTGCTTCAGTAATCAGAAGTTGTAGCACTTCGCAAGTACTAAGAATGATTATTGTCAACTCATGACTGCAAACTTTTAATCTCCATGCCGCGCTCAAATTCACAGGAGCACCTTGATTCTGCAGGAAACTGATCCTCTATCCCAATGGAGACAAGAGCCGAGACGGACAAGACCACATCTCCGTGTACCTCGCGGCTTCTGGGACGAGTTCTTTCCAATCCGGTGGGCAGATTCACGCGGCCGTGAGGTTCTCTTTGTATGATCAGATCTGCGATAGATATTTCATCAAACAAGGTAAGAAATCTCCATAATGGCAGCAAAGAAGCAAGATACTGTCGCTTTCTTAACACTAACACGGAACCGACTGAACTTCACTCGTGCATTGAAGGGAGAGTCACGAGGTTCCATGCGTTGAAAACAGAATGGGGAATCCCGAGATACATGCCGTTGAGAACTTTCAACAACCCGTCGAATGGGTACCTTGTGGACGACTCTTGTGTCTTCGGAGTGGAGGTTTTCGTCATCAAGAGGTCGGGAGTTGGCGAACGTTTCACACTAAAAGAGAATCTGTCGTATACTCGTGAATGGACGATACAGAGTCTCTCGGGCTTTGGGGATGGATATCTCTGCTCTGGTGTATTCACCATTGGAGGCCATGAATGGTAGCTCTCCTACGCAAACTTCCTCTCATTATCACCTTCTGCCTTCGCTGACATATAAAATTCCCCTATACATTGTTACTGATCGTTCTATTTTTTAGGAGCGTCTATGTATGGCCCAGGGGTGATTCTGCTAACAGGGGCCAAAACCTATCGATGAATCTCTTTTTAAATAATGCGGGAAATTTGGCTTCTGGTCAGAGAGTGAGCACGAGCTGCATCCTTCGGTTAAAAGACCGAAACAACGTCGTATGCCTTCAGTCGGAAGGTAAGTGTTTGTTCCCATCAGGGCCGTTATAAATAGTAGCGAATGCAGAAAGTCGAGAGTAATTCCAATTTCATAAGATGAGCTTATTTCTCACCACAGTATGCCGTTAAATAAATTGCACCTGTTATTAAGTACCGAGTTCCATTTGTTCACGTAGTCGGCATGGTTTGAAACTGCTGGAATACTTTATATTTCAAAACTGTAATTTTCTGCTCTCTTGCTTCGTCTTTGCTACTTCGCAGCTCGTGTTCATTGGTTCAGTGGGACCTCCACGTCTTTGGCGTGGCCGTCTGTCATGCCCCTGAAAACGGTCCAGGAACGCCTGACAGAAGATTCCTGCATCATCGAGGCCGAAGTCAAAGTGCTTGGCACAGCAAGCGTATTGCCATGACAGCAATGTTTGTACAGGATATGTTCATAAACAATCACTTACTGTTCTTTCCTCATGACAATGATCCGTGGATTGGATGTGTTCATGCAGTAAAGTCTGCGCAGGCTTCTCTGCCACTAGTCAGATTCTCCAAGATATTACTCAATAATCATGTCGATCATCCAAATGTGTTACGACATTTAGCATCTTCAACATGAGTCTCCCAAAAGCATATGTCGTTAACAACTCCGATTAATTTGCATCGTAATATATCATCTATGACGTCCATAAATTAACTCACTCGAGCTATCATCTATTTTGACATGTTCCGTATCGAGTCTCGTTGTTAGCCAAGTACTTTTCCAGAAAGTCGTCCATCATGATAATACTCTAGGTTGAGCATGCTTAACTTTGAAATTTACTTGCAAAGCTTGCCGTTACATCAAAAAACGTCTACATAAATTTATTTCCATTTTCAAATATCAATATATATATATATATATATCCAAGAATCGCTATGCAAGTTCATTTTTAGCCCTTAAGACAGCCAGTTCATTCTTTTTTTATTCAATATATATACATACATATATATTGCCATCCTAAAAAACGGCCAGGATTTGCTCTTTGTCCAAGCTCTCACACCCTAGTGATCTCTCCCCCTCCTCTACGGATTGAATCATTACAAGTCCCCTAGCTTCCACATGATTTGTCTCGACACGTGAATTAACTACTGGAATATTGTCCGCTTTAGCCCGTCTCTTATTGAGTTTCGCGGCTTTGTCTTTTGGTGCACAAACAAGTACTTTTCTAAGTGGTCACCTATCCTGATAATGCTCTAGCCTAAACTTTGCTTACCTTTAGGATTCCAAAAGTTTCTTCCAACAAAAGGCGCCATGAGTTAATTTCATTTTTCACACCCTCATGCCAGGTGATCACTCCCTGCTCTTGTTGGATTAGATTGATGAGGGAAAGAAATAAGTACATATACCTTTCGTCCTTCCAAGCACAGGCTGCATATGATTACTTTATGCTGATGAAACAAATGACCCTCAGCTGCTTCATAATCCTAAACCTCTCCCGACGTTAAGAGGCATCGTTGGTTTTCTCCTCTGATTTGTCACAAATGCTACATGAAAGCTTGCACATTGCCTTTACCATCCTATAATGGTCAACATCATCATAAACTGCCTGGGTATCTTCATGGGACCGATATGACCCAACACGACCTTCTTTAGGTTCAGAAGGCAGCACCGAAAGATCATTGAGTATCCTTGTATAATGTCCTAATGCCTGAGAAAAGCAATAGCATAAGGACTATTCAAATCAGAGTACTCACTGCTAGAACTAAATACAAAAATAATCGAACCGACTGACAAAATCTGAACTAGGAAGAGGACATCGCCGCTAAAGCAAACTGAGATAGCAAATGCATAAATTTAGAAAATTATATAGCAGCTTCTAACAACCAGAATCAAAACTAAAATCAAAGAGCTATTCAGAAAACACCATATTGAATTGCAAAAATCTGCATATCTTGTGAAATCAATTGATCTAATGAATCATTTAAGATGTGAATACAGATTATTGATAAATAATAATAATAATAATACAGATTATAAGATGTGAGCAGACCCGCGGTGGCCGCAGGCGCCGTAGGCCACCCACTCCAGCGTCTCGGCGCAAACGGCACAGGAATCGTCCATCTCCCGGCGGAACGGCGGTACAAGGGGAAGGAGGCGGGAAGGAGCGGTTGCGCTAGGGTTTTCAGAGTCGACGAGATCACGGAGAGGAGGACTCTGTACGTAGAATCGCGCGAAGAAGAAGACGAGAGGAGGAAAGCATTGGAAGATGAAGCGTTTTTATGGCAGGATTGAACCTCAAAGTTTCGGGCTTTTTCTAGACGAACTCGGATTGGTGATGGGAGTTGGGGAAGAGAAAGGATTTCTTCCGTTTTGGAAGTAGCAAGAATTTCGATCTCGGATTTCGTATTTCCATTTTCTTCTTTTTTTTTATATTTCCTGCTTCAAGAGCAGTTTCTTTTATTATTATTATTATTATTATTATTAGTATTAGTATTAGTATTAGTATATCCAATAAAATTGGGTCCACTCTTGCAGATCGCGGGAAGAAGACAAAGGGTTGACTGCTCCTAATTTAGGTTGGACCGACGAAAAACTTTAGTGGAAAAAACATTTGCATGGAAAATAAGAAGGGTGATCTTAAAAGTATGGTCAATAGAAAATGCGAGGAAAGCGTAGGGCAAGCAGCTTCAAATTACTTTTTCTCCTCCTCCTCGCCTTATTAAATTGAAGGGCCGTCGTGGCGAACACTTATCATTATGAATTGACGATGTTATCACTCATCGAATTTTTTTTAGATGTCAATAAACTCTTTTCTTTTTTTTTAGATCACTCGTCCTTTAAATTTTATTCTTTCTTAATCTAACGTCTGAGATTGAACATGACCGTTGTATATTTTCTCTACTAAATCATAGGATACTCTCATATGAGAACATTGAACTTTACTCATGAATATTTAATTTTTATCAAATATATATCGAAAGTTACAAGCTAAAATCCAAAGTTTCACCCTTCTACGTTTTTTTGGCCAGGCAAGAATCGAAAAATCGTGAAACTGAGTGTGTTTGTTCGAGATTTCGTGTGAATCTCGACATTTTTTAGATATTATCAGTAGCTAAAGGGTAAAGTCAAGAATCTCTCGATCGTTAAAAATCATAAGTTGAAACCTAGAGTTTCGTCATTCTATGTGTGGCTAGCCAGGCAAGAATCTAAGAATCCAGTAAGTTGGTAAATTTGGGAAAAGGCAAAGAACTTAGATAGATTCAAACCATTGATGGTAACAATTTCATAATGAAGCAACCTGCAAAAAGCAAAGAGAACGAAGCAACTGCACCTCGGAAGTGAAGAACAAAAGCTGCCATTATAAATAATCTTCATAGATCACCTCTGAAACCATCATTCCATCAACGCTCCGAAAACTTCGGACAGAGTTGACAATCTCCAACTTTGACAATGACATCCTTCGAGATATGCAGAGAAGCCGAAGTCGGTACGTCCCCTCTAATATAACCCCATCTATTTCTCTTAAAAATGAATGGCGGTGTACATAGATTTTTCCAATTGATACATGAACAACTTGGAGTCTCGGATGTACTTCGCACTCGAGATTGAAGTAACTATCACAACTTGTTGGTTGATTGGTTTCTTCTGGTTTCGGCTAATGCAGTCACGATGATGGAGCTTAGAGATGTTGCACCGGCACATTTCGTGCTTCGCATCAGTTCCTTCTCTTTGTTCGCGAAGAACAGCATGGAGAAGTATGAATCGAGGGAGTTCGAAGCGGGAGGACATAAATGGTTTATCTCTCTCCTCTCTAGTCTCCAACTCACTCTCCAACGTTCAGAGGCTTAAAAGAACCACATACAGTGGTTTGACGTCGATGGCCAAAAACATCAGTGGACTAACTATTGATGAGATTGTTGATTATATGGAATTTTATAGCTATGCTCCAAATTTCTGGCCTTTCTTTCGGAGGATGATTTAAATACTTTGCGGGAATTAATTTCTGTTATTACTTAAGAGTCTGATGTTTGGACCTTCTGTAGTTTGTGAATGGATCAGAAAAAGGTAACCTCTTCCAAGACGAAAGTGATTGTTGGGAAAATAATTGGTGCTTCAGTAATCAGAAGTTGTAGCACTTCACAAATACTAAGAATGATTATTGTCAACTCATGACTGCAAACTTTTAATCTCCATGCCGCGCTCAAATTCACAGGAGTACCTTGATTCTGCAGGCAACTGATCCTCTATCCCAATGGAGACCAGAGCCGAGACGGACAAGATCACATCTCCGTATACCTGGCGGCTTCTGGGACGAGTTCTTTCCAAACCGGTGGGCAGATTCACGTGGCCGTGAGGTTTTCTTTGTATGATCAAATCTGCGATAGATATTTCATCAAACAAGGTAAGAAATCTCCATAATGACAGCAAAGAAGCAAGATACTGTCGCTTTCTTAACACTAATACGGAACCGACTGAACTTCACTCGTGCATTGAAGGTATAGTCACGAGGTTCCATGCGTTGAAAACAGAATGGGGAATCCCGACATACATGACGTTGAAAACTTTCAACAACCCGTCAAATGGATACCTTGTGGACGACTCTTGTGTCTTCGGAGTGGAGGTTTTCGTCATCAAGAGTTCGAGAGTTGGCGAACGTTTGACGCTAAAAGAGAATCTGCCGTATACTTTTGAATGGAAGATACCGAGGCTCTCAAGCTTGGAGGAGGAACTTCTCTTGTCTGATGTATTCACCATTGGAGACCATAAATGGTATCTCTCCCACGCAAACTTCCTCTCATTATCACCTTCTGCCTTCGCTGACATATAAATTTCCCCTATACATTGTTACTGATCGTTTTTTTTTTTTAAGGCGCGTCTTTGTATGGCCGAGGGGTGATTCTGCTAACAGGGGCCAAAACCTATCGGTGGATCTCGATTTAAAGAATCCGGAAAATTTGGCTTCTGGTCAGAGAGTGAGCGCGAGCTGCATCCTTCGGTTCAAAGACCGAAACAACGTCGTACGCCTTCAGTCGGAAGGTAAGTGTTTGTTCTGACAAGTGAATGGACGCTATACATAGGGGCCATTATAAATAGTAGCGAACGCAGAATATCCAGAGTAATTCCAATTTCATAAGATGAGCTTCTTTCTCACCACAGTATGCCGTTAAATAAACTGCACTTTGTGAATAAGTACCGAGTTTGATTTGTTCACGTAATCGGTATGGTTTGGAACTGCGGGAATACTTGATATTTTACAACTATAATATTCTGCTCTCTAGCTTCATCTTTGCTACTTTGCAGCTCGCGTTTTATGGTTAGATAGCAACTCCTGGAGTGGGCATTGGCGGTCTGCCATGCCCCTGAGAACGGTCCAGGAACGCCTGACAGAAGATTCATACGTCCTTGAGGCCGAAGTCAAAGTGCTTGGCACAACAAGCGTATTGCCATGACAGTAATGTTTGTACTGGATATGTTCATAAACAATCACTTACAGTTCTTTCCTCCTGATAATGATCCGTGGACTGGATGTGTTCATGCAATACAGTCTCCGCAGGCTTCTCTGCCACTGGTCAGATTCTCCAAGAAATTACTCAATAATCAAGTTGATCATCCGAATGTGTTGCGACATTTAGCATTTTCAACATGAGTCTCCTAAAAGCATGCGTCGTTAACAACTCCGATTAATTTGCATCATAAGATATCATCCGTGACATTCATAGATTAACTCACTCAAGCTATTATCCATTTTGACATGTCCCATATCGAGTCTCGCGATTTTATCATTTGGTATACAACCAAGTACTTTCACAAAAACTCACCAATCAAGACATCTTAACGATGGATATAAAAATCAATTTACAGAGATGTTTTTTGATGTAACAAGAAGATTTGCAATTGTAATATATCATCTGTGACATCCACATATTAACTCACTCGAGCTATCATCCATTTTGGCACGTCCCATATCGAGTCTCACGATCAACCAAGTACTAAAGTCACCCATCATGATAATGCTCTAGGTTGAGCATGCTTAATTTTGAAATTTGCTTGCAAAGCTTGCCATTACATAAAAAAATGTCTATACAAATTGATTTCAATTTTTACATATCAATATATATATATATATATATATATATATACACATACAATCGCCATCTTTTTATTCAATGCAAGTTCATTCTTAGTCCTTTTGCCATCCTAGAAAACACCAAGAAGTTGCTCCCTGTCCAAGCTCTCACACCCTAGTGATCTCTCCCCCTCCTCTAAGGATTGGATCATTACAAGCCCACTAGCTTCCACATGATTCATCTCTAAATCACACATCTACTAGATGGGAATTTAACACATGTGAATTAACTTATTGGAGTATTGTCCGCTTTAGCCCGTCTCTTATTGAGCGTTGCAGCATTGTCTTTTGGTGAACAAACAAGTACTTTCCTAAGTGGTCACCTATCTTGATAATGCTCTAGCCTAAGCTTTGCTTACCTTTAGGATTCCAAAAGTTTCTTACAACAAAAGGCGCCATGAGTTAATTTCAATTTTCGCACCTTCATGCTAGGGTGATCACTACCTGGTCTCGTTGGATCATATCGATAGAGGGAAAAAAAAAGTACATATACCTTCCGCCATTCCAAGCACAGGCTGCACATGAGTACTTAATGCTGATGAAACAAATTACCCTTCAGCTGCTCGATAATCCTAAACCTCACCCGACGTTTAGAGGCATCTCCTTTGATTTGTCACAAATGCTACATGAAAGCTTGCACATTGCCTTTACCATCCTATAATGGTCAACTCATAAAAAAATGCCTGGGTATCTTCTTGGAACCAATATGACCCCACGCAACCTTCTTTAGGTTCAAAAGGCTGCATTGAAAAATAATTTATTATCCTAGGGCTGAGCAAACCGGACCGACCAAACCGAGAATTGTCCGGACTGGCCTGATTTGGTCCAATTCCCCGAAATGTCGGTCTAGTCCCCGATTCCCAAAAGTAGAACCGGTGTCCAAGTGGTCCGGTTTCTGGTTCCTAGGAGGGCCGAATCAAACCAGACCGATTAAATTTTTCATGAATTTTTTAAATTTTACTAAAGATAAGTATATAAAAAAAAGTAAAAAGAACCCAATTTAGTATTCCAAAATTCTAATCCTTGCCCATCTTTACCAAAAGAAAAAAAAAAGTAAAGAAACTTATCTTTTTTGTTAGAATTTTCTCGGTCTCATTGGACCGTCAAAAACTTGCCCAGACCAACAGATCTGGTTCAGTCAAGCCTCAGGACCAATCGGTCTGGCTCTCGATTCTAAAGACCAAGAAACTGTTCCCATCGATCCATTTTCCGGTTCTGGGAGCGAAACGGATTGCCCAAGGAATTGATCACACCTAGATTATACTCATATAATGTCCTAATGCCTAAAAAAACAATAGCATAAGGACTATCGAAAGCAGAGTCATCACTGCTAGAACTAAAGACAAAAACAATCGAATCGACTAAACAAACCTTGAAGTAGGAGAGGACATCACAGCTAAAGCAAACTGAGATAGCAAAGGCATAAACTTGAAAATTACATAGCAGCTTCTAACAACCAGAATCAAATCTAAAATCAAAGAGCTATTCAGAAAACACCATATCGATTTGCAAAAATCAGCATATCTTGTGAAAATCCAGTGCAATTGATCTAATGAATCATATAAGATGTGAATACAGATTATTGATAAAAAAAACAATACTTCAACAGATTAATTTGGGTCTCACATAAAAAAAGAAATCAGCATCCACCAAAAGAACCTCCAACAAAAGTCCGGATTCATGTGAATTGAAAAAGTATCTCAATGTCATTCATTATACAACCAGCTTTATAGCTACAGTTAAACTCGATTGTATGCTGCAACCATCCAGCTTTTAATACTTCTACACTGACAAGAACACCCAGCCAATAAATTGTCTTAATGATTACAAAAAATAATTTCAACTCTGCAAAATTCACATCTTTAGACAAATGAAGATGAGACAAAAGCATGCAGCGTCGATCACAGATCACGCTTTGTCTTTACGTTCAACTCAAAGTAAGCCTAATCTACATAGTTAAACTGCGCTCGGTGCCCAAGGAAGGGCCAAGGCATATCATGGAAATGTATACCGTGTCAAAACTATCGCAAGCCAATAGATTTCGACTAAAATTATAGGTCAAACTACTTTCCCATGATCCCTGCAGTAGTGGATTATTATTGATCTGAAGCGCGATGCATTACAGACTCGCTCCAAGTAAGGATCAAGCTGGCCACCGCCGTATTAACACAAACAATCGTAAACCACATTCCCCCAGAGAGCAAAAACCAATGCCACGACGAGAATCCAATCCTTCACTCCGATCCCCAAACCAAGATAAACGTCATTCTTCGAGACCCCCAACCTTGGTGACGAAGACGACGTCACTGTCGGTCTTGCAGATGCAGCACCGACGATCGTCGCAGATGAAGCGGAGGCGGGCGACGCAGGTGGAGCAGACCTCGCGGTGGCCGCAGGCGCCGTAGGCCACCCACTCCAGCGTCTCGGCGCACACGGCACAGGAATCGTCCATCTCCCGGCGGAACGACGGTCCAAGGGGAAGGAGGCGGGAGGGAGCGGTTGCGCTAGGGTTTTCAGAGACGACGAGATCACGGAGAGGACTCTGTATGTAGAATCGCGCGGGGAAGAAGACGAGAGGAGGAGATTTGGAAGATGAAGCGTTTTTATGGCAGGATTGAACCTCAAAGTTTCGAGCTTTTCCCAGACGAACTCGGATTGGTAATGGGGAGTTCGGGAAGCGAAATGATTTCTTCTTCCGTTTTGGAAGTAGCAACAATTTCGATCTCGAATTTCGTATTTCCATTTTCTTTTTTTTCTTTTTTCTTTTTTATATTTCCTGCTTCAAGAGAAGTTTCTTTTATTATTAATATTTTTATTATTATTATTGTTATTACCAATGAACTTGGGTCCACTCTTGCAGATCACGGCAAGAAGGAAAAGGTTGACTGCTCCTTATTTAGGTCAGACCGACGAAAAAACTTTAGTGAAAAAAAATTTGCACGGAAAATAAGAAGGGCGAGCCTCCTCCTCCTCCCTTGACTAAATTTGATGTCCGTATCAGCGAACACTCGTCCTTGTGAATTGATAATATTACTTTTATAATTTTTTGAGGTGTTCATACTCTCCCTTTTTTTTAGATAACTCATCCGTTAAGATATATTCTCACTTAATTTTGGCGACTGAGATTGAATATGATTGTCGTGTATTTTCTCTACTAAACCTTAGGATATTCTCATATGAGAACATTGAACTTTACTCATAAATACTTAACTTTTATATATAAATATATTTATCGATAGTCACAAGCTGAAATTTAAAGTTTCATCATTCTAAGTTTCTCTAGCCAGGCAAGAATCGAGAAATCTTGGACCTGAGTGTGTCTGTCCAAGGTTTCGTGCGAATCTCGACATTTCTTAAATATTATAACTATCTAAAGAGTAAAGTGAAGAATCTCTCGTAAGTTAAAAGTTACAAGTTGAAACCTAGAGTTTCGTCATTCTATGTGTGGCTAGCCCGGCAAGAATCCAAGAATTTAGTAAGTTGGTAAAAATGGGAAAAGGCAAAGAATTTACATAGATTCAAACCGTTGATGACGACATTTCAGAATGAAGCAACCAGCAAAAAGCAAAGAGAACGAAGCAACTGCATCTTGGAAGCGAAGAACAAAAGCTGCCATTATAAATAATCTTCATAGATCACCTCCGCAACCATCATTCCATCAATGCTCGGAAAACTTCGGACAGAGTTGACAATCTCCAACTTTGACAATGACATCTTTCGAGATATGCAGAGAAGCCGAAGTCGGTACGTCCCCTCTAATATAACCCCATCTATTTCTCTCTTGTTTGTGGTAAAAATTAATGGCGGTGTACATAGATTTTTCCAATTGATACATGAATAACTTGGAGTCTCGGATGTACTTCGCACTCGAGATTGAAGTAACTATCACAACTTGTCGGTTGATTGGTTTCTTCTGGTTTCGGCTGATGCAGTCACGATGATGGAGCTTAGAGATGTTGCACCGGCACATTTTGTGCTTCAGATCAGTTCCTTCTCTTTGTTCGCGAAGAACAGCATGGAGAAGTATGAATCGAGGGAGTTCGAAGCGGGAGGAAATAAATGGTTTATCTCTCTCCTCTCCAGTCTCCAACTCACTCTCCAACGTTCAGAGGCTTAAAAGAACCACATACAGTGGTTTGACGTCGC
The DNA here is from genome assembly GCA_019926035.1 of Melaleuca alternifolia. Taxonomy (NCBI): domain Eukaryota; kingdom Viridiplantae; phylum Streptophyta; class Magnoliopsida; order Myrtales; family Myrtaceae; genus Melaleuca; species Melaleuca alternifolia. The sequence continues at coordinate 75,499 of JAGKPW010000011.1, read as the reverse complement.
TGGCCAAAAACCTCAGTGGACTAACTATTGATGAGATTGTTGATTATATGGAATCCTATAGCTATGCTCTAAATTTCTGGCCTTTCTTTCGGAGGATGATTTAAATACTTTGCGGGAATTAATTTCTGTTATTACTTAAGAGTCTGATGTTTGGACCTTCTGTAGTTTGTGAATGGATCCGAAAAAGGTAACCTCTTCCAAGACGAACGTGATTGTTGGGAAAATAATTGGTGCTTCAGTAATCAGAAGTTGTAGCACTTCGCAAGTACTAAGAATGATTATTGTCAACTCATGACTGCAAACTTTTAATCTCCATGCCGCGCTCAAATTCACAGGAGCACCTTGATTCTGCAGGAAACTGATCCTCCATCCCAATGGAGACAAGAGCCGAGACGGACAAGATCACATCTCCGTATACCTGGCGGCTTCTGGGACGAGTTCTTTCCAAACCGGTGGGCAGATTCTCGCGGCCGTGAGGTTCTCTTTGTATGATCAAATCTGCGATAGATATTTCATCAAACAAGGTAAGAAATCTGCATAATGACAGCAAAGAAGCAAGATACTGTCGCTTTCTTAACACTAATACGGAACCGACTGAACTTCACTCGTGCATTGAAGGGAGAGTCACGAGGTTCCATGCGTTGAAAACAGAATGGGGAATCCCGAGATACATGACGTTGAAAACTTTCAACAACCCGTCAAATGGGTACCTTGTGGACGACTCTTGTGTCTTCGGAGTGGAGGTTTTCGTCATCAAGAGTTCGGGAGTTGGCGAACGTTTGACGCTAAAAGAGAATCTGCCGTATACTTTTAAATGGAAGATACCGAGGCTCTCAAGCTTGGAGAAGGAATATCTCTTGTCTGATGAATTCACCATTGGAGACCATAAATGGTATCTCTCCCATGCAAACTTCCTCTCATTATCACCTTCTGCTTTTGCTGACATATAAATTTCCCCTAATACATTGTTACTGATCGTTCTTTTCTTCAGGCAGGTCGTGTTATGTCCCAGGGGTGATCCTGCTAACAGGGGCCAAAACCTATCGATGCATCTCTATTTAAAGAACAGGGAGAAATTGGCTTCTGGTCAGAGAGTGAGCGTGAGCTGCATCATTCGGTTAAAAGACCGAAACAACGTCGTACGCCTCCAGCCGGAAGGTAAGTGTTTGTTCTGAAAAGTGGATGGACGCTATACATCATAGCCGTTATAAATAAAAGCGAATGCAGAAAGGCCAGAGTAATTCCAATTTCATTAGATGAGCTTCTTTCTCACCATAGTATGCAAAATTGCACCTGTTAATAAGTACCGAGTTCGATTTGTTCATGTAGTCGGCATGGTTTGAAACTGCTGGAATACTCGATATTTCAAAACTGTAATTTTCTGCTCTCTTGCTAAGTTTTTGCTACTTCGCAGCTCGTGTTTTATGGTTTAGTTTGAACGACCCATTGGGGGGCTGGCCGTCTGTCATGCCCCTGAAAACGGTCCAGGAACGCCTGACGGAAGATTCATATGCCCTTGAGGCCGAAGTCAAAGTGCTTGGCACAACAAGCGAATTGCCATGACAGCGATGTTTGTACTGGATATGTTCATAATCAATCACTTATAGTTCTTTCGTCATGACAATGATCCGTGGAATGGATGTGTTCATGCAATAAAGTCTGCGCAGGCTTCTCTGCCACTAGTCAGATTCTCCAAGATATTACTCAATAATCATGTCGATCATCCAAATGTGTTACGACATTTAGCATCTTCAAGAGTCTCCCAAAAGCATATGTCGTTAACAACTCCGATTAATTTGCATCGTAATATATCATCTATGACGTCCATAAATTAACTCACTCGAGCTATCGTCTATTTTGACATGTTCCGTATCGAGTCTCGTTATTAGCCAAGTACTTTCTCAGAAAGTCGTCCATCATGATAATACTCTAGGTAGCATGCTTAACTTTGAAATTTGCTTGCAAAGCTTGCCGTTACATCAAAAAACGTCTATATAAATTTATTTCAATTTTCAAATATCAATATATATATATATATATATATATATATATCCAAGACTCGCTATGCAAGTTCATCTTTAGCCCTTAAAACAGCCAGTTCATTCTTTTTTATTGAAAAAAATAGCCAGGATTTGCCATCCTAGAAAACGGCCAGGATTTGCTCTTTGTCCAAGCTCTCACACCCTAGTGATCTCTCCCCCTCCTCCACAGATTGAATCATTACAAGTCCCCTAGCTTCCACATGATTTGTCTTGACACGTGAATTAACTTACTGGAATATTGTCCGCTTTAGCCCGTCTCTTATTGAGTTTCGCGGCTTTGTCTTTTGGTGCACAAACAAGTACTTTCCTAAGTGGTCACCTATCCTGATAATGCTCTAGCCTAAACTTTGCTTACCTTTAGGATTCCAAAAGTTTCTTACAACAAAAGGCGCCATGAGTTAATTTCAATTTTCACACCCTCATGCCAAGTGATCACTCCCTTCTCTCGTTGGATTAGATTGATAGAGGAGGAAAAAAGTACATATACCTTCCGTCCTTCCAAGCACAGTCTGCATATGATTACTTTATGCTGATGAAACAAATGACCCTCAGCTGCCCACTAATCCTAAACCTCTCCCGACGTTTAGAGGCATCGTTGGTTTTCTCCTTTGATTTGTCACAAATGCTAAATGAAAGCTTGCACATTGTCTTTACCATCCTATAATGGTCAACATCATCAAAAAATGCCTGGGTATCTTCATGGAACCAATATGACCCAACACGACCTTCTTTTGGTTCGGAAGGCAGCACGGAAAGATCATTGATTATCCTTGTATAATGCCGTAATGCCTGAAAAAAGCAATAGCATAAGGACTATTCAAAGCAGAGTACTCACTGCTAGAACTAAATACAAAAATAATCGAATCGACTAACGAAAATCTGAACTAGGAAGAGGACATCACTGCTAAAACAAACTGAGATAGCAAAGGCATAAATTTGGAAAATTCTATAGCAGCTTCTAACAACCAAAATCAAAACTAAAATCAAAGAGCTATTCAGAAAACACCATATTGAATTGCAAAAATCAGCATATCTTGTGAAATCAATTGATCTAATGAATCATATAAGATGCTGATGTAAAACAACATGCACATGCCTTCATGGAAATATTGGAGCATCATAAGAGCGGGCGGTCCCACAAATCAAAAAAGATTGCGTGATCTTCGAGATTACAAATTGGTTACAATATTTGAATCACGTGTTTCCCTTAATTTCTGCGATGGCATGGATTTCGAACACGTTTTGCAGATTTTCTAGTTGTGTTTTGATAACTTTCCCTTTTAATAATATTTTTCCTTAATTTTGCTATTTGGTTATTTTCTAAATGACGACCTCCTTATAAAGAGGCGCATAAGATATTGTAATAGTCACAACTTGATTATTCAGAATAAACATTATCTTTTGGAATTCCTTTCACGTGTTACTTCCTCTGTGTCATTTGGTATAAGAGCAAGGTTTCTCCCCACGACGATGCCTCATAACATGAATCGAAACACCTCCGTAGCTGAGGGCCATGAGCTTGTTACACGTGTAATATTTACCCAGCTTGTCGAGGAAACCAGCAAGACCACCAACGAATGATGCAAGACTACTTGCCGCCATCCAACGGTTGTCTGCAAACCCTAACCTTAACCTTGGTGATCTTCCAGCTGAGCGAATTCCTGTCGCTCGAGTTCTCGAAGTAGCCATGGAGCGAAGGGCGAATCCCCAACAAAGGCGTCAAGACTATGTTGAGGATTCTAAAGAAGAATATGAACAGGATTTCCCGGACACCCATTCGTGAAGGTCACCATTATGGAGAATTCTGAGGAGAGCATGTTCATGGGGGTTGTCAACATGGAGGATATCGGTGAGAACACGATTAATATAAATTGAAAGTCAACCTTCCTACCTTCAACGGTAACTTAAACATCGAAGACTTTCTAGATTGGCTCTGGGAGGTTGAGAAGTTCTTCGATGCCATGGAGATTGAAGAGGATTGCCAAGTAAAGCTCGTGGCATATAAATTGAAGGGCGGTGCCTCGACATGGTGGGAGTAGACACAACTCTCCCGACGTCGCCAAGGAAAAACACTTATCCGAACTTGGAATCGTATGAAGCAATTGCTGAAGATTCAATTTCTTCCTGTTGACTTTGAATAAGTTTTGTTCCAACAATTTCAGGCTTGCAAACAAGGAAGTCGGACGGTTCAAGCTTACATAGAGGAATTCCTTCGACATTCAGCCCGCAATAATCTTACTGAATCTGAAGCGCAACAAACCGCGAGGTATATCAATGGTCTACGTTTGAATATTCAAGACCGTGTTTTGTTGCATCGTTTATATTCTGTTAATGATGCGTAAGAAATAGCCAGGAAAGTGGAACTGCAGTTGGAGCAAAATAATTCCTCAAGTAAAACGGAAAATTTGCTCCTCGTGGGCAATTTTGGCAAGAAAAATCGCAAGAAGGTGTTGAGTCCTCTAATCGGCAAATCGACAATGCAAACCAAAATTCGGGGAGTAATGTTGAGACGCCCAAGCCTTATGAATCTCCTACGTCAAAGGCTCGTAATGTTGCTCCGAATCATTATGACAAGCCCTATCTAGGAAAGTGTTTTAAATGTAATGAACCTAGACACCGTTCGAGTGATTGTCCACGGCAAAGGATGGCCAATGTTGTTGAGCACAACGATGGCATATATGAAGATGATTGGATTGATGAGGAAGAAGTGGAGGATGAATATGGCGAGCATGTCAACCGCGTTGTGAGGAGACTATTGCTCGCTCTGTGAAGAGAAAATACGCGACGGAATAGTCTTTTTCATGCCCGTTGTACCGTCAATGGCAAAGTTTACAATGTCATCATCAACAGCGGAAGTTGTGAGAACATAATGTTAAAGGCTTTGGTGGACCATCTACAACTAAAGACAGAGTTACATTCCTCCCCTTATATAATTGGGTGGACTCGAAAAGGGGCCAAACTCAAGGTAACACAGGTATGTCATTTACCTATTTGAATTGGAGTCTTATAATGACACCATAATTTACGATGTAGTGGAGATGGATGCATGTCATGTCCTACTGGGACGGCCATGGCAATACGACGTTGATATCACTCACAGGGCTCGAGTAAACACCTATTCATTTGTGTGGAAAAAGACAAAGATTATTTTGAAGCCGATAAGTAACACTTCCTAGTCCCCAAAGAATCAAAATGCAGGGATTATGCTAAACATAAAAAAACGTGAGGGCATGTATCATCCTCCGCATCCTCCAGATACTCCTAACTATCCTAACTATAACTCGAGGTCGAGTTCTTCTGAAAGACTAACGTAGAACAACATGCACATGCCTTCATAGAAACATTGGAGCATCATAAGAGCGGACGGTCTCACAAATCAAAAAAGATTGCGTGATTTTCGAGATTACAAATTGATTACAATATTTGATTTACGCGTTTCCTCAATTTTTGGGATGGCACAGATTTCGAGCACGTTTTGCAGATTTTCTAATTGTGTTTTGATAACTTTCCCTTTAATTAATATTTTTCCTGAATTTTGCTATTTTGTTATTTTCTAGATGACGACCTCCTTATAAAGAGGTGACTGAGATATTATAATGGTCACTACTTGATTATTCAGAATAAACATTATCTTTTGAAATTCCTTCCACGCATTACTTCCTTTGCGTCAAATATGAATACAGATTATTGATAAAAAAAATAATACTTCACCAAATTAATTTGGGTCTCACGTAAAAAAAGAAATCATTATCTACCAATAGAACCTCCGACAATAGTCCGGAACCATGTGAATTGAAAAAGAATCTCAACGTCGTTCATTACATGTCCAACCTTATAACTTAAGTTAAACTCGATTGTATGCAGAAACCATCCAGCTTTTAATACTTCTACACTGACAAGAACACCCAGCCGATAAAATTTTATTAATGATGACAAAGAATAATTTCAACTCTGCAAAATTCACCATCTTCAGACAAATGAAGATGAGACAAAAGCATGCAGCGGCGATCACAGATCACGCTTTACGTTCAACTGCGCCTCAGTGCCCAAGGAAGGGCCAAAGCATATCATGGAAATTTATATCGCGTCAACACCATCGCAAGCCAATAGATTTCGACTAAAATTATAGGTCAAACTACTTTCCCATGACCCCTGCAGTGGTGGATTATTATTGATCTGAGAGATGCAAGCGCGATGCATTAAAGACTCGCTCCAAGTAAGGATCAAGTTGGCCACCGCCGTATCAACACAAACAATCGGAAAAAACATATCCCCTCGAGAGTAAAAACCAGTGCCACAACGAGAAAATTCTTCACTCCGATCCCCAAACCAAGATAAACGTCATTCTTCAAGGCCCCTAACCTTGGTGACGAAGACGACGTCACTGTCGGTCTTGCAGATGTAGCACCGCCGATCGTCGCAGATGAAGCGGAGGCGGGCGACGCAGGTGGAGCAGACCTCGCGGTGGCCATAGGCCACCCACTCTAGCGTCTCGGCGCAAACGGCACAGGAATCGTCCATCTCCCGGCAAACGGCGGTCCAAGGGGAAGGAGGCGGGAGGGAGCGGTTGTGCTAGGGTTTTCAGAGTCGATGAGATCACGGAGAGGAGGACTCTATACGTAGAATCGCGCAGGGAAGAAGATGAGAGGAGGAGAGATTTGGATGATGAAGCGTTTTTATGGCAGGATTGAACCTCAAAGTTTCGGGCTTTTTCCAGACGAACTCGGATTGGTGATGGGTCTTCTTCCATTTTGGAAGTAGCAAGAATTTCGATCTCGAATTTCGTATTTCCATTTTTTTTCTTTTTTTATATTTCCTGCTTCAAGAGAAGTTTCTTCTTATTATTATTATTATTATTATTATTATTATTATTATTATTATTATTATTATTATTACCAATGGAATTTGGTCCACTCTTGCAGATCACGGCAAGAAGAAAAAGGTTGACTGCTCCTTCTTTAGGTTGGACCGACGAAAAAACTTTACTGAAAAAAAAAATTTGCATGAAAAATAAGAAGGGCGAGCAGCTTAAAATTACATTTCCTCCTCCTCCCCTGATTAAATTTGAGGGCCGTATCACGAACACTCATCCTTGTGAATTGATAATATTACTTTTATGATTTTTTTTGAGGTGTTCATAAACTCCCATTTTTTTTAAGATCACTCGTCCGTTAAGATATATTCTCTCTTAATTTTGGCGACTGAGATTGAATATGACTATCGTGTATTTTCTTTACTAAACCTTAGAATACTCTCATATGAGAACATTGAACTTTACTAAAAAATACTTAATTTTTATATATAAATATATTTATCGAAAGTCACAAGCTTAAATTTTAATGTTTCATCATTCTAAGTTTCTCTAGCCATGCAAGAATCGAAAAATCTTCGACCTGCGCATGTCTGTCTAAGGTTTCATGTGAATCTTGACATTTCTTAGATATTATAACTATGTAAAGGGTAAAGTCAAGAATCTCTCGTACGTTAAAAGTTACAAGTTGAAACCTAGAGTTTCGTCATTCTATGTGTGGCTAGCCAGGCAAGAATCCAAGAATCTAGTAAGTTGGTAAAAATGGGAAAAGGCAAAGAATTTAGATAGATTCACATCGTTGATGATAACAATTTCAGAATGAAGCAACCTGCAAAAAGCAAAGAGAAAGAAGCAACTGCATCTTGGAAGCGAAGAACAAAAGCTGCCATTATAAATAATCTTCATAGATCACCTCTGCAACCATCATTCCATCAACGCTCGGAAAACTTCAGACAGAGTTGATAATCTCCATCCTTGACAATGACATCTTCCGAGATATGCAGAGAAGCCGAAGTCGGTACGTCCCTCTAATATAACCCCATCTATTTCTCTCTTGTTTGTGGTAAAAATGAATGGCGGTGTACATAGATTTTTCCGATTGATACATGAACAACTTGGAGTCTCGGATGTACTTCGCACTCGAGATTGAAGTAACTATCACAACTTGTCGGTTGATTGGTTTCTTCTGGTTTCGGCTAATGCAGTCACGATGATGGACCTTAGAGATGTTGCACCTGCACATTTCGTGCTTCAGATCAGTTCCTTCTCTTTGCTCGCGAAGAACAGCATGGAGAAGTATGAATCGAGGGAGTTCGAAGCGGGAGGACATAAATGGTTTATCTCTCTCCTCTCCTCCAACTCACTCTCCAACGTTCAGAGGCTTAAAAGAACCACATACAGTGGTTTGACGTCGCTGGCCAAAAACATCAGTGGACTAACTATTGATGAGATTGTTGATTATATGGAATCCTATAGCTATGCTCTAAATTTCTGGCCTTTCTTTCAGAGGATGATTTAAATACTTTGCGGGAATTAATTTCTGTTATTACTTAAGAGTCTGATGTTTGGACCTTCTGTAGTTTGTGAATGGATCAGAAAAAGGTAACCTCTTCTAAGATAAAAGTGATTGTTGGGAAAATAATTGTTGCTTCAGTAATCAAAAGTTGTGGCACTTCACAAGTATTAAGAATGATTATTGTCAACTCATGACTGCAAACTTTTAATCTCCATGCCGCGCTCAAATTCACAGGAGTACCTTGATTCTGCAGGAAACCGATCCTCTATCCCAATGGAGACAAGAGCCGAGACGGACAAGATCACATCTCCGTATACCTGGCGGCTTCTGGGACGAGTTCTTTCCAAACCGGTGGGCAGATTCACGCGGCCGTGAGGTTTTCTTTGTATGATCAAATCTGCGATAGATATTTCATCAAACAAGGTAAGAAATCTGCATAATGACAGCAAAGAAGCAAGATACTGTCGCTTTCTTAACACTAATACGGAACCGACTGAACTTCACTCGTGCATCGAAGGGAGAGTCATGAGGTTTCATGCGATGAAAACAGAATGCGGAATCCCAAGATACATGCCGTTGAGAACTTTCAACAACCCGTCGAATGGGTACCTTGTGGACGACTCTTGTGTCTTCGGAGTGGAGGTTTTCGTCATCAAGAGTTCGGGAGTTAACGAACGTTGGACGCTAAAAGAGAATCCGTCGTATACTCATGAATGGAAGGTACCGAGGCTCTCGGGCTTGGGGGATGGACTTCTCGTGTCTGATCTATTCGCCACTGGAGGCCATGAATGGTAGCTGTCCCACGCAAACTTCCTCTCATTATCACCTTCTGCTTTTGCTGACATATTTATTTCCCCTGTAATTATTATTGCCATCGTTCTTTCTTCAGGCGGGTCTGCATATCCCCGAGGGGTGATTCTGCTAACAGGGGCGAAAACCTATCGATGCATCTCTATTTAAGTAACGCGGAGAAATTGAATTCTGGTCAGAGAGTAAGCGTAAGCTGCATCATTCGGTTAAAAGACCGAAACAACGTCGTACGCCTTCAGCCGGAAGGTAAGTGTTTGTTCTGACAAGTGGATGGACGCTATACATCAGGGCCATTATAAACAGTAGCGAATGCAGAAAGTCTAGAGTAATTCCAATTTCATAAGATGAGCTTCTTTCTCACCATAGTATGCAAAATTGCACCTGTTAATAAGTACCGAGTTCGATTTGTTCACGTAGTCGGCATGGTTTGAAACTGCTGGAATACTTGATATTTTCATAACTGTAACTTTCTGCTCTCTTGCTTCGTCTTTGCTACTTCGCAGCTCGTGTTTTTTTGGCTCAGTAGGACCTTCCTGAGGGGGCGCTGGCCGTCTGTCATGCCCCTGAAAACGGTCCAGGAACGCCTGACAGAAGATTCATAAGTCCTTGAGGCCGAAGTCAAAGTGCTTGGCACAACAAGCGAATTGCCATGACAACAATATTTGTATTCATAAACAATCACTTAAAGTTCTTTCCTCATGACAATGATCCGTGGATTGGATGTGTTCATGCAATAAGATCTCTGTAGGCTTCTCTACCATTGGTCAGATTCTCCAAGAAATTACTCAATAATCATGTCGATAATCCAAATGTGTTGCGACATTTAGCATTTTCAACATGAGTATCCCAAAAGCATATGTGTTGACACCGAATTCTTGCCGGTCCGGTAATTTATTTGTAACTTATTTTTTTAGAAGGTTGTTATTACTTAGAAATTAGAAATTCCTTTTATTTTCTATAAAAAAAAGAAAGAGAAAAAAACTTAATTAAAAAAATCAAATGGAATTTATTATTAATTTAAAAAAGAAAAGAAGAAAAAATGAAAAATGAAAGTGACCTCGGGCCAGGCCTTTGTCCACCTAGCCCACACTCACCTTCGCGCTCAAGCTTTTTTTTTCCTCTCCCATGGGCCTATTGCCCATTGCATCTCACCATTTCCCGCGAGCCCAATATGCGAGCTCCCTCGCCCTTTTTGCTTCTCCGCGGCCCAGCACACGCACCCAGCAGTTTTTTGCACGCGCTTGACACTCCCTCAGTTGGAGATCTATAACGTCTATCTGTTTTCACCAAAAAAGATCTTGACCTGTCGATGGCCCAATGCGACTGACACACGTGACCTTGACCAGACATAGGAGAGGTGGTCAAGAAAAAAAAGAAAGAAAAGAAAACAGAAAATAGACCAAGAAGGAGAAGGAGAAGGAGATCAGAAATAGGAGGGAAGTGGTTTGTTTTCGTAGAAGGTCTTTTTTTTTTTTTGGTGGGGGGGGAAGCGAGAAGCGAAAAAAAAAAAGAGAGGAAGGAAGGGTGAAGCTAAAGAAGCAGAACAGGGAAGTTGAAAAAGCAGGGTGGCAGACACAAAGGAAGTCAAGGGAGAAGAGGGATCGCGACCACCAGCCACCACACCTCGCCTTCAATGCATGAATGTTTGGCCCACGCTGCTCCTGATAAGCCATCCCAAACACTATCGATTTGCTTGTCTCCCCAAGGTGGTTGCTCGTCAATCCAAGCAGGCTCTAGCCTAACGATGCGTGGTATGTATTGTTGGATCCTTAATCCAACGTTGGCCTTATATGCGAAATAATTATGTGTTACGGATTATCATGTGGACTTACACTCGTGAAAGTGATCTAATAAGATAATTGGGTATTAATGTATCTGATAGAGTGTGCTTTTAATATTTAGGAACTTTAGGGTAATTTCTATTTTTATGATGGGCTAAAATAGAAATTCAAAATAGATAATAAAGACGTTGTCTATATAAGGCGGTTAACTTCTCCAGATCACGCAAATCATAAAACACACGTTTACTTTCTCCAGCATCCCATCATTAGAGAAATAGAGATCTTTGAGAAACAAAATAACTCTTACAAGGGAAAACGTGTAGATCTTGAAGGCCAAACCACGAATCTACAAGTCGATTTAAAGTTATGGATTCAGGTATACTTTTATTTATCAGTTTATAATTTTTAATGATTTAGTATGTACGATCCAAATCGGGTTGTGGTTTATGACTCAATTAGGGTTTATTATGTTTTAATAAGTGGTAATAGAGCAATCTATTGATCATTAGGAATTAATTTGATTAATTTATGAATTTTCGTGGGAACATTCAATTGTTTTGTAAAATTAGGGCAAATTCGGCCGTGAGCAAAAAACTCTGATTCCGGCCAAATTTCGGCGGCCCACAACCTGATTTTTCACCTAGACGTTCACACAACCATGGGTAAAAATAGCCCTAAGGTAATTTGGCGTTTGGGTCTTCGCTGGAGGCTAATTAGGTTGTGGAAGTCACGGGTGTTAGGGTTTGTATTTTTCTGATTTTTGCTTTAAAAAAGGGGTTAATTTCTTGACTATTTTTAACGATTCAAGGACTTGTATGGTCGAAATTGTGTGTGCTTTTTAAAATCCATATATTAATTTTGGTCAAAAGTGGGCCTTTGGCGGTGGAACGGGCGAAGAAAGGAGCGGCAACATTGGAGAAAAAAAAACCAGAAAAATTCACAAACTAGGGTTTTCTGGTTCTGGTCCACACGAAGAAGGAGGCACATGGGGGCCACGCGCCTCAATGGAAGGACAGGCGCATGTTCTACGCTTGCTTGCAGGCAGCAATGGGCACATGCCCGAGTGGCACTCACGGGGCGTGGGTTGCACGGGCCCGCGAGTGGTAAGAGGAATTCGCAAACCATTATATTTTTATATGAATATTTAAAAAAGGATTAAATTTAAAAAAATCAAATTTGTATAGATTCCCCCTATTACAAAGTTGCCCTTGCCATAATGATCAATTTACAATTTTGCCCTCAATTAAGTTATTTTCCACTTTTGCCCAATAAAATTCAAAATTTGGTGTGTTTATGGATATAAATTTTGAGATGTATTGATTGAAATAAGATGTCACAAAGTGACCTATTTTATGGAAATTAGTTTGTCTTAGAATATAAATTGATGAGTCTGTATAATTTATGTAGATATTGATCGGCCAAAAAGAATATTGATGTTCAACAGAGTTTTACGTACACCTGTGGTAATAAACATGTAATGATTATTCGATTTTTATATGTGAACAATGAATCGGCCCAAAGGAAGATTTGTTGTTTGACATGTCATTATTACTGCGCAAATATAACAATTACAAGCTAATATTGTTGTCCAAATATAAGATATTAATAGAGTGCCCAGTATCTTGAGATGGGATTTACTTTAATTTGAATTCAATTTTGTCAAGAAACTTATATGATGAGCATGTTTTTGTTGTTTCTTATTTTCTAGATTCATCTACCACTCCTGTTGATATTACTGTTAACATCAATTCCATTCATATGGAAAATGGCACTAATTTAAGTCTTAGCAAGAGAACCTACTAATAGTTCTCGGAGTCATGGATCTGAGTCATGAATCTTGACCTTACATTAAGGACTAATTCTCCTCCACCGTTCACCGATAAGAATACCTCTGATCAAACGAAGAATATGAAAAGGTGGGACAGATCAAATTGTATGTGTATGATGATCATGAAAAAGACCATTCCAAAAGAATTCAGAGACACAATGTCTGAAAAAATCACTACAGTTAAAGAGTTCATTGCAGACATTGAAAAAAGAGTTGTCAAGAACCAAAAGATTGAAATTAGTATGATTCTGACAAGTCTAATTTTGATGCACTATAAGGGAAAAGGCAATATCATGGAGTATATCATGGAAATGTTTCACCTAGTTTCTAAATTGAAAACACTTAAGTTAGACCTCTCTGAGGACTTATTGGTGCATTAGTTTTAATATCTCTTCCAACACAATTCAATCAGTTTAAAGCAAGCTATAACTATCAAAAAGAGATTTGGTCTCTAAACGAACTCATCTCAAACTGTGTTCAAGAAGAGGAAAGGATGAAGCAAGATAAGGCAGAATATGCTCGCCTGGCCTCAATCTCCAAGGATAAGGGACACATAAGGAAGAAGGATAAGGAAGCTGCGAATAAAGTGTTTCAAAAGAAACAACAAAAGAAGACGGATAATCCGAAATGTTCTGGTTATTTCTTCTGCGGAGCTGAAGGACATAGGAAGAAGTAATTCACAAATTATCGTGCATGGCGTGCGAAGAAGGGTATGCTTCTTAATTTGGTTTGTTATGAGGTTAATTTAACTTTGGTACCTAAATACACATGGTGGATAGATTATGGTGCAACAAGTTACATCGGTATGTCTATGCAGGGTTGCCTAAATTGTCGAAAGCCAAGTGATGGTGAAAGATACATTTATATGGATGACGACAAGACAATTAAAGTTGAAGCAATAGGGAAATTTAGATTTTTGTTAAAGACCAGATTATATTTGGATCTTAATGAGACTTTTATTATACCGTCTTTTAAACATAATTTGGTTTCTATTTCTAATTTGGACAAATTAGGTTATTCTCATTCATTAGTGAATGAAAAATTCAATTTGTCTCATTATTCAAAATTAGTTCGTTCTGGTTTTTTATCAAGTTACGATGATCTTTATTTATTGGATATAAAACTCTTAAAGATATGGTAATGAATATGATTTGTCATTCTTCCTTACCAAAATCACTTTGGGGAGAGGCTCTTAAGAAACAACATATATACTTAACAGAGTTCCAACTAAAGCGATCAACAAAACCCCTTATGAACTTTGAACAGGCAAAAAATCTAGTCTAAAACACCTATACATTTGGGGATGTTAAGTTGAGGCAAGGCCTCATAAGTTTGATAAAAAGAAGCTGGACTTAAAAATGGTAATTAGTTATTTTATTGAATGCTCTAAAAGATCAAATGGGTACAAGTTTTATGATCTCACAGCTAAGTTGGTTTTTGAGTCGGGAATTGCCCGGTTCTTTGAGGATGCTAAGTTTACGGGGGGAATATATTTAAGGACTTTAGTTTTGAAGATGAATATGTTAATATTCCAACAGCTACTATCAATATTGATTCTATAAGTATCATTGGCATTTTGTCAATATCTCATTCATGATTTTGTTCAAGACATAACAGTTCTGGACAATGTCACATAATTTTCCCCTCAAGAAACTACTCTGGAAGAACAAACTCTTCTACCTAAAAAACTTATGCCATTAAGGAGGTCCACTAGAGAAAGGAGAAGTGCGGTGCCGAATGATTACATCATATTTCTCCGAGAACATGAGGATCCCAAAGTCGACACTGAAATGATGAAAGATGGTCCAATCAAATTCTATCAAGTTATCAAAAGTTCTACCTCTCAAAAGTGGATTGATGCTGTGAATGAAGAGGTTGTCCCATTGCCAGAAAGAGCAAAACTCATAGGTTGCAAATAGAAATTTTTGAATAAAAGGGATTCAAAAGGCGATGTGAAAAGGTATAAAACGCAAATGACTTTACAAAAAAATAACGCATCGACTATAAAGGGACTCTCTCCGATTTCTTTGAATGACTCTTTCAGAATTATAATGGCACTGATGGCGCATTTTGACCTTGAGTTGCATCAGATGGTAACATTGATGAAATAATCTATATGGAGTAGCTAAAAAAGTCAGTGTCAGAAGACCCGAAGAATATAGTCTGCAAACTTAAGATGACATTTTGCTTGCCAGCAATAACATATGGATTTTGCATAAAACCAATAGATTTCTATTTAAATTATCATCTCGTTTGACTTTGAGGTGAATCTAGTTGATGATTGTATAAATCACAAGTTCTGTGGGAGCAAGTATATCTTTTTAGTATTTTATGTCAATGACATTTTGTTTGCCAGCAACAATATATGGATTTTGCATAAAACTAATACATTTTTATTTAAGAATTTTGCAACAAAGAATCTTGGTGACGCCTCTTTTGTATTAGGCATACAGATACACCGAGATCGCTCTCAAGGTATTTTTGGATTATCGCAAAGGAGCTATATCGAAAATGTTTTTGAAAGATATGGCATGCAAGATTGTAAATCAGGTGACACCCGCATAACTAAAGGAGACAAATTTAGTCTCAAACAGTACCCTAAGAATGACTTTGAAAAAAGGGAAATGCAGAAGATTCCTTATGCATCAGCAGTATGAAGTTTAATGTATGCTTAGATTTGTACACGTCCATATATTACGTATATTAATGGAGTGTTGGACAGATATTTAAGTAATCCAGGAGTAGACAATTGGAAAGCAGCTAAATGAGTCTTGCGGTACTTATAAAGAACAAAATGGTACATGCTCACATATCAGAGGTCTGATCAGCTTGAGATCATTAGGTATACTGGCGATGATTGGGTCGGATGCCTAGATAGTTTGAAATCTACATTGAGTTATATCTATCTGCTAGCTGGTGGTGCCATCTCATGGAAAAGTGCTAAATAGTCACTTACAACTTCTTATACCATAGAAGCAGATTTTATAGCATGTTATGAGGCATCCAATCATGAAATATGACTGTAGAATTTTGTCACGGGTCTACACATAGTAAATGGTATTGAAAGACCACTCAAGTTATATTGTGACAATAATTCAATAGTTCAATAATCAAATAACAACAAGAGCTCGTCCAAGTCTAATCATATAGACATAAAGTTCTTAATTGTTAAAAAAAGCTCAGAGTGGACGGTTATATAGAACATTGATACAAACTCCATGGTTATGGATCCGTTTACTAAAGGACTACCACCCAAAGTGTTTGATGAGTACACTGCTCGTATGGGTGTTATATCGATTGGGAATATTCAATTTTAGTGGAAGTTTGTACATTTATATGTTTTCTTTTGATATTGATATCTTCGACTATTTCAGTTTACGAATATTGTAAGATTATCTTCTGCAAAAATAAAGTTTTGGTCAATCCATACTCTATTCTTGTTAAAGTTTGATCTCATTAAGGTTTAAGAAGGACCGGTTGGAAATAAGCATGTTAAGATCATATCATATGAAATTTTCACATTACACATTCACATCATACTATGTGTTATTTTTGTATTAGCATATGTGACAATTGAAGGGTCGAGTTACGATAAGTTGTGACAAATGACACTTTATCTGATGTTGATATGATTAATGGACCAGATTGGTTATAGATACATTACAGTAATGATAGAAAGTTGAGCTCATATGGTTATTTTGGCAAAACATAATTATAATGTATTACATATAGTCCAAGCGAAAGATTGTTGGATCCTTAATCCAACGTTGGGCTTATATGTGAAATAATTATGTATTGGAAATAATGATCATAATCTGTGTCATTTTTATATCATCATATGTGACCATTGAAGGGTCAAGTTACAATAAGTTGTGACAAATGACACTTTATCCGATGTTGATATGATTAATGGACCAAATTGGTTATGGATACATTATAGTAATGACAGAAAGTTGAGCTCATATGATTATCTTGACAAAATATAATTATAAGGTATTACATATAGTCCAAGTGAAAGATTGTTGGATCCTTAATCCAATGTTGGGCTTATATGTGAAATAATTATGTGTTGCGGACTATTATATGGACTTATGCCTGTGAAAGTGATCTAATAAGATAATTGGGCATTAATGTATCTGATAGGGTGTGGCCTTTAATGTGAAGATACTATAAGGTAATATCTATTTTATGATGGGTAAAGTAGAAATTCAAAATAGATAACAGAGACGTTGTCTACATAAGGCGGTTATGGTATCCAGATCACGCGAATCATATAGCAAGAGTTTATTTTCTCTAACATCCCATCACTAAAGAAAGAGAGATCCCTAAGAAACAAAAGGACTCTCACAAGGGAGAATACGTAGATCTGGAAGGCCAAACCACGACTCCACAAGTCAATTCAAAGTTGTGGATTCAAGTATGCTTCCGCTTATAAATGGTTCAGCATGTACGATCCAAATTATGTTGTGGTTTATGATCCAATTAGGGTTTATTATGTTTTAACATGTAGTCCTTGCTTGCCCTTTGTGAACCGTAGTTAGGGAACCTCGCCAGGATTTGGCCTTGAAACTGTTTTTTTTTTCTTCGCACAATGTCTATTTGATGAAATGTGCAATAGAAGCTGCGCAGTGTTTGAGTGTCCTTGGAGTTTTTCCTCCTTCCACGGCCGCTGTCAGTGCTTTAGGTTCGACCTAGAGTCACAAAAGGTGGCTGGTTGAAGCGTTAAATCGCCCTGGTGCATGGTCCCCCTTGGTCTTAGCCTCCGTCGTTGGTCCTCGCACGGCTTGGAAGAGGAGCTCGTGGGGCGCAGCTAGGCTTCTCTTGACAGAGAGGGCTTGGACCCTGAGCTTATTTAAGGTCCTGTTAACGGTTGGCGGGCCTTGAAAAGGCTATCGAGCCTGCCTAGCATCGGTCTTCTTCGCTGAAGAAGAAGGCTAAAGAGTTGGGCCCCCGAAGCCCACTTTCAATGCATACCCAGGTCGCGGGTCCGCGTGCGGAAGGCCCAGGTCATAGGTCCGCGAGCTTGGCTCCCCTGTTTCCAGTTCAGGCTTGAATTCGACCTAGTTCGAAACCTGACTCGGACCTCCTTTAGCAATATAAAAAATAAAATAAAAATAAAACACTAATTTAATATTTTAAAAAATTAAGGGACATGTTCACTAGAAATCCTAAAACTTGTAGTGAAAGTGCAAGTAAGTCCTAAAACTTGCAAAAAATACAAATGAGTCCTAAAACTTGTCAAATTCGTTCAATTCAACTCTCTCTGTTAACTCCGTTAATTAAATAAACGGAAAAAGCTGACGTGGCGTCGACGTGTCATTTTTTAATATATCCTTTAAGAAACGGATGCGCCACGTCAGCAGAAAAAAATAAAAATATAAACTAAATTACATTTTAATAAAGAAAAAAGGTTTAAAATTTTAAATTAAATTAAATTAAATTATTTAAAATTTTAAAATTAAATTAAATTAATTTAATCATAAAACTTAATTTAATTTAATTAATTAAAAATTTAAATTAATTAAATAATTAAAAATTAAAAAAGTAAAAATTTAAAAAAGTTTAATTTTTTTTAAAAGTGTAAAATTTTAAAATTTTAAAAGAATTTTAAATTTTAAATTTTTACAAAATTTTTTTTAAATTTATTTAATTTTAAAAACTTAATTATGTCATAAAGGATATATTAAATAAATGAATTCGTAAAATTTTTAAAATGTAAATTTTTCAATTTGTAATTAAAATATTTATAATTTTAGTAATTTAATTTATAGTTTACATTTTAAATTTTAAAATTAATTTAAAAAATAAAATTAGTTAAATTTAAATTAAAAAAATAAATTCATTTATTTAAAATTTTTAAAGTTAAAATTAAAAAATTTAAATCTAAATTTAAATTTCGAAGAAAAATTAATTAAATTAAAAATTTGAGCAATTATAAAAGTTTGAGCAATTTCTTAATAAATATATATTTTTAAAAAATTAATTATAAATAATATTTAATTTTCAAAAAATTAACTTAAAATTAGTTATTTTAATTAGTAAGGTTGGAACGCGTCGGTTAGGGCCGGTGACTCTCCAAAATAGTGTCGTTTTGAAGATATGGAGTCAGCAATGGACGTTAATTGCCACATACGAGAGAGAAAATAATAAAATAAGTCACGTCAGCATTTTTTGTGAAACTAATTGGACGGCGCTAACGAAGGGACTGAATTGAACGAATTTGACAAGTTTTAGGACTCATTTGCACTTTTTGCAAGTTTTAGGACTCACTTGTACTTTCTCTACAAGTTTTAGGACTTCTAGTGAACATGTCCCAAATTTTAATTAAAAATAATAATATTATTAGAAATTTTGAAAATCCCAAATTGAAGTTTGATTTAGTGAAGCTAGTCTTGCTTGAAAAATCAAATTTTAGATTTAAAATAGACTTAGGCTAATTGATCAATACCTTTTTTTTTTGGAAAATTGAAGTTGTCCTCGATGGACGACTAAGTGATTCATTGGTGCTTCTTAGCTTCAAATTGCATGTCATATCAATTGTCTATGGATGCTTGGATGTATGATTAGACCTTATGCATGATTTGATGGATAACTTATGAGAATGACTCGAGTTAATTAAATTTGCATAATTAAATTTTATATCAATTGTGAGATCACCTGTTTAATTTGATATGAGTATCATTGATGCTTTGCTTTATTGAATGCATTGATTGGGTGTTCGAATGTCAAAGTCGACCCCTTCAGATTATGTCATTCGATGGTGATCTAAGAGATAGCATACATATGAGTTGGTGGCGTTAGAGCGATGTCCCTTCCGATCTCATGTATTCAAATATTTAGCCTAAATCCATTAGGATTATGCCATGTTAGACATATTTACATTTTTTAACACGTGCTTAATCTAATGAAATTGTATTATTAATTATCCGACGAGTTGCAGGTTTTATATTCTCGTCATTAAGTTACCGTAGCGTATCTCAATACTTTGAATATTTATTTATTTTTTGCATTCTCTCAATACATTGCATGTTAATTTCTTTTCTAGGTTAGTTTAGTACTGGCTTAGATTCACATGAAAATGATCTTATAAAAACAATTGCATGGATACTTAGAGATTTTGAATGACATTTTAGGGCTTTAAAAGAATAGTAGGGGTGCATGACCACTTTAGATTAGACAACCAATTAGTTAGATACCAAAAGGGCGCTAATAGAAACGTTAACACAAACAATACCCCGAACTTAGAATCTCTAGTTCCATAGAGATTGAGACAACAATCCCACGTCTTGATCGGTTTCTAGTCGGTTCTAACAAGCTAGTGGAGACTCCTATAAATACTTATGTTGTTACACAACTTTAAAAATGAAAATGCCTGAACGTCACGCGAAATATGGACATGAGAGAGTCCGAGCTTATGATGGACTTGAATTGGATTACAGTTAGAGATGCCGATTCGGGTTTCTTTAGGAGCAAATACCTTTAAACCTACCTTTAGTACCGTCCCCCTCCACGGAGAAAGTTCGGGTAGGTCGCAACAATATGTCATTAACAACTCCGATTAATTTGCATCATAAGATATCGTCCATGACATCCATATATTAACTCACTCGAGCAATTGTCCATTTTGACATGTCTCATATCGAGTCTCGCGATTTTATTGTCTGAAACCAAGTACTTCCATAGGAACTCACCAATCAAAATATCTTATGATGGAAATTGAAATCAATTTATAGAGACGTTTTTTTTTTGTAACAAGAAGTTTTGCAATCGTAAGATATCATCTCTGACGTCCATAGATTAACTCACTCGAGCTATTGTCTATTTTGACACATTCCATATCGAGTCTCACGATTAACCAAATACTTTCCCAGAAAGTCACTCATCATGAAAATGCTCTAGGTTGAGCATGCTTAACTTTGAAATTTTCTTGCAAAGCTTGTGCAAAGCTTGCCACTACATCAAAAAACGTTTATTTAAATTGATTTCAATTTTCACACACACACACATCCAAGAATCACTATCTTTTTATTCAGTGCAATTTCATTCTTAGCACCTAAAACAACCAATTAATTTTTTTATTCAATATATATCCCATCCTAGAAAATGGCCGGGATTTGCTCTTTGTCCAAGCTCTCACACCCTAGTGATCTCTCCCCCTCCTCTACAGATTGGATCATTACAAGTCCATTAGCTTCCACATGATTTGTCTCTGAATCACACAACTACTAGAAGGGATTTTGACACATGTGAATTAGTTTACTGGAGTATTGTCCGCTTTAGCACATCTCTTATTGAGCTTCGTGGCTTTGTCTTTTGGTGCACAAACAAGTACTTTCCTAAGTGGTCACATATCCTAACAATGCTCTAGCCTAAACTTTGCTTACTTTTAAGATTCCAAAAGTTTCTTACAACAAAAGGTGCCATGAGTAAATTTCAATTTTCACACCCTCATGCCAGGGTGATCACTCCTTGCTCTCGTTGGATTAGATTGATAGAGGGAAAAAGAGTACATATACCTTTTGCCCATCCAAGCACTGGCTGCATATGAGTACTTTATGCTGATGAAACAAATGACATTTTAACTGCTCAATAATCTTAAACCTCTCCCGACATTTAGAGGCATCGTTGGTTTTCTCCTCTTATTTGTCACAAATGCTACATGAAAGCTTGCCCATTGCCTTTGCCATCCTATAATGGTCACCATCATAAAAAAAAATGCATGGGTATCTTCATAGAACCAATATGACCTCACACGACCTTTGGGTTCAAAAGGCAGAATTGAAAAATAATTTATTATCCTAGGGCTGAGCAAGTTGGACAGATAGAACCGAGAACTGTCCAGACTGGCCTGGTTTGGTCCGGTTCCCCAAAATGTTGGTACAGTCCTCGATTCTAAAAAGTGGAACCAGTGTCCAAGCGGTCCGATTTCTAGTTCCTAGAAGGGCCGAATTAGACCAGACCGATTAAATTTTTCATAATTTTTTTTAAAATTTTGTTAATGATAAGTATATAAAAAAAGTAAAAAGAACCCAATTTTAAATTCTAAAATTCGAATCATTGCCCATCTTTACCAAAGGAAAAGAAAAAAAAGTAAGGAAACTTATATTTTTATTTGAATTTTCCTAGTCTCAATGGACTATAAGGGAACTAGCCCAGATCGAAGGATTCGGTCCAATCAAGCCTTCGGACTAATCGATCCGATTCCTAGTTCTAGAGACCAAGGAACTGGTCCCATTAATCCTTTTCCCTGTTCTGGGAGCAAACCGGACTGTTGGGGATATCGACCACACCTAGATTATTCTCGTATAATGTCATAATGCCTAAAAAAAAAGCAATAGCACAAGGACTATTCAAAGCAGAGTAATCACCGGTAGAACTACATACAAAAACAATCAAATCGAGTAATAAAACCCGAAGAGGACATCACTGATAAAGCAAATTGAGATAGTAAAGGCATAACTTTGGAAAATTATATAGCAGCTTCTAACAACCAGAATCAAATCTAAAATCAAAGAGCTATTCGAAAACACCATATCTATTTGCAAAAATCAGAATTGCTTGTGAAAATCCATTGCATTTGATCTAATGAATCATAAAAGATGCGAACACAGATTATTGATAAAGAATAACACTTCACCAGATTAATTTGGGTCTCACATAATAAAAGAAATCATCATCTACCAATAGAACCCCCAACAAAAGTCCGGAACCATGTGAATTGAAAAAGTATCTCAACGTCGTTCATTACATATCCAGCTTTATAGCTAAAGTTAAACTCGATTGTATCCAGCAACGATCCAGCTTTTAATACTTCTACACTAACAAGAACACCCAGCCAATAAAATTTTCTTAATGATGACAAAGAATAATTTCAACTCTGCAAAATTCACATCTTCAGACAAACGAAGATGAGACAAAAGCATGCAGCGGCGATCACAGATCACGCTTTACGTTCAACTGCGCCTCAGTGCCCAAGGAAGGGCCAAAGCATATCATGGAAATTTATACCGTATCAACACTATCGCAAGCCAATAGATTTCGACTAAAATTATAGGTCAAACTACTTTCCCATGACCCCTGCAGTGGTGGATTCTTACTGATCTGAGAGATGCTAGCGATATGCATTACAAACTCGCTCCAAGTAAGGATCAAGCTGGCCACCGCCGTATCAACACAAACAATCGGAAAAAATATATCCCCCCAGAGAGTAAAAACCAATGTCACGACGAGAAAATTCTTCACTCCGATCCCCAAACCAAGATAAACGTCATTCTTCGAGGCCCCTAACCTTGGTGACGAAGACGACGTCACTATCGGTCTTGCAGATGCAGCACCACCGATCGTCGCAGATGAAGCGGAGGCGGGCGACGCAGGTGGAGCAGACCTCGCGGTGGCCGCAGGCGCCGTAGGCCACCCACTCCAGCGTCTCTGCGCACACGGCACAGGAATCGTCCATCTCCCAGCGGAACGGCAGCCCAAACGGAAGGAGGCGGGAGGGAGCGGGTGTGCTAGGGTTTTCGAAGTCGACGAAATCACGGAGAGAGGACTCTGTATGTAGAATCACGCGGAGAAGAAGACAAGAGGAGCAGAGATTCGGATGATGAAGCGTTTCTATGGCAGGATTGAACATCAAAGTTTCGGACTTTTTCCAGACGAACTCGAATTGGCGATGGGAGTTGGGGAAGCGAAAGGATTTCTTCTGTTTTGGAGGTAGCAAGAATTTCGATCTCGGGTTTCGTATTTCCATTTTCTTCTTATTTTATTTTATTTTTATATTTCCTGCTTCAAGAGAAGTTTATTTTGTAAATATAAATATTATTATTATTATTACTATTATTATTTTTCCCAATAACATTGGGATCCACTCTTGCAGATCACGGCAAGAAGAGAAGGGTTGACTGCTCCTTATTTTGGTTGGACCGACGAAAATCTTTAGTGGAAACATTTTCTTTGAATGGAAAATAAAAGGGCGATTTAAATAGTAAGGTCAATACAAAATGGGAGGAAAAAGCAGGGCAAGTAACTAAAAATTTCTTTTTTTCCTCCTCCCTTGATTAAATTTAAGAACCGTCTCTCGACAAACACTCCAGTCCTTGTAAATTGATGATGTTACTAATGATGAATTTTTTTTTAAATGTTCATAAATTCCTCATTTTTTCTAAGATCACTTATTAGACGAAATTTATTCTCTCGTAATTTAGCGGTTGAGATTGAACATGACCGTTGTATATTTTCTCTACTAAAACATAGAATATTCTCGTATGAGAACATTGAACTTTACTCATTGTTGACACCTAAATTTTGGTCACATAATAAAAAAATCTTTAGGGAGATATGTGCATCAATTTGGTGGATTTTTTCGGCCAAAATTATACGTGAGTTGATTGCGTGTGGATTTTGGCAAATAGATAATATTGGAAGGAACATTTTGAACAAAGCCATAAAATTGAGCCAAATTCGGTCAAAATGAAGGCAGGAAAAAATTTGATGATATTCACACAATATTGAGGAAATAAGAAAAGGAAAATCAAAGGGATTGAGAGATTTGTCGAATTGGCACGATCACATAAAATTGGAAAGGAAATCCTCTACTTTCCTTGGAGAGGGCTATATCTTTCACCTATAAATAGGGGGTCTTGGCCATTCGAAAGAAAGGAGAAAAAAGCTTCAGAGACCGAGAGTTTCAGAGAGAGAGAATGCAAAGAGAAAGTGCCTCTGGGAGCTTTGATTATGACAATCTGTCCACAATTTCAGCCGATTCTTTTCGCTGGTGAGCAAGGGTCATAAGTTTTTCGTCTTTGGTTTCCCGAGGATCGTAGTTTGGAAAATAGCACGGATGAGCCTCGCTTTGTCTCGAGCTCGCTCGAGTGCGTCTGCTTTTCGTTTTTTCTCGAGCTATGTAGGGAAGTTTGTAGTTTTTCTCTTGCCCGTTATCCTTTTTTATGATTTTTTTTTGTTCTGGTTTCCTCAGATTGGAAGGATTTGTTGTCAATTCAATTTGTTTTGAAGCTTCCGTGATGCTTATTTTTATTTGTGCGGTTGGTTTTCATAGTCACTGATGCATTTTAGGTTTAGATCTTATATTACTTTGGTCTAGCAAGCATTCGTTCTTACTGTACCTAGTTTGGTTTTTGTGCATTGGTCGATAGTCCGATCTCACACTCGAGATATAACTCGCGATCGCACGTTAAATCAGCCGATCTGATCTCATGCCCGAGATACGATTCGTTGATATGATTGCGCTGTTTTTTCCTTATTCATAAAATACAAAAAAAAGTTACATTCCATGTCTAGATTGCATATTAGATAGGAACTACATTCCATATTTAGATTTTATTCACATTAGGTAATACATATTACATAATTAGATTGCATATTAGATAGGGTTAATACCACCAAAAACCCCAAACTTTGCCCTTTGTGACACATTTACCCTAAACTTTTTTTTGTGACACGAAAAATCCCGAACTTTACCTCCCGTGACACATTTACCCCAAACTGTATATTTTTTTCTTTTTCTATTCTTTTTTTTCTTTTTCAACAAAAATAGTAGGCCGGCGAGCTCCGGTGGCCGGGGCCACTGCCAGAGGGCGGCGAAGCCCTCGCCGGAGGCCGACCAGGGCTCACCGCCCTCTGGCCGACGAGGGAGAGGCTGCCTCGCCCAAGCCTCGCTGGCTGCAGGCGAGGCTGGCGGCGGCCTTCCTAGCCCCCGCCGGCCTCGCCCGTTGTAGGCGAGGCCCGGGTGAGGCCAGCCTCGCCTAGTTCTGGGCGAGGCAGGCCTCGCCGGCTGATGGCGAGGCCGGCAGCGGCCTCCTTAGCCCCTGCTGGCCTCGCCCGGGCCTTGCCTGCCGCGGGCGAGGCTGGCGGGGGCTGGGGAGGCCGCCGCCGGCCTCGCCTGCAGCCGGCAAGGCTCTGGGCGAGGCTGCCTCCCCCGACGGTCTGGGGAGGCAGCCCCGCCCAAATCGGAGGGAGGCAGCCTCACCCTCACTGGCCAGAGGGCGGTGAGCCCTGGTCGGCCGCCGGCGAGGGCTCTACCGCCCTCTGGCAGCAGTCGGCGAGCTCCGCCGGCCGCCGGAGCTCGCCGGGCAATTTTTTTTTTTTTTGAAAATACAAAAAAAAAAACATAAAAAAAGGAAAAAAAATCATTTGGGGGTAAATATGTCACAAAATATAAAGTTTGGGGTTTTTGATGTCACAAAAAAAAAGTTTAAGGTAAATGTGTCACGGGAGGTAAAGTTTGGGATTTTTCGTGTCACAAAAAATAGTTTAGGGTAAATGTGTCACAATGGGTAAAGTTTGGGGTTTTTGGTGGTATTAACCCTATTAGTAGATATTATTGCATTGTCTTTGCATCGTAGTTTGCATTATTAGGTTTTGCTTAGCATTTAGATTAAGTGCATTAAATCACATGTCACTTAGGAATTGCATACAAATTCATCATGGTAGAACGTAACATCTAGATAGCTTAGGATCATGTTAAGTTAGGTTTTCATAATTAATTAGTTCAATTAACTTCGAATTTCATTAAATAAATAAGAAAAGTGCCTAAAAAAATACCTTTTTGCATGTCATTTAATTCATTTAGTTAAATAGCATGTCATTTAGCCCAAGTTAATTTAGGAATTGCATGTTTTAAGCCATGTTAGGTCATGTCATTAGGTTTAGTCTTTCATGCATTTGCAATTAGTTTAGTTTTCGTATTCTATTATCCGTAGTTAAGATAAGATTTTGGTTTAAATTATGGATTAATGTAATTTAGTTCCTAGTTTAAATTAGGTGTTATTTAGCTATAGATGATTAGTTTTATAAATTTAGAATTGCATTAAGATAGTTGCGTGTAGGATTAGTCTTCCATTACATGCATTGCATACACATAAAAAAACCAAAAAAAGTTTTTTGTTGATTTGCTTCATTAGGTCATCTTTGTTCATTGTTAAGCATTTACATTAATGTTTGTGCACCCCTGTGATCATCATACATGTTAGGGAATAAAAGTTAAAATCAATTCAAGCTGCCTGCAAATCATTTTTAAAATAGAAGAAATAGATTCTCAAGTCCCCGAATTCAAAATTTCTGGTTCGTAAGGGTAAAGTACTACTCATAGTATTTTACATGGGCTTCTAATCGACCCACCATAAATAGATTAGTGGCGACTCCAATTGAAATTGATTTTCATGTTTAAAAAGTGAAATCTAAGTCGCGAATTTGTATGAGCTTGGGAGAGCTCGAGCTAGGCTAGACTTAGCAATCCATTAGCCGAACCCTAGGTGGTGCACCTTCGGGGAGGT
Organism: Melaleuca alternifolia; assembly: GCA_019926035.1. Taxonomy (NCBI): domain Eukaryota; kingdom Viridiplantae; phylum Streptophyta; class Magnoliopsida; order Myrtales; family Myrtaceae; genus Melaleuca; species Melaleuca alternifolia. The sequence goes on along the minus strand of JAGKPW010000011.1, from coordinate 48,424 downwards.
CGCGACACTCATGAATATTTAATTTTTATTGGGACAATTACCAATTTGGTCCTAAACCTTTTGCTACTTTGCCAAATAAGTCATAAACCTATTTTTTGTGCCAAATAAGTCCTAAACCTTTTGCAACTTTGCCGAATAAGTCCTTCTGGCGGATTTTGGCCGGAAAATGCTGACATGGTGACGGCGTGGCGGACCAGACCTTGCCGGAGACTCGCCGGCGACGACGTGGCGGCGACGTGGCATAAAAAAATTAAAAAAATTTTCAAAAATTCCAAAAATTCCAAAAAATTCAAAAAATAAAATACAAAAACCTACTTGGCCGGGGCCGGCCCTCGCCGCCGCGGGCGAGGCGGGGTGCCGCCCCCCCTTCGCCCCGCGGCCGGCGAGGGTGGAACAGATCTGCAGCAGCGAGGGAGTCCCTCGCTGCTTCTTTGCCAGCAGCGAGGGAGAGCTGCAGCTTGCGAGGGACCTCCCTCGCTGCTGCAGATCTGGGTGAGGGAGGAACTCCCTCGCCGGCCAAGTAGGTTTTTTTTTTTTGATAATTTTTTTATGCCACGTCGCCGCCACGTCGTCGTCGGTGAATCTCCAGCGAGGTCCGGTCCGCCACATCGTCGCCACGTCAGCATTTTCCGGCCAAAATCCGCCGGAAGGACTTATTCGGCAAAGTTGCAAATGGTTTAGGACTTATTTGGCACAAAAAAAAGGTTTAGGACTTATTTGGCAAAGTAACAAAAGGTTTAGGACCAAATTGGCAATTGTCCCAATTTTTATTAAATATATATCAAAAGTTACAAGTTGAAATCCAAAGTTTCATCCTTCTATGTTTCTCTGGCCAGACAAGAATCGAAAAATCGTGAAACTGAGTGTGTTTGTCTGAGATTTCATGGGAATCTCAACATTTTTTAGATATTATAAGTAGCTAAAGGGTAAAGTCAGTAATCTCTCAATCGTTAAAAATCACAAGTTGGAACCTAAAGTTCCGTCATTCTATGTTTGCCTAGCCAAGCAAGAATCCAAGAACCTAGTGAGTTTGTAAAAAAGGGAAAAGGCAAAGAATTTAGGTAGAGTCAAACCGATGATGGTAACCATTTCAGAATGAATCAACCTGCAAAAAGCATAGAGAACAAAGCAACTGCACCTCGGAAGCGAAGAACAAAAGCTGCCATTATAAATAATCTTCATAGATCACCTCTGCAACCATCATTCAATTAACGCTCGGAAAACTTCGGACAGAGTTGATCATCACCAACCTTGACAATGACATCTTTCGAGATATGCAGAGAAGCCGAATACGTCCCCTCTAATATAACCCCATCTATTTCTCTCTTGTTTGTGGTAAAAATGAATGGCGGTGTACATAGATTTTTCCAATTGATACATGAACAACTTGGAGTCTCGGATGTACTTCGCACTCGAGATTGAAGTAACTATCACAACTTGTCGGTTGATTGGTTTCTTCTGGTTTCGGCTAATGCAGTCACGATGATGGAGCTTAGAGATGTTGCACCGGCACATTTCGTGCTTCGCATCAGTTCCTTCTCTTTGTTCGCGAAGAACCGCATGGAGAAGTATGAATTGAGGGAGTTCGAAGCGGGAGGACATAAATGGTTTATCTCTCTCCTCTCCAGTCTCCAACTCACTCTCCAACGTTCAGAGGCTTAAAAGAACCACATACAGTGGTTTGACGTCGCTGGCCAAAAACATCAGTGGACTAACTATTGATGAGATTGTTGATTATATGGAATCCTATAGCTATGCTCTAAATTTTTGGCCTTTCTTTCGGAGGATGATTAAAATACTTTGCGGGAATTAATTTCTGTTATTACTTAAGAGTCTGATGTTTGGACCTTCTGTAGTTTGTGAATGGATCAGAAAAAGGTAACCTCTTCTAAGATAAAAGCGATTGTTGGGAAAATAGTCGTTGCTTCAGTAATCAGAAGTTGTAGCACTTTCACAAGCACTAAGAATGATTATTGTCAACTCGTGACTGCAAACTTTTAATCTCCATGCCGCGCTCAAATTCACAGGAGCACCTTGATTCTGCAGGAAACTGATCCTCTATCCCAAATGGAGACAAGAGCCGAGACGGACAAGACCACATCTCCGTATACCTGGCGGCTTCTGGGACGAGTTCTTTCCAATCCGGTGGGCAGATTCACGCGGCCGTGAGGTTCTCTTTGTATGATCAAATCTGTGATAGATATTTCATCAAACAAGGTAAGAAATCTCCATAATGACAGCAAAGAAGCAAGATACTGTCGCTTTCTTAACACTAATACGAAACCGACTAAACTTCACTCGTGCATTGAAGGGAGAGTCACGAGGTTTCATGCGATGAAAACAGAATGGGGAATCCCAAGATACATGACGTTGAGAACTTTCAACAACCCGTCGAATGGATACCTTGTGGACGACTCTTGTGTCTTCGGAGTGGAGGTTTTCGTCATCAAGAGTTCGGGAGTTGGCGAACGTTTGACGCTAAAAGATTCTCCGTCGTATAATTATGAATTGAAGATACAGAGTCTCTCGGGCGCTGGGGATGGATATCTCGTGTTTGATACATTCACTATTGGTGGCCATGAATGGTAGCTCTCCTACGCAAACTTCCTCTCATTATCACCTTCTGCCTTCGCTGACATATAAATTTCCCCTATACATTGTTACTGATCGTTCTTTTTTTTTAAGGCGCGTCTATGTATGGCCCAGGGGTGATTCTGCTAACAGGGGCCAAAACCTATCGGTGGACCTCGATTTAGAGAATGCGAAAGAATTGGCTTCTGGTCAGAGAGTGAGCGCGAGCTGCATCCTTCGGTTCAAAGACCGAAACAACGTCGTATGCCTTCAGTCGGAAGGTAAGTGTTTGTTCTGACAAGTGAATGGATGCTATACATGGGCCATTATAAATAGTAGCGAATGCAGAATATCCAGAGTAATTCCAATTTCATAAGATGAGCTTCTTTCTCACCACAGTATGCCGTTAAATAAACTGCACTTTGTGAATAAGTACTGAGTTTGATTTGCTCACGTAATCGGTATGGTTTGGAACTGCGGGAATACTTGATATTTGACAACTATAATATTCTGCTCTCTAGCTTCATCTTTGCTACTTTGCAGCTCGTGTTTTATGGTTAGATAGCAACTTCTGGAGTGGGCAATGGCGGTCTGCCATGCCCCTGAGAACGGTCCAGGAACGCCTGACAGAAGATTCAAACGTCCTTGAGGCCGAAGTCAAAGTGCTTGGCACAACAAGCGTATTGCCATGACAGTAATGTTTGTACTGGATATGTTCATAAACAATCACTTACAGTTCTTTCCTCCTGATAATGATCCGTGGACTGTATGTGTTCATGCAATAAAGTCTCCGCAGGCTTCTCTGCCACTAGTCAGATTCTCCCAGAAATCACTCAATAATCAAGTTGATCATCCGAATGTGTTGCGACATTTAGCATTTTCAACATGAGTCTCCTAAAAGCATGCGTTGTTAACAACTCCGATTAATTTGCATCGTAAGATATCATCCGTGACATTCATAGATTAACTCACTCAAGCTATTGTCCTTTTTGACATGTCCCATATCGAGTCTCGCGATTTTATCATTTGGTATGCAACCAAGTACTTTCACAAAAACTCACCAATCAAGACATCTTAACGACGGATATAAAAATCAATTTACAGAGATGTTTTTTGATGTAACAACAAGATTTGCAATTGTAATATATCATCTGTGACATCCACATATTAACTCACTCGAGCTATCATCCATTTTGGCACGTCCCATATCGAGTTTCACAATCAACCAAGTACTAAGGTCACCCATCATGATAATGCTCTAGGTTGAGCATGCTTAATTTTGAAATTTGCTTGCAAAGCTTGCCATTACATCAAAAAACGTCTATACAAATCGATTCCAATTTTTACATATCAATATATATATACACACATACAATCGCTATCTTTTTATTCAATGCAAGTTCATTCTTAGTCCTTTTGCCATCCTAGAAAACACCAAGAAGTTGCTCCCTGTCCAAGCTCTCACACCCTAGTGATCTCTCCCCCTCCTCTAAGGATTGGATCATTACAAGCCCACTAGCTTCCACATGATTCATCTCTAAATCACACATCTACTAGATGGGAATTTAACACATGTGAATTAACTTACTGGAGTATTGTCCGCTTTAGCCCGTCTCTTATTGAGCGTTGCAGCTTTGTCTTTTGGTGAACAAACAAGTTGTAACAGCCGCAATTCTTCTCTCTCCTCCCCCTTCTTTGACTTTTCTTCTCTCTCTCCTCCCCTTTCTTTTCTTTCTCTCTCTCCTTTCTTTTCCCCTGCCGCACGCCTCCCCTGCAGACTTGCCCCCGTCCCATCTCTTTCTCTCCCTCTTATCTTTCCTTTTTATTTTCTCTTTCCCCACTGTTCTTCTTCCTCCCCCGCGCGCGAGCCTTCCCTCTACAAACCCTAGCAGCCGCCATCTCTCTCCCTCGCGCGTCTGACCGAGAGACCACGCAAGATGGATTGAGGAGCACCGGAGCTCGCCCTTTTTGCCGCCGTCGCCGCCGTCGCCTTGCCCTGCTCGTCGCTTCGCTCGCCCGAACGTCGCCCCCTTGAAGTAGACGTAGCTCGGCCCTTTGCGAACCGATTGAACTCGCGGCCTTGGCTCCTCCCTCGTCGGTCACGTTATGCTTCCTCCACGATCTGCTCCGCCTCCACCTGCTGCCTCGCCCCGCCGTTCGCTGTTCCTCATCCACCGTTGTCAACCCCTCTCCGCGACTCGACGAGAATGGGGTCACAAAGAGCCAAACTCAGCCCCACCCGACGAGAACCAGCAGCACGGCTTCTATCCTTCCTTGCCGGAGTCTCGTCGGAAGGTCGTCGGAGACTCGCCGGCACGGGGGCCCTGAGCGCGGGCCTCCCTTCTGGTGCTTGAGCCCAAACTTAGTGGGCCCTAGTCAGCTCAACCGGCCCAAGAAGAAAAGAAAAAGGAAAAGAAGAAAAGAAAAGAAAAGAAAAAGGAAAAGAAAAAAAAAGAAAAGAAGAAAATGAAAGAAAAAGGAAAAATGAGAAAAAAGAAATAAAAGAAAAAGGAAAGAAAATAGGGAAAATTCGCGGACCACCACCAATCGCTCAAAGACGCAAATTGAAGTGAGTAGACCTTCTAAACCTTAATTAGGGATGTTTATTGCTTTAGTAGATTTATTAGGGCAATTGTGTTGATTTATGGCGTGATTGGATTGGTTATCGGAAAAATTGGATGCAATTGTAGCGTCAGGTTTCAGAGGAACGGTGCGAGGTTAGTACGGATGGCTTTATGCATTCTCGTTGGCTGCGTATTTTATTTATTTAATTTCAGCATTTATTTATTTAATTTTAGTATTTATTTAATTTGATTTAATTTCAGTATTTAATTATTTAATTTTTAGCATTATTTAATTGTGCAATTAATTGGTTGCATGGGTCACTTGATTAGTCTTAATCGTTAAGATTTGGACTTGGCTAAATTTGAGTGGCGGATTAGATGATTTAAGAGTGAGGTTGAGATTGGTCTATTATGGCCGGGGATCGAAGCCAAGGAAGCATGATGTGATTGAGCGATTACGAGGCCAATTGGGCTCGAGATGGATCGAATGTAAGGCCATTGGACCCGAGACGAAAATTGGACGTCAAAGGAAGTCCAATTGGAGACTAGTGGATTGATGATTAATGAAAGTTGAATAGCGATGTGATGATGAGATAAGAAGGCTAGTTAGGGTTTTAGGCTGGTCGTGGACGGTCTTGAATTATTTATTGCGTAATTTATTTAATTATTAATTTATTGAGCAGTTTATTAATTTATTAATTGATTGGGAAATTTATTTAATTATTGATTTACTTGTGTAATTTATTTAATTGTTGGTAATTTATTTAATCATTGCAATAGATATTGATTGGTGAGATGATTGGGCTTAGTGCCAAGTAGCGACTAGGTTTGGTAGACTCGTGGATATACTGAGCGCGGAAAAGAGAGACTATAGGAGAGCAAGTACGACAGGATAGAGAGTGAGGTTGGATTATGTCTAGGGTGACTGAAGAGACGTGAGGTGCGATTAAGGACCCTAGGGCAATTGACAGACCTAGTTTTGGGTTAAGGGGTTGACTCATTGAGATATTTATATCTCAACCCGTCGTGGTAACCATTTTTCAGGTACATGATTGGAGATCGGATTTTGGAGGCGAGTTTTGTGGGAGTTGACAGGGCGAAAGTTTGCGCTTCCGTTGGAAACTTGAAGGCCAGCGACCTGCCTGGGACGTCGCTATTCTTTGGCCGAAGAGAAGAGGAAAAATCGAGAACCGTCGCGCGCTCGAAAATCGGGGCGTGACACAAGTACTTTCCTAAGTGGTCACCTATCTTGATAACGCTCTAGCCTAAGCTTTACTTACCTTTAGGATTCCAAAAGTTTCTTACAACAAAAGGCGCCATGAGTTAATTTCAATTTTCACATCTTCATGCTAGGGTGATCATTGCCTGGTCTCTTTGGATCATATCGATAGAGGGAGAAAAAAAGTACATATACCTTCCGCCATTCCAAGCACAGTCTGCACATGAGTACTTAATGCCGATGAAACAAATGACCCTTCAGCTGCTCGATAATCCTAAACCTCACCCGACGTTTAGAGGCATCTCTTTTGATTTGTCACAAATGCTACATGAAAGCTTGCACATTGCCTTTACCATCCTATAATGGTCAACTCATAAAAAATGCCTGGGTATCTTCTTGGAACCAATATGACCCCACGCGACCTTCTTTAGGTTCAAAAGGCTGCATTGAAAAATAATTTATTATCCTAGGGCTGAGCAAACCGGACCGACCAAACCAAGAATTGTCCGGACTGGTCTGATTTGGTCCAATTCCCCGAAGTGTCGGTCTAGTCCCCGATTCCCAAAAGTGGAACTGGTGTCCAAGTGGTCCGGTTTCTAGTTCCTAGGAGGGCCGAATCAGACCAGACCGATTAAATTTTTCATGAATTTTTTAAATTTTACTAAAGATAAGTATATAAAAAAAAGTAAAAAGAACCCAATTTAGTATTCCAAAATTCTAATCCTTGCCCATCTTTACCAAAAGAAAATAAAAAAAGTAAAGAAACTTATCTTTTTTGTTAGAATTTTCTCGGTCTCATTGGACCGTCAAAAACTTGCCCAGACCAACAGATCTGGTTTGGTCAAGCCTCAGGACCAATTGGTCCCATTCTCGATTCTAGAGACCAGGAATCTGATCCCATCGATCCGTTTTCCGGTTCCAGGAGCGAACGGATTGCCCAAAGAATTGATCACACCTAGATTATACTCATATAATGTCCTAATGCCTAAAAAAACAATAGCATAAGGACTATCGAAAGCAGAGTCATCACTGCTAGAACTAAATACAAAAACAATCGAATCGACTAAACAAACCTTGAAGTAGGAGAGGATATCACAGCTAAAGCAAACTGAGATAGCAAAGGCATAAACTTGAAAATTATATAGCAGCTTCTAACAACCAGAATCAAATCTAAAATCAAAGAGCTATTCAGAAAACACCATATCGATTTGCAAAAATCAGCATATCTTGTGAAAATCCAGTGCAATTGATCTAATGAATCATATAAGATGTGAATACAGATTATTGATAAAAAAAACAATACTTCAACAGATTAATTTGGGTCTCACATAAAAAAAGAAATCAGCATCCACCAAAAGAACCTCCAACAAAAGTCTGGATTCATGTGAATTGAAAAAGTATCTCAATGTCATTCATTATATAACCAGCTTTATAGCTACAGTTAAACTCGATCGGATGTAGCAACCATCCAGCTTATAATACTTCTACACTGACAATAACACCCAGCCAATAAATTGTCTTAATGATTACAAAAAATAATTTCAACTCTGCAAAATTCACATCTTTAGACAAATGAAGATGAGACAAAAGCATGCAGCGTCGATCACAGATCACGCTTTGTCTTTACGTTCAACTCAAAGTAAGCCTAATCTACATAGTTAAACTGCGCTCGGTGCCCAAGGAAGGGCCAAGGCATATCATTGAAATGTATACCGTGTCAAAACTATCGCAAGCCAATAGATTTCGACTAAAATTATAGGTCAAACTACTTTCCCATGATCCCTGCAGTGGTGGATTATTATTGATCTGAAGCGCGATGCATTACAGACTCGCTCCAAGTAAGGATCAAGCTGGCCACCGCCGTATTAACACAAACAATCGTAAAACACATACCCCCAGAGAGCAAAAACCAATGCCACGACGAGAATCCAATCCTTCACTCCGATCCCCAAACCAAGATAAACGTCATTCTTCGAGACCCCCAACCTTGGTGACGAAGACGACGTCACTGTCGGTCTGGCAGATGCAGCACCGACGATCGTCGCAGATGAAGCGGAGGCGGGCGACGCAGGTGGAGCAGACCTCGCGGTGGCCGCAGGCGCCGTAGGCCACCCACTCCAGCGTCTCGGCGCACACGGCACAGGAATCGTCAATCTCCCGGCGGAACGGCGGTCCAAGGGGAAGGAGGCGGGAGGGAGCGGTTGCGCTAGGGTTTTCAAAGTCGACGAGATCACGGAGAGGACTCTGTACGTAGAATCGCGCGGGGAAGAAGACGAGAGGAGGAGATTTGGAAGATGAAGCGTTTTTATGGCAGGATTGAACCTCAAAGTTTCGAGCTTTTCCCAGACGAACTCGGATTGTTGATGGGGAGTTGGGGAAGCGAAAGGATTTCTTCTTCCTTTTTGGAAGTAGCAACAATTTCGATCTCGAATTTCGTATTTCCATTTTCTTTTTTTTCTTTTTTCTTTTTTATATTTCCTGCTTCAAGAGAAGTTTCTTTTATTATTAATATTTTTTTTTATTATTGTTATTACCAATGAACTTGGGTCCACTCTTGCAGATCACGGCAAGAAGGAAAAGGTTGACTGCTCCTTATTTAGGTTAGACCGACGAAAAAACTTTAGTGAAAAAAAATTTGCACGGAAAATAAGAAGGGCGAGCCTCCTCCTCCTCCCCTGACTAAATTTGATGTCCGTATCGGGGAACACTCGTCCTTGTGAATTGATAATATTACTTTTATAATTTTTTGAGGTGTTCATACTCTCCCTTTTTTTTAGATAACTCATCCGTCAAGATATATTCTCACTTAATTTTGGCGACTGAGATTGAATATGACTGTCGTGTATTTTCTCTACTAAACCATAGGATATTCTCATATGAGAACATTGAACTTTACTCATAAATACTTAACTTTTATATATAAATATATTTATCGAAAATCACAAGCTGAAATTTAAAGTTTCATCATTCTAAGTTTCTCTAGCCAGGCAAGAATTGAGAAATCTTGGACCTGAGTGTGTCTGTCCAAGGTTTTGTGCGAATCTCGACATTTCTTAAATATTATAACTATCTAAAGAGTAAAGTCAAGAATCTCTCATACATTAAAAGTTACAAGTTGAAACCTAGAGTTTTGTCATTCTATGTGTGGCTAGCCCGGCAAGAATCCAAGAATTTAGTAAGTTGGTAAAAATGGGAAAAGGCAAAGAACTTAGATAGATTCAAACCGTTGATGATGACATTTTCAGAATGAAGCAACCAGCAAAAAGCAAAGAGAACGAAGCAACTGCATCTTGGAAGCGAAGAACAAAAGCTGCCATTATAAATAATCTTCATAGATCACCTCTGCAACCATCATTCCATCAACGCTCGGAAAACTTCAGAGAGAGTTGATAATCTCCATCCTTGAGAATGACATCTTCCGAGATATGCAGAGAAGCCGAAGTCGGTACGTCCCTCTAATATAACCCCATCTATTTCTCTCTTGTTTGTGGTAAAAATGAATGGCGGTGTACATAGATTTTTCCAATTGATACATGAATAACTTGGAGTCTCGGATGTACTTCGCACTCGAGATTGAATTAACTATCGCAACTTGTCGGTTGATTGGTTTCTTCTGGTTTCGGCTAATGCAGTCACGATGATGGAGCTTAGAGATGTTGCACAGGCACATTTCGTGCTTCAGATCAGTTCCTTCTCTTTGCTCGCGAAGAACGGCATGGAGAAGTATGAATCGAGGGAGTTGGAAGCGGGAGTACATAAATGGTTTATCTCTCTCCTCTCCACTCTCCAACTCACTCTCCAACGTTCAGAGGCTTAAAAGAACCACATACAGTGGTTTGACGTCGCTGGCCAAAAACATCAGTGGACTAACTATTGATGAGATTGTTGATTATATGGAATCCTATAGCTATGCTCTAAATTTTTGGCCTTTCTTTCGGAGGATGATTAAAATACTTTGCGGGAATTAATTTCTGTTATTACTTAAGAGTCTGATGTTTGGACCTTCTGTAGTTTGTGAATGGATCAGAAAAAGGTAACCTCTTCCGAGACGAAAGTGAAAAGGTAACCTCTTCCAAGACGAACGTGATTGTTGGGAAAATAGTCGTTGCTTCAGTAATCAGAAGTTGTAGCACTTCACAAATACTAAGAATGATTATTGTCAACTCATGATTGCAAACTTTCAATCTCCATGCCGCGCTCAAATTCACAGGAGCACCTTGATTCTGCAAGAAACTGATCCTCTATCCCAATGGAGACAAGAGCCGAGATGGACAAGATCACATCTCCGTATACCTGGCGGCTTCTGGGACGAGTTCTTTCCAAACCGGTGGGCAGATTCTCGCGGCCGTGAGGTTCTCTTTGTATGATCAAATCTGCGGTAGATATTTCATCAAACAAGGTAAGAAATCTCCATAATGACAGCAAAGAAGCAAGATACTGTCGCTTTCTTAACATTAATACGGAACCGACTAAACTTCACTCGTGCATTGAAGGGAGAGTCACGAGGTTCCATGCGTTGAAAACAGAATGGGGAATCCCGAGATACATGACGTTGAAAACTTTCAACAACCCGTCAAATGGGTACCTTGTGGACGACTCTTGTGTCTTCGGAGTGGAGGTTTTCGTCATCAAGAGTTCGGGAGTTGGCGAACGTTTGACGCTAAAAGAGAATCTGCCGTATACTTTTAAATGGAAGATACCGAGGCTCTCAAGCTTGGAGAAGGAATATCTCTTGTCTGATGAATTCACCATTGGAGACCATAAATGGTATCTCTCCCATGCAAACTTCCTCTCATTATCACCTTCTGCTTTTGCTGACATATAAATTTCCCCTAATACATTGTTACTGATCGTTCTTTTCTTCAGGCAGGTCGTGTTATGTCCCAGGGGTGATCCTGCTAACAGGGGCCAAAACCTATCGATGCATCTCTATTTAAATAACAGGGAGAAATTGGCTTCTGGTCAGAGAGTGAGCGTGAGCTGCATCATTCGGTTAAAAGACCGAAACAACGTCGTACGCCTCCAGCCGGAAGGTAAGTGTTTGTTCTGAAAAGTGGATGGACACTATACATCATAGCCGTTATAAATAGAAGCGAATGCAGAAAGGCCAGAGTAATTCCAATTTCATTAGATGAGCTTCTTTCTCACCATAGTATGCAAAATTGCCCCTGTTAATATGTATCGAGTTCGATTTGTTCATGTAGTCGGCATGGTTTGAAACTGCTGGAATACTCGATATTCAAAACTGTAATTTTTTGCTCTCTTGCTAAGTTTTTGCTACTTCGCAGCTCGTGTTTTATGGTTCAGTTTGAACGACCCGTTGGGGGGCTGGCCGTCTGTCATACCCCTGAAAACGGTCCAGGAACGCCTGACGGAAGATTCATATGCCCTTGAGGCCGAAGTCAAAGTGCTTGGCACAACAAGCGAATTGCCATGACAGCGATGTTTGTACTGGATATGTTCATAATCAATCACTTATCGTTCTTTCGTCATGACAATGATCCGTGGAATGGATGTGTTCATGCAATAAAGTCTGCGCAGGCTTCTCTGCCACTAGTCAGATTCTCCAAGATATTACTCAATAATCATGTCGATCATCCAAATGTGTTACGACATTTAGCATCTTCAACATGAGTCTCCCAAAAGCATATGTCGTTACCAACTCCGATTAATTTGCATCGTAAGATATCATCTATGACGTCCATAAATTAACTCACTCGAGCTATCGTCTATTTTGACATGTTCCGTATCGAGTCTCGTTATTAGCCAAGTACTTTCTCAGAAAGTCGTCCATCATGATAATACTCTAGGTTGAGCATGCTTAACTTTGAAATTTGCTTGCAAAGCTTGCCGTTACATAAAAAAACGTCTATATAAATTTATTTCAATTTTCAAATATCAATATATATATATATATATCCAAGACTCGCTATGCAAGTTCATCTTTAGCCCTTAAAACAGCCAGTTCATTCTTTTTTATTGAAAAAAATAGCCAGGATTTGCCATCCTAGAAAACGGCCAGGATTTGCTCTTTGTCCAAGCTCTCACACCCTAGTGATCTCTCCCCCTCCTCTACGGATTGAATCATTACAAGTCCCCTAGCTTCCACATGATTTGTCTCGACACGTGAATTAACTTACTGGAATATTGTCCGCTTTAGCCCGTCTCTTATTGAGTTTCGCGGCTTTGTCTTTTGGTGCACAAACAAGTACTTTCCTAAGTGGTCACCTATCCTGACAATGCTCTAGCCTAAACTTTGCTTACCTTTAGGATTCCAAAAGTTTCTTACAACAAAAGGCGCCATGAGTTAATTTCAATTTTCACACCCTCATGCCAAGTGATCACTCCCTTCTCTCGTTGGATTAGATTGATAGAGGAGGAAAAAAGTACATATACCTTCCGTCCTTCCAAGCACAGTCTGCATATGATTACTTTATGCTGATGAAACAAATGACCCTCAGCTGCCCACTAATCCTAAACCTCTCCCGACGTTTAGAGGCATCGTTGGTTTTCTCCTTTGATTTGTCACAAATGCTAAATGAAAGCTTGCACATTGTCTTTACCATCCTATAATGGTCAACATCATCAAAAAATGCCTGGGTATCTTCATGGAACCTATATGACCCAACACGACCTTCTTTTGGTTCGGAAGGCAGCACGGAAAGATAATTGATTATCCTTGTATAATGCCGTAATGCCTGAAAAAAGCAATAGCATAAGGACTATTCAAAGCAGAGTACTCACTGCTAGAACTAAATACAAAAATAATCGAATCGACTGAACAAGAAATCACTGAACTAGCATAAATTTGGAAAATTATATAGCAGCTTCTAACAACCAAAATCAAAACTAAAATCAAAGAGCTATTCAGAAAACACCATATTGAATTCCAAAAATCAGCATATCTTGTGAAATCAATTGATCTAATGAATCATATAAGATGCTGATGTAGAACAACATGCACATGCCTTCATGGAAATATTGGAGCATCATAAGAGCGGGCGGTCCCACAAATCAAAAAAGATTGCGTGATCTTCAAGATTACAAATTGGTTACAATATTTGAATCATGCGTTTCCCTTAATTTCTGCGATGGCATGGATTTCGAACACGTTTTGCAGATTTTCTAGTTGTGTTTTGATAACTTTCCCATTTAATAATATTTTTCCTTAATTTTGCTATTTGGTTATTTTCTAAATGACGACCTCCTTATAAAGAGGCACATAAGATATTGTAATAGTCACTACTTGATTATCCAGAATAAACATTATCTTTTGGAATTCCTTTCACGTGTTACTTCTTCTGCGTCATTTGGTATCAGAGCAAGGTTTCTCCCCACGACGATGCCTCATAACATGAATCGAAACACCTCCGTAGCTGAGGGCCATGAGCCTGTTACATGTGTAATATTTACCCAACTTGTCGAGGAAACCTCGACAAGCTCAGCAAGACCGCCAACGGACGATGCAAGACTACTTGCGGCCATCCAACGGTTGTCTACAAACCCTAACCTTAACCTTGGTGATCTTCCAGCTGAGCGAATTCCTGTCGCTCGAGTTCTCGAAGTAGCCATGGAGCGAAGGGCGAATCCCCAACAAAGGCGTCAAGACTATGTTGAGGATTCTAAAGAAGAATATGAACAGGATTTCCCGGACATGCCCATTCGTTAAGGTCACCATTATGGAGAATTCTGAGGAGAGCATGTTCATGGGAGTCGTCAACATGGAGGATATCGGCGAGAACGCGATTAATATAAATTGAAAGTCAACCTTCCTACCTTCAATGGTAACTTAAACATCGAAGACTTTCTAGATTGGCTCTGGGAGGTTGAGAAGTTCTTCGATGCCATGGAGATTGAAGAGGACTGCCAAGTAAAGCTCGTGGCATATAAATTGAAGGGCAGTGCCTTGACATGGTGGGAGTAGACACAACTCTCCCGACGTCGCCAAGGAAAAGCACTTATCCGAACTTGGAATTGTATGAAGTAATTTACCTATTTGAATTGGAAAGTCTTATAATGACACCATAATTTGCGATGTAGTGGAGATGGATGCATGTCATGTCCTACTGGGACGGCCATGGCAATACGACGTTGATATCACTCACAAGGCTCGAGTAAACACCTATTCATTTGTGTGGAAAAAGACGAAGATTATTTTGAAGCCGATAAGTAACACTTCCTAGTCCCCAAAGAATCAAAATGCAGGGATTATGCTAAACGTCAAAAAACGTGAGGGCATGTATCATCCTCCGCATCCTCCAGATACTCCTAACTATCCTAACTATAACTCAAGGTCGAGTTCTTCTGAAAGACTAATGTAGAACAACATGCACATGCCTTCATAGAAACATTGGAGCATCATAAGAGCGGATGGTCTCACAAATCAAAAAAAAATTGCGTGATTTTCGAGATTACAAATTGATTACAATATTTGATTTACGCGTTTCCTCAATTTCTGGGATGGCACAGATTTCGAGCACGTTTTGTAGATTTTCTAATTGTGTTTTGATAACTTTCCCTTTAATTAATATTTTTCCTGAATTTTGCTATTTTGTTATTTTCTAGATGACGACCTCCTTATAAAGAGGTGATTGAGATATTGTAATGGTCACTACTTGATTATTCAGAATAAACATTATCTTTTGAAATTCCTTCCACGCATTACTTCCTTTGCGTCAAATATGAATACAGATTATTGATAAAAAAAATAATACTTCACCAGATTAATTTGGGTCTCACGTAAAAAAAGAAATCATTATCTACCAATAGAACCTCCGACAATAGTCCGGAACCATGTGAATTGAAAAAGAATCTCAACGTCGTTCATTACATATCCAGCCTTATAACTTATGTTAAACTCGATTGTATGCAGCAACCATCCAGCTTTTAATACTTCTACACAGACAAGAACACCCAGCCAATAAAATTTTCTTAATGATGACAAAGAATAATTTCAACTCTGCAAAATTCACATCTTCAGACAAATGAAGATGAGACAAAAGCATGCAGCGGCGATCACAGATCACGCTTTACGTTCAACTGCGCCTCAGTGCCAAGGAAGGGCCAAAGCAATATCATGGAAATTTCTACCACGTCAACACTATCGCAAGCCAATAGATTTGGACTAAAATTATAGGTCAAACTACTTTCCCATGACCCCTGCAGTGGTGGACTATTATTGATCTGAGAGATGCCAGCGCGATGCATTACAGACTCGCTCCAAGTAAGGATCAAGTTGGCCACCGCGGTATCAATACAAACAATCGGAAAAAACATATCCCCTCGAGAGTAAAAACCAAGTGCCACAACGAGAAAATTCTTCACTCCTATCCCCAAACCAATATAAACGTCATTCTTCGAGGCCCCTAACCTTGGTGACGAAGACGACGTCACTGTCGGTCTTGCAGATGCAGCACCGCCGATCGTCGCAGATGAAGCGGAGGTGGGCGACGCAGGTGGAGCAGACCTCGCGGTGGCCGCAGGCCACCCACTCCAGCGTCTCGACGCAAACGGCACAGGAATCGTCCATCTCCCGGCGGAACGGCGGTCCAAAAGGAAGGAGGCGGGAGGGAGCGGTTGCGCTAGGGTTTTCAGAGTCGACGAGATCACGGAGAGGAGGACTCTGTACGTAGAATCGCGCGGGGAAGAAGACGAGAGGAGGAGAGATTTGGATGATGAAGCGTTTTTATGGCAGGATTGAACCTCAAAGTTTCGAGCTTTTTCCAGACGAACTCGGATTGGTGATGGGATTTGGGGAAGCGAAAGGATTTCTTCTTCCGTTTTGGAAGTAGCAAGAATTTCGATCTCGAATTTCGTATTTCCATTTTTTTTCTTTTTTTTTATATTTTCTGCTTCAAGAGAAGTTTATTATTATTATTATTATTATTATTATTATTATTATTATTATTATTATTATTATTATTATTACCAATGAAATTTGGTCCACTCTTGCAGATCACGGCAAGAAGAAAAAGGTTGACTGCCCCTTCTTAGGTTGGACCGACGAAAAAACTTTACTGAAAAAAAAATTTGCATGAAAAATAAGAAGGGCGAGCAGCTTAAAATTACATTTCTTCCTCCTCCCCTGATTAAATTTGAGGGCCGTATCACGAACACTCATCCTTGTGAATTGATAATATTACTTTTATGATTTTTTTGAGGTGTTCATAAACTCCCATTTTTTAAAGATCACTCGTCCGTTAAGATATATTCTCTCTTAATTTTGGCGACTGAGATTGAATATGACTGTCTTGTATTTTCTCTACTAAACCTTAGAATACTCTCATATGAGAACATTGAACTTTAGTAAAAAATACTTAATTTTTATATATAGATATATTTATCGAAAGCCACAAGCTTAAATTTTAATGTTTCATCATTCTAAGTTTCTCTAGCCATGCAAGAATCGAAAAATCTTCGACCTGCGTGTGTCTGTCCAAGGTTTCGTGCGAATCTCGACATTTCTTAAATATTATAACTATCTAAAGATTAAAGTCAATAATCTCTCGTACGTTAAAAGTTACAAGTTGAAACCTAGAGTTTCGTCATTCTATGTGTGGCTAGCCCGGCAAGAATCCAAGAATTTAGTAAGTTGGTAAAAATGGGAAACGACAAAGAATTTAGATAGATTCAAACCGTTGATGATGACATTTGGTAAAAATGGGAAAAGGCAAAGAATTTAGATAGATTCAAACCATTGATGATGACATTTTCAGAATGAAGCAACCAGAAAAAAGCAAAGAGAACGAAGCAACTGCATCTCGGAAGCGAAGAACAAAAGCTGTCATTATAAATAATCTTCATAGATCACCTCTGCAACCATCATTCAATCAACGCTCGGAAAACTTCGGACAGAGTTGATCATCTCCAACCTTGACAATGACATCTTTCGAGATATGCAGAGAAGCCGAAGTCGGTACGTCCCCTCTAATATAACCCCATCTATTTCTCTCTTGTTTGTGGTAAAAATGAATGGCGGTGTACATAGATTTTTCCAATTGATACATGAATAACTTGGAGTCTCAGATGTACTTCGCACTCGAGATTGAATTAACTATCACAACTTGTCGGTTGATTGGTTTCTTCTGGTTTCGGCTAATGCAGTCACGATGATGGAGCTTAGAGATGTTGCACCGGCACATTTCGTGCTTCGCATCAGTTCCTTCTCTTTGTTCGCGAAGAACAGCATGGAGAAGTATGAATCGAGGGAGTTCGAAGCGGGAGGACATAAATGGTTTATCTCTCTCCTCTCCACTCTCCAACTCACTCTCCAACGTTCAGAGGTTTAAAAGAACCACATACAGTGGTTTGACGTCGCTGGCCAAAAACATCAGTGGACTAACTATTGATGAGATTGTTGATTATATGGAATCCTATAGCTATGCTCTAAATTTCTGGCCTTTCTTTCAGAGGATGATTTAAATACTTTGCGGGAATTAATTTTGTTATTTCTTAAGAGTCTGATGTTTGGACCTTCTGTAGTTTTGTGAATGGATCAGAAAAAGGTAACCTCTTCTAAGATAAAAGTGATTGTTGGGAAAATAATTGTTGCTTCAGTAATCAAAAGTTGTGGCACTTCACAAGTATTAAGAATGATTATTGTCAACTCATGACTGCAAACTTTTAACTCCATGCCGCGCTCAAATTCACAGCAGTACATTGATTCTGCAGGAAACTGATCCTCTATCCCAATGGAGACGAGAGCCGAGATGGACAAGATCACATCTCCGTATACCTGGCGGCTTCTGGGACGAGTTCTTTCAAAACCGGTGGGCAGATTCACGCGGCCGTGAGGTTTTCTTTGTATGATCAAATCTGCGATAGATATTTCATCAAACAAGGTAAGAAATCTGCATAATGACAGCAAAGAAGCAAGATACTGTCGCTTTCTTAACACTAATACGGAACCGACTGAACTTCACTCGTGCATTGAAGGGAGAGTCACGAGGTTTCATGCGATGAAAACAGAATGGGGAATCCCAAGATACATGCAGTTGAGAACTTTCAACAACCCGTCGAATGGATACCTTGTGGACGACTCTTGTGTCTTCGGAGTGGAGGTTTTCGTCATCAAGAGTTCGGGAGTTGGCGAACGTTTGACGCTAAAAGAGAATCCGTCGTATACTCATGAATGGAAGGTACCGAGGCTCTCAGGCTTGGGGGATAATTATATCTCCTCTGATGTATTCACCATTGGAGACCATAAATGGTAGCTCTCCTCCGCAAACTTCCTCTCATTATCACCTTCTGCTTTTGCTGACATATATATTTCCCCTGTAATTATCATTGTCATCGTTCTTTTCTTCAGGCAGGTCTTGTTATATCCGAGGGGTGATTCTGCTAACAGGGGCCAGAACCTATCGATTGGTTTCTATTTAACTAATACGGAAAAATTGGCTTCTGGTCAGAGAGTAAGCGTGAGCTGCATCATTCGGTTAAAAGACCGAAACAACGTCGTACGCCTCCAGCCGGAAGGTAAGTGTCTGTTCTGAAAAGTGGATGGACGCTATACATCATAGCCGTTATAAATAGTAGCGAATGCAGAAAGACCAGAGTAATTCCAATTTCATAAGATGAGCTTCTTTCTCACCGTAGTATGCAAAACTGCACCTGTTAATAAGTACCGAGTTCGATTTGTTCACATAGTCGGCATGGTTTGAAATTGCTGGAATACTTGATATTTCAAAACTGTAATTTTCTGCTCTCTTGCTTCGTCTTTGCTACTTCGCAGCTCGTGTCTCATGGTTCAGTGGGAGCTTGCCGTTGAGGGGCTGGCCGTCTGTCATGCCCCTGAAAACGGTCCAGGAACGCCTAACAGAAGATTCATACGTCCTTGAGGCCGAAGTGAAAGTGCTTGGCACAACAAGCGAATTGCCATGACAGCGATGTTTGTACTGGATATGTTCATAATCAATCACTTATAGTTCTTTCCTCATGACAATGATCCGTGGATTGGATGTGTTCATGCAATAAAGTCTGCGCAGGCTTCTCTGCCGCTAGTCAGATTCTTCAAGATATTACTCAATAATCATGTCGATCATCCGAATGTGTTGTGACATTTAGTATTTTCAACATGAGTCTCCTAAAAGCATGCATCGTTAGCAACTCCGATTAATTTGCATTGTAAGATATCATCTATGACGTCCATAAATTAACTCACTCGAGCTATTTTTCTTTTTGACATGTTGCGTATCGAGTCTCGCGATTTTATCATTTGGTATGCAACAAAGTACTTTCACAGAAACTCACCAATCAAGACATCTTGACGACGGATATAAAATTCAATTTACAGAGACGTTTTTTTGATGTAACAACAAGATTTGCAATCGTAATATATCATCTGTGACATCCACATATTAACTCACTCGAGCTATCATCCATTTTGGCACGTCCCATATCGAGTCTCACGATCAACCAAGTACTAAAGTCACCCATCATGATAATGCTCTAGGTTGAGCATGCTTAATTTTGAAATTTGCTTGCAAAGCTTGCCATTACATCAAAAAACGTCTATACAAATTGATTTCAATTTTTACATATCAATATATATATACACACATACAATCGCTATCTTTTTATTCAATGCAAGTTCATTCTTAGTCCTTTTGCCATCCTAGAAAACACCAAGAAGTTGCTCCCTGTCCAAGCTCTCACACCCTAGTGATCTCTCCCCCTCCTCTAAGGATTGGATCATTACAAGCCCACTAGCTTCCACATGATTCATCTCTAAATCACACATCTACTAGATGGGAATTTAACACATGTGAATTAACTTATTGGAGTATTGTCCGCTTTAGCCCGTCTCTTATTGAGCGTTGCAGCATTGTCTTTTGGTGAACAAACAAGTACTTTCCTAAGTGGTCACCTATCTTGATAATGCTCTAGCCTAAGCTTTGCTTACCTTTAGGATTCCAAAAGTTTCTTACAACAAAAGGCGCCATGAGTTAATTTCAATTTTCACATCTTCATGCTAGGGTGATCACTACCCGGTCTCGTTGGATCATATCGATAGAGGGAAAAAAAAGTACATATGCCTTCCGCCATTCCAAGCACAGGCTGCACATGAGTACTTAATGCTGATGAAACAAATGACCCTTCAGCTGCCCGATAATCCTAAACCTCACCCGACGTTTAGAGGCATCTCCTTTGATTTGTCACAAATGCTACATGAAAGCTTGCACATTGCCTTTACCATCCTATAATGGTCAACTCATAAAAAAATGCCTGGGTATCTTCTTGGAACCAATATGACCCCACGCGACCTTCTTTAGGTTCAAAAGGCTGCATTGAAAAATAATTTATTATCCTAGGGCTGAGCAAACCGGACCGACCAAACCGAGAATTGTCCGGACTGGCCTGATTTGGTCCAATTCCCCGAAGTGTCGGTCTAGTTCCCGATTCCCAAAAGTGGAACCGGTGTCCAAGTGGTCCGGTTTCTGGTTCCTAGGAGGGCCGAATCAGACTAGACCGATTAAATTTTTCGTTAATTTTTTAAATTTTACTAAAGATAAGTATATAAAAAAAGTAAAAAGAACCCAATTTAGTATTCCAAAATTCTAATCCTTGCCCATCTTTACCAAAAGAAAACAAAAAAAAAAGAAAAGAAACTTATCTTTTTTGTTAGAATTTTCTCGGTCTCATTGGACCGTCAGAAACTTGCCCAGACCAACAGATCTAGTTCAGTCAAGCCTCAGGACCAATCGGTTTGGCTCTCGATTCTACAGACCAGGAAACTGGTCCCATCGATCCGTTTTCCGGTTCCGAGAGCGAACAGATTGCCCAAAGAATTGATCACACCTAGATTATACTCATATAATGTCCTAATGCCTAAAAAAACAATAGCATAAGGACTATCGAAAGCAGAGTCATCACTGCTGGAACTAAATACAAAAACAATCGAATAGACTAAATAAACCTTGAAGTAGGAGAGGACATCATAGCTAAAGCAAACTGAGATAGCAAAGGCATAAACTTGAAAATTATATAGCAGCTTCGAACAACCATAATCAAATCTAAAAGCAAAGAGCTATTCAAAAAACACCATATCGATTTGCAAAAATCAGCACATCTTGTGAAAATCCAGTGCAATTGATCTAATGAACCATATAAGATGTGAATACAGATTATTGATAAAAATAAAATACCTCAACAGATTAATTTGGGTCTCACATAAAAAAAAGAAATCAGCATCCACCAAAACAACCTCCAACAAAAGTCCGGATTCATGTGAATTGAAAAAGTATCTCAATGTTGTTCATTATATAACCAGATTTATAGCTACAGTTAAACTCGATTGTATGCAGCAACCATCCAGCTTTTAATACTTCTACACTGACAAGAACACCCAGCCAATAAATTGTCTTAATGATTACAAAAAATAATTTCAACTCTGCAAAATTCACATCTTTAGACAAATGAAGATGAGACAAAAGCATGCAGCATCGATCACAGATTACGCTTTGTCTTTACGTTCAACTCAAAGTAAGCCTAATCTACATAGTTAAACTGCGCTCGGTGCCCAAGGAAGGGCCAAGGCATATCATGGAAATGTATACCGTGTCAAAACTATCGCAAGCCAATAGATTTCGACTAAAATTATAGGTCAAACTACTTTTCCATGATCCCTGCAGTGGTGGATTATTATTGATCTGAAGCGCGATGCATTACAGACTCGCTCCAAGTAAGGATCAAGCTGGCCACCACCGTATTAACACAAACAATCGTAAACCACATTCCCCCAGAGAGCAAATGTCACGTCGCGAACCTCGAGAACATGCACATCCCTCGGTGGTCGACTAAATTGCGACGTTCCCAGGTTGCGTCGCCGACCCAATCAATTTTGCACATGCGGAAGCGAATTAAACAATCTCCTTACAACTCTCAAACATGGGATAGGAAAGTAGGACAACAAAATTTACACAAAACATATCTTATAAATAACCCCGAGTTTAGATTCACAGCAGACTAAACCAAAAAGGAAACTACTGAGCTATCTAGTCTTCGGGATCTACATCCAAGGGTTTCGGGTCCAGCCAAAAAGGCGTGCTAAAAAATCCATCACTCGTGGGACCCCATAACAGTTAATGTTGCACCTCCACCTAGGGACCTGAAAAATTGTAACCACGATACCCCCTAAGCCCCGATTAGAAAGAAATTCACCTAGAGGTGGCCTAACACACATCAAACGTTCCTTACCTCACCGCAGCACCTCCCTGCACATCAGTACAGTCCATACACATATACGTAAAGCAAACATCTTTACCAACCAGCACATTACACATCAATTATCAAGGGTTCAATCCGACGTTCCAATGTTTCTTGACCCGCGAAAAGTTCTCGCCTCAGGTTCTCGCCAAAACATGCAATGCAAGGGCAGAGGCGTTACGTATCGCCATCCCTCTCCCAAGCCGCAAGGGTAGAGGCGTTACGTATCGCCGTCCCTCTCCCGAGCCAATATGTAAAGCGGGGGTAGAGGCGTTACGTATCGCCGTCCCTCTCCCGATCCCATATGTTATCCTCGCCACAACTCGGGAAGGTTCTAAGCATGCCACAAATCAACCTTATCACCAAATATGCAATGTCCAGCAAGCACTATATCAAGAACAATCACCAAAACCGAATCGGCCCTAATCAGCAGAAACAGGGCCACTCGCGTATCTCCATGTTTAAATCCAGAAACATAATAAAAAGATATCGGAAAATTATAAAATTTTAATATGTTATAAAGAACACATAAATGAACATTTTTTATGAAGACATATTAACCCAAATCCTTCTGGATTGAGAGCAGTAAATCGCTCAAAACATTACAAAAACTGTGTCCGTTTTCAGAGCTCACGTCTTTCAAAACCAGCTTGGTTCGAGATCCAAAAATTGTTCGATTGAGCTGAAATTTTATTATATTATACTAAAATATGTTAGAAACAACTTTCCTGAAGAAACTATTTCGAAATTCGGACCCTAAGAGCTGATAAAAATCCATTGAACACCAAAAGGTCACAAACTTCAGCAAAAACAGGGGTTCTGTTTTGCTTAAAACGAAGCTGAAATAATATTATTTTAAATCCATAAAATCTTGAGTAAAATATATGTTATAGCTGAATATGTATAAAACATTTCTCAAGAAGGAATTGACCTCCAAATCTCATCCAATTTTGATCCACAAAATTGGCAAACAGCAAGCATCCAGTAGACAGATTCCAGAGAAATCCACTAAACTAAACTAAACCATCCTTAATAGTGTCAATCCAACTTAACACTAATCTAATCAAGCTAATCAACACCAATCTAACCCCTAAGTGCAATCACAACCTAAGAAAGGATTAGAGAGTTCACTCGCCTGATTAGAGAATAAATCAGTTCACGGAGACGGCGGCGCGAAGACGAGCAAAATCCGAGCCTACGGCGACACCAAAAGAAGCTCGGAAGAGGCTGAGCTGAGGTGAAATTTGCACAGCAAAGAGGGAGGAGTGGGTAGCAGAAAAAGGAGGAGAAGAAAATGAGGAAGAAGAAGAAGAAAGAGGAGGAAGATACGTTGCTTCCTGCTGGTAGGGGACAAGAAGCCACAAAAGTCCTCCAAAAAAATCTCAAACACTTGAGATAAGCCCCAAAAGTCTTCTACTATGACCAATGGAAATTTTCCCCTCCAAAGCTTCTCAAACAAGCCAAGAATGAAGGCCAAATAAACCCCCTAATCAGCCCCTACGAATTTCCACCATTTATCCACCAATAATTCAATTTGATAACCCAAAAATTTAATTAAAGAGACCCATTCGAATTTCCAACAAATACTTTTTGTCCAATTTTAATTTTTCCGCAAAACTCCCGGCTCGATGGAATTCTCCGAAAAGATGAGACGAAGTCTTAAAAATAAATCGTGATACACTCGAAAGTTCGATTTCCGAATCCGAGTTCAATTTCATGGTTAAAATCAACCGAACGCGATTCTAGTACAATCCAACTTACCGGGTAGCTTTTAGGGATTTTAGTCCTAAAAATAAATCGTGACACGCTCGAACGTTCGATTTCCGAATTCGAGTTCAATTTCATGGTTAAAATCAACCGAACACGATTTAGGTACAATTCAACTCACTAGGTAGCTTTTAGGGATTTTACCGCGGTTATATCCCTTAACAGTTTTACCTAATAGGTTGTTAACTCATGA
Organism: Melaleuca alternifolia; assembly: GCA_019926035.1. Taxonomy (NCBI): domain Eukaryota; kingdom Viridiplantae; phylum Streptophyta; class Magnoliopsida; order Myrtales; family Myrtaceae; genus Melaleuca; species Melaleuca alternifolia. The sequence goes on along the minus strand of JAGKPW010000011.1, from coordinate 23,907 downwards.
GTGATCAGCTCTGAGAAAAAGTACCATAGGCGCGTCGGCGAAAAGCCCATTTCATTTCATCGAGACAAGATCGAAAATTCAAAATGTCACAGCAAAAACCAATGCCACGACGAGAATCCAATCCTTCACTCCAATCCCCAAACCAAGATAAACGTCATTCTTCGAGACCCCCAACCTTGGTGACGAAGACGACGTCACTGTCGGTCTGGCAGATGCAGCACCGACCATCGTCGCAGATGAAGCGGAGGCGGGCGACGCAGGTGGAGCAGACCTTGCGGTGGCCGCAGGCGCCGTAGGCCACCCATTCCAGCATCTCGGCGCACACGGCACAGGAATCGTCCATCTCCCGGCGGAACGGCGGTCCAAGGGGAAGGAGGCGGGAGGGAGCGGTTGCAATAGGGTTTTCAGAGTCGACGAGATCACGGAGAGGACTCTGTACGTAGAATCGCGCGGGGAAGAAGACGAGAGGAGGAGATTTGGAAGATGAAGCGTTTTTATGGGAGGATTGAACCTCAAAGTTTCGAGCTTTTCCCAGACGAACTCGGATTGGTGATGGGGAGTTGGGGAAGCGAAAGGATTTCTTCTTCCGTTTTGGAAGTAGCAACAATTTCGATCTCGAATTTCGTATTTCCATTTTCTTTTTTTTATTTATTGCTTCAAGAGAAGTTTCTTTTATTATTAATATTTTTATTATTATTATTGTTATTACCAATGAACTTGGGTCCACTCTTGCAGATCACGGCAAGAAGGAAAAGGTTGACTGCTCCTTATTTAGGTTAGACCGACGAAAAAACTTTAGTGAAAAAAAAATTGCACGGAAAATAAGAAGGGCGAGCCTCCTCCTCCTCCCCTGACTAAATTTGATGTCCGTATCGGCGAACACTCGTCCTTGTGAATTGATAATATTACTTTTATAATTTTTTGAGGTGTTCATACTCTCCCTTTTTTTTTAGATAACTCATCCGTCAAGATATATTCTCACTTAATTTTGACGTCGCTGGCCAAAAACATCAGTGGACTAACTATTGATGAGATTGTTGATTATATGGAATCCTATAGCTATGCTCTAAATTTCTGGCCTATCTTTCGGAGGATGATTTAAAAACTTTGCGGGAATTAATTTCTGTTATTACTTAAGAGTCTGATGTTTGGACCTTCTGTAGTTTGTGAATGGATCAGAAAAAGGTAACCTCTTCCAAGACGAAAGTGATTGTTGGGAGAATAATTGGTGCTTCAGTAATCAGAAGTTGTAGCACTTCACAAATACTAAGAATGATTATTGTCAACTCATGATTGCAAACTTTCAATCTCCATGCCGCGCTCAAATTCACAGGAGCACCTTGATTCTGCAAGAAACTGATCCTCTATCCCAATGGAGACAAGAGCCGAGATGGACAAGATCACATCTCCGTATACCTGGCGGCTTCTGGGACGAGTTCTTTCCAAACCGGTGGGCAGATTCTCGCGGCCGTGAGGTTCTCTTTGTATGATCAAATCTGCGGTAGATATTTCATCAAACAAGGTAAGAAATCTCCATAATGACAGCAAAGAAGCAAGATACTGTCGCTTTCTTAACATTAATACGGAACCGACTAAACTTCACTCGTGCATTGAAGGGAGAGTCACGAGGTTCCATGCGTTGAAAACAGAATGGGGAATCCCGAGATACATGACGTTGAAAACTTTCAACAACCCGTCAAATGGGTACCTTGTGGACGACTCTTGTGTCTTCGGAGTGGAGGTTTTCGTCATCAAGAGTTCGGGAGTTGGCGAACGTTTGACGCTAAAAGAGAATCTGCCGTATACTTTTGAATGGAAGATACCGAGGCTCTCAAGCTTGGAGAAGGAACTTCTCTTGTCTGATGAATTCACCATTGGAGACCATAAATGGTATCTCTCCCATGCAAACTTCCTCTTATTATCACCTTCTGCTTTTGCTGACATATAAATTTCCCCTAATACATTGTTTCTGATCGTTCTTTTCTTCAGGCAGGTCGTGTTATGTCCCAGGGGTGATCCTGCTAACAGGGGCCAAAACCTATCGATGCATCTCTATTTAAATAACAGCCAGAAATTGGCTTCTGGTCAGAGAGTGAGCGTGAGCTGCATCATTCGGTTAAAAGACCGAAACAACATCGTACGCCTCCAGCCGGAAGGTAAGTGTTTGTTCTGAAAAGTGGATGGACGCTATACATCATAGCCGTTATAAATAGAAGCGAATGCAGAAAGGCCAGAGTAATTCCAATTTCATTAGATGAGCTTCTTTCTCACCATAGTATGCAAAATTGCCCCTGTTAATATGTATCGAGTTCGATTTGTTCATGTAGTCGGCATGGTTTGAAACTGCTGGAATACTCGATATTTCAAAACTGTAATTTTCTGCTCTCTTGCTAAGTTTTTGCTACTTCGCAGCTCGTGTTTTATGGTTTAGTTTGAACGACCCATTGGGGGGCTGGCCGTCTGTCATGCCCCTGAAAACGGTCCAGGAACGCCTGACGGAAGATTCATATGCCCTTGAGGCCGAAGTCAAAGTGCTTGGCACAACAAGATTGCCATGACAGCGATGTTTGTACTGGATATGTTCATAATCAATCACTTATTGTTCTTTCGTCATGACAATGATCCGTGGAATGGATGTGTTCATGCAATAAAGTCTGCGCAGGCTTCTCTGCCACTAGTCAGATTCTCCAAGATATTACTCAATAATCATGTCGATCATCCAAATGTGTTAACGACATTTAGCATCTTCAACATGAGTCTCCCAAAAGCATATGTCGTTAACAACTCCGATTAATTTGCATCGTAAGATATCATCTATGACGTCCATAAATTAACTCACTCGAGCTATCGTCTATTTTGACATGTTCCGTATCGAGTCTCGTTATTAGCCAAGTACTTTCTCAGAAAGTCGTCCATCATGATAATACTCTAGGTTGAGCATGCTTAACTTTGAAATTTGCTTGCAAAGCTTGCCGTTACATAAAAAAACGTCTATATAAATTTATTTCAATTTTCAAATATCAATATATATATATATATATATATCCAAGACTCGCTATGCAAGTTCATCTTTAGCCCTTAAAACAGCCAGTTCATTCTTTTTTATTGAAAAAAATAGCCAGGATTTGCCATCCTAGAAAACGGCCAGGATTTGCTCTTTGTCCAAGCTCTCACACCCTAGTGATCTCTCCCCCTCCTCTACGGATTTAATCATTACAAGTCCCCTAGCTTCCACATGATTTGTCTCGACACATGAATTAACTTACTGGAATATTGTCTGCTTTAGCCCGTCTCTTATTGAGTTTCGCGGCTTTGTCTTTTGGTGCACAAACAAGTACTTTCCTAAGTGGTCACCTATCCTGATAATGCTCTAGCCTAAACTTTGCTTACCTTTAGGATTCCAAAAGTTTCTTACAACAAAAGGCGCCATGAGTTAATTTCAATTTTCACACCCTCATGCCAAGTGATCACTCCCTTCTCTCGTTGGATTAAATTGATAGAGGGGAAAAAAAGTACATATACCTTCCGTTGTTCCAAGCACAGGCTGCATATGATTACTTTATGCTGATGAAACAAATGACCCTCAGCTGCTCACTAATCCTAAACCTCTCCCGACGTTTAGAGGCATCGTTGGTTTTCTCCTCTAATTTGTCACAAATGCTACATGAAAGCTTGCACATTGCCTTTACCATCCTATAATGGTCAACATCATCAAAAAATGCCTGGGTATCTTCATGGATCCTTGTATAATGCCGTAATGCCTGAAAAAAGCAATAGCATAAGGACTATTCAAAGCAGAGTACTCACTGCTAGAACTAAATACAAAAATAATCGAATCGACTAACGAAAATCTGAACTAGGAAGAGGACATCACTGCTAAAACAAACTGAGATAGCAAAGGCATAAATTTGGAAAATTCTATAGCAGCTTCTAACAACCAAAATCAAAACTAAAATCAAAGAGCTATTCAGAAAACACCATATTGAATTCCAAAAATCAGCATATCTTGTGAAATCAATTGATCTAATGAATCATATAAGATGCTGATGTAGAACAACATGCACATGCCTTCATGGAAATATTGGAGCATCATAAGAGCGGGCGGTCCCACAAATCAAAAAAGATTGCGTGATCTTCGAGATTACAAATTGGTTACAATATTTGAATCACGCGTTTCCCTTAATTTCTGTGATGGCATGGATTTCGAACACGTTTTGTAGATTTTCTAGTTGTGTTTTGATAACTTTCCCTTTTAATAATATTTTTCCTTAATTTTGCTATTTGGTTATTTTCTAAATGACGACCTCCTTATAAAGAGGCGCATAAGATATTGTAATAGTCACAACTTGATTATTCAGAATAAACATTATCTTTTGGAATTCCTTTCACGTGTTACTTCCTCTGTGTCATTTGGTATAAGAGCAAGGTTTCTCCCCACGACGATGCCTCATAACATGAATCGAAACACCTCCGTAGCTGAGGGCCATGAGCCTGTTACACGTGTAATATTTACCCAGCTTGTCGAGGAAACCAGCAAGACCACCAACGGATGATGCAAGACTACTTGCCGCCATCCAACGGTTGTCTGCAAACCCTAACCTTAACCTTGGTGATCTTCCAGCTAAGCGAATTCCTGTCGCTCGATTTCTCAAAGTAGCCATGGAGCGAAGGGCGAATCCCCAACAAAGGCGTCAAGACTATGTTGAGGATTCTAAAGAAGAATATGAACAGGATTTCCCGGACATGCCCATTCGTTAAGGTCACCATTATGGAGAATTCTGAGGAGAGCATGTTCATGGGAGTCGTCAACATGGAGGATATCGGCGAGAACGCGATTAATATAAATTGAAAGTCAACCTTCCTACCTTCAATGGTAACTTAAACATCGAAGACTTTCTAGATTGGCTCTGGGAGGTTGAGAAGTTCTTCGATGCCATGGAGATTGAAGAGGACTGCCAAGTAAAGCTCGTGGCATATAAATTGAAGGGCGGTGCCTCGACATGGTGGGAGTAGACACAACTCTCCCGATGTCGCCAAGGAAAAACACTTATCTAAACTTGGAATCGTATGAAGCAATTGCTGAAGATTCGATTTCTTCCTGTTGACTTTGAATAAGTTTTGTTCCAATAATTTCAGGCTTGCAAACAAGGAAGTCGGACGGTTCAAGCTTACATAGAGGAATTCCTTCGACATTCGGCCCGCAATAATCTTACTGAATCTGAAGCGCAACAAACCGCGAGGTATATCAATGGTCTACGTTTGAATATTCAAGATCGTGTTTTGTTGCATCGTTTATATTCTGTTAATGATGCGTAAGAAATAGCCAGGAAAGTGGAACTGCAGTTGGAGCGAAATAATTCCTCAAGCAAAACGGAAAATTATGCTCCTCGTGGGCAATTTGGGCAAGAAAAATCGCAAGAAGGTGTTGAGTCCTCTAATCGGCAAATCGACAATGCAAACCAAAATTCGGGGAGTAATGTTGAGACGCCAAAGCCTTATGAATCCCCTGTGTCAAAGGCTCGTAATATTGCTCCGAACCATTATGACAAGCCCTATCTAGGAAAGTGTTTTAAATGTAATGAACCTAGACACCGTTCGAGTGATTGTCCACGGCGAAGGATGGCCAATGTTGTCGAGCACAACGATGGCATATACGAAGATGACTGGATTGATGAGGAAGAAGTGGAGGATGAATATGGCGAGCATGTCAACCGCGTTGTGAGGAGACTATTGCTCGCTATGTGAAGAGAATATATGCAGCGGAATAGTCTTTTTCATGCCCGTTGTACCGTCAATGGTAAAGTTTACAATGTCATCATCGACAGCGGAAGTTGTGAGAACATAATGTTAAAGGCTTTGGTGGACCATCTACAACTAAAGATAGAGTTACATTCCTCCCCTTATATAATTGGGTGGACTCGAAAAGGGGCCAAACTCAAGGTGACACAGGTATGTCATTTACCTATTTGAATTGGAAAGTCTTATAATGACACCATAATTTGCGATGTAGTGGAGATGGATGCATGTCATGTCCTACTGGGACGGCCATGGCAATACGACGTTGATATCACTCACAGGGCTCGAGTAAACACCTATTCATTTGTGTGGAAAAAGACGAAGATTATTTTGAAGCCGATAAGTAACACTTCCTAGTCCCCAAAGAATCAAAATGCAGGGATTATGCTAAACGTCGAAAAACGTGAGGGCATGTATCATCCTCCTCATCCTCCAGATACTCCTAACTATCCTAACTATAACTCGAGGTCGAGTTCTTTTGAAAGACTAACGTAGAACAACATGCACATGCCTTCATAAAAACATTGGAGCATCATAAGAGCGGACGGTCTCACAAATCAAAAAGGATTGTGTGATTTTCGAGATTACAAATTGATTACATTATTTGATTTACGCGTTTCCTCAATTTTTGGGATGGCATAGATTTCGAGCACGTTTTGCAGATTTTCTAATTGTGTTTTGATAACTTTCCCTTTAATTAATATTTTTCCTGAATTTTGCTATTTTGTTATTTTCTAGATGACGACCTCCTTATAAAGAGGTGACTGAGCTATTGTAATGGTCACTACTTGATTATTCAGAATAAACATTATCTTTTGAAATTCCTTCCACGCATTACTTCCTTTGCGTCAAATATAAATACAGATTATTGATAAAACAAATAATACTTCACCAGATTAATTTGGGTCTCACTTAAAAAAAGAAATCATTATCTACCAATAGAACCTCCGACAATAGTCCGGAACCATGTGAATTGAAAAAGAATCTCAACGTCGTTCATTACATATCCAGCCTTATAACTTAAGTTAAACTCGATTGTATGCAGCAACCATCCAGCTTTTAATACTTCTACACTGACAAGAACACCCAGCCGATAAAATTTTATTAATGATGACAAAGAATAATTTCAACTCTGCAAAATTCACCATCTTCAGACAAATGAAGATGAGACAAAAGCATGCAGCGGCGATCACAGATCACGCTTTACGTTCAACTGCGCCTCAGTGCCCAAGCAAGGGCCAAAGCAAATCATGGAAATTTCTACCGCGTCAACACTATTGCAAGCCAATAGATTTGGACTAAAATTATAGGTCAAACTACTTTCCCATGATCCCTGCAGTGGTGGATTATTATTGATCTGAGAGATGCTAGCGCGATGCATTACAGACTCGCTCCAAGTAAGGATCAAGCTGGCCACCGCTGTACCAACACAAACAATCGGAAAAAACATATCCCCTCGAGAGTAAAAACCAATGCCACAACGAGAAAATTCTTCACTCCGATCCCCAAACCAAGATAAATGTCATTCTTCGAGGCCCCTAACCTTGGTGATGAAGACGACGTCACTGTCGGTCTTGCAGATGCAGCACTGCCGATCGTCGCAGATGAAGCGGAGGCGGGCGACGCAGGTGGAGCAGACCTCGCGGTGGCCGCAGGCCACCCACTCCAGCGTCTCGGCGCAAACGGCACAGGAATCGTCCATCTCCCGGCGGAACGGCGGTCCAAGGGGAAGGAGGCAGGAGGGAGCAGTTGCGCTAGGGTTTTCAGAGTCGACGAGATCACGGAGAGGAGGACTCTGTACGTAGAATCGCGCGGAGAAGAAGACGAGAGGAGGAAAGCATTGGAAGATGAAGCGTTTTTATGGCTGGATTGAACCTCAAAGTTTCGGGCTTTTTCCAGACGAACTCGGATTGGCGATGGGAGTTGGGGAAGCGAAAGGATTTCTTCTTCCGTTTTGGAAGTAGCAAGAATTTCGATCTCGAATTTCGTATTTCCATTTTTTTTCTTTTTTTATATTTCCTGCTTCAAGAGAAGTTTCTTATTATTATTATTATTATTATTATTATTATTATTATTAATGGAATTTGGTCCACTCTTGCAGATCACGGCAAGAAGAAAAAGGTTGACTGCTCCTTCTTTAGGTTGGACCGACGAAAAAACTTTACTGAAAAAAAAATTTGCATGAAAAATAAGAAGGGCGAGCAGCTTAAAATTACATTTCCTCCTCCTCCCCTGATTAAATTTGAGGGCCGTATCACGAACACTCATCCTTGTGAATTGATAATATTACTTTTATGATTTTTTTTGAGGTGTTCATAAACTCCCATTTTTTTAAGATCACTCGTCCGTTAAGATATATTCTCTCTTAATTTTGGCGACTGAGATTGAATATGACTATCGTGTATTTTCTTTACTAAACCTTAGAATACTCTCATATGAGAACATTGAACTTTACTAAAAAATACTTAATTTTTATATATAAATATATTTATCGAAAGTCACAAGCTTAAATTTTAATGTTTCATCATTCTAAGTTTCTCTAGCCATGCAAGAATCGAAAAATCTTCGACCTGCGTGTGTCTGTCCAAGGTTTCATGTGAATCTCGACATTTCTTAGATATTAAAACTATATAAAGGGTAAAGTCAAGAATCTCTCGTACGTTAAAAGTTACAAGTTGAAACCTAGAGTTTCGTCATTCTATGTGTGGCTAGCCAGGCAAGAATCCAAGAATCTAGTAAGTTGGTAAAAATGGGAAAAGGCAAAGAATTTAGATAGATTCACATCGTTGATGATAACAATTTCAGAATGAAGCAACCTGCAAAAAGCAAAGAGAACGAAGCAACTGCATCTTGGAAGCGAAGAACAAAAGCTGCCATTATAAATAATCTTCATAGATCACCTCTGCAACCATCATTCCATCAACGCTCGGAAAACTTCAGACAGAGTTGATAATCTCCATCCTTGACAATGACATCTTCCGAGATATGCAGAGAAGCCGAAGTCGGTACGTCCCTCTAATATAACCCCATCTATTTCTCTCTTGTTTGTGGTAAAAATGAATGGCGGTGTACATAGATTTTTCCAATTGATACATGAATAACTTGGAGTCTCGGATGTACTTCGCACTCGAGATTGAATTAACTATCGCAACTTGTCGGTTGATTGGTTTCTTCTGGTTTCGGCTAATGCAGTCACGATGATGGAGCTTAGAGATGTTGCACCGGCACATTTCGTGCTTCAGATCAGTTCCTTCTCTTTGCTCGCGAAGAACGGCATGGAGAAGTATGAATCGAGGGAGTTGGAAGCGGGAGTACATAAATGGTTTATCTCTCTCCTCTCCACTCTCCAACTCACTCTCCAACGTTCAGAGGCTTAAAAGAACCACATACAGTGGTTTGACGTCGCTGGCCAAAAACATCAGTGGACTAACTATTGATGAGATTGTTGATTATATGGAATCCTATAGCTATGCTCCATATTTCTGGCCTTTCTTTCGGAGGATGATTTAAATACTTTGCGGGAATTAATTTCTGTTATTACTTAAGAGTCTGATGTTTGGACCTTCTGTAGTTTTGTGAATGGATCAGAAAAAGGTAACCTCTTCTAAGATAAAAGTGATTGTTGGGAAAATAATTGTTGCTTCAGTAATCAAAAGTTGTGGCACTTCACAAGTATTAAGAATGATTATTGTCAACTCATGACTGCAAACTTTTAATCTCCATGCCGCGCTCAAATTCACAGGAGTACCTTGATTCTGCAGGAAACCGATCCTCTATCCCAATGGAGACCAGAGCCGAGACGGACAAGATCACATCTCTGTATACCTGGCGGCTTCTGGGACGAGTTCTTTCCAAACCGGTGGGCAGATTCACGCGGCCGTGAGGTTTTCTTTGTATGATCAAATCTGCGATAGATATTTCATCAGACAAGGTAAGAAATCTGCGTAATGACAGGAAAGAAGCAAGATACTGTCGCTTTCTTAACACTAATACGAACCGACTGAACTTCACTCGTGCATTGAAGGGAGAGTCACGAGGTTTCATGCGATGAAAATAGAATGGGGAATCCCAAGATACATGCCGTTGAGAACTTTCAACAACCTGTCGAATGGATACCTTGTGGACGACTCTTGTGTCTTCGGAGTGGAGGTTTTCCTCATCAAGAGTTCGGGAGTTGGCGAACGTTTGACGCTAAACGAGAATCTACCGTATACTTATGAATGGAAGATACAGAGTCTCTCGGGCTTTGGGGATGGAAGCCTCATGTCTGATACATTCACCCTTGGAGGCCATGAATGGTAGCTCTCCTACGCAAACTTCCTCTCATTATCACCTTTTGCCTTCGCTGACATATAAATTTCCCCTATACATTGTCACTGATCATTTTTTTTTTAAAGGCGCGTTTATGTATGGCCCAGGGGTTATTCTGCTAACAGGGGCCGAAACCTATCGCTGGAACTCGATTTAAAGAAAGCGGACAATTTGGCTTCTAGTCAGAGAGTGAGCGCGAGCTGCATCCTTCGGTTAAAAGACCGAAACAACGTCGTACGCCTTCAGTCGGAAGGTAAGTGTCTATTCCCATCAGGGCCATTATAAATAGTATCAAAAGCAAAAATTCTAGAGTAAATCCAATTTCATAAAATGAGCTTTTTTCTCACCACAGTATGCCGTTAAATAAATTGCACCTGTTATTAAGTACCGAGTTTGATTTGTTCACGTAGTCGGCATGGTTTGAAACTGCTGGAATACTTTATATTTCAAAACTGTAATTTTCTACTCTCTTGCTTCGTCTTTGCTACTTCGCAGCTCGTGTTTTTTGGTTCAGTGGGACCTTCACGTTTTTGGTCTGGGGGTCTGTCATGCCCCTGAAAACGATCCAGGAACGCCTGACAGAAGATTCATGCATCATCGAGGCCGAAGTCAAAGTGCTTGGCACAACAAGCGTATTGCCATGACAACAATGTTTGTACTGGATATGTTCATAATCAATCACTTATAGTCCTTTCCTCATGACAATGATCCGTGGATTGGATGTGTTCATGCAATAAAGTCTGCACAGGCTTCTCTGCCACTAGTCAGATTCTCCAACATATTACTCAATAATCATGTCGATCATCCGAATATGTTACAACATTTAGCATTTTTAACATGAGTCTCCCAAAAGCATATGTCGTTGACAACTCCGATTAATTTGCATCGTAAAATATCATTTATTGAGTCTCGCTATTAACCAAGTACTTTCCCAGAAAGTCACCCATCATGATAACGCTCTAGGTTGAGCATGCTTAACTTTGAAATTTGCTTGCAAAGCTTGCCGTTGCATCAAAAAACGTCTGTACAAATTAATTTCAATTTTCACATATCAAATATATATATATATATATATATATATCCAAGAATCGCTATGCAAGTTCATTCTTAGCCCTTAAAACAGCCAGTTCATTCCTTTTTATTCAATATGAAAAGACCTAATCATGCCACCAAAACCTAAAAAATCCTCAAGCTCTGAAAAGGGAAAAGCCAAAGCTTCACCTTTTTCTTCTTCACCAAACATAACTGATGTTCCATCACCCAAAGGTTTGACCCCAATCACCAGGTCATGGCTCGAATCTCTAAATCAAAGGCCACTTCAAATAGGTGGACCAAAACCAGCCCTCTCAGCTGCCTCGACAACATCTAGACAGCTCATACCAAAAACAGGTGTGCAAACACGTGCCTCTTCTGCACTGATGAGGACCCCTCAGCCTGAAAGGACCGTAGTCTCCTCAGCCCTGGTAAGAATCCCACAACCCGAAGGGGTTTTGGCCTCTCAACCTCTTACTTCTTTAATTTCTCAAAAAACTTCACAAAAAACACAGCCCAAATCTCCTTGGGTTAACAAAACCTTCTCCCCAAAAATAATTTCTGTTGAAAAAGAATTTTATAATGAAGATCCTTTTATTTGTGCCAACAAACTCTTCCCTCCTTCGTGGTACTATACTCCCCATGATATACTCAAACCTCGAGAGTATTATGAAAGGATACTCAGAGATACCTCCTCTTTTGTCTTCAAACATTTTGTCAAAAGTGACACAAATCATTGTCCTGATTACTCTACAGCCAAAATCCTTGGTGTCCTCCACCCTAGAGATTGGCTCCCCTCACCATACTCTTCAGAAAAGTTCGAAGACAAGCTTGCTGAAGTCCCTTCTTCTTCTTACCGTCCTTCATACACATACTATGATTACCAGCAATCCTGGTACCTCTCCTTTTTCCGCCAAAATACCGCAAGAGCCCATACTTGGCTCTTCTTCTTCGAAAAGGACTTCAACACTGAAAATCTCCCCAATTGGTTCACTAATTGGTGGGATACTTTCGGTCCCTTATATGATATACTGCCCCCTGATTATCTTAAAGGTTACCAAATTTTCTTTGACCTTTACAAACCACCTCCTCACGAAGAAAACTTCCCTCTACTGATGCGTTTCTTCATCCATTTCAAAATTTCTTGGGTTTTTGCATGGACCCTAGAACTCTAAAAATTAAAAGGTTCCACCGAATTTGTTCTCGCCAGAAAATTCCGAACAAAATGGTGGGATAATTTCAAATTTCAAGAAAATTGTGCCCCAGAAGCTGTAAAGAACTAGATCACGATTCATAATACACCAGCTAAAGAAGCTTCCCCAAGGCTTGCTTTCAAATCTCTAGCAATGTCAAAGTTAGCTGGAGCAAAAGATGATGAAGAAGCCCAACAAATACTTCTCCAATACGCAGCAGAAATACAAGGGTCCAACCCTTCAGAAGAAGGTTCTTCAGAGTCTCAACCTCTCTTCGGACATGACGAAGGACGAGAAGATTTTCCCAACTTGGAAGATTTTTGAGACACTACCAATATCCCAACATATTTTGATTTTACTGTTCATAAATACACTGTATTCACTGTATACTGTTCATCCTATACTGTACACTGTGGCGGTCACTATACAAACAGTATTCACCCCCGCCTATATTACAATGGCTCTTTTCTTTTCCAAAGGCACATTGTCACAGCAGCAGAGAAGCCTTCTGAGATCTAAACACTCTCTCTCTCTCGAGACTTCGCTCCCGACTTCACAACAAGCACTCGCTCTCTCTCTCTCTCTCTTTCTTAGATCCCTCTCGGACAGAAAGAAATCACATACATCTTCATACTCCTCAACTTCTGAAAACCCAGAACATGAAGAACTCATACATCGCTACTCATACATTCTCCCTCTTTCTCAGATCCTTCTTGGACGGAAAGAGTTCTTGAATATCCCTTCTCTTCTCAAAGAGTAAGTATCTCATTCTAGATCTAAAACCAGATCTCCCCTTTATAGGCACCGAAGTTCACAAACTTTCTCATTAGTTTGTTGATCTTCATTTATATTTGTAATACACAGATCCTACGGATCTTTTACTTCCCTTGTACTGTAACTTTCAGTTTAATTATATATAAGAATGTCTTCTTTATACATCGCACAAACCCATAATTCTCATGGCTCTGCCGAGATCTGTGGAGTTTAGTGCTTGTTATCCATTTTAGTACATTTACATTTATGTTCATTTACTTTACAGTACTAAGATCCGCAAGTACAAAGTCATTTAGGTATTGATTACGGGCAAAATTCGCAGGCTAAAACGCACTTACCAAGTGCACATGCTTTAGGCACCTTCTGAATCTTACATGTGGAGTAAGATCTTAGGGTGGAGCTACTTGCCATAGCCGAACTTGCTTCGTTTTCCATATCCTAAGACTTGTTCTTAGTGGGTTCTTTTAAATCTTTGCAATTTACTTAATTTGTCACTACGGCAGGCCGAGCCGCCTATTACACTTAATGCTGTTTCTTTACCTTGCTGCTTTATTTGTTTGCATAGCTTACATCGCGTTAGCTTTTCACATAATGTATAACATCAGCCCTTTCTGTTTATCTTTCTGCTAATTCTTTTCTCTTCTTTGCCTTCTTTCTTGGGTTTAATTTGATTGTTCTTAGAGCACCGTTAGAGTCCCTACAGTTATCTCTCCCTCTATACCTTTCCCTCAGATCCTTGGGTTTAGATGGTATCAGAGCCAAGGGGGGCGATTGTGGTGTTGTTCTTTCATGGTTTCCATACTGAGGCACCGTGAGTATCTCTGCACACTTTTTTGAAAGAGAAAGGATTGTGGGAACGCAGTAAAACCCGACGGACAGGGTTGTAAGTCGTGAGTGCCCTTATCCTGTTTTCTAATCGTTAAAAGCAGAGAGAAAACACAGTCATAACCATGGAACCAGATAGACGCTCCATATCCTCTTCTAGTTCGGTAGCACTAGACTCCACCGATTATGGTATGGTGTATAGAAATGAAATAACTTTAGAAGATTTTAATAAGTCTTTGAATAATTGGAAAGTGCCCAAAGTTAAGGCAAATCAAATTTATTCAGATGCAAACAAGTTATTTAAGTCTTCCGATTTTATTATTCAGACTGAAGAAAGGCATGTCCCCATCCCAAATTCTTTCTAAAAACTTCGCCTTTTAGATAAAAAAGCTATTAAAGATCATATTTCAAAGGCCAAGTACCATTATCTTCACTTCGGCCTAGTCCAAATCGGTGTTAAACCTCTTACCAAAGAAGGTCTTAACACCTCCCTTCTTCTTGTTTTACATGACGCTAGGCTTCTAGACTACGAAGAGTCTATCTTAGCAACCATAGAAACTAGTTTGTGTAGTGGTCCGATTTCCTTAGAATGTTACCCAAACTTTTATGTTTCTCTTTTAGATAGAAACATCCTTGACTCTCTGACCCTAGAGATCAAGACCCATAATGTTAAAATGGCTCCGGGATCAATTCCCCTGTCTCTTATCTATAAAATTCAGTACAAAGCTAATTCCCCTGTCTCTTATCTATAAAATTCATTACAAAGCTATGAAGTCTAACTTCGACCCAAAGGCTTTCCAAAAAAGCCCCAAAGGTTCTACCCTCTATTTACAGACTGATATTACCAGGGCTAACACTACCATTCCCCGTTCGATAGATTGGTGCGACATCCATCTACCAGAACACTAGGAATTAGATAGTCCAGTCCCTAGGCAGATCGTCCAAAACACAGACCCTGCCAACATTGTTCAGCATCCAGAAGGTAAGGTGACCATCCAGTTTCCTAGGAGACAGAGCTCACCTCTTACTCCAAAAAGACCTTTCCATATATCTAGTTCTAATAGACTTCCAGAACTAGGAACCTCTTCTCGCCCAGATTTTGACCGTGGATCGGTGGACTTACAGCCCACTCTACCACCTATCATAACACTACCAGACAGCACCAGAGGTTCACAGACCTCCCAAGCTGCTAGACCTTCCGCTCCCCCTCTTCCTAATCTCACTGGAGTAGAAACTACTGCCGGGATTGCTAGACCAGTTTATAATATTCCTCAAGATTACCCCGAACCTACTTCCTCAGAGGTAGAAGCCGAGCTCAGCTTTGGCCAAAGAGAGCTCAATGTCATAGATAGAATTTTTGAACCTAATAAGGAGATGCTCAATAGAGAATTTTGTTCCGAGTCTAATTTAGAAATTAGGACTTGGTTCTTTAATCTATTCCGTGGTCATTCCAAGGTTATTAAAGAACAATATTATAATTATATGTACGAACATGGACATCATATCTTGTTCTTTGATTGGTTTGAAGACCACTTTCTTCCGCCCAAACAAATCTGTGTCATTGATAATTCTGTTCAATGGCAGCTCGACGATAACTCCATTATTAAGTCCGTTCATCCACCTCTCAGGAAATTTAAACTTGACCTAGCAGGTACTGAAATAGTCGCCGCACCTTTCAAGACCCCGGAAAGCAATGATGTCTCCGGCTTAAAAAAGGTGATAGAGCAAAACAATTTTGCTAATCAACACCTTCATACCATAGGCAAACAGCTGGATAGAATAGAGACTTTAGCTTTGACTCATACTGAGACAATAGCTAGTCCAATACAACAACCTTTGGTTAGACCTTTCTCGATTCCTAGTATTCCTATTACTAAAAACCCAAGCGCGGAGTTTCTTCAAGCTATTGAACTCCGAAAAGCCAATCTTAAGGGAAAAGCCAAAGAAGCTTATTCCCCTAAGAAAGAAGAACTTTATACTCCCTCACGACCCCTACTTCCAGAGGAATCATTTTCAATGAACCTCATAAAGAAGTAAATACAATTGATACCAATACTCTTTCGACCTCACAGGTTAATCAAGTCTCCTGGAATGAACCTAAGAAAGTCTGGTACCCCAACGGACATCGGACTCAATGAAAAGTCTAATGTCTCCCAGAATAGATACTCGTCCGATTCTATTTACGAATGGAATATATATGGTCTTACTGATCACAACATGATCAATATTTTAAATCAAATGGTCATGCTTGCAAATACTTATAAGACCCAGGAGGCCACTTCCAACCACACAGTTGCCTACTATATCGTTGCCGGCTTTAGCGGACAGCTTAAAGGCTGGTGGGACAACTACCTTACAGAAGAACAAAGGGACTACATTCTCAATGCTCATAGGTTAGATAACTTAGGACATCCCATCCTTAATGAAAATGGTGAGCCCATCCAAGATGCGGTAAACACTCTCATTTTCAACATCTCTAACCATTTCATAGGTGACCCTTCTCATATTCGTAACAAAGACCTAGATCTTCTTTCAAATATGCGCTGTCGTTCATTAGGAGATTTCCGCCAGTATAAGGACATTTTCCTCCAAAGAGTTTTCCTTCGGCCAGACTGCAATCAACCTTTTTGGAAAGAAAAATTTCTTGCAGGATTGCCAAAACTCATCGGTGAACAAGTTCGTGATAAACTAAGAGAACAACGTGGGGGTGAAATACCATATGAAATCCTCTCTTATGGCGAACTTTCTTCTGTTGTTTATTCTATCGGTACCTAGCTTTGTACTGAATTTTATAGATAAGAGACAGGGGAATTGATCCCGGAGCCATTTTAACATTATGGGTCTTGATCTCTAGGGTCAGAGAGTCAAGGATGTTTCTATCTAAAAGAGAAACATAAAAGTTTGGGTAACATTCTAAGGAAATCGGACCACTACACAAACTAGTTTCTATGGTTGCTAAGAAGCCTAGCGTCATGTAAAACAAGAAGAAGGGAGGTGTTAAGACCTTCTTTGGTAAGAGGTTTAACACCGATTTGGACTAGGCCGAAGTGAAGATAATGGTACTTGGCCTTTGAAATATGATCTTTAATAGCTTTTTTATCTAAAAGGCGAAGTTTTTAGAAAGAATTTGGGATGGGGACATGCCTTTCTTCAGTCTGAATAATAAAATCGGAAGACTTAAATAACTTGTTTGCATCTGAATAAATTTGATTTGCCTTAACTTTGGGCACTTTCCAATTATTCAAAGACTTATTAAAATCTTCTAAAGTTATTTCATTTCTATACACCATACCATAATCGGTGGAGTCTAGTGCTACCGAACTAGAAGAGGATATGGAGCGTCTATCTGGTTCCATGGTTATGACTGTGTTTTCTCTCTGCTTTTAACGATTAGAAAACAGGATAAGGGCACTCACGACTTACAACCCTGTCCGTCGGGTTTTACTGCGTTCCCACAATCCTTTCTCTTTCAAAAAAGTGTGCAGAGATACTCACGGTGCCTCAGTATGGAAACCATGAAAGAACAACACCACAATCGCCCCCCTTGGCTCTGATACCATCTAAACCCAAGGATCTGAGGGAAAGGTATAGAGGGAGAGATAACTGTAGGGACTCTAACGGTGCTCTAAGAACAATCAAATTAAACCCAAGAAAGAAGGCAAAGAAGAGAAAAGAATTAGCAGAAAGATAAACAGAAAGGGCTGATGTTATACATTATGTGAAAAGCTAACGCGATGTAAGCTATGCAAACAAATAAAGCAGCAAGGTAAAGAAACAGCATTAAGTGTAATAGGCGGCTCGGCCTGCCGTAGTGACAAATTAAGTAAATTGCAAAGATTTAAAAGAACCCACTAAGAACAAGTCTTAGGATATGGAAAACGAAGCAAGTTCGGCTATGGCAAGTAGCTCCACCCTAAGATCTTACTCCACATGTAAGATTCAGAAGGTGCCTAAAGCATGTGCACTTGGTAAGTGCGTTTTAGCCTGCGAATTTTGCCCGTAATCAATACCTAAATGACTTTGTACTTGCGGATCTTAGTACTGTAAAGTAAATGAACATAAATGTAAATGTACTAAAATGGATAACAAGCACTAAACTCCACAGATCTCGGCAGAGCCATGAGAATTATGGGTTTGTGCGATGTATAAAGAAGACATTCTTATATATAATTAAACTGAAAGTTACAGTACAAGGGAAGTAAAAGATCCGTAGGATCTGTGTATTACAAATATAAATGAAGATCAACAAACTAATGAGAAAGTTTGTGAACTTCGGTGCCTATAAAGGGGAGATCTGGTTTTAGATCTAGAATGAGATACTTACTCTTTGAGAAGAGAAGGGATATTCAAGAACTCTTTCCGTCCAAGAAGGATCTGAGAAAGAGGGAGAATGTATGAGTAGCGATGTATGAGTTCTTCATGTTCTGGGTTTTCAGAAGTTGAGGAGTATGAAGATGTATGTGATTTCTTTCTGTCCGAGAGGGATCTAAGAAAGAGAGAGAGAGAGAGAGCGAGTGCTTGTTGTGAAGTCGGGAGCGAAGTCTCGAGAGAGAGAGAGTGTTTAGATCTCAGAAGGCTTCTCTGCTGCTGTGACAATGTGCCTTTGGAAAAGAAAAGAGCCATTGTAATATAGGCGGGGGTGAATACTGTTTGTATAGTGACCGCCACAGTGTACAGTATAGGATGAACAGTATACAGTGAATACAGTGTATTTATGAACAGTAAAATCAAAATATGTTGGGATATTGGTAGTGTCTCAAAAATCTTCCAAGTTGGGAAAATCTTCTCGTCCTTCGTCATGTCCGAAGAGAGGTTGAGACTCTGAAGAACCTTCTTCTGAAGGGTTGGACCCTTGTATTTCTGCTGCGTATTGGAGAAGTATTTGTTGGGCTTCTTCATCATCTTTTGCTCCAGCTAACTTTGACATTGCTAGAGATTTGAAAGCAAGCCTTGGGGAAGCTTCTTTAGCTGGTGTATTATGAATCGTGATCTAGTTCTTTACAGCTTCTGGGGCACAATTTTCTTGAAATTTGAAATTATCCCACCATTTTGTTCGGAATTTTCTGGCGAGAACAAATTCGGTGGAACCTTTTAATTTTTAGAGTTCTAGGGTCCATGCAAAAACCCAAGAAATTTTGAAATGGATGAAGAAACGCATCAGTAGAGGGAAGTTTTCTTCGTGAGGAGGTGGTTTGTAAAGGTCAAAGAAAATTTGGTAACCTTTAAGATAATCAGGGGGCAGTATATCATATAAGGGACCGAAAGTATCCCACCAATTAGTGAACCAATTGGGGAGATTTTCAGTGTTGAAGTCCTTTTCGAAGAAGAAGAGCCAAGTATGGGCTCTTGCGGTATTTTGGCGGAAAAAGGAGAGGTACCAGGATTGCTGGTAATCATAGTATGTGTATGAAGGACGGTAAGAAGAAGAAGGGACTTCAGCAAGCTTGTCTTCGAACTTTTCTGAAGAGTATGGTGAGGGGAGCCAATCTCTAGGGTGGAGGACACCAAGGATTTTGGCTGTAGAGTAATCAGGACAATGATTTGTGTCACTTTTGACAAAATGTTTGAAGACAAAAGAGGAGGTATCTCTGAGTATCCTTTCATAATACTCTCGAGGTTTGAGTATATCATGGGGAGTATAGTACCACGAAGGAGGGAAGAGTTTGTTGGCACAAATAAAAGGATCTTCATTATAAAATTCTTTTTCAACAGAAATTATTTTTGGGGAGAAGGTTTTGTTAACCCAAGGAGATTTGGGCTGTGTTTTTTGTGAAGTTTTTTGAGAAATTAAAGAAGTAAGAGGTTGAGAGGCCAAAACCCCTTCGGGTTGTGGGATTCTTACCAGGGCTGAGGAGACTACGGTCCTTTCAGGCTGAGGGGTCCTCATCAGTGCAGAAGAGGCACGTGTTTGCACACCTGTTTTTGGTATGAGCTGTCTAGATGTTGTCGAGGCAGCTGAGAGGGCTGGTTTTGGTCCACCTATTTGAAGTGGCCTTTGATTTAGAGATTCGAGCCATGACCTGGTGATTGGGGTCAAACCTTTGGGTGATGGAACATCAGTTATGTTTGGTGAAGAAGAAAAAGGTGAAGCTTTGGCTTTTCCCTTTTCAGAGCTTGAGGATTTTTTAGGTTTTGGTGGCATGATTAGGTCTTTTCATATTGAATAAAAAGGAATGAACTGGCTGTTTTAAGGGCTAAGAATGAACTTGCATAGCGATTCTTGGATATATATATATATATATATATATATTTGATATGTGAAAATTGAAATTAATTTGTACAGACGTTTTTTGATGCAACGGCAAGCTTTGCAAGCAAATTTCAAAGTTAAGCATGCTCAACCTAGAGCGTTATCATGATGGGTGACTTTCTGGGAAAGTACTTGGTTAATAGCGAGACTCAATAAATGATATTTTACGATGCAAATTAATCGGAGTTGTCAACGACATATGCTTTTGGGAGACTCATGTTAAAAATGCTAAATGTTGTAACATATTCGGATGATCGACATGATTATTGAGTAATATGTTGGAGAATCTGACTAGTGGCAGAGAAGCCTGTGCAGACTTTATTGCATGAACACATCCAATCCACGGATCATTGTCATGAGGAAAGGACTATAAGTGATTGATTATGAACATATCCAGTACAAACATTGTTGTCATGGCAATACGCTTGTTGTGCCAAGCACTTTGACTTCGGCCTCGATGATGCATGAATCTTCTGTCAGGCGTTCCTGGATCGTTTTCAGGGGCATGACAGACCCCCAGACCAAAAACGTGAAGGTCCCACTGAACCAAAAAACACGAGCTGCGAAGTAGCAAAGACGAAGCAAGAGAGTAGAAAATTACAGTTTTGAAATATAAAGTATTCCAGCAGTTTCAAACCATGCCGACTACGTGAACAAATCAAACTCGGTACTTAATAACAGGTGCAATTTATTTAACGGCATACTGTGGTGAGAAAAAAGCTCATTTTATGAAATTGGATTTACTCTAGAATTTTTGCTTTTGATACTATTTATAATGGCCCTGATGGGAATAGACACTTACCTTCCGACTGAAGGCGTACGACGTTGTTTCGGTCTTTTAACCGAAGGATGCAGCTCGCGCTCACTCTCTGACTAGAAGCCAAATTGTCCGCTTTCTTTAAATCGAGTTCCAGCGATAGGTTTCGGCCCCTGTTAGCAGAATAACCCCTGGGCCATACATAAACGCGCCTTTAAAAAAAAAATGATCAGTGACAATGTATAGGGGAAATTTATATGTCAGCGAAGGCAAAAGGTGATAATGAGAGGAAGTTTGCGTAGGAGAGCTACCATTCATGGCCTCCAAGGGTGAATGTATCAGACATGAGGCTTCCATCCCCAAAGCCCGAGAGACTCTGTATCTTCCATTCATAAGTATACGGTAGATTCTCGTTTAGCGTCAAACGTTCGCCAACTCCCGAACTCTTGATGAGATGAGGAAAACCTCCACTCCGAAGACACAAGAGTCGTCCACAAGGTATCCATTCGACAGGTTGTTGAAAGTTCTCAACGGCATGTATCTTGGGATTCCCCATTCTATTTTCATCGCATGAAACCTCGTGACTCTCCCTTCAATGCACGAGTGAAGTTTGGTCGGTTTCGTATTAGTGTTAAGAAAGCGACAGTATCTTGCTTCTTTCCTGTCATTATGCAGATTTCTTACCTTGTTTGATGAAATATCTATCGCAGATTTGATCATACAAAGAAAACCTCACGGCCGCGTGAATCTGCCCACCGGTTTGGAAAGAACTCGTCCCAGAAGCCGCCAGGTATACGGAGATGTGATCTTGTCCGTCTCGGCTCTTGTCTCCATTGGGATAGAGGATCAGTTTCCTGCAGAATCAAGGTACTCCTGTGAATTTGAGCGCGACATGGAGATTAAAAGTTTGCAGTCATGAGTTGACAATAATCATTCTTAATACTTGTGAAGTGCCACAACTTTTGATTACTGAAGCAACAATTATTTTCCCAACAATCACTTTTATCTTAGAAGAGGTGACCTTTTTCTGATCCATTCACAAACTACAGAAGGTCCAAACATCAGACTCTTAAGTAATAACAGAAATTAATTCCCGCAAAGTATTTAAATCATCCTCCGAAAGAAAGGCCAGAAATATGGAGCATAGCTATAGGATTCCATATAATCAACAATCTCATCAATAGTTAGTCCACTGATGTTTTTGGCCAGCGACGTCAAACCACTGTATGTGGTTCTTTTAAGCCTCTGAACGTTGGAGAGTGAGTTGGAGACTGGAGAGGAGAGAGATAAACCATTTATGTCCTCCCGCTTCGAACTCCCTCGATTCATACTTCTCCATGCCGTTCTTCGCGAGCAAAGAGAAGGAACTGATCTGAAGCACGAAATGTGCCGGTGCAACATCTCTAAGCTCCATCATCGTGACTGCATTAGCCGAAACCAGAAGAAACCAATCAACCGACAAGTTGTGATAGTTAATTCAATCTCGAGTGCGAAGTACATCTGAGACTCCAAGTTATTCATGTATCAATTGGAAAAATCTATGTACACCGCCATTCATTTTTACCACAAACAAGAGAGAAATAGATGGGGTTATATTAGAGGGGACGTACCGACTTCGGCTTCTCTGCATATCTCGAAAGATGTCATTGTCAAGGATGGAGATTATCAACTCTGTCTGAAGTTTTCTGAGCGTTGATTGAATGATGGTTGCAGAGGTGATCTATGAAGATTATTTATAATGACAGCTTTTGTTCTTCGCTTCCGAGATGCAGTTGCTTCGTTCTCTTTGCTTTTTTCTGGTTGCTTCATTCTGAAAATGTCATCATCAATGGTTTGAATCTATCTAAATTCTTTGCCTTTTCCCATTTTTACCAACTTACTAAATTCTTGGATTCTTGCCGGGCTAGCCAAACATAGAATGACGAAACTCTAGGTTTCAACTTGTAACTTTTAACGTACGAGAGATTCTTGACTTTACTCTTTAGATAGTTATAATATTTAAGAAATGTCGAGATTCGCACGAAACCTTGGACAGACACACGCAGGTCGAAGATTTTTCGATTCTTGCATGGCTAGAGAAACTTAGAATGATGAAACATTAAAATTTAAGCTTGTGGCTTTCGATAAATATATCTATATATAAAAATTAAGTATTTTTTACTAAAGTTCAATGTTCTCATATGAGAGTATTCTAAGGTTTAGTAGAGAAAATACAAGACAGTCATATTCAATCTCAGTCGCCAAAATTAAGAGAGAATATATCTTAACGGACGAGTGATCTTTAAAAAAATGGGAGTTTATGAACACCTCAAAAAAATCATAAAAGTAATATTATCAATTCACAAGGATGAGTGTCCGGGATACGGCCCTCAAATTTAATCAGGGGAGGAGGAGGAAATGTAATTTTAAGCTGCTCGCCCTTCTTATTTTTCATGCAAATTTTTTTTTCAGTAAAGTTTTTTCGTCGGTCCAACCTAAGAAGGGGCAGTCAACCTTTTTCTTCTTGCCGTGATCTGCAAGAGTGGACCAAATTTCATTGGTAATAATAATAATAATAATAATAATAATAATAATAATAATAAGAAGAAACTTCTCTTGAAGCAGGAAATATAAAAAAAGAAAAAAAATGGAAATACGAAATTCGAGATCGAAATTCTTGCTACTTCCAAAATGGAAGAAGAAATCCTTTCGCTTCCCCAACTCCCATCACCAATCCGAGTTCGTCTGGAAAAAGCCTGAAACTTTGAGGTTCAATCCTGCCATAAAAACGCTTCATCATCCAAATCTCTCCTCCTCTCGTCTTCTTCCCCGCGCGATTCTACGTACAGAGTCCTCCTCTCCGTGATCTCGTCGACTCTGAAAACCCTAGCGCAACTGCTCCCTCCTGCCTCCTTCCCCTTGGACCGCCGTTCCGCCGGGAGATGGACGATTCCTGTGCCGTGTGCGCCGAGATGCTGGAATGGGTGGCC